>BSBM01000401.1:23225000-23902500 GCA_027924585.1 Larix kaempferi | reverse complement strand
AGGTAGGGGGAGCAAGAGAGAGAGGAAGAGGGGAGGGAAAGGGGTTTGTTATGGGAAAGGATATTAGGAGGGGGATTAGTGTTAGAGAGTGGGGGGTTAGGGTTTATGAGTGTGAGAGAGGGGGGTGGGAGTTAGGTGTATGTTGAGGAGTATGGGAGAGAGAGTGAGAGAGAGGGGTTTAATAAAGGATAGGAGAGAGAGAGAGAGGGAGGGGGTTAATAAAGCATAGGAGAGAGAGAGAGAGAGAGAGGAGATGAGTAGACTAGTGAGATAGTAAGAGGGGATTTATAAGTGTTGGGGAGAGAGAGAGAGATGAGGGTAAGTTATAGGGGGAGGGGTAATAGGAGAGACAGAGAGACAAGAGACAAAGGGAGGGGGGTGGTTTATGTAGGGGATTGGGGTAGAGAGAGAGAGAGAGGGTTTTGGAAGGGGGATTAGGGAAGAGAGAGAGGGGGGGTTTGGTAGGGTATTATGGGGATGAGAGAGAGAGGGAGAACTAGGGATTTTAGGGGGTTGGGGGTTGAGAGGGGGGTGGGTGGTAAGTTGTAAGGGGAGGGGGATTAGGAGAGACAAAAAGAGAGGGGGTTAGGGAGAATAGGAGAGAGAGAGAGGGAGGAATTAGGGAGTGTATGAATTTGGTTAGGGAGAGGTAGGGCATGTTAGGGTTAGTGAGAGTGAGAGAGAGAGGTGGGGTGTTAGGGGGTTCAATTATAGAGAGAGGGTTGGGGATCAGGTGTATGTGGTGTAGTAGCGTACAGAAAGAATTAGAGGGGGGGTTAACAATGATTCATTGGAATAGAGGAGATAGAGAGAAAGAGGATGAATGGATTTTATAGGTAGGAGGAGGAGTATGCTAGTTGGAGAGTGAATTAGGGTATTATTAAGGGTTAGGTATAAGAGGGGAGAGAGAGATAGAGAGGATAAGGAGGAGTGGGGTTATTTGTAGGGGGAGGAGCAGGGGTGAGAGAGAGAGAAATGTTAGGAGGTTGGGAGACATAGATGGGTTTAGTGGTTAAGGGTATGTGGAGGAGTGGGGGGGGAGAGAGAGAGAGAGAGAGAGAGAGAGAGGTTGTTGGTGATTAGTGGTGGGGAGGAGGAGGGGGTTTGGGGGACATAAATAGAAATATACTGTGGCAGGGTAGGGAGCTGGAAGTTTAGGGGATATAAGGGAAGTTGGGGAGAAGGGGATAAAGGGTGGGGAGAGAGAGAGAGAGAGAGAGAGATTGATTGGGGTTGGAAAGTGTTAAGGGGAGGGGTATTAGGGGAGAGGGGGAGAGAGATGGAAAGAGAGAGACGGGGGAAAGAGAAAAAGGGTTAGAAGATGAGGGAAGGTAGGGGGAGTAAGAGATAGTGAGAGGTGGAGAACGAAAGGGGCGTTTATGGTATGGGAGAGTAGGAGGTGGTTTATGGTCAGAGAGTGGGGGGTTAGAGGTAGTGAGAGTCAGAGAGGGGGGGGTGTTAGGGAGTTGGGTAGAGATAGAGGGGTTGGGGGTAGGTGTAGGTTGAGGAGTATGGGAGAGAGAATGAGAGAGAGGGGGTTGATAAGGGTTAGGGGGAAGAGGTGTGTGTGAGAGAGAGAGAGTGGGTGGGGGGTTGTTAGAGGTAGGAGATGAGTAGAGTGGTGAGATGGTGAGAGAGGGGACTAGTAAGTGCTGAGAATGAGAGAGTGAGTGAGAGTGAGAGAGAGAGAGTCGGGGGGTTAAGTTATAGGGGGAGGGGGAATATGAGAGAGATAGAGTGGGGGTGGGATTGGTTAGGGGCATTAGGGGAGAGAGAGAGAGAGAGGGGGGGGGGTTGGGTATTAGTTGTAGCTGGAGTATGGGAGAGATAGTGGGAGAGGAGATTTATAAGGGTTAGATAGAGAGAGAGAGAGAGAGTGGGGGTGTTAAAGAAAAGCGGATGAGTAGGGTGGTGAGAGAGTGAGAGAGGGGGTTAGTAAGGGATGGGGTGAGAGAGAGAGGGGGAGAGAGAGAGAGATTTGATTAGTAAGGGTTAGGAGGAAGAGGTGAGAGAGAGAGATAAAGGTGATTAGTAAGGGTTACAAGGAAGCGGTGAGAGAGAGAGAGAGAGAGAGAGAGAGAGTTTGGGGGAGAGGGGGAGAGGGTGAGGGTGATTAGGTGTACGGGTTTGTCATAGAGTAAGAGATAAAGATCGTGACGGGGAGAGATATTTAGGGGTTTAGGATATATTAGGGATGTTAGAGAGAAGGGGGTTTAAGAGACAGAGAGAGAGAGAGATGTGGGGATGGTAAGTTGTAGGGGGAGGTGGATAGAGAGAGAGAGGGTTAGATGTACATGAAGAAGGGGAGAGAGAGAGAGAGAGAGAGAAATTGATAGAAAACATGGTGTGGAAAGGGGGGGAGGGGCGGAAAGGAGTTTAGGGAAGATTAGGAAATTTAGAGAGAAGGGGGTACATGGTGGGGGTAGATAAAGAGATTGTTGGAATATTCTCACCATCCATTTTTATATTTCCATGCATGCATGCATTCGACATGCATCCAGTCATCATGCATGCATCCAGCCATCAGTATGGTGGTCTCCCCAGAACCTCGAGCCTATTTTTAGCTTCCTAGAGCCTGTCTCCAGCCCTCAGTATCCCTCCTACCTACCTGATGCACCTTTTTTTCCTCACTCGGATGACATATGCTCCTTATCGCACCTACCATGAGTTTAACAATCAGTTAGAGAATTGATTGACTAGTTCTTCCATTTATTGCTCATCCTAATTGCCTATAGCTACCAGTTGTCTATTTTAGAGTTCCACTTGACCTTCTGACAGCCTCATGTGCCCTCCTTGGAGTCTCCATCCACTGATTTGTGATCACATGGCTCAGTTAGACTCAATTAGACTCAATTGACTGACTTTTGACTATTTCTGACTACTGATGCCGATTGGATGATGTCTCCAATGTTATCCAAGCTACACACTGAGGATGATTCGAATGAACTTTGGCTTATTCGAATTCACTTGACAGTTATTGTATTGTATTCAGTTATTCACAGTGCCAACTCACAGCTGATGTATGATTATACTACTATTCTCCATTTTCTGTGTTCATGAGTGATTTTTTATTCAATCTATTCTTATTTATTCTCTACAATTCTTGAGTGAGATTAGTTAGATTTTTTCTAGCTGTGAGATATTCCTGCAGATTGTCACATGGTATCAGAGCTGGAAGCAACTAATTGAATCGCAACAGTTCCAAAAATTCTTTGAGCAACTGTCTTTCATTGAGCAACATAAGCCTCTGGGTTTCCATATCAAATCCTGGTGCTATTTCCTTGAATTCAAAGGAGTAATCTGGTGTGGTCTAGCTAGGTGTGAAGGACCCAGTCACATGTGCTCAGTGTCCTAAGGAAGTGTTCAATTCGAATTGTAGTGGATCTCTATTTCATAATTCTCATTTGTTTTGCAGGATTATCCCCTCTTCAGCCTCGAATTCTTCAGTATCATGGATCTCAAATTGAATTCATTCAAATAATTCAAATGGAAGGAAAATATGGACATATTTTTGAAGTTGAAGAGCCTTTCAAGAGTGGTGAATGGCTCTAGAGTTGAGCCCACTGGTGCAGTAGAGAAATCCAAGTACTTAGACAAGCTTGATAAAGCAGTAGGACTGCTCCTACTTAGCATTTCTGAAGACCTACACTTTCATGTTATTGATATGAAGACTCCAAAGGAGGTTTGGGACAAGCTCGACTAATCTCTTCTTCGCCAAAAGGATGAATTGAAGGGTCATAAGTTAGAAAATGAGCTTATCTCCTTGAGCCCAAGCAGTTTTGAAACTATCACTGAGTTTCTCGATAAATTCAAGAACTTGATTTCACAATTGAAGAGGTATGGGATTGAGAAAGAAGAAAAATAACTCATCCTTGCCATTCTATCGAAGCTATGCCCTGATTATTTAGTGTGTGTTTTGACCTTCCAGTCAACAAAGTTTTCCATTCCAAAATGGAAGTTCCCTTTGCTTGAATACTTCATCCAATCTCTCACACTTGAGGAGGAGAATCTAGTACACATGGGAGTGATAAAAAACAAATTGGATCCAGCTCTTGTAGCCACTGAGATAAGAAGAGTGAATGGTAAAGGAAAACCAAAAAATTCTGATAGGAATTTGAATGACCAAAAGCAGAAGGAGGCTCCAAACTAGTCAGATGGAGTTTCAAATCCTAAGAAGGACAAGACATCTAAAAAGGGAAAATCCAAGTGCACATACTATAACCGAGGATATCACCCTGATAGCTCATGTATGAATAAGACCATAGATATCATGGCTTCACTTCTTCAAAAACATAATCTTTCAGTACCTTCATGTGCTATAAAGAAAGAGAGTGAACCATATTGATTTGAGAACAAAGAGAGATGTCATTCCCTCATGGGATATGGATCAACTCAATCCTCCTTCATCATAGATTCTGGAGCATCAAGACACATGTCTTCCTCCAAGGATCTCTTCACTTGTTTCAGAGATACTATTGGACCATCCATCATGTTGGGAAATGATTCCGAGGTCTCTTATGAAGGGATAGGAAAAAACAAACTAGATTATGGGTACTTCTCAAATGTACTCTATGTCCCCACTCTCACTGCTAATCTACTTTCAGTATATCAGATGACTCATACTGTAGAGCCCAAGAAGGTGATCTTCTCTCCTAATGAGGTCGAAATTCAATACATGGTATTAGGATCTACCATTGCAAAAGGTGTTGCAAACCACAAGTCGAAACTGTATGAGTTCTCACATTTTCTTCCTCTCTCCAAGCAGTGTGCTCTTCATACTCATGCAAATGAAGAGAGTATGCTATGTCATGGAAGATTTGGGCATCTTGACTACAAACATTTGCAGAGCATGCAAAATCAAAAGTTGGTTGAATATCTACTCAATCTCATATTTTCGCAAGGCACCTGTAAAGGTTGCTTGAATGGAAAAAATTCAAAAAGGAAGGTTGAGGAAATGAAGACTCATAGAGTAGAGTGAAAGCTAGATCCAGATCCACAAGAACCTGAAGATATAGCACCTATTGGTTCGAATCCTATTGCAAAGTGGGATACCACCATTGTTGCATATGTGAGTGATCTTATTGAAGATCCACCATCATCATGTCATAGTTCATTTGGTAAAAATCTCACCCATTTTGGTTCAAAGGAGATATCAAAGAACTACATGCACATTCATGGAGCTGATCCTTCCTTAGTTAATGTGGATAACATGTTTCAGAATGATATTCACGTTTTTGGATTTGTTCCCACCATGTCTGGTCAAAAGAGCAAGTTTAGAAAGTCTCCCTATTCACTTGCTTCCACTAAAGGAGAAGTCAAGCACATACTTTTGGAGCATGATCTACCTTTAGATTCAGAGTTTGGAAGTGATGATGAGCAAGAGAGAAAAGCTTCATCACATGAGATTTCAGATTCAAAGTTTGGAAGTGTTGACAAGCAAGAGAGCGAATCTTCATCACATGATAGTTCATATTTAGAGTATGAGATTCAAGATGATGAAGAGCGAATGCTAGATCTAGATCCACAAGAACCTGAATATCTAGCAATTGATTTAGAAGACGAGCGAATGGGAGATCGAGTTCCATAAGAACCTAATGATCCTCCTCTTCCGATATGGGAAACCACTACTTTCAGATCTACCAGAGATCTTGTTAGTGATCCAACTGATCAACAGAGAACCAAATCATATTTTCAGAATGGAAGGTTTCATCCTTCTCACATTACTTATCCATTTCTTGTCGATCGATCATTCTTTGGTAAAGAGGGTCACTTGCCTCCTTCTGGGGTGAGTGATTCCATGATACACTAGCATCCTTCAGTCTATTTTGAGGGAGGTATTTCTTCCCACTGTGTTTTCCCTCTTTCCGCACTTATTTTATTTAGATTGTTATGGGGTGACCTTTGGTCTTAGTCACCAGGGCCCTACTATTTAGTTTTCAGTTACTAGCTCATAATATAGCTTGCAGGGGGGTGTTGGAATATTATCAACATCATTTTTTATATTTGCATGCATGCATGTATTCTGCATGCATGCATGTATTCTGCATGCATCAAGTCATCATGCATGCATCTGCATGCATCAAGTCATCATGCATGCATTTGCATGCATCCAGTCATCAGTATGGTGGTATCCCCAACACCTAGATCCTATTTTCATCTCCCTAGAGCGTGTCTTCAGCCCTCAGTATCCCTCCTACCTACCTTATGCATCTTTTTTCCTCACCTGGATGACATATACGCCTTATCTCACCTACTAGGAGGTTTAACAGTGAGTTAGAGAATTGATTGACTAGTTCTTCCACTTACTGCTCATCCTAATTGCCTATAGGTCCTAGTTGTCTATTTTAGAGTGCCACTTGACCTTCTGATAGCCTCATGTGCCCTCCTTGGAGTCTACATCCCTTGATTTGTGCTCACATGGCTCAATTAGACCCAATTAGACTCATTTGAATAACTTTTGACTATTTGTAACTGTTGTTGTTTATTGGATGATGTCTCCAATGTTATCCAAGCTACACACTAAGGATGATTCAAATTATCTCTAGCTTATTCAAATTCACTTGACGTTTATTGTATTGTACTCAGTTACTCACAGTGCCATCTCATAGCTGATGTATGATTATACTGCTATTCTCCATTTTCTGTTTTCATAAGTGATTATTGATTCAATCTATTCTTCTTTCTTTTCTGCAATTCTTGAGTGAGATTAGTTAGATTTGTTCTAGGTGTGGGATCTTCCTGCAGATTGTCACAGAGAGATGGGGGGTAATTTATAAGGGGTGGAAAGAGAAAGAGAACTAGGGGTTTTAGGGTATTGGGGGGGAGAGAGAGGGGTGCATGGTAAGTTGTAAGGGGAGGGGGATTAAGATAGATAAAGAGAGAGAAAGGGGCTTAGGGATCATATTAGTGGAGTTAGGGAGAGAGAGGGAAGTTTAGCGGTAGTGAGATTGAGAGACAGAGGGGGGGTGTTAGGGGGGTTTTATTATAGAGAAAGGATTGGGGGTTATTTGTAGGTGGAGTAGTAGGGTAGAGAAAGAGTGATAGAGGGGTTTAATCAAAATTAGGGGGAAGATGGGAGAGAGAGAGAGAGATAGAGAGAGGAGGAATGGATGTTAGAGGTAAGAGGATTAATAGGCTGGTGAGAGAGTGAATTAGGATGCTATTAAGGGTTAGGGATAAGAGGAGGGAGAGAGAGAGTGGGTGAGAAGGAGTGGGGTTAGTTGTAGGGATAATAACAGGGGTGAGAGAGAGAGAGAGAGAGAGAGAGAGAGAGAGAGGTGGGGTGGTGGGGGAGGGTGTGGGTGATTAGTGATGGGGAGGAGGATGGGTGTTGGGGGAGAGAAAGATAAAGAGATCATGGTGGGGGTAGGGAGGTAGGGCTTTCGGGGAGATAGGGTAATATAGAGAGAAGGGGATATAGGGTGGGTAGAGAGAGAGAGAGCGAGAGATTGTGGTTTACAAGTGGTAAGCGGGGGGATATTAAGGGATAGGGAGAGATAGATGGAGAGAGAGAGAGAGAATGAGGGAGAGAGAAAGGGGGGAAAGAGAGGAGGGTAGGTAGGGGGAGTAAGAGAGAGAGGAAGATGGGGGTCCAAGCGATTTTTTATGGGAATGGAGAGTAGTAGGGGGTTTAGCAGTAGAGAGTAGGGGGTTAGGGGTTGTGAGAGTGAGAGAGGGGAGGTGTTAGGGGGTTGGGGAGAGAGAGACAAGGGGGGTTAGTTGTATATTGAGGAGTAGGGGAGATAGAGTGAAAGACATGGGGTTAATAAGGGATAGGGGAGAGAGAGAGATGGATAGATAGATAGAGATAGAGGTTTAAGGTAGGATATGAGTAGAGTGGTGAGAGATTTACAGGGTATTTGTAAGTGTTACAGAGAGAGAGAGAGAGAGAGAGATGGGGCTAAGTTATAGGGGGAGGGGAAATAGGAGAGAGGGAGAGAGACTAGAGAGAGAGGGGGGGTGTTTTAGGTAGGGGGATTAGGGGGGTTTGGGTAGGGGTTTTAGGTGAGAGAGAGATGTGGGGAAGGTTGGGTAGGGTATTAGGTGGAAGAGAGAGAGAGAGAGGGAGGGAAATAAGGTTCTTAGGGGGTTTGGGGAGAGAGAGGGGTGGGTTGTAAGTTGTAGGGGGATGGGGATTAGGAGAGAAAAAGAGAGAGGGGGGGTTAGGGATAATAGGAGAGAGAGAAAGGGGAGGCTTAGGGAATGTATGAGTGCATATAAAGAGAGAGAGGCCATGTTAGGGGTAATGAGAGTGATAGAGATGGAAGGGGGTGTTAGGGGGTTCGATTATAGAGAAAGGGTTGGGGGTTAGGTGTGGGTGGAGTAGCAGGGTAGAGAAAGAGTTAGCAAGGGGGTTAATAAATTTTAGGGTGAAGAGAGGAGAGAGAGAGAGAGGAGGAGGAATGGATGTTATGGGTAGGAGGAGGGTTAGGGTGGTTGGAGAGTGAATTAGGGTGTTATTAAGGGTTAGGGATAAGAGGGCAGAGAGAGAGAGGAGAAGGAGGAGTGGGGTTAGTTGTAGGGGGAAGAGAAGGGGTGAGAGAGAGAGAGATGTTAGGAGGTTGGGAGACCGAGATGGGTTTAGGGGTTAGGGGTATGTGGAGGAGTAGGGGAGAGAGATAGATAGAGATAGAGAGAGAGAGAGGGTGAGGGACGGTGTTGGTTATTAGTGGTGGGGAGGAGGAGGGGGGTTGGGGGAAAAAAAGATAATTAGATCATAGTGAGGGTAGGGAAGTGGAAGTCTAGGGGAGATAAGGGACGTTATGGAGAAGGGGATATAGGGTGGTGAGAGAGAGAGAGATATTGATTGGGGTTGGAAAGTGGTAAGGGGAGGGGTATTATGGGAGAGGGACAAAGATATGGAAAGAGAGAGAGAGAAAGGAGAGAGAAAAAGGGGGGGGGAGACGAGAGGAGGTAGGGGGAGTAAGAGATAGTGAGAGGTGGTAGGCCAAGAGGGTGGTTATTGTAAGGGAGCGTAAGAGGTGGTTTAGGGTTAGAGAGTGGGGGGTTAGGGGTAGTGAGAGTGAGAGATGTGGGGTGTTACGGTGTTCGGTAGACAGAAAGGGGTTGGGGTTAGGTGTATGTTGAGGAGTATGGGAGAGAGAGTGAGAGAGAGGGGGTTAATAAGGGTTAGGGGGAAGAGGTGTGTGTGAGAGAGAGATCGGGTGGGGGTTGTTAGAGGTAGGAGATGAGTAGAGTTGTGAGAGAGTGAGAGAGGGGATTAGTAAGTCTTAAGAGTGATAGAATGAGAGAGAGAGAGAGCAGGGGGGTTAAGTTATAGGGGGGGAGAATATGAGAGAGAGAGCGAGAGAGAGAGGGTGGGATTGGTTAGGGGGATTAGGGGAGAGAGAGAGAGAGAGGGGGGGGGTTAAGTTATAGGGGGAGGGGGAATATGAGAGAGAGAGATATAGGAGAGAGAGGGGGGTGAGGTTGGTTAGGGGGGTTATAGGAGAGAGAGAGAGAGAGAGAGAGAGGTATTTGAGGGAAGGGGTTATAAGAGAGAAGAGAGAAGAGAGAAGAGATAGGGAGGTATAAGAGACAAGAGAAATATTAGTGATGTTAGAGAGAAGGGGGTATTAGAGAGAGAGAGATGTGGGGACGATAAGTTGTAGGGGGGGGATGGATTAGGGGAGAGAGAGAGCAATGGGTTAGTGAGAAGGAGAGATAGACAGATAGAGAGAGAGAGGGGGGGTGGGGATTAGGTGTGGGTGGATTATGTGAGAGTTTTGTAGGTACAACAGATCCCATGTTTAACGTAAACATGGGATCCCCAATTTTTCATTTGCTAAGTTAATGTTTGAGTTTCTCTTTCATTTTAGGTGTTCATGATTATTAATATTTCATTTTATTTCTTGGTCATGATTGTATCCAATAAAAAAAAATTCGTTTGAAAAATTTATTGATTTTGTGTGTTTTTGTGAGTTGTGGAAAGCACAGGTTTTCCCAAAAGGTTTGTCTGTTCCACAACCCGCAATCCGCATTGCAGATTGCGGAAGCTTGGTTTTATGGTTTTGAAATAATTTTATGTAAATACAGTTTTTCCTTTCCGCAACCCGCAACCTGCATTGCGGATTGCAGGAAGTGTTTTAAAAATAAGTTCGCACTTTGTGTTTCCGCACCCTGCAACCCCCATTGCGGATTGTGGATGCAGAAAGTGTTTGTGAAATAAAATTTGCATTTTGCTTTTCTACAATCCGCAACCCGCTATTGTGGATTGCAGAATACATAAAGTTTATTGCTTTAGTTTGCATTGTTTGCGATCCTATAATCCACAACCCGCAATTGCGAATTGCGGAAAGTATTTGAAGAATAAATCTGCGGTTTGTTTTCCACAACCACAACCTGCAATGCGGATTGTGGATTGTGGAAATAACATTACTGTAAATTATGTTTTTTGTGTTCCCACAACCCGCAACCCGCAATGCGGATTACGGATTGTGGAAATGTTTCATTTTCTAATATTTAGAGTTGTGATTCCACAACCCACAATGCAATTTGCGGATTGTGGAAAGATTGTACATATTTTCAAAATAAACTCCCTTAACTCTTTTTCAGCATCCCGCATGATTGGGTCCGAGCCATCAACTATTTTGATCCAACGGTCTAGAATTCGTCAGATGAACTTATTAAATATCTCGATTTTTCTATTTTTCTTTTACCATTTTCATTTTCTAGAATTTACCTGCTACGAAGATTTTTACCACGAGATCTTACAAGGGTTGTTTTCTGTCGTTTTTCGTCAACACAGGTCAGTTTCATGTCATTTTCTTGTTCGTTGTTTACGTTTTTTCACCATTTTTGAATTATTTTTAATTTGTTTTAATTTATTTATTAGAAATTCTAGTTTTTCAATATGTCGAGGAACACCCGCTCTAAAACAACTCAGAAAGACCTATTGAACAAGGACCCCAACTTGAGCATCCTTGCCGATACCAGTGACAGAGTTTCTGAGACCTACGAAATAGACTGGTCTAAAATTTATGCCATGTTTGATAATGATGACCTGTCAGACATCCAAAATGACCGGCCTGGCTATGAGAAAATTAGGGATTCCCAACTGCATTCTATAGCTTCTAGGCCGACCCTTATACCTTACAAAGATGCGGTTAAATGGATTATTGACCATGCAAACCCTAAGGACCATTCATTTAACAATAGCGCAGGGTCTCAATTGGACTCTTTCCGTTCTAATTTTTTCATCACAACTTATGCCCTTAAGTCGACAATCTAGTCTCTAAATGTCGCATTCCTGGACTCTGCTAAAACTAGGTATAATTTTGACGAACTGATAAATTCTTGGATGAATAACCCTGACAATTTCATTCTTATAGCTTATAATTCTTACCCGGTCTCATCGTTTAAGGCACCCTATTCCTTCTTGGAAGCCATGCTTTGCAAGATGTATGGTCTTCCCAATTGTTCAGTTTTCAATGCTGAATGGGAACCTGTGGCCCATCATGTCCTTACAACCGGGGAGTCATTCAAGTGGGCTGCAATTCTCTCAGTTGAATTAAAGACAACCATTGAAAGATATCAGGAAAAAATATCCTCAAAGAAGCCACATTCCTTTTATTCTTCCAATGTAATTGATGTCTTCTACTCAGAATTCCAGTACCCCTCCATGGGGTGGAATTGGACCTTGTCATCACCTTCAGTCCGCATTTATTGTTTAGCATTTTGGGAGAGTGACTTTGTTCCTTTTCTATATAATATCTGTGACCATTTCTTTGGCTATATCAACCAGCAGATATTTAGGGAAGATGCACTTGCTTTTTCTCCCAATGCCAAAACATTAATCCCTACACTTGGTGATTGGTATGTGGGAGAAATTTTTTCTTATATCAGAATTTGGGGAATCAATATAGTGCATTTATTGCCAAGGGTAGTCCCAGACAGGATGCTACTTGAAGAAATATCCTTCCAGACTGTAACAGATGGGGTATTTCTTAAGCTTACTGGACCTAAGAGAAGGGGATTACCTGAATTCCCCCTAAACCTTGGGCCTTTGGTCATTCCAGCTTCAACTTGGGCTGCAGTACTAGGGAAGGGATTGCTTCTTTGAAATTGGGATTTTCCCCCAAGAGGATGCATGACCCTAAGGCATTTCTGGATGCTCACTTCAAACAAGACCACATGAAGACTGACTATGCCTATGAGGATATTCCGGATGACTCCATTTACCAGGGAGTGAATTTATTTTATGAAGTCCTAGTTAGGGCTAAAAGAAAAGAAGAACATAACCACATTCTTTAGTACCAATAGGAGCTCAAAACTAAGGTTTTGAGTTATAGGAAAATGGAATTAAAACTTGAAGAGAAAACCAGAAAAGAAAGAGAAGAAAAGGAAGCAAAGAAAGCAAGTGCTCCACTAATGTTAACCTATCTAGATGAAGGAAAAGGCAAAGGAAAAGGCCTTATGGAGGATTCTCCAAAGTTGAAAAATGCTACAAAATTAAAATTTTTAATTCAAACATCTCAACAATTGAAGAAGCAATTGGCACAAATGACTTCGGTACTTGATACCCAAGTAATTGTTGTAAGAAACCCTGCGAAAAGACAGAAAATTCAAACCTCTACTTCTCAGATTCTTACACTAGACATTGAAGATAATGATGTTGAAGATGAAAGTCTTCCTCTTGTTCCCGTGGTACAATAAATAACTGAAGGTTCTTAGGAAGTTACAGATTTGCTAGATACCATAGTGATGGATGATCCTATCGCAGATGAACATTTTCCTGAAGTCACCACTACTGTTGATATAATAACTTATGCACTCCCCCTTTCCTCTGTTGAAGTTATTTCCACTTCATCTTCTGAGGCTGTACCACCATCCACCATATCTCAATTATTTGATGCACTAACATCCATCACTGCTTCACTTTCAACCTTGTCAGTCCCACTTGCCACTTCACCACCAATAGTTGCAGAGATCCAGTCTCCAACTGTCTCTCTGCAATCACAACCATTTACCTCACTACCAATAGGCACTGATGTCCAAATCCCAATTGCCCCTTCTTCACCATCAGTTGCTGCTACCCCTATTTCACTTCATGATGTTCTCACTTCAACTACTTCTCCAACCTATGTACCACTAGTTTCTGAAATCATCCCTTCTTCTCCAACTACCTCTCAGATCAACATGTCAATACCTAATTATACTGTTACCCAGACATCTCCATTAGTTGCAACAGGTAATATGGATACATCCTCAACTGAGTTGAAAGTGGATCCTAAATATGATGATGTGGTTCCCCTTGGGGAATACTTTTACAGCAGGTCAACAAAAGCAGTGGTTAAAAGAGGTAGCAAAAGAAGCAGAGCATCAACTATGCTGCAAGAACTTGTCCCTAATCAAGTTATTTTGGCCAAGCAATCTAATGGTATCCAACAAGAAGCATTGGATACTGCTACAGCTATGGGAGTATTTGTAGGGGCCAAATTTGATTTAGTGACCTCACTGAATAAAGAGATTTACATCAAGAAGGAAGAGCTGAAGAAGCTTCAGGAGAAAATGGTAAAAATCAATGAAGAGCATGAATCTGAGCTTCAAAGATTAAGGAATGATTATGAAAGTCAGCTCAGGGACCTACAAGAACAAAATGTTTCCCTCCAGGAGCAATTGTAGGATGCAGAGGTTCTGAATACTGCCAATACTGAAAAGATAGTTGTGCTGGAGCAGTAGCTGAAAGATACAGCTACTTCCTCTTTTTCTAGATTTTCTCAGTGAGAGTTTAGAGACTTGGCTAATCAAGTGAATGAGGAGCATCATAAGCTCCTAGATGATTTATTTAGTTCCCTGATTGAAATTTAGGAAACTAATAATTCTTTTGAGTGAATGTCTATGATCCTTGAGCAACAGATTGACAAAAGACAACAAGATTCCAAGTATGTCGATGATATTGTCGATTGGTAGAGGTATATCCAAGAAAAACCTGATGATATCCCAGTGTTGGATAGCTTCAAGTTCAAAAGAGTCAGAGCTTCTTTGAATGTCTGCCAAAATATCCTTGATATGGTGGATGAGACAATCAAGAAGGCATAGGCTATCTGTGGAAGAAGATGGTATGTTGTGGACAATATCATGGAGAAGGTGCAATTTCGTACTATGGATCTCATCGAGAAGGTCTTCCCACCGAAGTTAATGATTGAACAGGTTGAAATCATATGTGAGGAAGTCAAGGAAAAGATCCAGCAGCTCGAGCACATCCAGATTGCAGAAGTGGACAAGCTCATCAAGCAACCTATCAGTCTAGAAGGAAATATCCACATTTTCTTGCGCACCTGGCATAAGCTAGACAAGAATGAAATGGATATCTTCACGTGTGATGACCAGCTGGGGCTCAAGTTAGCTAACTATCCACATATTGATGAGTTGTTAGAATTTTGGACCAAGTGGCGAGGCGCCCTTGGTTATTCTTAGTTTATTTTGATTTGTAATCCCTGTTTTATAGGAAATTTATCCTTTGTAACTATTTTGTAATTATTATTTACAGGGTAGAGATATCATATGGGAAGGGGGATAAAATAAACAAAAGAAGACTAAAGATACTCTGATTAATGAAGAGATTGTAATTTTTTGCAACTTTGAAGTAATACAGTTAGTTCTTCTCTTGATTCCTCTTTTGTTAATTGATCAATTTTTTTCTATGAATGTTAGTTTTCACTTTTGTTGAGGAAAATATACTGTTTTCATTTTTAAATGATAATTTATACATTGATCTACCATCTGGATTTGTCTTTACTCATGGTCTGTGTGTCCTTTATGTTTTAAGTGAATTTATTTATTTAAAACATTTATCTATTTCTGCAAATGATTAACATACATTAATAAATTAATGTTAATTTTTCAATTAGCATTCCCGCTATAGGATAATCTTGCATGTGCCTAATCCTTAAACTACCATCATTTAATTTTAATTTTCATATCATATTTTAAGTTAATGAGTAATCATCCATTTAAACATTTCTGTCAAACTGGTGAAATTGCTTATTAAAATTCAAATCAAGTTATCCTGCACCTTAAAACACACTCTTTTAGATTAGATCTGACTTAATTTAGGTTTTATTTAAAAGATAACTTACAGTTAGAGAAAGAAAACTTTAATATTTCTTCACATGAATACTGATCCTTTAAGGATCAAACCCCATAAGTTCCAGTGCAGGCCTTTATATCCGTGGGATTTAACCACAACAAACAGGCTGGGGATAGAATTGCTCTTGTGCAGAGTCTTTTGAAGCCTTTCAAACTGGGTTTTCACCCTCTATTGTTAGCCTTGGACAACATTCCAATAACCTACATACCCGGGGATTCAAAAAATGGTGCTAGAAGGAGGGCCTAAAGAAAGATATGCCTTGAAATAGAATACCAATAGACCTCCTTCAGCAAGATCACCTGTTGTTACCCATAGTCACATGCAAGCATCAACATCTGCAAAACAACCAATGCAACAACAACCTGTGATTCCTGACACCCCTGTGATAGAATAGAAAACTAGAAGGGACGAAATTGTTTTCATATCACCCACTAGGGGACCCCTCACACTTGAAAAACTATTGAAAGGTTCCTCTGATAGTGTTGATAGGTTACAACAAAGGATCACATAAGAGCGTAATATTAGACTAGCAACAATTCAACATCACCAGAACAACGATCCACAGACTAATAATCAACATAATCGAAATTCAAGAGACCAAAATACTGAACATAACGATTCATCTAGCCACCAATTTCCCCCTGAATATAACCTCGATTCATTGTTCGAAGAAACTAAAAAATATCAACCCAATGTTGCAACAGGTGAACCACAACCAACACCTCCATCATCTTCATACTCATTTGAAGAGTCATCACATATTGATTCATCCTCCAGTTCTTCTTCAATGGACATACCCATGGTAGAAGGTGGAAACAGACCCTGGATGGACTAGGATGCTATGTTTATTGTTGGAGAACAAGACAAACTCCCTAAGAACCCTGAAAAGTGGCTCCCTAAGTTTGATCATGATGAGAAATCACATGCCCTTGATCATATTAAAACTTTTATGCAAGCCATCAGACTTAGGAATTCCATTCATGAAAATTTAGTTTGTAGATTGTTTCCCTACACCTTCAAGGGAAAAGCATCCACTTGGTACTTTTCCCTAGAAGCCAGATCCATCTATTCCTAGGATAAATTTGAAAAAATGTTTATCTAGAAATTTGGATATGACAAGACTCCAGAGGACTTGGTCATACATTTGTCTTCCATGAAAATCAGAGGCAAAGAAAGAGTCAAAGATTATAATCAAATATTTTTATATATGAATAATAGAATCCGTACCACCGTTCTTCCTACAGAAGCACTTTTGGTTGTGTGTTATGTTAAAGGTTTACCTGTTCCCATTGCTATGTGGGTAAAAAGAGCACGAAAAGATAACTTGCAATAGGCCTTTGCTGAGGCTATCCAGGTTGAAAAAGATATATTTTGTTTGAAAGATGACCCTGATGCTTCATCAGAACAACCTTATTCCTCTCACAAGAAACCAGATAATCCTCCAAAACCCAATGTGCAGAATAAGGACCCTTTTGAAATGAACGATATTAAGAAATTTCTTCAAAAGATTTCCAGTGAAATGGTAGACCTAAAAAAAACTAACATAGAGAACGAGAATAATAATAGAGGATTCAATAGACAACCTTTCAGAAGACCATATCAATCTCCACAAAACCAAGTCCCACCCAATCCTGAAGAGGGATTGAACTCTGAAGAAATTCTTTCAATATTTAGAGCTTTGGTTTCAGAATCCCATAACTCTCCTGATCATCCCGATGAAAACCCACAAGAGAATCAGGAACCTGAACCCCCAGATAAAGAGGAAGACCAACAAATAAACACAATCAATTACTTTTCAAAACTTCCTATGGCTGAAGAAGAAGATGAGCCTCATGATATCTTTAATGTCCAACATTCCTATAATGCCAGAAGCAAAGGACAACCTACACAGGAAGCTTCTACCTCAACTTCTTCCCCAAACAGAGGTAAGGTAGCAACACAAAAGGACACTTTCATCCCTGAAATAGAATACAGTTTGATTGAGGACTTGAAAAGAGTGAAAGCCAACATATCTCTATTTGAGCTTCTGAAAATCCCTTCAATGAGAGATATTCTACCCAAAAGCATGATTGTAAACAAACCCAGGGATACCCAGAACAATAATCTAGAGACCTATTCTAAACCTTGAAATTACAAACCAAGTAGCAAGAAAACTCCTCCTTTCTTGCTCACTTTTGAAGTTTTCAATAGGAATGTCCATAATTGTATTATAGATTCAGGGGCTTAATCCAATGTGATGCCTCTATATGTCTACAAAAACTTGAATTCCTCTTTGGAACCCTACCCCACTCAAATTGTTGAACTTGATAGATCCAAGATTACGGTAGTGGGAGAACAAAAAAAAGTTTTGTTAACACTAACTGCTGATCCTAGAATCCAGTAGACTGTGCATATTGTTGTGTTTGATATCCCTCAAATGTATGGAATGTGGTTGAGCAGGGATTGGTCATAAAATATCAAAGGCTATTTTGCTACTGACTGGTCCCTTTTTATGGATTCCTTATAATTGAAGGCCAAAAAGAATCAAAATTAGCAGGGAACCTTACATGAAACAAACTGCTACTGATTTAAATGATTCCAGTGAGCCTGCTCCATATTTTAGCACACATGTAGAACACTACACTTTCAATACATTCTTTGGGGATCTGCCTAGAGAGAATGCACATAATGAGTGTCAAATTGTTAATCTTACTTATGTACCATTCTTTGGCACTTTTGTACATAATGTATACAATGTAAATACTAATTTTAGGATAGATTTGAATGCATGGACTCTATTGTTTTACAACTCTAGATCTAAGGATGGAGTCGGTGTAGGTTTTGTCTTAATTGATCCAAAAGGGACCAAAACAATGATTGCCTGCAATCTTGAATTTGAATGCACCGACAACATTGCTAAGTATGAGGCCCTGGTTCAAGGACTCAGGAAGGCAATTGACATGGGTGCCCAGGTAATTGAATGTTATGGAGATTATGATATTATAGTAAAACAGGTGAGAAAAAAAATCCATTTTTTATCTCCTCGTTTGATTAAATATCAGAAATTTGTAAGGGACTTAACTAATTATTTTTCTGCATTTAATATTAACTCAGTCCCAAGGTTCCAAAAGTTTGATGCAAACGTGTTAGCCAATACTAAATCCGGGTTGATACCTCCTGAAGGTTTGTCCCCTAACACTTTTTCAATTGAACTTATGTACAGACCTTTTATTCATGATAATGTGACTAATTGGAAAGTATTTGATGATGACCAGCAAATCTTAGATTTTTTCATATCCCAGGACACTTTTCAGGATGTGGAAATAGATAAAGTTGAGCATGAGAAGTCTTTATCTGATCCCATCTACCCCTCCAATCTCATTCCTAAGTCAGTTATCTACCTGAAAAAGTATTATGATCTGCAAGATAAATTCAAGCATAAGACCAATTGTAAAATTTAGAGTTCATCCCTCAATTATGAGCCTGTCAACCTAGGAACTGAACAAAACCCTTGGTTAATTAATATGGGGGTTTAGTGCTCTCCTAATGAGAAGAGGGATTTCATTAAATTGTGCAAATATTTCAAGGATGTATTCGCCTAGACATCTGATGAACTCAAAACTTTTGACACCAATTTCATGCACCATAACATACCTATGAAACCCGAAGTTAAACCCTATCAGCAAAAGTTGAGGAAAATGCATCCCAACCTCGAAACATCTATTAAAAAGGAGCTTGTGAAACTGCTGGCAGAAAGGATTGTTTTTCCTGTTAGACATGCATAGTGGATTGCAAACTTGGTGCCTGTTCGGAAGAAGAATGGGGAAATTAGATTGTGTGTTGATTTCAGGATCCTAAGGAAAGCTTCTGAAAAAGAGAATTACCCTATTCCTGTTAGGATATCTCATCATTCAGATATGTACTTTGCATGTATTTTTCATTTTGCATGCATCTACATGCATCCCAATCACCAGTTTGATGCCTCCAGCACCTAGTCCCTAGTTTTCCAGCACCCAGGAGCTTCCTTCCACTCAGTTTTAGCCCTCCTAGTGCTTAGTGACCCAACATGCACCTACCACTTGAGAAGGGATCCTTTTCTCACCTACCACTCCAGTTCACTTCAGTTAGCTAGTTGTCTTTCCTTGATTTGAGGCTAGATGGACTCCTAACCACTGTTACCACTCTGATGGACCTCCAATGAGACTTGAATACCTATTCTGACTCCAGTTAGCTCCTCATGCGCCCTCCATTGATCCTCCTTCATTCAGTAAGTGTCCACACATTCCAGTTACACCTACCACACTCAGTTTGACACCTGGTTGACCATTACTTGTGCATTGATGACTCCACGGATCTGATGATGAGACTCCTAGTTGGATCCAAGCTATTCCATGCAGTAGATTCACATGACCTCCTTGGTTAATTTGAATTGCTCACTCATTGTGATTGTATTGTAATTCTACTATTCCGAGTTATAGAGAACTGATGCATCTCTCTTGCACAGTTTTTACTCCAATTTGTTTTACATCATTGTGATTGATTTACTTGTTCAATAGATCTGCTCTGACTAATTTTACATGGTATCAGAGCCATGGTAGGGACAAGATTTCTCTTCTGCAGGTGTTCTACATGAAGCATTGAGTGAATTTGCTCAAAATACTACACAATGGCATGCAAACTCTCATGTGTATTCGTTCATGTGCATGCAAGGCTGAAATTTCTCTCCGATCGACTCCAGAAGATTGAGTTTTCCACAGGATTCCTGGATTTGATACATTGGATCTTCAAGCTTGCTTGATATCTAATCCCAGGTGTGATGCAACTCTAAAAGGGTGGATTGTTCGACCTTATGGTTCTTGTTTTGATTGTGATTTGTAGGTTAATCTTCTCCATCAATTGCATTCGCTATCTTGTGATTTATAGGTTCTTCTCCATCAATTTCACTCACTATCAGTGATGGATTACTCTTCTTCAAAGCCTATGCTAACTCCTTTCAATTATTTTTATTGGAAAGATGACATGGAGATAATATTACGCTCAAAAGGGTTCTATAGAGTCACCATGGGCCTCGAATTGGAGCCAAACACATTGCTTGAGAAAACAAATCACTTCAATGAGCTTGATAAATCTTATGGTCTTCTTTGCCTCTCCATTTCCAAGGATCTTCATTTCCATCTCAACGGATT
The DNA here is from genome assembly GCA_027924585.1 of Larix kaempferi. Classification (NCBI taxonomy): domain Eukaryota; kingdom Viridiplantae; phylum Streptophyta; class Pinopsida; order Pinales; family Pinaceae; genus Larix; species Larix kaempferi. The sequence goes on along the minus strand of BSBM01000401.1, from coordinate 23,882,244 downwards.
GAACTCTCCAAAACAAGTATGGGAGAAACTTGAAAAACGTTTTGGAAAGCAAGATGAGCTTAGAGCCTTTCAATTAGAAAATGAATTGATTGCTCTTAGTCCTAAGAATTTCAAGACCATCAATGAGTTTTTCACAAGACTCAAGCACTTGGCTTTCCAGTTGAAGAACAGTGGAGTTGTCAAAGAGGATAAATAATTTATCCACTCCATTCTTTCAAATCTTGGTAAACATTTCTCAATATTTGTCTCTACTTTCAATCCTGGTTAGCTAACTACCCTGAATTGGAAGATGCCTACCTTGAATGCCTTCACTGAGTCCATTACCAAAGAGCATGATAAGCTAATTCAAATGGGGTCCATAAGCTCCAAATATTCAGCTCTCTTTGTTGGAGGACCCAAAAATTTGAATGGCAAAGGGAAGCAAAAGAAAGAGAAGCCCAAATTTGAACCTTCCAAGCAAAGAGAGAAAAGAAAACCATCGGATGCACCATTCGGTTCAAGGAACAAGCAAAAGGGTAAAGAGGGCAAGGAAAAATCTAAATGTACTTATTGCAATCGTGGATTTCATCCTGAAAGTTCATGCATGAAGGAAACGATAGGTCAAATGGCCCTTCTTTTGGAAAATAATAACATAACTCTTACCGACGATGTACGGAAGAAGGATAGAAATGATGATCGTGAAAGAGGTCAAGCACTCATGGCAACTGTTTCAAAACCCACCAATCTACTGATAGCTTCCAGTGCCTTGAATCATATGGCTAAAGTATTGACTCCTTTTCTTCATTTGATCCAAACAACTCCATCCCCATCCATTTGGGAGATGACTAAAAAATTTCATCAAAGGGTAAAGGTACCATCCATTTAAAGCATGGCAGCTTTCAGAATGTTCTTTATGTGCCTTCCTTGGGTTTGAATCTTCTTTCTGTGTATCAAATGACACACACTGGTGCACCGAAGCAAGTTCTATTCAGCCTTAAAAAATTTGAAATTTTTGATATTGAAAGTGGAAGACTTATTGTAGTCGGAAAGGAAAATCATACTGCAAAATACTATGAGTTTTCACACTTTGTGTTGCTTGAAAATCCCACTACTCTTCTCACTCATGGCAATTAGGTTAGTAGGATTTGTCATAAAAGGTTTGGACACCTTAATTAAAAGTATTTTCTGCTGTTACAAAACAAATCCATGGTTGATGGTCTTCCACACCTCCGTTCCTCGAATGGAATTTTCCCAGGTTGAATCATTGGGAAGCACCCCAAGCACAAGTTTGACTGCGACAAAGCTAGCAGAGCTTCTACTATTTTGGGTCTGATACATTCCCATATCAGTTTTCCTCTACCAAATATGTCCATTAATGGCTCAAGGTATGTTTTGACATTCATTGATGACTTCTCCCACTTTACTTGGGTTTACTTTCTTAAAAACAAGTCAGAAGTGCTTGGAAAATTCAAGGATTTTAAGGCTTATGTTGAGACTGCCACTGAGAGCAAGATCAAATATCTTATATATGATAATGGTGGAGAATATATCAAGATTGAGTTAATGCAAATTTGTTCCAAAAGCTGAATTCAGATCCAACATACAGTTCCCTACACACCCCAGTAGAACAGTGTAGCGGAAAAACAAAATCGGCCACTGAAAGAGATTGCTACCTGTATGCTTGAGTCAAAATGTTTGGCTGCAAATATTTGGGATGAAGCCATGAATGTTGATGCATGTATTCAGAACCAAGTTCCATATTCATCCGTGAAAGGTAAAACTCCTTTCCAAGCATTCACTCGTCACAAACTGGATGTGTCCAGTTTGAGGGTTTTTGGCTCCACTGCATGGGCTAGAATTCCTTCTGAAAAGAGAAAAGATTTGGATCCACAAAGTACTAAATGCATCCTAATAGGATATGGAGAAGAATCAAAGGAATATAAAATCATGAATATTATATCCAAAAATATATTCATAGAGCAAAGTGTGAAGTTTGAAGAACCGCTTCCAGATCTGAAACTAGTCGAAGAAAACACTGTCGATCCGTAGTATCTACAAGAAGAAGTTTCAAGAGAAGATGAAGAAAGAATTGGATCTGATATCTCTGATATTTTATCATACTTTTATGGCCATGACATATCAGGTTCAAAATCCTACAATAATTATCCTCCTCAGTTACCAAAGTGGGCCCAAAACACTCTACAATTTGCTGCTCCAAACATTGGAAATCCTATTGATCCAAGGAGAACAAGAGCATAATTTCAAAGAGCAGGTATGGCTCTTTCTTTTTCTAATCCATTATTATTTAAGAAATTTTATTTGATGATTGGTTCGGATCCCAAATCATACTATCATGCCCACCAAGACCCAATATGGAAAACTGCCATGGATGAAGAGTACAGTTCTCTTCAAAAGGACAATACATGGGAGCTAGTTTCTCTTCCACCTGGAAGAAAATTGGTCCAATGTAAGTGGGTATACTGCACGAAATTTGTTGCTGATGGATCTATCAGCAAATACGAATCTAGTCTGGTGGAAAAATGTTTCTCCGAAGTCCAACGAGTGGACTACACTGAGACCTTTGCACCAGTTCCAAAGATGGATTCCGTCGGCCTAGTTTTGGCCATTTCCACATCCAAGCACTGGGAAGTGCACCATATGGATGTGAAGAGTGATTGTTTACATGGAGATCTTGATGAATAATTATATATGAAGCAACTAGAAGGATACATATCAGATCCATCATTAGTTTGCATATTGAAGAAATCTTTGTACGGATTGAAATAGGCCCCAAGAGCTTGGTATGCAAAGATGGACTCCTTCCTTCCTTCTCGGAATTTCAAAAGATGCAAATATGATCCTAATGTGTATCTACAGCAAGTTAAAGGTAATTCGTTTTTTTTCTTTTCTTTATGTTGATGATCTTCTCATTACTGATGGCACTCTCCTTACAATCAATAAGCTAAAAACTGCCTTAAATCTAGCTTTTGACATGAACGATTTGGGCTTGCTGAAGCAATTTTTGGGCTTGGAGATAGATCAAAATTTTGATGGGATCACATTATCTCAGAAAAAGTATGCTTTATACCTACTATTAAAGTTTAATATGGTAGAATGTAAGGCTACTTTGTTTCCATTCCTCTCAGGAATCAATCTTGAGGAGGGAAATTCTACACCGCTTGCAGATTGCACTATGTATTGACAATTGATTGGTTCACTACTCACTTGACACACTTAAGGCATGATATTTCTTATGCTGTGAGTTCTGCATCAAGATATGTGCAGCATCCCCATGAGCTTCATTGGCAAACATCCAAGCGGATCTTGAAATATTTGCAAGGTACGAGACATTTTGGTATACACTATGCTGCAGATTTTGAGCTAGATTTCATTGATTTTGCTGACCCAGATTGGGCGGGTAATAGAATTGATCAGAAGTCCACTTACAGATATGTTTTCATGATTGGACATGGCCCTATTTTCTGGTCAAGTAAAAAGCAGGCAGCCATTGCAGTTTCTTCAATAGAGGCAGAGTATTGAGGGGAAGTCAATGCCAGCATTCAGGCAGTTTGGTTGCGGGGTATTCTTTTCGAGTTTGATTTTGGCAGCACTACTTCGAATGTCATATTTTGTGACAATAAAAAAACTATTAATATCTCCACAGATCCAGTTCAGTGGAAGAGGACCAAGCGCATTGAGATTCATATGCACTACATCCGAGAGTTGGTGCATGATCGCACCATCATTCTGCAATATTGCCCTACTGATGAGCAAATTGCAAACATCTTCACCAAGAGCTTCACTATGAAGAAGTTCTCTTACCTCTGTTCACTGTTGAAGGTGAGTTCCATCATGGTGGAGATAGACTAGATCCATTTTATGTTTAGCTTGAGGTTGGGCTTTCTTCCCACTAGGTTTTCCCTCTTTCCTCACTTAGCTTATTTTTAGCACTTTTGGATTATTGTGTTGGGGTGAGGCCCTACATTTTATTTTGTACATCATAGTATAGCTTGAGGGGAGGTGTTAGGATATCTCATCATTCAGATATGTACTTTGCATGCATTTTGCATGCATCCCAGTCACCAGTTTGATGCCTCTAGCACCTAGTCCCTAGTCTTCTAGCACTTGGGAGCTTCCTTCCACTCAGTGTTAGCCCTCCTAGTGCTTAGTGTCCCTAGCATGCACCTAACACTTGAGAGGGGTGCCTTTTCTCACCTACCACTCCAGTTCACTTCAGTTAGCTAGTTTTCTTTCCTTGATTTGAGGCTAGACTGACTCCTAACTATTGTTACCACTCCGATGGACCTCTAGTGAGACTTGACTACCTATTTTGACTCCAGTTATCTCCTCATGCACCCTCCACTGATCCTCCTTCATTCTGTTAGTGCCCACATGTGCCAGTTACACCTACCACACTCAGTTAGACTTAGTTTGATACATGATTGACTGTTACTTGTGCATTGATGACTCCACTGATTTGATGATGAGACTCCTAGTTGGAGCCAAGCTATTCCATGCAGTAGATTTGAATGAACTCCTTGGTTAATTTGAATTTCTCACTCATTATGATTGTATTGTAATTCTACTATTCTAAGTTATAGAGCACTGATGCATCTCTCTTGCATAGTTTTTACTCCAATTTGTTTTACATGATTGTGATTGATTTACTTGTTCAATAGATCTGCTGTGACTAATTTTACAGTTCCTCCCATGGAAGAGATTTTACAAAAGGTAGCAGGAGCTGATATGTTTTCTCTCTTTGATGGCTTCTCAGGATATAACCAAGTCCTAGTTTCCCCTGCTGATCAACTAGAAACAACTTTTAGAACCCCTTGGGGAACCTTAGCCTACAGGAGAATGCCTTTTGGGATAATAAATGTAGGTTCCATGTTTCAGAGAGCTACGGACATAGCTTTCATAGTTTTAATGCATAATTCAGTTGTTGTTTATTTAGATTATATCACTATTTATTCTAAAAAACGACATGAACATTTGTCTACTCTTAAATAGGTGTTTGAGCGCTGCAGGAAATATGAAATTTCATTGAACCCCAAGAAACCAATCTTTGCAGTTATTGAAGGTAATATGTTAGGTTTTATCATTTCAAAATAAGGCATGATCATTAATCTAGAATGCACAGAAGCCATTTCCAAGATCGTCCTACCCAGTTCACGGAAAGCCATGCAATATTTTCTAGGTAAGATAAATTTTGTTCATAGATTTGTTCCGAATTTTAATCAAATTGTCAAATCATTGCAGCAATTGATTAAGAAGGATGCCCAATATAAGTGGTCTGATGAACAAAGAAATGCTTTTGCTTAAATCCGGAAGGCTATTATGGAAGATCCCACTGCGATGTCTCCTAACTTTAGCAAAGATTTTATTTTATACACTTTCGCTACTCATGTTTCCTATGTCGTTGTTCTTACACAGAAGCATCCAGATGATCTTGAAATTCCTATTTCATTCATGATTTCCACGTTCAAAGGGGTTGAACTCAACCACTCCTAGATTGATAAACAAGCTTCACGGTCTACAAATCGGTAAAACATTTTAGACCATATTTGTTGAAATCTCAGACTAAAGTGATTGTCCCCTATGCAGCTATTAGGAATGTTCTAGTTCAGAAGGAGCTGGGTGAAAACAGAGCTCACTGGATGACAGTTGTGCAAGAATATGACCTAGAGATTAGACCAATGAAGATTTTCAAAGGCCAAGGATTGTGTTTTCTCACTGCTAAATCCAATGACCCTATACAAACACAAATTGAGTGGGAGCAAGAGGAAAATACAACAACAGGTTCCGTAAATGTCATTACAACTCAAACATTTGAATGGTATGATGGCATTAAGTTTTTCTTAACCCATGGGTTTTCTCCTGAAACCCTTGACTTAAAAAAATGTTGAGATTTCAGGTTAAAATTTGCACCATATCAATTCATAGATGGTGTTTTGTTTAGGAAAAACTATGATGTTTTTTTTCTCAGATGTTTAGAGAAAGCTGAAACTGATAATATTATTTTGGAATTCCATGCAGGACCTATAGGATGGCAGTTCTCGGGAGAGACCACTGATCATAAGATCATGAGGGAAGGCTATTACTGGCCTACTTTGTTCAAGGATGAATATTCTTAAGCCAGAATATGTGAAGCATGTCAGAATTGTGTTGGGAAAACGAAAAAAACTTGCCTTTCCCTTGCAACCAATTACAGTCCAATTTCCATTCCAACAATGGGGCATAGATTTTGTTGGAACCATTAACCCTTCTTCCTCCTTGCAACACAAGTACATTTTGGTAGCCACAGACTAATTTACCAGATGGGTAGAGGAATTTCCTCTCAGACAAGAAAACACAAACCAAGTAATATCCTTCCTTGAAAGTCAAATAGTCACTAGATTTGGCGCACTCAAGTTTTTAGTGTTTGACAATGCCTCTTATTTTCCTTGAATTGATTTAACATAGTATGCCCTTGAAAAAGGGATAAAAATGAATTTTTTCGCCAATTACTATCCCCAAGGGAATGGGATAGCAAAGTCTTCCAACAAAAACATAATCAACATCTTAAAGAAGACAGTAGCCACCCACCATAAAGATTGGCATACCCAACTATACAATGCTCTTTGGGTAGACCGTGTCACCCCGAAAGAAGCCATTGGAAACTCCCCTTACAGTCTGGTTTATGGTAAGGAGGACATCTTACCATCCAACCTCATGATTCCTTCACTACAGCTAGCACATTCAATACAAGAAATTATTCTTCCCCACTCCAACAAAGAATTGATACATTACTCGAGCTAGAGGAAGACAAGGAAAAATCAAGAACAAGTTGTATCAACATCAGCAGTTGGTTAATAGGTGGTTTGATGGGAAGTCCTCATCTGATAGGGAGTTTACTGTGGTGGACTTTATATTAAAGTGGTATAAAAAACAAAAAGACAAGAATGACTACATCAAATTCCAACGCTTATGGCTAGGACCATTCATTATTACAGAAAATATTGGTCCTAGTACTGTCCGGTTGCTAACATTGGAAGGGGTCTCTAAGACCTATCTAGTGAATGTTCAATTGCTTAGAATGTACCTTGTTTAGAGGAGCATATGGGATCATTTGTACATAAGTATGGTTTGTTTTATTTCCCTCTTTGTGTTTGATTGATTTTCCTTTGAATAATGTGCACACATTTGGTAGAGGTTGTTGATCAGTATGTCTCAAATCAATACAGTCTGAAGTTTTGAGGTAGCAATGTTAGTTTTATTTTACTCAACCTATATCTAAAAAAGTTTTCATGAAATCAAAAAAGCCAATTTTGCAGGGCTTTGATTGATACCTTCTCACCCCAACCACTATCTTTACAGATGTTCTCATTTGGTTAATTGAAGATATTGGGAGTGATTAGGTTTTCTTATCTTATGTTTCATTAGTGATTGGAAGCACATCTTTATAACCTAGTGAACCTTTATCTATTTTGGATCCCATTATAGTCACCTTGAAAATAATTCCCCTTAATAATTTTAGATTACAAGGTGGGGGGTCTTATCACAAGCCATCCCATTATGTTCATAGGTGGTTAGTTGAATGACATCTCCACATCTGGTCACCAAGCTAGGGAGATGGCTTTCAGTTACTGCTGGAAGGTGGAAGATTTTAGCATAGGTTGGTCCACTCATGGTCTGCAAAACATTAGTGAGTAACACTACTAGCATATGGTTACCAATCCATGGTAGTGTCTTGTAATTTTCACACCGATAAATTTTTGTTTTCTTTTTATAAGACAATTTGTTGTATATGAGGATAGGGAGGTCTTATTACAAGCCATCCCTACCATGATCATGGATTTGATTTTGGATTGAAATTATCACCTTATGCTTACCAAGCCATAGTAATTGCTTTCAGTGTTAAAAGATGAAAGACAAGGAGTCTCCTTACCAAGTTAGCTTGTTCAGTTTCCAGATCAGGTTTGTGAATGGCATTTCCAAAATTTGATCACCAAGTCAAGGAAATGGCCTTATGCCAACAAAAGTCTTATGTGCATATTTTCATCCTGTTTTTAAAAAAAAGGGGAGAAAAGAGAGAAAAAAGAAAAATAAATTTATATATTTTCAATAGTGCATCTATACATAAATAATTCAAGGTGATTCATAATTTGGTAATCCAGAATGGTTCTAAGTTTGCTCTAAGGTTCAATAAAAACTGTCATCTTATGACTGCATAATGGTAAAGGATTCTTGTTTACTTCTAGATTTATTTATTTGATAAACATCATCATTAATTGGTTTTGGATGGGAATATATCAATCATATGATTAACTCTGGTATTTGGTTGTATTTTTGTGAAAACATTTTCTAAATTGCAAGTTGAAAATTCAATTTGCTGACATACCTCCCTTATAACTAAGGATTTCATTCATAGAGATAACTGGTTCCTCCCAACCAGTTTCCATTTGTTGTAGGTCCAATAGATCCCATGTTTAATGTAAACATGGGAGCCCCAATTTTTCATTTTCTAAGGTAATGTTTGAGTTTCTCTTTCATTTTAGGTATTCATGATTATTAATATTTCATTTTATTTCTTGGTCATGATTGAGTCCAATAAAAAAAATTTCCTTTGAAAAATTCATTGATTTTGTTTGTTTTTGTAAGTTGTGGAAAGCACGAGTTTTCCCAAAAGGTCTATCCATTCCGCAACCCGCAATCCACAATCCACAATGCGAATAGCTGAAGATTGGTTTTCTGGTTTTAAAATGTTTGATTTCCGCAACTAGAAATCTGCAATCCACATTGTGGATGCAGAAATAATTTTACGTAAATACGGTTTTGCCTTTCCGCAACCCACAACCCACATTGCAGATTGCGGGAAGCATTTTAAAAATAAGTTCTCACTTCTTTTTTCCGCAACCCGCATTGCAGATTGCGGATGCAGAAAGTGTTTGTGAGATAAAAAAAAAAAATTTCATTTCCGCAATCCTCAACCCGCAATTGCGGATTGCAGAATGCGGAAATTTTATTGATTTACTTTGCGTTGTTTGCGATCTTACAATCTGCAACCCGCAATTGCGGATTGCAGAAAGTATTTGAAGAATAAATCTACGGGTTTTTTTTCCACAACCTGCAACCTACAATGTGGATTGCGGATTGTGGAAGTAACATTATTGTAAATTGTGTTGTTTGCATTCCCACAATCTGCAGCCCGCAATGCGGATTACGGATTGCAGAAACGTTTGGTTTGCTAATATTTAGAGTTGCGATTCCGCAACCCGCAACCAGTAATGCGGATTGCATATTGCAGAAAGAATGTACATATTTCCAAAATAAACTCCCGCAACTCTTTTAATGCATCCCGCATGATTGGATCCGAGACACCGATTATTTTGATCCAATGATATAAATTTTGCTCGATGAACTTGGTAAATATCTCAATTTGCCTATTTTTCTTTTACCATTTTCATTTTCGAGAATTTACCCGCTACAAATATTTTTACCACGAGATTTTACTAGAGCTGTTTTCTGTCGTTTTTCGTTAGCACAGGTCAGTTTCATGTCATTTTCTTGTTCATTGTTTACTGTTTTTCACCATTTTTGAATGATTTTTAATTTGTTTTAATTTATTTATCATAAATTCTAGTTTTTCAATATGTCGAGGAACACCCACTCGAAAGCAGATCAGAAAGATCTATTGAATAAGGACCCCAACTTCGGCATCCTTGCCGATACAAGTGACAGAGTTTCTGAGACCTACCAAATAGACTGGTCTAAAATTTACACCATATTTGATAACGATGACCTGTCAGACATCCAAAATGAACGGCCCATCTATGATAAAATTAGGGATTCCCAACTGCATGCTATAGCTGCTAGGTCATCCCTTTTACCTTACACAGATGTGGTTAAATGGATTATTGACCAAGAAAACCCTAAGGACCATTCATTTAACAATAGCACGGGGTCTCAATTGGCCTCTTCTCGTTCTGAAGTTTTCATCAGAGCTTATGCCCTTAAGCCGACAATCCAGTCTCTAAATGTTGCATTCCTAGACTCTGCTAAAAATAGGTATAATTTTGATGAAATGATAAAGTCTTGGATGAATAAAGTGGCCAATTTCATACCCAAAATTGATAATTCTTACCTAGTCTCATGGTTTAAGGAACCCTATTCCCTCTTGGCATCCATGCTTTGCAGGTTGTATGGTCTTCACAATTGTTTAGTGTTCAAAGCTGAATGGGCACCTGTGGCCCATCATGTCCTACAACCGGGGATTCGTTCAACTGGGCTGCAATTCTCTCAGTTGTGTTAGAATAGTAATCCAATACTCAGTACCATAGTTCATAACCTTAATCAATTTTATTGCCATGTGTGCATTATTACACTATAGTTTGGACGAGGTATCTTTAATTGGCCAAATAACCACTTTTGAGAGTGTTCACACCTATCTTGAAGCAACCCAGCTCACCCAAACTCTAGATTTGTCCACAAGTGCACCCTCATTAAATGCAGGAGTGCTCTCCCTCCTTGAAATGGGGAATGTCTGTTGACTTTGAGCACTTGAGTGGATTTAGCCCATTTTTTGCTAGATTTGGAGCATTTAATGACTCTTTGTACCTCCCAAACACCTCTATTTGCTCACCCATGCATGCCTTAGCCTCATTTATGACCCAACATGCTTCAACCATGTTCACACCAAAATTCGTGACTGTTTGGGCTGATTAGGATTGAGTTGTACCCACCTAGGGGTGATTGAGGCCAACTTGGCCACATAGCATGGTACACTCATTTTGGGCTTCCTAAGCCATTTGAATTTCTCCAGGATGTAATATAAACCTGTTCTAAACATATTTACATGTTAGACAGTCTTATAATGCCAAGTTTTAGTTCACATTGTGTGTAAATTTGTCTCATTTTCAAGCTTTTTCAATGGTTATTGCAAATATTTTGATTTTGTGAGGTTCTCTATAGCTCTAGGAACTTAATGTGGATCAAAATACTCACATGGTATCAGAGCCTTGCGGATTTAGTGAGTTGCAGATCAATATTGAACATTGTGCTACATTCTTGAGAGAATTTTCTAGATAAAAATTGAGTGTTTTTTCCAGGTTGTTTAACAGTTTTCTCACCATCAACGCAAGAAGAAATGGAAGCTAACCAAATGTTTCTCACTCCCTTAATTTTCTTCGACTTGAAGGATGAAATGGTCATAAAACTAATATCTAAGGGTCCCTATAGAGTAATGATGGGCACAGAAGTCCCTATAGAGTAACGATGGTCACAGAAGTGGAGCCAAAATCTGCTGTGGAGAAAGTAAAGTACTACAATCGACTTGATGAAGCATATGGATTGCTATGCCTGAGCATTTCGAGGGAACTCTTGTTTCATATAGACAGTTTGACAACCCCAAATGAAGTGTGGGTGAAGCTCGAATCACTCTTTGGGAAAACTGATGAACTGAGAGGCTACCAGCTTGAAAACGAACTCATTAGCTTGAGCCCAATGCATTTTGAAACCATCTAGGAATTCTTCACTAAATTCAAGTCACTAGTGATGCATCTACAACAATGCGGAATTGTTAAGAAGAAGAACAATTGATAATGTCCATCCTTTTGAAGCTAGAGCCAGAATTCTCAGTGTTTGTAAGCACATTCCATTCTTCCAAAATGACCCTTCGAAATTGGCAAATGCCATAACTAGAAACCTTCATGGAGTGTCTTACTCAGGAGAAAGACAAGCTAGTTCAAATGGGCACTATCAAATCAAAAGATCAAGCCTTGGCCATGGGTGTTTCGAATGCCTCCAAAGGAAAGCAGAAGGAAAAGAGTTTGAAGCAGCCAGAGAAGAGGAAGTTTGACAAGACCAAATCTACTTATGGGGGTTTGAATCCTTCCAAGGAGAAGGACAAGAAGGGAAAAGAGAAGACCAAATGCACCTATTGCCACAAGGGATGGCATCCAGAGAGCTCATGCATGAATAAAACCATTGACAAAATGGCGCAGCTACTGGAGAAGAATAACATTACTATCCCTGATGATGCAAAGAAGAAAGATGGCCCCTCAAATCCTGACAACAAGGAGAAATGTCATGCTTAGGTAGCAGTTCCTTCTAATTCCTCATCCTCATTATTGATTCAGGGGCTTCCAGGAATATGGTTTCATCTAGAGAGCTCTTCTCTTCTATGCATTCAAATAGTGGCCCAACAGTTCGAATGGGAGATGACTCTGACATCCAAACCAAAGGGATTGGTAGGATCGATTTGGAGCATGGTTATTTCAATGATGTGCTCTATGTACCTTCATTGGCTGCAAATTTGTTATCAGTTTATCAAATGACCCATACAGGAGAATCCAAGAGAGTAACATGTATTCTTGATTTGGTAGAGATCTCAGAAATTTCTTCAAACCAAGTCTTGGCAGTTGGGTATGCAGACCACCAAGAGAGGATGTACAAGTTCTTGAATTTCCTCCCTAGTTCTAGTGACCAAGCACTTCACTCTCATGCGATTGAGACCTCCAAGTTATGGCATGAAATATTTGGCCACATGAACTACAAGTATCTCCAAACATTGCACAAAGATGAGATGGTGGAAGGGCTTCCTAAAATCAAATATTCAAATGGAGCTTGCATTGGTTGTGTGATTGGGAAACATCCAAAATGCATCTATGAGAAGGGAATGGAAAGTAGATCCACTCAACCACTTGGATTGGTACATTCAAACCTCATTGTTCCTCTACCCACTCCATCCTATGGTGGATCAAGGTATGTACTCACATTCATAGATGACTACTCTCAATTCTGCTGGGTTTACTTCCTGAAATTGAAATCTGAAGTGTTTGAGAAATTGAATATTTGGAAAGCTTTAGTGGAGAATAATAGTGTTCATAAGATAAAAATCCTCAGGAACGATAATGGAAAGGAGTATGTGAACAATAACATTCAACATCTTTGTGAAGAATGTGGCATCCAAATGCAACATTCAATCCCCTACACACTACAGCAAAATGGTGTGGCAGAGAGGAAAAATAGGTCTCTCAAAGAGATGGCTACTTGCACGATTGAAGCTAGGGATCTAAGCCCTAATCTATGGGTTGAGGCCATCAATTGTGCTGCTCATATTCAAAATAGAGCATTTCACAAATCAATCAAAGGTAAAACAACCTATGAGGCATGGTTTGGCCAAAAACCAAATGTGTCAAATTTCAAGATTTTTGGGTCTAGAGCATGGGCTCGAATTCCATCAGAAAAGAGGAATGATTTGCAGCCACAAAGCAAAGAATGTATCATGGTTGGTTATGGTGAGGACACAAAGGGCTACAAGCTCTTTGACACATCCACACTCAAAAATTTCATTGAGAGAAGTGTGCAATTCGAAGAAGAACCAAACCTATTGCTGATGGTTTTGATCTGAAGTATAAAGCTAGATTAGTGGCTAAGGGGTACTCACAAATCCATGGTGTGGATTATACCGAGACCTTTGCACTGGTTGCAAAGATGGACTCAATTAGACTAGATCTAGCCATGGAAGCTAGTAAGGGTTGGCAAGTTCAACATATGGATGTTAAAAGTGCATTCTTACATGGTGAGCTACAGGAATATATCTATATGCAACAACTTGAAGGTTTCCAAGAGGATCCCTCACTTGTTTGCAGGTTGAAGAAATCACTCTATGGACTCAAGCAAGCCCCAAGGGCTTGGTATGCTAAAATGGATGCCTTTTTGCTCTCAATTGGTTTCATTCAATGCAAGTCTGATACAAATATATATTTGAAGCAATGTGATGATATTTTGCAGGTCATTGTACTATATCTTGATGATATTCTAATTACAGGGAGCTGCAACAAACAAATTGGCTCAATCAAAGCATCTTTGCACAGTGAATTTGCCATGAGCGACCTAGGATTGCTAAGGCAATTCTTGGGTTTGGAAATTGAGAAAACTGAAAGAGGTATATTGATGAGTCAGCTAAAGTATGCTTCATACCTATTATTGAATTTTAAAATGTCTCAATGTAAGGCAACCAAGTGCCCATTCCTTTCCGGCATAAAACTAGGTGAATTTGATGACTCTCCATTGGTGGATTGCACACTCTACAGGAAACTAGTTGGAAGTTTGTTGTACCTTACACATACAAGACCTGATTTTTCTTATGTTGTAAGTGCTGTAGAAAGGTATATGAAAAATCCACATGAGATCCATTGGAAGGAAGCCAAAAATATCCTTCAGTATGTCTAAGGAACAAAGAGTTTTGGGGTACATTATGCAGCTCGTTCTTCACTACAATTAGCTGGATTTTCTGATTCCGATTGGGCTGGAGATCCCATTGATAGAAATTCCACTTCAGGTTTTGTCTTAATGTTTTCTAAAGGTCCCATTTTCTATTCAAGTAAGAAACAACACACTACTTCACTTTCATCAGCAGAGGCCGAGTATAGGGTAGCAGTGAATGCAGCCACACAGTGTGTTTGGTTGCAAGGTATTCTTCGGGAGTTTGGTGTTGCTATTGATTCTCCAACCAAAATTTGGGTGGATAATCAAAGTTCCATCAAGATATCTACTAATCCAGTACAGAGGTAGAGAACAAAGCACATTGAAATCCATATGCACTACATTCGGGGCTTGGTGCATGACAGAGTGATTTCTTTGCAGTATTGCCCATCCACCGAGCAAACTGCTGATATTTTCACCAAGTGTTTTACTAAGAAGACCTTCACTCACTTGAGATCCTTGCTTGGAGTGAGTGATGGATGGTTATTGCTGCAATTTTATTGTAGGTTCATCCCCATGTCCATTTTAGAGGGAAGGTTTTATCCCACGGGGTTTTCCTTGTTGTCCTCAATTTACATGGACAAATAAAATTTATGTTTTGTAATGAGGTGATAGCTTGAGCCTTTGTTTCCAAGGCCTCCCACTTTAAATTCATGAGTTGTACTAAGTTTTGGTTAAGGAGGGGGGGGTGTTAGAACAGTAATCCAATACTTAGTACCATAGTTCATAACCTTAGTCAATTTTATTGCCATGTGTGCATTAATTATTACACTATAGTTTGGACTAGGTATCTTTAATTGTCCAAATAACCACTTTTGAGAGTGTTCACACCTATCTTGAAGCAACCCAGCTCACCCAAACTCCAATTTTGTCCACAAGTGTGCCCTCATTAAATGCATGAGTGCTATCCTTCCTTGAAATGGGGAATGTCTGTTGACTTTGAGCGCTTGAGTGGATTTAGCCCATTTTTTGCTAGATTTGGAGCATTTAATGACTCCTTGGACCTCCCAAACACCTCTATTTGCTCAACCACACATTCCGTAGCATCATTTATGACCCAAAATTCTTCATCCATGTTCACACAAAAATTCGTGACTGTTTGGGCTGATTAGGATTGAGTTGGACCCACCTAGGGGGGATTGAGGCCAACTTGGCCAATTAGCATTGTACACTGATTTTGGGCTTCCTAAGCCATTCGAATTTCTCCAAGATGTAATATAAACCTATTCTAAACATATTTACATGTTAGAAAGTCTGATAATGCCAAGTTTTAGTTCACTTTGTGTGTAAATTTGTCTCCTTTTCAAGCTTTTTCACTGGTTATTGCAAATATTTTGTTTTTGTGAGGTTCTCTATAGCTCCAAGATATTACTGTGGATCAAAATACTCACAAGTTGAATTAAAGACAGCCATTGAAATATATCAGAAAACAATAGCCTCAAAGAAGCCATATTTATTTTATTATGCCTATGTAATTGATGTCTTCTGCTCAGAATTCCAGTACCCCTCCATGGGGTGGAATTGGACCTTATCATCACCTCTAGTCCACATTTACTGTTTAGCCTTACGGGAGAGCAATTTTGTTCCTTTTCTATATGATATCTGTGACCATTTCTTTCGCACCATCTACCAACAGATATTTAGGGAAGATGCACCTGCTTTTTCTCCCAATGCCAAAACTTTAATCCCTACACTTGGTGATTGGTATGTGGGAGAATCTTTTTCCTATATAAGAATTTGGGGAAGCAATACAGTGCATTTATTTCCAAGGGTATTCCCAAACAGGATGTTACTTGAAGAAATATCCTTCCAGACTGTAACAGATGGGGTATTTCTTAAGCTTACTGGACCTAAGAGAAGGGAATGGCCTAAATTCCCCCTAAATCTTGGGCCTTTGGTCATTTTAGCTTTAACTTGGGATGCATTACTGGGGAAGAGGATTGTTTCTTTGAAATTGGTATTTTCCCTTAAGAGGATGCATGACCCTAAGACATTTCTGGATGCTCACTTCAAACAAAAACACATGAAGACTAACTATGCCCATGAGGATATTCCCGATGAATCCATTTATCAAGGAGTGAATTTCTTTTCTGAAGCCCTGGATAGGGCTAACAGAAAAGAAGAAAAAAATCACATTCTTCAGTACCAACAGGAGCTAAAAACTAAGGTTTCGAGTTATAGGAAAATGGAATTAAAGCTTGAAGAGAAAACCAAAAAAGAAAGAGATGAAAAGGAATCACAAAAGGCAAGTGCTCCACTAATGTTAACCTATCCAGATGAAGGAAAAGGAAAAGGCCTTATGGAGGATGCTCCAAAGTTGAAAACTACTACAAAATTGATAGTTTTAATTCAAACATCTAAACAATTGAAGAAGCAATTGGAACAAATGACTTTGTTATTTGATACCCAAGTAATTGTTGTAAGCAACCCTACGAAAAGACAGAATATTCAAACCTTTGCTTCTCATATTCTTACATTGGACATTGAAGACAATGATGTTGAAGATGAAATACTTCTTCATGTGCCTGTGGTACAAGAAATAACTGAAGGTTCTTAGGTAGTTAAATATTTGTTGGATACCATAGTGATGGATGATCCTATCCCAGATGCACATTTTCCTGAAGTCACCACTACTGTTGATACAATAAATTCTGCACTCCCACTTTCCTTTGTTGAAGTTCTTTGCACTTCATCTTCTGAGGCTGCACCAACATCCATCATATCTCAATTATTTGATGCACTAACCTCAATCACTGCTTCACTTTCAACCATGTCAGTCCCACTTGCCACCTCACCACCAATAGTTGCAGAGATCCAGTCTCCAACTATCTCTATGCAATCACCACCATTTACCTCACTACCAATAGCCACTGATGTCCAAATCCCAATTGCCCCTTCTTCAAAATTAGTTGATTCTACCCCTATTTCACTTCATGAAGTTCTCACTTCAAATGCTTCTCCAACCTATGTACCATTAGTTTCTTAACTCATCCCTTCTTCTCCAACTACCTCTCAGATCACCATGTCAATACCTAATTCTATTGTTACCCAGACAAATCCATTAGTTTCAATAAGTAATATGGCTACATCCTCAACTGAGTTGATAGTGGATCCTGAAGATGATGTTGTGGTTCCCCTTGGGGAATACTTTTACAACAGGTCAGCAAAAGCAGTGGTTAAAAGAGGTAGCAAAAGAAGCAGAGCATCAACTGTGCTTCAAGCATTTGTCCCTAATCAAGTTATTTTGTCCAATCAATCTAAGGATATCCAACAAGAAGCATTGGATACTGTTGCAGCTATGGAAGAATTTGTAGGGGCCAACTTTCATTCAGTGACCTCACTGAATAAAGAGATTGAAATCAAGAAGAAGGAGCTAAAGAAGCTTCAGGAGCAGATGGTAAAACTCAATGAAGAGCATGAATCTGAGCTTCATAGATTAAGGAATGATTATGAAACTTAGCCTAGGGACCTATAAGAAAAGAATGTTTCCCTCTAGGATCAATTGTAGGATGCAGAGGTTATGAATACTGCCAATGTTGTAAATATAGGTGTGCTGGAGCAGCAGCTGAAAGATGCATCTGCCAATGCAACTACTTCCTCTTTTTTCATATTTTCTCAGCAAGAATTTAGAGACTTGGCTAACCAGGTGAATGAGGAGCATCATAATCTCCTAGATGATTTATTTAGATCCATTAATGAAATTTAGGAAAATAATAATTCTTTTGAGTGAATGTCTATCATCCTTGATCAGCATATTGACAAAAGACAATAGGCTTCCAAATCCATCAATGATATTATCAATTGGAAGAGGTATATCCAAGAAAAATCTGATGGCATACCAGTGCTGGATAGCTTCAAGTTTAGAAGAGTTTGAACTTCTTTGAATGCCTGGCAGAATATCCTTGACATGGTGGATGAGACAATCAAGAAGGCACATGCTATATGTGGAAGAATATGGTATGTTGTGGACAATATCATGGAGAAGCTGCAATTTCCTACTATGGATCTCATCGAGAAGGCCTATCCATTGAATTTAATGATTGAACAGGTTGAAAGAAGATGTGAGGAAGTTAAGGAAAAGATCCAGCAGCTCGAGCACATCCAGATTGCAGAAGTGGACCAACTCATCAAGCAACCTATCAATCTAGAAGGCAAGATCCACATTTTATTGCGCACGTGGTATAAGCTAGCCAAGAATGAAATGGATATCTTCACATGTGATTCACAACTAGGGCTCGAGTAAGCTAACTATCCACATATTGATGAGTTGTTAGAAGTTTGGACCAAGTGGCGAGGAGCCCTTGGTTATTCTTAGTTTATTTTGATTTCTAATCCCTGTTTTATGGGAACTTTATGCTTTGTAACTATTTTGTAATTATTATTTAAAGTGTAGAGATCTCATATGGGAAGGGGGAGAAAATAAGCAAAAGAAGACTGGAGATACTCTGATTAATGAAGAGATTGTAATTTTTTGCAACTTTGAAGTAATACAGTTAGTTCTTCTCTTGATTCCTCTTTTGTTAACTGATCAATTTTTTTTTATGAATGTTGGTTTTCACTTCTGTTGATGAATGTATACTGTTTTAATTTTGCAATCATAATTTTTACATTTATCTATAGTATGGATTTGTCTTTACTCATTATCTATGTATCCTTTATGTTTTAAGTGAATTTTTTTTATAAAAACATTTATCTATTTCTGCAAATGATTAACAGACATTAATAAATTAATGTTAATTTTTCAATTAGCATTCCAACTATAGGATAATCTTGCATGTTCCTAATCCTTAAACTACCATCATTTAATTTTCATTTTTTGATCGTATTTTAAGTTAATGAGTAATCATCCATTTAAACATTTATGTCAAACTGGTGAAATTGTTTATTAAAATTCAGATCAAGTTATCATGCACCTTAAAACACACTCTTTTAGATTAGATCTGACTTATTTTAGGTTTTCTTTAAAGGATAACTTACAGTTAGAGAAAGAACACTTTAATCTTCCCACACAGGAAGATAGATCCTTTTAGGATCAAACCCCATAAGTGCCAGTGGAGGCCTTTATATCCGTGGGAGTTAACCACAACAAACAGGCTAGGGATAGAATTGGTCTTGTGTAGAGTCTTTTGAATCCTTTCAGACTGGGTTTTCACCCTCTGTTGTTTGCCTTGGACAACATTTCAGCAACCTACATACCTGGGGCTTCAAAAAATGGCACTATAAGGAGGGCCTGAAGCAAGATATTCCTAAACAGAATACCAATATACCTCCTTCATCAAGATCACTGGTTGTTACTCATAATCACACGCAAGCGTCAACATCTGCAGAACAACCAGTGCAACAAGCAATTGCGATTTCTGCCACCCCCGGGATAGAGAAGGACACTAGAAGGTATGAAATTGTTTTCATATCATCCACTAGGGGACCCCTCACACTTGAACAACTATTGAAAGGTTCCTCTGATAGTGTTTCTAGGTTACAACAAAGGATTGTAGAAGAGCGTAATCTCGAGCTAGAAACAATTCAACATCACCATGAGAATGATCTGCAGACTAATAATCAAGATAATCCAAATTTAGGAGACCAAAATACTGAACATAACAATTCATCTAGCCACCAATTGTCCCTTGAATATAACATTGATTCATTGTTCGAATAAGCTGAACAATATCAACCCAATGTTGCCACAGGTGGACCACCACCAACACCTCCTTCATCATCTTCATCCTCATCTGAAGAGTCATCACATACTGAGTGATCATCCAGTTCTTCTTCAGAGGACATACTCATGGCAGAAGGTGGAAACAGACCCTAGCTGGACTAGGGTGCAGTGTTTATTGTTAGAGAACAACACATACTCCCTAAGAACCCTGAAAAGTGGCTCCCTAAGTTTGATCCCGATGATAAATCACCTACCCTTGATCATATTAAAACCTTTATGCAAGCCATCAGACTTAGGAATTTCATTCATGAAGATGTATTTCGTAGATTGTTTCCCTACACCTTCCAGGGAAAACCATCCACTTGGTACTTTTCCCTAGAATCCATATACATCTCTTCCTGGGATGACTTTGAAAAAATATTTATCCAGAAATTTGGAGATGAAAAGACTCCAGAGGACTTGGTCATACATTTGTCTTCCATGAAAATCAGAGGCAAAGAAAGATTTAAATATTGTAATCAAATATTTTCATACCTGAAGAATAGAATCCCTACCACTTTTCTTCTTGCATAAGCACTTATGGTTGCGTATTATGTTAAAGGTTTACCCGTTCCGATTGCTATGTGTGTTAAAAGAGCATGCAAAGATAACTTGTAAGAGGCCTTTTGCTGAGGCTATCTAGGTTGAAAAAGATATATTATGTTTGGAAGATAACCCTAATGCTTCATTAGAAAAACCTTCTTCCGCTTGCAAGAAACCAGATAATCCTCCAAAACCCACTATGCAGAATAAGGACCCTTTTGAAATGAACGATATTAAGAAATTTCTTCAAAATATTTCCAATGAAATGGTAGACCTAAAAAAGACTAACACAAAGAACCAGAATAATAATAGAGGATTCAATAGACAACCTTTCAGAAGACCTTATCAACCTCCACAAAACCAAGTCCCACCCAATCCTGATGAGGGATTGAACTCTGAAGAAATTCTTTCAATATTTAAAGATTCGGTTTCAGAATCCCATAACTCTCTTGATCACCCCGATGAAAACCCATAAGAGAATCAGGATCCTGAACCACCAGATGAAGAGGAAGACTAATAGATAAACATAATCAGTTACTTTTCAGAACATCCTATGGCTGAAGAAGAAGATGAACCTCAGGTTGTCTTCAATGTCCAACATCCCTATAATACCAAAAGCAAAGGAAAACCTACACAGGAAGCATCTACCACAACTTCTTCCCCAAACAGAGGTAAGGCAGCAACACAAAACAACACTCTCATCCCTTAAATAGAATACAGTTTGATTGAGGACTTGAAAATAGTGAAAGCCAACATATCTCTATTTGAGCTTTTGAAAACCCCTACCATGAGAGATAGTCTGCAAAAGCATGATTGTAAACAAACCCAGGGATGCCCAGAACAATAATCTAGAGACCTATTCTAAACCTAGAAATTACAAACCAGGTAGCAAGAAAACTCCTCCTTTCTTGCTCAATATTGAAGTTTTCAATAGGAATGTCCATAATTGTATGATAGATTCAGGGGCTTCATCCAATGTGATGCCTCTATCTGTCTGTAAATTGTTGAATTCCTCTTTGGAACCCTACCCCACTCAAATTGTTCAACTTGATAGATCCAAGGTTAGGGTAGTGGGAGAACTCAAAAATGTTTTGTTAACACTATCTACTGATCCTAGAATCCACCAGACTGTGGATATTGTTGTTGCTGATATCCCTGAAATGTATGGAATGTGGTTAAGCAGGATTCGTTAGAAAAACTCAAAGGATATTTTTCTACTAACTTCTCCCACTTATGGCTTCCTTATAATGGAAGGCCAAATAGAATCAAAATCAGCAGGGAACCTTACATGAAACAAACTCTTACTGATTTAAATGATTCAAGTGAGCCTGCTACATATTTTAGCTCACATGTGGAACACTACATTTTCGATACATTCTTTGGTGGTCTGCCTACATATTCATCACCTATTGAGAATGCACACAATGAGTCTCAAATTGTGAATGTTACTTCTGTACCATTCGCTGGCACTGTTGTACATAATGTATATAATGTAAATACTAATTTTAGGATAGATTTGAATGCATGGACTCTATTTTTTTATTGCTCTAGATCTAAGGATGGAGTTGGTGCAGGTTGTGTCTTAATTGATCCAAAAGGAACCAAAATAATGATTGCATGTAGGATTGAATTTAAATGCACCAACAACATTGTTGAGTATGAGGCCCCAGTTCAAGGACTCATGAAGGAAATTGACATGAGCGCCCAGGTAATTGAATGTTATGGAGATTTTGAGATTATAGTAAAACAACTGAGAAAAAAAATCCATTGTTTATCTCCTCGTTTGATTAACTATCAGAAATTTGTAAGGGACTTAACTAATTCTTTTTTTTTCTGCATTTAATATTAATTCAGTCCCAAGGTCCTAGAATTTTGATGCAGAAGTGTTAGCCAATACCACATCCAGGTTGATACCACTTGAAGGTTTGTCCCCTAACACTTTTTCAATTGAACTTATGTACAGACCTTCTATTCCTTATAATGTGACTAATTGGAATGTATTTGATGATGACTAGCAAATATTAGATTTTCTCACAGCCCATGACACTTTTTCAGGATGTGGCAATAGATGAAGCTGAGCATGAGAAGTCATTATCTGATCCTAGCTACCCTTTCAATCTCATTCCTAAGTCAGTTATCAACCTAGAAACATATTATGATCTGCAAGATAAATTCAAGCATAAGACCAATTGTAAAACTTAGAGTTCCTCCCTCAATTATGAGCCTGTCAACCTAGGAACTGAACAAAAACCTCAGTTAATCAATATGGGGGTTGACTGCTCTCCTGATGAGAAGAGTGATTTCATTAAATTGTGCAAATATTTCAAGTATGTGTTCGCCTGGACATATGATGAACTCAAAACGTTTGACACCAATTTCATGCACCATAACATACCTATGAAACCTGAAGTTAAACCCTATTAGCAAAAGTTGAGGAAAATGCATCCCAGCCTCGAACCATCTGTTAAAAAGGAACTTGAGAAACTGTTGGTAGCAAGGATTGGTTTTCCTGTCAGACATACACAGTGGATTGCAAACTTGGTACCTATTTGGAAGAAGAATGGGGAAATTAGACTGTGTTGATTTCAGGAACCTAAACAAAGATTCTGAAAAAGACAATTACCCTATTCCTCCCATGGAACAGATTTTACAAAAGATAGAAGGAGTTGAGATTTTTTGTCTCCTTGATGGCTTCTCAAGATATAACCAAGTCCTAGTTTCCCCTGCTGATCAACTAAAAACAGCTTTTAGAACCCCTTGGGAAACCTTAGCCTACAGGCGAATGCCTTTTGGGCTGATAAATGCAGGTGCCATGTTTCAGAGAGCTATGGACATAGCTTTCATAGGTTTAATGCATAATTCAGTTGTTGTTTATTTAGATGATATCACTATTTATTCTAAAAAATGACATAAACATTTGTCTGCTCTTAAACAGGTGTTCGATCGCTGTAGGAAATACAAAATTTCATTGAGCCCCAAGAAATAAATCTTTGCAGTTATTGAAGGTAAGCTATTAGGTTTTATCATTTCAAAATAAGGCATGATCATTGATCCATAATGCACAGAAGCCATCACCACGATCGGCCTACCCATTTCGCGGAAATCCCTGCAATCGTTTCTAGGTAAGATAAATTTTGTTCGTAGATTTGTTCCCAATTTTGTCCAAATTGTCAAACCATTGCAGCAATTGATTAAGAAGGATGCCCAATATAAGTGGTATGATGAACAAATAAATGCTTTTGCTGAAATCCGGAAGGCTATTGCGGAATCTCCTGCTCTGATGTCTCCTGACTTTAACAATGATTTTATTTTATACACTTTCGCTACTGATTTTTCCTATGCAACTGTTCTTACATAGAAGCATCCATATGATCTTGAAATTCCTATTTCATTCATGAGTTCGACATTCAAAGGGGTTGAACTCAACTACTCCCAGATTCATAAACAAGCTTACGCGGTCTACAAATTGGTAAAACATTTTAGACCATATTTGTTGAAATCTTAGACTAAAGTGATTGTCCCCTATGCAACTATTAGGAATGTTCTAGTTCAAGAGGATTTGAGTTAAAAGAGAGCTCATTGGATGACAGGTATGCAAGAATATGACCTGGAGATATGACCAATGAAGATTCTCCAAGGCCAAGGCTTTTGTTTTCTCACTACTCAATCCAATGACCCCGTACAACAACAAATTGAGTGGGAGCAAGAGGAAAGTACAACAACAGGTTCTGTAAATGTCATTACAACTCAAACATCTGAATGGTATGATGACATTAAGTTCTTCTTAACCCATTGGTTTTCTCCTGAAACCCTTGACTTTTAAAAACGTAGAGCTTTGAGGTTAAAAGTTGCACCGTATCAATTCATAAATGGTGTTTTGTTTAGGAAAAACTATGATGGTGTTTTTCTCATATGTTTAGAGAAAGCTCAAACTGATAATATTATTTTGGAATTCCATTCAGGACCTACGGGAGGGAACTTCTCGGGAGAGACCATTGCTCATAAGATCCTGAGGGCAAGCTACTACTGGCCTAATTTGTTCAGCGATGCATATTCTTATGCTAGAAGATGTGAAGCATGTCATAAGTGTGCTGGGAAAATGAAAAAACTTCCCTTTCCCTTGCAACCAGTTACAGTCCAGTTTCCATTCCAACAATGGGGCCTAGATTTTTCTGGACCCATTAACCCTGCTTCCTCCCTGCAACACAAGTACATTTTGACAGCCACAGACTACTTTACCAGATGGGTATAGGAAGTCCCTCTCAGACAAGCCAACATAAACCAAGTAATATCCTTCCTTGAAAGTCAAATAGTCACTAGGTTTGGTGCACCCGAGTTCTTAGTGTTTGAAAATGCCTCTTATTTCTCCTCAATTTATTTAACACAGTATGCCCTTGAAAAAGGGATAAAAATGAAATTTTCTTCCAATTACTATCCCTAAGGGAATGGGCTAGCAGAGCCTTCCAATGAAAACCCGATCAATATCTTAAAGAAGACAGTAGCCACCCACCATAAAGATTGGCATACCCAACTGTACAATTCTCTTTGGGTAGACTGTGTCACCCCAAAAGAATCCATTGGAAACTCCCCTTACTATCTTTTTTATGGTAAGGAGGCCATCTTACTATCCAACCTCATGATTCCTTCACTACAACTATCACATTCAATACAAGAAGATGATTCTTCCCCACTCCAGTAAAGAATTGATATATTACTCAAGTTGGAGGAAGATAGGAAAAAATCCAGGAACAAGTTGTATCAACACCAGCAATTGGTGAAGAGGTGGTTTGATTAAAAGTTCTCATCTGATATGGAGTTTACTGTGGGGAACCTGGCGTTAAAGTGGGATAAAAAACACAAAGACAAGAATGGGTACACCAAATTCCAATGCTTATGGATAGGACCATTCATTATTACATAAAAGCTTGGTCCTAGTACTGTTTGGTTGCCGACACTGGAAGGGGTCTTAGAGACGTATCCAGTGAATGTTCAACGGCTTAAAAAGTACTTCATTTAGATGAGCATATGGGATCATTTGTACATAAGTATGGTTTGTTTTCTTTCCCTCTTTGTCTTTGATTGATTTTCCTTTTTATATTTTGGTTTTCCTTTGAATAATGTCCACAAATTTGGCAGAGGCTGTTGATTAGTATGTCTCAGATCAATACAGTCTGATGTTTTGAGGTAGAAATGTCAGTTTTATTTTAGTCATCCTATATCTAAAAATGTTTTTTCTTGAAATCAAAACAACCTTTTTGCAGGGCTTTGATTGATACCTTCTCACCTCAATCACTATCTTTATAGATGTTATCATTTGGTTAATTGAAAATATTGGGAGCGATTAGGTTTTCTTATCTTATGTTTCATTAGTGATTGGCAGCACATATTTATAGCCTAGTCAACCTTTATCTATTATGGATACCATTATAGTCACCTTGAAAATAATTCACCTTAATAATTGTAGATTACAAGGTGGAGGGTCTTATAACAAGCCAACCCATTATGTTCATAGTTGTTTAGTGGAATGACATCTCCACATCTAATCACCAAGCTAGGGAGATGTCTTTCAGTTACTACTGGAAGGTGGAAGATTCTATCATAGGTCGGTCCACTCATGCTTTTCAAAACATCAGCGAGTAACACTACTAGCATATGGTTACTAGGCCATGGTAGTGTCTTGTAATTTACACACCAATAAATTTTTCATTTCTTTTTATAAGACAGTTTGTTGTATATGAGAGTAGGGGGTCTTATTACAATCCATCCCTACCATGATCATGGATTTTATTTTGGAATGAAATGATCACCTTATGGTTACCAAGCCATGGTAATTGCTTTCAGTGTTAAAAGCTGAAAGACAAGGAGTCTCCTTACTGAGCTAGCTTGTTCAGTTTCTAGATCATGTTTGTGAATGGCATTTCCAAAATATGATCACCAAGTCAGGGCAATGGCCTTGTTCCAACAAAATTCTTATATGCATATTTTCATCCTGTTTTAAAAAAAGGGGGGGTTGAAAAAAAAAGAGAGTAAAAAGAAAAAGAAATTTATATATTTTCTGTAATGCATTTGTACATAAATAACTCAAGGTGATTCATAATTTTCTATTCCAGAATGGTTCTAATTTCTCTAAGGTTCACTACAAACTACCCTCCTATGAGTGCATAATGGTAAAGGATTCTTGTTTACTTATAGATTTCCTTATCTGATAAACATAATCCTTATTTGGTTTCTGATGGGAATATATCAATCATATGATTAACTCTATTATTTGGTTGTATTTTTGTGAAAATATTTTCTAAATTACAGGTTGAAAAATTAATTTGCTGACATACCTCCCTTATAACTAAGTATTTCGTTCACAGAGATAACTAGTTTTTCCCATCCAGTCACAATTTGTTGTAGGTACAACAAATCCCATGTTTAATGTAAACATGGGAGCCCAAATTTTTCATTTGCTAAGGTAATGTTTGATTTTCTCTTTCATTTTAGGTATTCATGATTATTAATATTTGATTTTATTTCTTGGTTATAATTGAGTCTAATAAACAAATTTTCCTTTGAAAAATTCATTGATTTTGTGTGTTTTTGTGAGTTGCGGAAAGCACGGGTTTTCCCAAAAGGTCTGTCTGTTCCGCAACCCGCAATCTGCAATGCGGATTGTGGAAGCTTGGTTTTATGTTTTTGAAATGTTTTTTTTCCGCAACCCGCAATCCACAATGCAAGTTATAGATGCGGAGATAATTTTATGTAAATACGGTTTTTCCTTTTCGCAACCCACAACTCGCATTGTGGATTGCGGGAAGCATTTTAAAAATAAGTTTGCACTTTTTGTTTCCGCAACCCGCAAACCACATTGTTGATTGTGGATGTGGAAAGTGTTTATGAAATAAAATTTGTGTTTTTCTTTTCCGCAATCCAAAACCCACAATTGTGGATTGCGGAATGCGGAAATTTTGTTGCTTTACTTTGCGTTGTTTGCGATCCTGCATTCCACAACCCGCAATTACGGATTGCGGAAAGTATTTGAAGAATAAATTTGTGTTTTGTTTTTCCACAACCCACAACGCAGATTGTGGAAGTAAAATTATTATAAAGTGTGTTGTTTGCATTCCCACAACCCGCAACCCACAATGCAGATTACGGATTGCGAAAATGTTTGGTTTGCTAATATTTAGAGTTGCGATTCCGCAACCTGCAACCTGCAATGCGGATTGCGGATTGCAGAAAGAATGTACATATTTTCAAAATAAACTCCCACAATTATTTTTCCGCATCCCGCATGATTGGATCCAAGCCATTGATTATTTTGATCCAACGGTCTAGATTTATCCCGATGAACTTGTTAAATATCTCGATTTTTCTATTTCTCTTTTACCATTTTCATTTTTGAGAATTTACCTGCTACTAGGATTTTAACCATGAGATTTTACTGGAGCTACTTTGTGCCATTTTTCGTCAGCATAGGTTGGTTTCATGTCATTTTCTTGTTCGTTGTTTACCGTTTTTCTCCATTTTTGAATTATTTTTAAGTTGTTTTAATTTATTTATCAAAAATTCTAGTTTTTCAATATGTCAAGGAACACCCGCTCCAAAACATCTCAAAAATACCTATTGAACAAGGACCCCAACTTCGGCATCCTTTCCAATACCAGTGACATATTTTTTGAGACCTACCAAATAGACTGGTCTAAAATTTATGCCATATTTGATAACGATGACCTGTCAACATCCAAAATCATCGGCTCGTCTATGAGAAAATTAGGGATTCAAAATTGCATGTTATTGTTGCTAGACCGGCCCTTCTACCTTACACAACGCGGTTAAATGAATGATTGAAGATGAAAACCCTGAGGACCATTCATTTAACAATAGAGTAGGGTCTCAATTGGCCTCTTTCCATTCTGATTTTTTCATCCGAGCATGTTCCCTTAAGCCGAAAATCCAGTCTCTAAATGTCGCATTCCTGGACTCTGCTAAAACTAGATATAATTTTGATGAAATGATAAAGTCTTGGATGAATAACCCTGCCAATTTCATACCTAGAGATGATAATTCTTACCCAGTCTCATGGTTTAAGGAACCCTATTCCCTCTTAGCAGCCATGCTTTGCAGGCTGTATGGTCTTCCCAATTGTTCAGTGTTCAAAGATGAATGGAAACCCATGGCCCATCATGTCCTTACAATCAGGGAGTCGTTCAACAAGGCTTCAATTATCTCAGTTGAATTAAAGACATCCATTGAAAGATATTAGAAAACAACATCCTCAAAGAAGCCACATTTCTTTTATTCTGCCCATGTAATTGATGTCTTCTGCTCACAATTCCAGTACCCATCCATGGGGTGGAATTCGACCTTGTCATCACCTCTACTCCACATTTACTGTTCAGCCTTGTGGGAGATAAACTTTGTTCCTTTTCTATATGATATCTGTGACCATTTCATTGGCGACATCTACCAGCTGATATTTAGGGAAGATACACCTTCTTTTTATCCCAATGCCAAAAATGTAATCCCTACACTTGGTGATTGGTATGTGGGAGAAGCTTTTTCTTATATTAGAATTTAGGGAAGCAATATAGTGCATTTATTGCCAATGGTAGTCCCAAACAGGATGCTACTTGAATAAATATCCTTCCAGACTGTAACAAATGGGGTATTTCTTAATCTTACTAGACCTACGAGAAGGGGGTGGCCTAAACCCCCCCTAAACCTTGGACCTTTGATCATTCCAGATTCAACTTGGGTTGCAGTACTGGGGAAGATGATTGCTTATTTGAAATTGGGATTTCCCCCCAAGAGGATGCATGATCCTAAGGAATTTCTGGATGCTCACTTCAAACAGGAACACATGAAGACTGACTATGCCCATGAGGATATTTTTGATGATGTTAACACCCAAAAAGTGCTCACTAGCTCATTCCCTTATTCACATGACCCATTTGTCCACTTTTCCACCATTTGAGCCTCTAAAACCATCAAAAGGTCACCAAAAAGACCACAATACACCTTTTCCCCCTCAAAATATATATTTTTCCTCAAAAAACACAGAAAACCATAAAAAAAGGTCAAAAATTCCCCAAAAATATTAAAAGGGAACAAAAATATAAAAAATATTCAAAAAAGAAAAAAGAGGGAAAAAGAGACCTAAACCATGTTGGTTAATACCATTGGTTTCCTCAAAATCATAATGGTATTCTCCATCACCAAAAACTATAAAAAGGTGATAGGGGCTCCTCGCTTTCCATCCACATTTCATCCTATGCTTATGTTGCCAAATTCCCTTTGAGAACCATTGCCTCCCATTTCAAGTTTGAAGACCCCCATTTCAGCATCTTGGAGAAGAGACCATTGGAGCTTGGAGCACCTCAACCTTGGATTTGCTCAACACCAAACATCCTCACCTTTGAGGTAATACAAAAAATCTATTATTTTTTCTCTTGTTCTTCCCATAGATCTCTTGTTATTGATTTAGTTTTTGTTTATTTACACATGTTTATGTTAATGTTAGATTACATTTATAATTGTTTTTTGCTTTTTATTTGAAACTGCTATTAGAAGTTAATAGGTGCATCCTTGCACATTCTTGGTTGAAAAACCAAGCAACAACTTTTGGTGACTCCGCTGGGTTTCGAGCTTTAAATTTTGCTTTAGATCTTTGTTTTTTACTTGTTTTTACCATTCCAATTAGCAGATCTGCCATACTAGACAACATATTCATTGATTCCCTAGTTGTTAGCCCTTTCTGTAGCCTTTAACATACCGCAATTTCACTTTTTGGTTTTGTTTTCAGTGTCCATTTTTCCATTTTCGCATTGCGACTTTTCGCTTGACAGTCGCGCGGCTCATCGCGACCTCGTGGCCTTTTTCTGCACTGCACATCGCGACCTTGTGGCTTTTTTCCGCATTGCACATCGTGGCTTCGCAGCTTTTTTCCGCGTTGCACATCGCGGCTTCGCGGCTTTTTCTCGCGTTGCACATCACGGCTTCGCAGCCTTTTTCCATGCTGCACATCGTGACTGCACAGCTCAAACCCGTGATGCACATCGCAAATTTTTCCCATAAACCCACGATGCCGCTGTTTTTCGCTCAACCCAATTTTTAGAAAATTTCTGCTGCATTTTTTCCCATTTAGCCTATTTCATCCAGCATCATTTTTTCTGCAATTTTTTCCAGCATTCTATTTTAATTATTGCAGGAATAGTGAATCTTTTTTCTATTACATATGCTCAATTAAAATCTTTTTAAAAAATTTCAACAAGTGAAAGAAAGGTTTTTAGCACTTTGTTTAGATCATAGATTTCATTTCTTTGCAAATTTCGAAGCATCTTTCCAATTTGCTCAATAGTTTTGCCCAAGCAAGCACTTAGAAATCCATTTATTTCTTGCAATTTTTCCGATATTTGCTTTCCTTTAAAAAATTATTTCAAAAGTCCATAGTTTTTTAATTATTTTTGTTAAAGCATTTACATTTCAGAAAAAAAGAAAAAAAAAAAAAGCCTTTTTTACAAATTGAAATCGTCTTGTTTTTAATTTGTAATCAATCTCCCAAGCAAGGAAAATTCATTTTCAATTAAATAATCACACTTGCACCTAATCTGCCACAT
Source organism: Larix kaempferi (assembly GCA_027924585.1). NCBI lineage: Eukaryota > Viridiplantae > Streptophyta > Pinopsida > Pinales > Pinaceae > Larix > Larix kaempferi. Next base: position 23,851,170 of record BSBM01000401.1, on the reverse strand, counting down.
TTTAAATTAACTGAGCCTTAAAATCTACCTAAACTCAACAAACACTTTAACCCCACTTGGGGAACACTTAAAGAATCTTGTACCTAGGTAGAATTGGGGGGATATTTGTTCCAATAACACCCCTCAATTATTTACATTTGAGACATAGTGGTTGACTTTTAGGGTACCCAAAAAATCTCTTATTATTTGTTGACACGGTTATACACCAATTTATCAGGAAGGCCTCTCCCTTAGGAGGGTTGAAGTAGCTAGACTAGTTCTGGAAGCCTGAGTGGAATACCGCTATCCATTCAGTAACCGAAGGATACCTTTCACAGTTCTCGGTGTACCACCCATACAGGAGTACAGCGGCGATAGAACCAAACTGCAGATTCACCCAACCGAATGTGTCATGAACAGGGTATCTTAGTGGCCAATTTTTAGGATTGTCTACCCAGTGTCCCTCCTGGTAAGGGGATATCTAACCTTTGATTCCACTACTCATATTGTCGGACTTGGATTTCATCACCTTGCAGAGGATATGTTTCATTGAATCATAATACCACTTTTAGTTAGGCATTTGCATGCTATGCTACCCCCCTTGGTCTAGTGAGCACCACGTTTTTCTAGGAGCCGCTTGATTTTTGGTATTCTGACCACTTTTCTTGATTACTCCACTTATTATAGCACAGCTGTTATAGTAAGTGATTTTGAGGTTGTTGTTGGCCTGAGAGCCATTGCTTTTTCACACTCCCCTACTGCACACATTGTTGCATTAGGGTCTTGAGTTTTTTATCTCACCACCATCCATTGGTATTTCTAGACATATCTCACCATTGAGAACTTAAGACGATCCCGACGTTGTTAGGGTGAACCCCCTCAATTTGATACACTTGAATCTACATGTCATAGACATAGAGTGTTATCCCTTGAATCCACACGTCATTGGCATAAAACCCAATCATCCGATTCTAACGCGCCTCATTTCACATCTGATTCTGAGGCTAAATCTGAACACCCTAACGAGACATAACCAACCAACCCCATGGATGGATCACAATATGACCCCCTTTTCACCAGTGTTGTTGGAGATACATCAGCAAACCCCGCTACTACCGTCACAACCATTATAGCTACAACCCCCTTAGGCATGCCTAATATGGGGGCCACACCCCCTTTAGGCATGCCCAACACAGGACCAACGCCTATTTTAGGTATGCCCAACATGGGCATCACCCCCCCCTCATCACCACTACCCAGATCCCAGTGATTACTGGAACCATTCCTAATCCATCTGCAACCCATGTTGCACTTGGGAGCACAGGCCCCTCCCACACCACATCGGTTGGAGGACACATCCCTTTCATACCTAACATACCCTTAGGGAGCACTGGACAAATCCATAATGCTAAAATTAGCAATTATCCCCCAGTGACAATGCCACACCCATCTTCCAGTCTACCATACATGGATAGTCTAAACTTACCAGACCTGGCAAGGTTAACCAATGATCCTATTAGAAACGACCCTGCATGGCCCCCCATGCCCACAAATCTTCCCTCAGATATCCCAAAATTTGAAGAAAAAGCTGGGCAAGATCCCCAAAACCACATCATGTCGTTTCACCTATGGTGTTCCTCTAACTCCATAGTAGATGATTCCATTAGATTGAGACTTTTACAAAGAAATTTCACTGGCTTTGCAACCAAGTGGTACATTGAGCAACCACATGGGACACACCCCACTTTTACATCCCTCGCCTCAATGTTCCTTCAGCTCTTTCAACTACCTGTACGCTATGATGCGGGAGTGGAAATACTTTTGTCTTATAGATAGAACACCACTACATACATCACTGATCATATCCATGAGTTGCGTAAGCGCCGTAGCCTCTGCAATATAAAACTTGATGACCGTGTCTTTTTGGATTGGTTCCTCAAATCACTCCTCCCCCTCATAGCCAAAGATGTAGCTTCTGAACGACCCTAGTCGGAAGAAGAAGCCATCTTAAAATCCCAACAGTTCGACCTCATAAATGCCCAGTTAGGATATCTATACACTATTTTACTTGACGCCTCGCATGGCGATCCATCCTGCCATGACACACCGGGGGAATCCCATGTCGCCGATGGTATTATTGGCCAGGTTATGGTGCAAAACAAACCTTTTGCCACGATGGGTACAAACAACGCCCCAGATATTTCTAGGGCTTCATCTCATTCTGGAGCTACAACTTCGTATGCTCCAGTAACGCATACCCACCACACTCATGGACCCTCATGTACACCACAATGTTATGGCCAAGAACCATCAGCTTATGCACCACTTTCATACTATAACCAATAGGCCCACCAGACTCCTATCCAGTGACGAGCCCAAGTGGCTTATTATCCTCAAGAGGCAGCACCTCTTGTTCCAACACTTCCAGTAGCTCAAGGTTACCCACAACCACAACAAGCAGCAGGTCCACCTCATAACCCTCCTGCTTACTACCCACCGCAACCTGCTCCAGAGCCCCCACGACCTCAAAACCCACCTACTACCCAAGGGCATGTGTATGCACATCAAAACCAACCTCCAAACCAGAACAACGAGCGTAACCAAGGAGGTCAACAAAATCGCGGAAACAACCAACAACACAACCGAGGTGGACCACCACCTAATCCCCCAAATAACAATAATGCTGCTCCCCCCAACCAAAACCATGACCGTCCACCGAAACATGCCAAAAATAATAACTTGAGAACAAACCATCCATGTTCCATATGCAGAGTCTACGGCCATTACACACATAATTGTCCCCATTTAGACCAAGCACGTCAACTCTGGACCGACGATGCCCAACGACAAGGACACACTACACAACCAGCACCTCCCCCTCGGCCACAACCCATGATATTGCAAAATCCTTTACCAAACCAAGGCACGGTAAATACTCGTCCAAATGATCCCCCTCAAGGATCAACTACACCACAGTAGCAAATTACCTCTGCTGCATCCGATTACCAGCATGCAGAGTCCAACACTCACCATTTGCTAATGATGTCAATCTTCAAACCCGTCGAAATCAATACGAATCCGCCCCTAAGACTACACCTACCGACCCATCGTCAAGTACACTCCCAACCGATCAACCACTTCGCATACCCAATATTCCCATGGACGGGGGTCCCGAAGCACCTCGTTTCCCTTTGAGATGAATTAACAATAACCCGAATGCTCATGCAGCTTCCAACAATAACATTGTAGAGGATTTAGCTCAATCCCCCATTTCCATGTCTGCTCTCGAAATCTTAAAAAATTGTCTTGCACAGTGAAATTTGTTGTTATCTGCCATTGGTGCCATAGATCCAAACGACTCTAGCATGATGGCTTTCGATTTAGAACAAGCTGAACCTCATCTACCTTCATCTCTAGCTTTTCAAGTTTCCATCTCCATTCGCAACCTCGTTGTCTACTGATGCACAATCGATGAAGGGGCCTCTACCTGCATTATGTCGACTTTCGTCTGGCAGAAACTTGGATCCCCAATGCTACAACTGTCAACTACTGTATTGTAAGCTTATGACGGCCGTGCAAATCAACCTCAAGGTTTGTTAGTGAACGTACCCATACAGCTTGGGGGCAAATTGGTTCTCATAGATATAGAGGTCATTAACACCCAACTTGATTACAATCTCCTTCTCAGACGAAGCTACATGTATAAAATGAAAGTTGTCGCTTCTTCAGTTTTCCGCATCATGATGTTCCCCCATGAAGGACACGTAGTTAAAATCGACCATATTACATACTATGATCCCAATGCCCCCACAGCGCCATAAAATGTTCTTCCCATGATCGAACAACCCATTCTTAGTGCACCAACATCATTCATCTCATCAGTCAGACCTGGGATATATTCGGATACTCCCATGACTAGCTCTTTCTCATCAATCCCACCCTCTCTTAAGGTAACTGAAGTATCCGATTTGTGCACCCTATCACACAACGAACAACAACATCCTCAACAACCTCAATCCTCGCCACAAGCACGCAACGTTCCTAGTCATATCATAACAACACCGATTCACACAATCCCATTCGTGTTTCCATTTTTAGGAGTTGTCAACACGCCAGTAATGGCTACACTCAACCTTCCAGGTTTAATGTTACGATTACTTGTATTGTACTTACCTACCCCAACTCCCCTACTGACTCCAACCATTGTCCTACAACCGGTACAACCTATGAATATGTCAAACCATCCACCACCCGGCATACCAAACCCCCAAAATCGCCCACGATCTGGTGGTTCGAACCCCCAAAACTGATCAATTCCAACAGGGGGGCACTACATCGACATCTAGTTATGTCCACCCTCAATCCCGCCACACTGGGGGTAGAGGTCCACCAACCTACAACACTGCACCCACAACTTGCACCCCCCAGTGACTCCCAAATTAGCTAAGAATTCCCCAACCCGTGTGCTCCCTAAGTGCTCCTTGTGCGACTATATTGGCCATGCTACCCACCTATGTCCACAACTACCAGCACTTCAAGAACATATGAATATGTTATATGATGACACCAATGTTCTAGTCGTCAAATTAGAATTACCACCTCAACCTTGTGAAAAATCATTACGCACAAACGACCCTTGTGCAATATGCGGAATCTACGGCCATTATTCACATCACTGCCCCGATCTCCTAGATTACAGAGCAGGACTATACAAGATGAATAATGCTGACCTAGAGATATCCCCCCCACTTATTGAGGAAATATTCCCCCCAGAATCGTCCCATTCAGAAGAAATCAATACTATTTACATGATTTCAACTACCTATAAACCAGAACCAATTCATTTAATGGAACACTACTTTCGTACTGATGAAGAAATCCTAGAAACACTTACTGCACCGGACTACCCTTGGGATGATATGGACCATCGATCATACTTCCTCCCTAAAGCGTCTACATCCACCGCGGCAAACCAACTATCTGTTGAATCTAAGGACTTCTTACCAACCAAGGTCGATTGGTTCAAAGATCCAATACTAGCTCCAGAAGCCTTTGAGGAAGGTAACATGGCTAACATTTCACCCATTATAAAAATCAACATCTCCACCACCCCCAGGAAACCTAATATTATCTCTTTGGGCGCTTCATACACTGAGAAAGAAACCCAAGCTTATAAGAAACTCTTCCAAGAATTTTGAGATGTCTTCGCCTGGTCTTATACCGAGATGCCTGGTCTTGATCCTACCATCGTAGAACATCACATAGACACTTGGCCTAACATATCACCGGTCCGCTAAAAACAACGTCCCATTCACCCATCCAAGCTTCCAGCCGCCAAAGTAGAAATCGAGAAACTTCGAGCAGCAGGCTTCATATACCCTATAACATACACCACATGGGTCTCAAACCCAGTACTAGTCAATAAGAAAGTTGGCACCATCCACGTCTGTACTGACTTTCGAGACCTCAACCTTGCTTGTCCCAAAGACAACTCCCCCACACCATTTATTGACCAACTAATTGATGAGTGTGCGGGGCATGAGGTACTTTATTTTATGGGCAGTTTCTCTGGATACAACCAAATCAAAATCCATAAAGAAGATCAATACAAGACCGCTTTTACAACCCCATGGGGAACCTTTTCATATCGCATCATGCCTTTCGGTCTCAAGAATGCGGGAGCCGCTTTCCAACATGCCTTGACTTATTTCTTTCACGATCTACATAAAATCATATTATTTTATCTAGACGACCTCACCACTCGATCTAAGAAACGATCTAACCATTTAGACGATCTTCGACAAGTTTTCTTGCATTGTCGAAAATACAACATCCGCTTGAACCCACTCAAGTGTGTCTTTTGCGTTCCAGCAGATCGCCTACTGGGATTTGTCATTTCAGAAAAAGCGATCACCATTGACCCTCTAAAAGTTCAAGCCATAGTGGACCTCCCCTCACCACTTTCATTAAGACAGCTTCAAAGCCTCCAAGGGAAGTCCAACTTCCTTCATCATTTTGTCCCAGACTATGCCATCACTGTACATGGTTTCCTCCATTTGCTACGTCTTCATACCCGCTTCATATGGGACAACCAAGCAGAAGGAGCTTTCACAAATCTAAAAAAGCACTTATCAGCGCCCCGTTGATTTCTCCACCAGATTTCACAAGAGACTTTACCCTCTACATCTCGGCATCATATTACGCCGTTTCTAGAGTACTCGTCCAAGAAGACTCCGCTCATCAAGAACACGTCATTTACTCTGTGAGCCAGACCTTCTCAGGCCCACCACTGTGCTACCCACATGAAGAGAAAATGGCCTTCGCCATCGTCTTTTCAGTACAAAAGCTGCTACATTACATTCTCCTCAGCCACACCACGGTTGTGGCTAATTCCAATCCAATGGTCTATCTCTTGAATTGTCGCCTTCTACAAGGCCGTGTTGCCAAATGGGTGATCATCTTACAAGAATATGACCTAAATTTTAAAACCCCAAAGAGCACAAGAGCATTAGCACTCACTCAACTCATCATGGACTTACCATCATCGTCGTCATCAGCAACTATCCATACTGATATAATCGATGAACATTTGTTCATCATCTCATCCGACGATGCTTGGTATGGCGACATTTTGGTATACCTCCGCACACAGAAGTTTCGATCCAACATCGACCGTGATGGATGCCATAGTATCCATCACTATGCCCCCCGTTATCTCCTCTTGGGTGATGTCCTCTATCGACGTGGCATCGACACAATCTTACGACGATGCCTTTCCCAAGACGAAGCAGAACAAGTCCTTAATGACTGTCATAGTGGTGCCTGCAGCGGCCATTTATCCGGAATGGCCACCGCCCAAAAGGTAATCCACGTAGGTTATTTTTGGCCATCATTATTCACTGATTGTAGCACAGCAGTCAAACACTGCCAAAACTGCCATCTCTTTGCCCCAAAGGCAAGAACCCCCCGCCCCCCTTCATCCAGTCATCACTGCTGGACCATTTTGCAAATGGACCATCGATTTCATGGATTGCAATCCCACATCAGCCAACGGCCACAAACACATTATTGTGGGTGTTGATTACTTTACCAAATGGGCGGAGGCAATGCTTACTTATAATTGTAAGGCCGACACTACAGCCCATTTTTTCCTCAACCATGTTATTGCTCGTTTCGGAGTACCAAAACAACTCATCTCCAACCACGGCTCTCACTTTGAGGACTCCATTTGGAGAGAATTGTCAATAATCCTCAAGTTTGAACACCACTTCTCCTCTGCCTACTACCCCCAAGGGAACTTCCAAGTCAAAGTTGTTAACAAAATTTTGAAGACCATCCTCCAACGCACTGTCGACAAACATAAATCGGATTGGAATCACATGATTTTTCCCTCATTATGGGCTTGTCGCACGTCAACCAAAACCGCCACTGGATTTACCCCATTCCATCTAGTCCATGGCGTGGAATCTGTCCTCCCCAATGAATGCCAGATACCAACATTGCAAATTTGCATAGAACTTCTCCCCGATACATCACTAATTGAAGAATGTCTACTTCTTTTAGAGCAGGCCGACAAAGATCGCCGCGCAGCTCTCCAAACAATCGAAGCCGCGAAGAATAGATCTAAACTCCATTACGATAAACATGTTCACCCACGAGCTTTTAGTGAAGGAGACCTAGTCCTTGTTTACGACCAAGCCCATGACAAAATAGGAAAATGAAAGTTCCAATCTATGTGGCAAGGCCCATATATCATACACACTTGCCTTGAACATGGAGCATACATTTTGACCGATTCAGAAGGCAATCCCATGCACAACCCCCGTAACGGGTTGTACCTTAAAAGATTCTACCCATAAAAACTCTTGGACACCATACTCCATATTGTATAGTTTTTTTATTTTTCACTGTAAATTTTCGTAAACTTACATTTCAATTCTTTCCTGCATGAACAACAGATGGATCCTGTTCCACTCTACCACATCGGTTTTGTCGATGGCCCAAGTCGTTGGTCTCCAAATCTCGCGTCAGCAGCTTGGGTAATTTATTCCCCTTCACATGAGTTGATCCACCTCGATGGAGTGTGTATAGCTGCTTCCACAAACAACCAAGCTGAGTATGATGCCGTGACTGGTCTCCTGGCCACCACTCTCCAAATGGGCATAAGTCACCTTCATGTTTTCCTGGACTCCCAGCTCCTTGTTTCCCAGCTCAACAATTGTTACCAAGTACGCAATCCCTATCTATTTAGAAAATTTTTGCGCACAAAACAAATGATTCGACATTTTGAATCAATATCTTTTACTCATGTCCCAAGAAATCATAACACTATAGAAGACCAAATGGCTAACAACATTCTAGATTGGCACGTCAACCAAAACATGTAGGACATCACGACATGCATCACATAGGCATTATAAAATTATCAAAACATTGCATCCACGTGCATAAAATATGCCTCCACAGGCGTGCAAAAAAATCTAAACATTGCATCCACATGCATAAAATATGCCTCCACGGGCGTACAAAGAAGTAAAACATTGCATCCATGTGCATAAGATATGCCTCCATGGGCATACAAAAAATCAAACATGCCTCCACGGGAAAACAAAACAATCTACAATTGCATCCACGTGCAACAAAATGTAATCAAGACAAGATGTGCATCCCCGTGCATACACAACTATATACCAAAGCATATATATATATCATAAATAGTCACCATGTCAGAAGTGCCCTCAGCACCCAAAATATACAAAAAATACATAGCCGTACAAAAAGATACATCCCCATATGCTCATCAGCATTTGGGGGAAAATATAAGATCATATAATTATCATGATCCCCAGGATACTTTGTATCCTCCGGATCCTCCTGATCCCGAGCCCTCCTCTCGGCCATCACAACTGCTACTCTGAGCAGGATAGATCACTACTCATGGGGAGCATTGAAACAATGCTCGATAGTAGGCCAGTACAAGTCCCTCCAACCCTCCTCTAGTGCTCCCACTAGAAGCCCCTCCAAATTCTCACATATGCCCTCCAACCAGTAAGGAAATAAACATCAGACAGGGTGATCTCTATTCACTCACCCCCCACCATGAATGCACCCTCTGCCGGAACCCAAAAATACACCAATTTGTTTAGCAGATCTCTGACTGAATGCATAAGTGGAACCTGAGCGAAAATTAGGAGCCCGCCATCAGCCAAGGCCTCCCGGATACCCGGGTCATCCCGAATCTAACCTATCAACTCCTCATCTATATCTCTCTCCTGCCACAATACTAGCGGCCTCCTTAGGATCCTGCCAAAAAACAAAGGAAAATTTTTACAAACAATTTTTTTTCCAAAAAATCCCATCGCGAATTTTGGGCTCTTAGCCGCGACGATCATCGCGACTTTTTAGCCAAAAGCCGCGATGATCATTGCGGGTATCAGCCCCACAGTTGCGATGAACATCGCGACTCTCAGCTAAATAGTCGCAATGAACATTGCGACTGTCTACCCCAAAACCCGCGATGCACATCACGGGTATCAAGTCCATACCCGCGATGTGCATCGCGGAAAAAGAGCTGAAACATGCAATATTCCATGTTGGAATGCCAAAGTGGAATTACGCGGCCTTCAGGGGGCCCGTTGCTAACCAGAAAGGAAATAACTTGAAAGGCTAAGGCGAATAGGATTACCTGAAACTCGCGGAATGAAAATCCAATGGTCGAATCTCCCAAAAATCAAGAAAAATCTTTGAACTAACTCAATTGCTCTATGAAACTCACACATAACAATGACACATGTCACATTGGGCCCACACACTATTTATAGAGATTTGACCATTTTTCAATCAACAATTTCGGTATCATACGACGTTCGTTTTTCAAACCGTTTGTACCGTTGGAATCTGCACATCGAGAACTTCATAATAGTCCACTCCTTTTCCATTTCCACTAGGTTCTGTTTTCAGGCATTTATTACATGCTCCCTTTTGCCTCGATTTCCATGCTACATCGGCCATCGTCAATTTTTGACGAGTTTTATATCGTCGGATTCAATTTTCCATGCTCGTGACGATGCTTGAGATCATTTCTCGCTCTCACCACCAGATTTTTTGGGCATTTTTTCCCACGCCCCTCGTCGCCTCAATTTACGTGCCACTTCGGTCATCATCCATTTTTGACAAGTTTTATATTGTTGGATTTAGTTTTCGGCGCTTGTGATGATGATTGAGACCATTTCTCACTCTCACCCCCATAATTTTTGGGCATTTTTTCAAAATGCCACGCATCGCCTCGAATCCGGTGCCACATCGTCTGTTGCCCATTTTTGACGATCTTTATGTCACCAGATTCAATTTTTCATGCTCGTGATGATGCTCGAGATCCTTTCTCGCTCTCACCAGTACCTTTTTGTTCGGTATAATTTTATCCCTTTTTCGGGTCAAGCAATCCCTTTACGAAAAAGGCACTTAGGGAGTTTTTGTTAAGCTCTTTTCTGACTCCTAAAACAATGAAAAGATCACCGAGCAACCTTGCTTCCTTTCATGCTCGCTAAAAGTATTTGAAAGGGAGTCTACCTGGTATAAGCTTACCCCTTTTCCGGACCTTCTAGAATAATTATGAAAAAGGAATACTCTAGTCACATCGGCTATAAGAGTTCTCCATTTGCATCATTTTATGCTTTTTCGGGCCTTGGAGACTAACTTACGAAAAAGAACACCAATGGAGTCTACTTACCGCTTTCAGACTCTCTAAAATTGAAAGAAACCACGAGCAATCACCATCTTCAGCTCATATAAATCCACAGGACGGTACTGCACCACCACTGTAGAGTCTTCTTATCATTTTCAGACTCCTTAAAAATGAAATCACTTATGAGCATGAAAAGTCCTGGGATCACATCAATCCACAGGATAGTACCATTTCAGAGCACACTTTTATCCCTTCTTGGAGCTCATTAAAACTACAAAGAAGGACCCAATGGTGCTTCTCAACGCCACAACATATCATGTCTACCATATGGCAGCTTCCCCATTTTGGTCGCCTTTGTTCAGAGTATTCTACAGTGTGTCACCCCGATACCCCCCAATAGCATCCATTAGCTTGTCCACCCCAGATTCACTCCAGTCTGCAACACATATCCCTGATCCCTTAAAGCTATGATCCTAACACCTAAAAGTCAGTTTCCTATGCTTCCAGGTCAACCATGTCATCATGCTCTGAACAAAGGAAGTTTGAGTCCACCCACTCTATGACCCCAGTTTTTTCCACATCCCCACAGTATGTCAGTCCTACCATCAGTACTACCACACTTCAATTGTACACCTCACGCTCCTATCAAGGAAACATCATTGCCTTGGTAGTTTCCAATCTCCCTCTATCGACACCAACCAAATCTATTCTAGAGGATAGACCTAGAGGTCCCTATGCCTTGGACTCATCACCATTAATGATGAGTGCCTACGGATCATTTCGAAAGGAGTTCTCAGTGCCTCTCCAAATGATTTTTTCTCACATGCTCGACTTCAACACCTTGATCGCATCGTTGAGACTCGTACAGGGTTTCGTTCCTTCCAGTTAATTGTTGAAGACCCTGAATATCACCTGACTCTACCACATTTGAGAGTCTAATTGAGGAAACAACCAATTACACATTCCTATGGATATTCGGGTTGCGCTTGGTGACAATTTATAGATGTACTGCAGTCCTATCCCCCATTGAGTATATAGTTACAAATACTCCTTAGAATTTGACTCATTTACTGACTCTATCACATTTGAGAGTCTAATTGAGTCCCTACAGATGTTGGACACCTTCAGTTTCAGCAGTTCATCAACCCTTCTGATACCTTATTCAGAACGGTTGTTGCTTTTTTCTAGTATATTAGTTATTGAGATCAGTCATGGTATGACCATGAGTACGTCCCGGCATTGTGTCCCCTCTGGACCATTATGATGTACCAACATATTTTTATGTATTATTCAGGTCCCTCTTCTTGGCCTAATTGTTATGTATATGTCTTGATACGAGCATGGGTATGCCCGCCTCGTCCATAATCACAGATTATTCCTCATTCATTTTGAGGCCATGTATTTTGTCAGTTGTTGCAGCTTCCAAGGGGTCGTTGCTCCAGTCTCCAACCGGTCTCTTCTCTTCTCCAAACCCCAGGAAAAAGAAAAAATAACTATGATGTCTATCGGCCATATGATGAGCTCCTGTCCTCACACATCAGGGGGCAATCTGTTAACACCCAAAAAGTGCTCACTAGCTCATTCCCTTATTCACATGATCCATTTGTCCACTTTTCCACCATTTGAGCCTCTAAAACCATCAAACGGTCACCAAAAAGACCACAATACACCTTTTCCCCTCAAAATATATATGTTTCCTCAAAAAACACAAAAGACCCTAAAAAAAGGGTCCAAAATTCCCCAAAAATATTAAAAGGAAATAAAAATAGAAAAAATATAGAAAAAAGGAAAAAGAGGGAAAAAGAGACCTAAACCATGTTGGTTAATACCATTGGTTTCCTCAAAACCATAATGGTATTCCCCATCACCAAAAACTATAAAAAGGTGATAGGGGCTCCTCACTATCCATCCACATTTTATCCTATCCTTATGCTGCCAAATTCCCTTTGAGAGCCAATGACTCCCATTTCGAGTTTGAAGACCCCCATTTCAGCATCTTGGAGAAGAGACCATTGGAGCTTGGAGCACCTCAACCTTGGAGCTACTCAACACCAAACATCCTCCCCTTTGATGTAATACAAAAAATCAATTATTTTTTCTCTTGTTCTTCCCATATTTATCTTGTTATTGATTTAGTTTTTGTTTATTTACACATGTTTATGTTAATGTTAGATTAAATTTATAATTATTTTTTGCTTTTCATTTGAAATTGCTATTACAAGTTAATAGGTGCATGCTTGCACATGCTTGGTTGGAAAACCAAGCAACATATGACTCTATTTATCAGGGAGTGAATTTCTTTTCTGAAGTCTTGGTTAGGGATAAACGCAAAGAAGAACAAAACCACATTCTTCAGTACCAACAGGAGCTCAAACTAAGGTTTTGAGTTATAGGAAAATGGAATTAAAGCTTGAAGAGAAAACCAAAAAAGACAGAGAAGAAAAGGAAGCACGGAAGGAAAGTGTTCCACTGATGTTAACCTCTCCATATGAAGGAAAAGGAAAAGGCCTTATGGAGGATGCTCCAAAGTTGAAACCTGCTACAGAATTAAAAGTTTTAATTCAAACATATCAACAATTGAAGAATCAATTGGCACAAATGACTTCGGTACTTGATACCCAAGTAATTGTTGTAAGCAACCCTGTGAAAAGATAGAAAATTCATACCTTTGCTTCTCAGATTCTTACACTAGACATTTAAGACAGTGATGTTGAAGATGAAAGAATTCCTCCCATGCCCGTTGTACAAGAAATAACTGAATTCTCTCAGGCAGTTACAGATTTGCTGGATACCATAGTGATCGATGATCCTATCCCAGATGAACATTTTCCTGAATTCACCACTGCTGTTGATACAATAACTTATGCACTCCCACTTTCCTCTATTGAATTTCTTTCCACTTCATCTTCTGAGGCTGCACCACCATCCACCATATCTCAATTATTTGATGCACTAACCTCCATTAGTGCTTCACTTTAAACCTTGTAAGTCCCACTTTCCACTTCACCACCAATAGTTGCAGAGATCCAGTCTCCAACTGCCTCTCTGCAATCACCACCATTTATCTCACTACCAATAGCCACTAATGCCCAAATCCCAATTGCCCCTTCTTCACCATCAGTTGTTGCTACCCCTATTTCACTTCCTGAAGTTCTCACTTCAACTACTTCTCCAACCTCTGTATCATCAGTTTCTAAAATAATCCCTTCTTCTCCAACTACCGCTCAGATCACCATGTCAATACCTAATTCTATTGTTACCCATACATCTCCATTAGTTGCAATAGGTAATATGGCTACATCCTCAACTGAGTTGACAGTGGATCCTGAAGATGATGCTATGGTTCCCCTTGGGGAATACTTTTACAGTAGGTAAGCAAAAGCAGTGGTTAAAAGAGGTAGCAAAAGAAGTTGAAGATCAACTGTGATGCAAGCACCTGTCCCTAATGAAGTTATTTGGGCCAAGCAATCTGATGATATCCAACAAGAAGCATTGGATACTGCTGCATCTATGGGATCATTTGAAGGGGCCAACTTTGATTCAGTGACCTCACTGAATAAATATATTGGCATCAAGAAGGAGGAGTTGAAGAAGCTTCACGAGCATATGGTAAAAATCAATGAAGAGCATGAATCTAAGTTTCAGAGATTAAGGAATGATTATGAAATTTAGGTCAGGGACCTACAAGAATAGAATGTTTCCCTCCAAGATCAATTGCAGGATGCAGAGGTTCTGAATACTGCCAATGCTAAAAAGATAGTTGTGCTGGAGCAACAGCTGAAAGATGCAGCTTCCAATGCAACTACTTCCTCTTTTTCTATATTTTTTGTGCAAGAATTTAGAGACTTGGCTAATCATGTGAATGAGGAGCATCATAAGATCCTAGTTGATTTATTTAGTTCCCTAAATGAAATTCAGGAAACTAATAATTATTTTGAGTGAATGTCTATCATCGATGAGAAGCAGATTGATAGAAGACAACAAGCTTCCAAATCCATAGATGACATTGTCGATTGGCAGAGGTATATCCAAGAAAACCCTGATGAAATCGCAGTGCTGGATAGCTTCAAGTTCAGAAGAGTTAGAACTTCTTTGAATGCCTGGAAAAATATCCTTGATATGGTGGATGAGACAATCAAGAAGGCACATGTTATCTGCAGAAGAAGATGGTATGTTGTGGAGAATACCATGGAGAATCTCCAATTTCCTACTCTGGATCTCATCGAGAAGGCCTATCCACCGAAGTTAATTATTGAACAAGTTGAAAGAAGATGTGAGGAAGTCAAGGAAAAGATCCAACAACTCGAGCACATCTAGATTGAAGAAGTGGACCAGGTCATCAAGCAACCTATCATTCTAGAAGGGAATATCCACATTTTGTTGCGCACCTAACATAAACTGGCCAAGAATGAAATGGATATTTCACGTGTGATGCCCAGCTGGGGCTCGAGTTAGCTAATTATCCACATATTGATGAGTTGTTACAACTTTGGACCAAGTGGGGAGGAGCCCTTGGTTATTATTAGTTTATTTTGATTTGTAATCCCTATTTTATGGGAACTTTATACTTTGTAACTATTTTGTAATTATTATTTAAAGAGTAGAGATCTCATAGGGGAAGGGGGATAAAATCAACAAAAGAAGTCTGGAGATACTCTTATTAATGAAGACATTGTAATTTTTTGCAACTTTGAAGTAATACATTTAGTTCTTCTCTTGATTCCTCTTTTGTTAATTGATCAAATTTTTTTTTATGAATGTTGGTTTTCACTTCTGTTGATGAAAGTATATTGTTTTCATTTTGCAATCATAATTTATACATTGATCTACAATCTGGATTTGTCTTTACTCATGAGTTGTGTGTCCTTTATGTTTTAAGTGAATTTATTTATTTAAAACATTTATCTATTTTTGCAAATGATTAACAGACATTAATAAATTAATGTTAATTTTTCAATTAGCATTCCAGCTACAGGATAATCTTGAATGTGCCTAATCCTTAAACTACCATCATTTAATTTTCATTTTCTAATCGTATTTTAAGTTAATGAGTAATCATCCATTTAAACATTTCTTTCAAACTGGTGAACTTGCTTACTAAAATTCAGATCAAGTTATCCTGCACCTTAAAACACACTCTTTTAGATTAGATCTGACTTAGTTTAGGTTTTCTTTAAAATCTAACTTACAGTTAGAGAAAGAACACTTTAGCCTTCCCTCATAGGAAGACAGATCCTTTCAATATCAAACCCCATATGTGCCAGCGGAGGCCTTTATCCATGGGAGTTAACCACACCAAACAGGCTGTTGATAGAATTGCTCTTATGTAGAGTCTTTTGAAGCCTTTTAGACTAGGTTTTCACCCTCTGTTGTTATCCTTGAACAACATTATAGCAGCCTACATAGTCGGGGCTTCAATAGAGATAGAGTGGCAGAGGGGGTTTATAAGGGTTAGAGAGAGAGAGAGAGAGAGTGAGAGAGAGGGGGGATGTTAAAGGCAAGCAGATGAGTAGGGTGGTGAGAGAGAGAGAGAGGGTTAGTAAGGGTTGGGGAGAGAGAGAGAGAGAGAGAGAGAGAGGTGATTAGTAAGGGTTACGAGGAATAGGTGTGTGCGAGAGAGAGAGATAGAGGTGATTCGTAAGGGTTAGGAGGAAGTAGTGAGAGAGAGAGAGAGAGAGTTCTGGGGAGAGGGAGAGATGGTGAGGGTGATTAGGTGTAGGGGGTTTGTGGTAGAGTAAGAGGTAGATATTGTGATAGGGAGAGATATTTAGGGGTTTAGTAAATATTAGGCATGTTAGAGAGATGGGGGTACAAGAGAGAGAAAGAGAGATAGAGAGAGAGAGAGAGAGAGATGTAGAGATGGTAAGTTGTAGGGGGAGGTGGATAGAGAGAGAGAGAGGGTTGGATGTACAAGGATTAGGGGAGAGAGATAGAGACAGGGATGGTAACTTATAGGTTGAGGTGGATTAGGAGAGAGAGAGAGAGAGAGAGAGAGAAAGAGAGAGAAATTGATAGAAAACATGGTGTGGGAAGGGGGGGAGGGGCCGCAAGGGGTTTAGGGAATATTAGGAAAGTTAGAGAGAAGGGTGTACATGGTGGGGGGGGGGGGAGAGAGAGAGAGAGAGAGAGAGAGAGAGAACTAGGCGTTTGAGGGTGTTAGGGGGAGAGAGAGGGGTGCATGGAAAGTTGTAAGGGGAGGGGAATTAGGAGCGACAAAGAGAGAGAGGGGATTAGGGATCATATTAGTTGGGTTAGGGAGAGAGAGGGCAGGTTAGTGGTAGTGAGAGTGAGAGAAAGAGGGGGGGTGTTAGGGTGGTCCAATTATAGAGAAAGGGTTGGGGGTTATTTGTAGGTAGAGTAGTAGGGTAGATAAAGAATGATATAGGTGGTTAATAAGGATTAGGGGGAAGAGGGGAGAGAGATATAGGAGTAGGAGGACTGGATGTTAGAGGTAAGGGGAGGACTAGAGTAGTGAGAGAGTGAATTAGGGTGTTATTAAGGGTTAGGGATAAGAGGGGGGAGAGAGAGAGAGGAGGAGGAGGAGTGGGGTTAGTTGTAGGAGTAGCAGGGGTGAGAGAGAAAGAGAGAGAGAGAGAGGTGGGTTGATGGGGGAGGGTGTGGGTGATTAGTTATGGGGAGTAGGAGGGGGGTTGGGGGAGAGAAAGAGAAAGATATCATGGTTGGGGTAGGGAGGTAGGGATTTAGGGGAGATAAGGGGAGATAGAGAGAAGGGTATGTAGTGTGGGTAGAGAGAGAGTGAGTGAGTGAGAGAGAGAAATTGGGGTTTACAAGTGGTAATGGGAGGGATATTAAGGAAGAGGGAGATATAGATGGAGAGAGAGAGAACAAGGGAGAGAGCGGGGGGGGGCATAGAGGAGGGGATATAGGGGCAGTAAGAGATAGAGGAAGAGGGAGGGGCAAGGGGTTGGTTATGGTAATGGAGAGTAGGTGGGGGGTTAGGGGTAGAGAGAAGGGGGTTAGGGGTTATGAGAGTGAGAGAGGAGGGAAGTGTTAGGGGGATGGGAAGAGAGACAGGGGTGGAGGTTAGGTGTATATTGAGGAGTATGGGAGAGAGAGTGAGAGACATGGAGTTAATAAGAGAGAGAGATAGAGTGAGAGAGGGAGAGAGAGAGACAGAGGTTAAAGGTAGGATATGAGTAGAGTGGTGAGAGAGTGAGAAGGGATTTGTAAGTGTTGGGGAGATAGAGAGAAAGAGAGAGAGAGAGAGAGAGAGAGAGAGAGATGAGAGAGAGAGAGAGAGGGGGAGGTTTAGGTAGGGGGATTAGGGGAGAGAGAGGGGGGGTTTGGGTAGGTGGATTAGGGGAGAGCGAGAGAGAGAGGATGGTTGGGTAGGGTATTAGGAGTAAGAGAGAGAGAGAGAGAGAGAGAGAGAGAGAGAGAGAGGAACTAGGGATTTTACGGGGATGGGGGTTGCAAGAGGGGTGGGTGATAAGTTGTAAGGGGAGGGGGATTAGGAGAGAAAAAGAGAGAGGGGGGGGGTTAGGGAGAATAGGAGAGAGAGGGCATGTTAGGGGTAGTGAGAGTGAGAGAGAGAGAAGGTGGTGTTAGGGGTGTTCGATTATAGGTAGAGGCTTGGGGATTAGGTGTAGGTAGAGTAGTAGGGTAGAGAAAGAGTTATAGAGGGGGTTAAGAAAGATTAGGAGGAAGAGAGGAGAGAGAGAGAGAGAGAGAGAGAGGATGAATGGATGTTATAGGTATGAGGAGGAGTATGGTGGTTGGAGAGTGAATTAGGGTGTTTTTAAGGGTTAGGTATAAGAGGGGAGATAGAGAGGAGGAGGAGGAGGAGTGGGTTTGGTTGTAGTGGGAGGAGAAGGGGTGTGTGTGTCAGAGAGAGAGATATGTTAGGATGTTGGGAGATAGAGATGGTTTTAGGGGTTAGGGGTATGTGGAGGAGTAGGTGAGAGCGAGAGAGAGAAGGAGAGGCAGGGTGTTGGTGATTAGCGGTGGGTAGGAGGAGGGAGGTTGGGGGAGAGAAAGAGAAATATATCATGGTAAGCATAGGGAGGTAGGGGTTTAGGAGTTTAGGGGAGATAAGGGAAGTTAGGGGGAAGGGGATATAGGGTGTACGAAGAGAGAGAGAGAGAGAGATTGATTGGGGTTGGAAAGTGGTAAGGGTAGGGGTATTAGGGGAGAGAGAGAGGTGTAATATACCGAAAATCCTCGTCACAATCTAGAGGGAATGGGGTGAATTTTTAATTTTTATTTAACATACTTGGTAAGCATCATTCCTTCTGGAATTGACCTCTTGCATTCAATGAGTAGATGACACATTAGTCTCATTTATATGACCTACAATTTTGCAAATGACAACCGTTAGTTAAGAATAAACATTCATATTTCCTAAATCATCCTATGATATAAATAAGTATACCCAACTCATGCAAGGGTCCTTAGTTAATCATTCGGATATTTTTACAACATCAATTTACTTACTATAATTAAATAAGATTTATACAACTTCTGTCACACCTATGTTGTATCACAATTAGATGTCACATTCTCATAACACAACTTTTCTTAACCAATAATCAACTAAACATTAGAAGCAAACTAGCTTGCCATTGATCTCATCATAAGTCAAATATAGACAAATCTAAACACTTATAATCTATCAATATGATGACATGTCGTTGTTCTTGTTCATTCAACATTATATCAGCAATGGATTGAATCAAAAGGTGTAATTATAGCTTAAGAGGATTTAGTTATGTTATTTTAACAGTTTCTCCCTTACATCTTACATAAAGTGAATACAATAAATATTGTTTAATGAGCCTCTTTTCACACATTATTTTACATGTGTCAACATCCATGCATGCATATTGTAAGGGACCCTACTAATTGTAAGAATACCTACGATTAATTCATTCTTTCACCTCATTTTATGTCTTACTCTTCATCCGCATAAGACATAAGCATTAATCATAGAGAATATGTAATTATACAATGTTACTTTATCAAAAGTTCATTCATTATTCTATCGCAATAATAAACTATATGCTCCTACATTAGACATAAAATTCTATTATTATATCCCTGAATATAAATACATCATATAACTGACGAAGTAATAAAAACATAAGGATATATTTGTTACCATTCATCTATGTGGTTAGTACCATATTAAAGTCTCTTATTCAAATTTCATACAAACTAGATGTAAGTCTTTTCCATTGGTGATCTACTAACCAGCTTGCTTATATACATAGATAGTGAACATGAGAAGGTACTCTTCACTCAAATTATCAGAATACTTCCTCTTACTAGTTTTTAGAGTTCAAAGTATATCAAATATTTCAATAATTTTACAAAGCATACTTTTCTTACGAGTTTAGTAGAGCTTGGAAAAGAGTTCCCTTCCTTCTTTCTTCTACCTGGATTCATCACACTTGGAACATTTATTAGTACCACTAATGACATACTCTGAAAGTCTTAAAGGATTTTATACAATTCACATAAGATATATTATGTTATTATCATTCATCAAATATCATTAATGGGACCTATTTAGGCCAATGCAACGCTCCACCCAACCGTAGGCTCTCTGACAGATTCTACGCAGTCCGTCTGAAGGCCACCCTCGAGTAGGTCATGGTGATCCACAATTAGGATAATGAGTTTTTAAGTCTCATCACCCTAGACACACAGCCTTAGTGGTTACTGCAATACCTGAAAATTATAAGGTAGTACTCCTACCTGAACACATCTAGTGTTCTAACCTCTTACCTGGATGTGGTATTGTTCTCTGCTGGCCTAAGTATGTACTCCTGAATGCGAAATTTTATAAACGTATTTAAGAGTTTCTGTTCACAGGGATTAAGTCTTGTTCTATCAAAACAACTTATTGTTACAACGTAATTTTCCACCTTGTGAGCATCAGCACTCTTTGTCCTGCAGGGTCCATTTCACTGACTCAGATCCACTGTATATCCTTTAGACATATTATTGCCCTATTTTTTCCCCTGTACACTAACTATATCACTACAGTGGGCATACCGACGAGTTGCATCACTATAGCCCGTGGGTAGCATGTAAAATGGTAAAAATCACTAGTTAATTACTTTTTACTCCCAAAAAGTAGTCATAGGGTGACCTTTGGCCCTCCATTTTCCCCGAAATGCCTCAATGTGTCCTTTCACTTACCTTTGGGACGACTATATATTAAGCACATATGGCATATGGAAGGGAGGAGAAAGGAGAGCAAGAGAACTCTAGTGGACTTTTTCCCTATCTTGAGTCTACACTCATTGATCCTTGTTGTCATGAACCCTCTATGTTCACCTTCCAAACTCCTATCATAGTTTGAGGTTGCCATTCCATGGAGGATTGAAGTGGTGGAGGCACAAGTGGATTGACCAAGATCTTGGTTCAGATTTCTTGCTGACAAGAGGTCGTATCACATTGTAATTCTTGTTATTTATTAATAGAAATACTCATATTCTCATCCATTAATGTTGTGAATGTTGTTTATATTACATTGGGTTGCATTTACTTATAATATCATGGACTATTGCTATTGATGATGTTAATCTCGTTTAGATATTACATACACTTTTTGTATATTGGCTTTCAAGACTAATTTGTAGGATCAATTCCACGAGTTGAAAGCTCCAACGGGGATCTACATAAAATGCTTGGATCGAGGTTGGTTAGATTCTTTATTATCTTAGCATTGTCATTTATATAGCATAGCACTGAGAATTGAGTTAATTTCTAGTAGTCAGTTGTCTGTTGTGGTCCACCCCAAGCCATAAGAATTTTTCTCCAACACAGAAATGGTGACTCCGCTGGGGACAACATCCATTTTTGGGGATTTTATAGGCATTAGTCCTTATTTAGAGTTGTTGTGTGTCGATTTTCTATGTAATTGATTGGCCGTTGGCATACTCTATAGAAAACATCTTTTTTCGGAGCCACTGGACTCTTTGTTTTCTCATTTGCTTTTCCCTATACACGGGTGAGCCTAGTTCTACCCGCATCTACCCATGTTTTTCTGCACTATAGCCCATGTGTACCCGCAGGTTTTTCTTCGACAATAACATACAACTCTGGGGGTGATGTGTTTATGGCCTTTGGTTGTTTCTGGGTTGGTTCTGAGTGTTCCTGAGTCTTCTTTGGCCTTGTTCCTGACTGTTCCAAGCCTTGGTTGTGACCAAAACTCTTATTTTCTCTTGGTTTTGAGCCTCATTGGTTTTTACCCACTTTTGAATGTGTAGCTCATTCCCATCGGCTGAGTCTTACTGTTTAGGATCTACTAGGTTGTTTGAGTGATTCCCTTTGCATTTCTGTAACTGAATAGTAGGATTTTGCTTGCATTTTTCATTTCATTATATTGAAAAATAAAATAAAAAATAATTTTGCATTTTCCTTTTTCTTATAAGCGAAATTACAAAAAAATATACTTTTATGTACAGCATTTTGCATTGAGTGCTTGTTGCTTTCATTTAGGTTATGCTTGTGCCTTGAAAATATAAAAGAGTTGCATTTTTATTTCGAAATCGTTGGATTGATTTTGCATGTTAGTGGCATTGTTTTTATTGGATAGATGAGTCTAGAGTTTGATGATTTTGCATACTATTGAGTCATATACATCACTAGTTTCACGACCATGTCCTTTGAGTAACCACAACCATTAAAATTAGCGCTTAATCTTAAAATTGATTAAAATCATTTTATTCATAGGGTACACCAAATAGCATAAGTTTAGAGTCTTGGAATAGATCATTGTGAGTAAACAATCCAAGACTACTAGACGAAGAATTATGTGTCTAACCACGGAGTGGTGAAATCCATGGTATGCATTGGTGTTCTCAGGAAGCTCTACTCAGACCAGAGCTAAGAACGAGGTCACGGGAGGTTGGTTGCAGAGATAGCCCTCCAATACCGGCTGAACGTGGGAGATATTTCCAGGCTTTGTTTGTATCTGGGGATTCTTAGGGGATTTGACCCTCTTGAGTTTCAGGCTTAGCTACCCTACCCATGTGACGGATCCCACCTGCGACTGTCCCCCTGAGCATAGGTTATACTGCGGTGACCATAGTTTCCTTACCTAGGTATCACATAGGGTACTTGCAGTGGTTATACTGTTTATGTCCTGAGTCAAATAGGGGTCAGACAGCACAGTTGTCGTCATATAGGGACTTGACCCTGTGCATGCAGTGAATTCTGGGGGTTGTTATAGTTGATTCTGTTACCTCCGACTATAGTTTGGGAGTCTCAAGACTCTCCTAGGAGAGACATACCGGCTCTAGTGTCGGGAGCTCATTTAGCAACTCTATTTGTCTGCTATTGGTTATAGTTTCTCTAGGTGTGTGCTCTTGATTTACTGTTTTTGATCGATAGTCGACCATTAGGGGGACTTTTTGATTTTATAGTCTCTCCGGAGATATCGTGGCACAGAGTGCTGCTCTCCGTCGATCTCGTTGGTTGGCTGGTTTACCAGCTGCCGAGCTTTCACTCCATGTCAAGAAGGGATGCCGTCGGGCTCCCTCCGAATCTTCAAATTCTTACGAGACATACATTATCGATTCCATGACTGCACATTCTGGCATGGAAGAAATCCCTACTAGTCCATCGGGTAGATTCAAACACACTTCAGACACCCTTACCCCTCAAGAGGCGTGCGGGGGTGATCCACTTGATACCCAACCTAGTTTGTTTGGTCTGGATATACCCGAGACCCAACCTAGTTTGTTTGGTCCAGATCCACCCAAGGACGACCTGTTCAATCCTTCATTTCCACATAATTATTTATATGGGATGCCAAAGTTACATGATGACACAAGCCCTGCGGTCAACCCTACTGCGTTCTCATATGGTATGCCTAATTACAATACAGTTGATCCTCCCACTACTTTTGGTAGTCATGCTGGAACTAGTGATGGTGTTAGCTACACTGCACCCATTGGGGGCAATACCCTCGTCGGGGGTACCACGTTGTCCACTCACACACATAGTATGGGCACTAGTCATATCCCTCCTAACAATGTAAATTTTGGTAGATGGCTACCTCCTAGGACTACCCAACCTAATAGGAACACTGTTTGCAACACGACTCGCCATCCACAACCTAATACACATGCCGCTACCCGTTAACCTAGGACCCCTTTCATGAATTTTAATGCTCCTCCCAAACATGGGGGTGGACATATACCGCATAATTTTGCGTCCGTTGCCACTACTAGTAATGATAATGTAGGAGGTGGGAATATACCTCATCCTCATGGTCATCACGCCACCATTCCTGCTACTAGTAACACCAATGTTGGGGTTTGGAATACATCTCATGCTTATGGTCACCACATGACTGCTCACGCTAATCCTAATGCTTATGCTGAGGGTGGGAACATACCTTACCATCATGCTCATTACAACATGGTTCCTGCTACGAATAGTATGTATATGCCTCATAATTATGGTAGCAATCCTTACTACAACACAATCGGTGCTAGCCACCAGTAGAACCCACCTCAATATGGTGCCCAAAACACATATATACTTGCTTACTCTCACACGGGTCAGGTCGGAGGAGGTTACCAACCTTATGGCCATGGTCAAGCTTATGGTCAGTCAGGTCCATATAATCAACAGTTTAATGCTCATGGTCAAGCATTTGGTCCATCTTATAATTCGGTTCCGTACAGCCAACCTTTTATGGGGGTTTATAATCAAGCTTTTCAGTCGCAGCTCCCGTTCCTTGCACGTTTGAATCTTTTGGATCTTTCGAAGCTCATGAATAATCTGGTGTGTCACGACCCTAATTGGTCTCCATTCCCTACCAAGCTCCCTTCGGACATTCCTAAGTTTGAGGGTAAAGGTGGTGAGGATCCGGGTGATCATGTCACAACATTTCACCTTTGGTGCTCTTCCAACTTGTTGAATCACGATTCCATTCGATTAGGACTATTTCAACGCACCCTCACGGGAGTAGTTGCGATGTGGTATGTTGTGTTTGATGGAAACACTTATAGGGTTTTAAATGAGATTTCTTTGGTTTTCTTGGATCATTTCCAGTTACCGGTTCGTTATGATACTGGTACTGAAATTTTGTCTACTTTCGGTCAGAATAAGGCAACACATATTTCTGACCACATTCAAGAGTGGCGTCGATGAAAAATGTTAGTGAAAGCCAACATTCCTCCAGAATTTCTGTTGGAATGGTTCCTCAAGTCTTTAATCCCATATATTTCTAAATATGTTTTGATTTTTGGCATTGTGAATGAGGAATAATCCATCTTAAAAGTCGAGTAGTTAGATTTACTATACTCTCAGTCTGGCATCTTGTACGACATTATTCCTGATGCACCGCGAACACGACGTGATCCCAAGTCACTTCCTAGACCACATGCTGTTGGCATTGTGGGATTTGCAAGTACTCACCCTGTAGATTTGGTGATTAATCAAATGAAAAATTTGTCACTTAACCAATATACTCCCGAACAGGTCCACACCTTGTCCACTTCCACCCCGTCGTCCGATGTACACAGTGTGCAATCGACAAACCCATTGGGTAACCAACAACCTGGTCGTAAGAATAAGGGGAGAAATAACCGTAAGGGTGGAAACAATGGGAACAATAATAGCAATGACAATACCCCTCATAAGGAGAATGCCAAACCTCCAGCTTGGGAAGGATGAAATGCTGGTGAGGACCGTAAACCTACGCATAAGGTGAAATTTCCTTGTAAAATTTGTGGGGAAGATCATCTTACTCACTTGTGTCCTCGAATCGAAGAAGCATCGAAGCATCTTGCACAGATCCTAGCTGTGTTGAAAGATCCCCTTCCCCATCATCAAAACATGGCTTCACATGCTCCCACCATTGGTTATGGACCTAATGAGACTGCAACGTCTTCTTCCAATACTGGTGGTTATGGATGCGTGAATATGTTTCAATTGGAGGTTAGTGTTTCTACTCGTCAACGCGATTATGGTGCACCACAACCTAATATGGGGAGTGAGCCTTCCCCTCCTCCTGATAATTCCTTGCATATCAAGAAGCCCTCTATTATGCCATGGATACCGAAAGGTGTTCTTAAGTGCTCTACGCATAATCTCAATGCTCGAGCCACCCAGAACTACTCCATTGTAAAAGATTTGGGCCAAACGTCATGTGCCATGTCGGCTCTTGAAGTTTAACATGCGTGTCCTTCCCAAAGGCATGCCCTTTTGAGTGCGTTAGGAGTTCAGGATGGAACCTCGCTTACCTTACCACGTGGCTTTTAAATCCATGTGGAGTGCCTTCAAAATTTCGTTAGGAGAACAGTGGTTGACAAAGGTGCTTCCACATCAGTGATGTGTTTAACTTGTTGGAAAGCTATCGGCTCTCCTCCTCTACTCACGTCTAGAACCATGCTCACTGCATTTGACAGTTGGTCATTTAAGCTGCATGGGATTATCCCTTCCCTTGTGATCCACTTGGGATTTAAACCTATTCCTATTGAAGTCGAAGTGGTTGATGTCCCCATCGACTACAACCTTATACTAGGTTGGAATTGGATGTACGCTATGAAATCTATCGCGTCTACTGTATTCAAAGCTATTTGCTTTCCACACAAAGGAAAGATTGTGACAATCGATTAGCTGGATTTCGTTAATCCTCCTCCCACAGCATGCATGGGATCCATAGTCCCGCAGGTTACAGATTCTCAGCCGGCAACTAGGAACATGGGTGTTGGTATCTACCCTTCATTGATGGGATCTGATATTTCCCTACACCTGTTAATTTTATTGGAACCATTTACAACAATGCGCCTCCTCCATTGCATAATGTACCATTCCCGACTTCATATTTTGATGATCCGTGGACTTTACCATCCACGATTTCTACGTATGGAGACATTGTGCACGTCGGGATGTCTATGCCACTATCTATAGCTGATCTTGCTTACCAGGATATTCAACAAGCCACTTTAGATCCGGATCTCTCTTCTTCTCATACAGATGAGGAAGATCCCGTTACGCTGCCAATTTGGGCAGCCGACTCATCTTGTTCACATGATTTCCTTGATGGTACTTTACCTGCGGATGAAGCTTATATTGAGGCCATGTGTGGTAGTGAGAGGCCTTGGGAGGATATGCATCATCGCTCTTATTTCCTTCCCAACCTCAATCTCACCGAGAAAGAAGAGTTTAGGATGACTCTTGTCGACATGGTTGGTCACCTTGTGGGTCTTTTGGGTTCACATGACATTTTCACGGAGGGGAACATGGCTAATATTTCCCCGACTATACCGATCAACATATCTTGCACTCCCAGAAAGATTGAAAATGTTTACATCGGTGTTGATTGCTCTCCTGAGGAGGTCGCCATCTATGCCGAATTGTTTACAGAACTTTGGGAATATTTTGCCTAGTCATATGAGGAGATGCTAGGAATAGACCCCAGTATTGTCAAACATGATATTAGAACGTATCCTCATGCTAAACTGGTTCAACAGCGTCTTTGTGCTGTTAACCCTAGGAAGGCAGCGGCTATTAAGGCAGAGGTGAAGAAACTACTCAAAGCTGGTTTTATCTCCTCTGTTCCCCTTACCGAATGGGTTTCAAACCCCATTCCTATGGATAAGATATTAAGAAGTAGGGAACAATCCGCGTATGCACTGATTTTAGAGACCTGAATTGTGCGTGTCCGAAAGACAATTTCCCCACGCCATTCATTGATCAAATCTTGGATGCTTGTGCAGGAAGTGAGATTTTTTCATTCATGGACAACTTTTCGGGGTATAACCAGATTCAAATCAAACCCGAGGACCAACATAAGACTGCTTTCATTTGTCCTTGGGGTACGTTTTCATACCGTAAAATTTCCTTCAGCCTTAAAAACGTCGGAGCTACATTTCAGCATGCCATGACCTATGCCTTTGACGACCTTAGAAGTATAATGGAGGTTTTCTTGGATGATCTTGTTGGCCATTCTCGCAAGAGAATGGACCACGCCAAGCACCTCTATTGGATTCACAAACGATGTAAATGCTACAAGATCTGATTGAATCCCAATAAATGCATCTTTGCGGTGACATCAGGTTGCCTTCTAGGATTCATAGTTTTGAAAGAGGGTATTAGAGTCGATCCTCTTAAAGTTGAGGCAATACTTCAGTTGCCTCCTCCATGGAACTTGTTTCAACTTCAAAGCCTCTAAGGTAGAGCTACTTTTCTATGTCGCTTTGCAGTCAATTATGCTAATCTTACCAAAGTTTTCACGCACTTGTTGAAGAAAGACACACCGTTTATTTGGGATGAGCGAGCCCAATAGTATTTTGATGCCCTTAAGAAATATTTGGTATCAGCCCCTGTGCTTAGTCCACCTGACTTCGTACGAGATTTTATACTTTATGTGGTTGCATCTTAAGAGACGATTGGCATGGTCCTAGTTCAAATTGATGATGTGCTCGTCGAGCATGTGATCTATTACCTTAGTCGAAATCTAGTAGACGTTGAATTGAGATATAATCATGTGGAAAAGTTGGCACTTGCGACTGTCCATGCAGTCCAGCAGTTACGACACTATATTTTACTTAGAAAAACCACAATTTTACCTCATATCAATCTGTTTCAGTTTGTGCTATCATGACACCTTATAGCGGGGGAGTACAATAAATGGATTGTGATCCTTTAGGAGTTTGATCTCGATTTTTCTTAGGTGAAGTATGTAAAATCGTTGGTGTTTGCTGAGCTTATGTCAGACCTTCCGAGACTTGATGAGGATGTCATCCATGAAGATTCCTTTGTGGATGAACACTTATTTCTTATCTCGTCAGAGGATCCTTGGTATGGGGATTTCATTGCATATATCCAAACTTTGAATTTTCCTTTGCATTATTCGCGGGATGAGCGACGACATGTGAAACATCACGCTAAATATTATACTATCGTCGGTGACACTTTGTATCATCGAGGAAAGGATTCTATTCTTCGTCGTTGCTTCGCTCACAAAGAAGCAGAGCATGTGTTTAATGATTACAATGCTGGGGCGTCTGGCGGTCACTTATCCGGGCTTGCTATAGCCCAACATATTATGCGAACTGGTTACTTTTGGCCTTCCATCTTTAAAGATTGTATGAATGGTGTGAAGAGATGTCACCCTTGCCAGGTGTTTTCTTGGAATATACGCTCACATCCAGCACCCCTTCACCAAGTGGGGGGTGGCTTTCATGGATTGCAAACCAGTTTCGGCTGGGGGGCATCACCATATCATAGTGGCCATGGACTACTTTTCCAAATGGGCAGAGGCCATGTCTACCGTAAAATCCGATGGTGCTACAGCAGCCCATTTCATGTTCAATCATATTATTACTCGGTTCGGTATTCTGAAAGAGATTGTCACTAACCATGGCAGTCACTTTCAGAAAAAAATGATGGAGGATTTGTCACTCAAGCTTGAGTTTCGTCAAGAACACTCGTCTTCTTACTATCCCAAAGCGAATGGTCAAGTTGAAGCAGTCAATAAGTCTTTAAAGACCATTCTTCAACGTACCATCCAACAAAGAAAGAACAACTGGCATATTATGTTATATCCTGCTTTGTGGGCATATCGAACCGCAGTCAAGACTAGCATCGGCTTCTCACCATTTCAGTTGGTACACGGTGTGGAGTCTATTTTACTAATTGAATGCGAAATCCATTCGCTTAAATTAGCCATAGAGCTCCTCCCTAATATGACGGGTATTGAGTAATGTTTAATCCACCTTGAACAACTTGACGAGCAACGTCGAGATGCCGTTGTGGCTATAAATGCCAATAAAGGTCGTGTTAAGGTTTAGTACGATAGGTCTATCTGTCCCCGACAATATGATGAAGGTGACTTGGTCCTCTTATATGACCAAGCTAAAGAACCCCTAGGGGAAGGCAATTTTAACCCCATGTGGCACGGTCCTTACGTTGTGAAGCGTGTCCTAGAAAAAGGAGCCTATGAATTAGAGGACTATGAGGGCAATGTCTTGAAGGAGCCTAGGAATGGGCTCTACCTCAAGCGATATTACACTTGAACTTCTAGTTTGAGCTAATAATTTTGTATATTATTGTATAGTTGCTTCTGTACGTAGTTTATATTTCTTTTGGTTTTCGGGTCTGCTGATTCGCTTCTGTTTGATTGACAGATGTCAGCAGAATCTCGTATGTTTTTAGGGTTCACGAATGGTACTAGCCATCATATGCAGCAGCTTGATTCTTCTGCCTCGGTTATTTATTCACCTGACCACCTAGTTGTGTCCTCAGGAGGTGCTTGTTTTGGTCCTAGATCTATCAATGTGGCTGAGTATAGTGCTGTGATTGAGCTACTCCGGGATGCTATTTCATATGGTATCCAGTCTTTAGAAGTCCGCTTGGATTCACAACTAGTTGTGTCTCAGTTGAATGGTCAGTACCGTGTGAGAGATCCTACATTACTACAAAAATTCTTAAGGGTAAGACTCTTGGAACGACATTTTGTTTCAATTACACACATTCATGTTCTGATAAGTTTTAATCACATATATGATGCATATGCTAACTATGTACTATATTGGCATTTGTCACATTCACCATGAAGAACACAAATAAAATAGACATTCATACATTTGTATATACACACATATAGTAGAACTAGAGATCCATAGTTTTTATAAATAATATGTCCAAAATGGTAATGTCATGATACAAAACTGGAGCCCGTAGCCCTAAAAAATATACATATTGATACAAAAATGGGACTTTGAGATATCTACTCCCTACGAGGAGGCCTGGCTACTACCCCGACACGATGGGTCTGATAATAATATTGTACTGCATTTATTATACGCTGCAGTAGTCGTACCCAGTTACCCGGCACCACCACTACGTGGTGCTGCATATCCTCTGGTAGCCACGCCACCTCTATCTGTGGTACCCTAGTAGTCATCCATGATAGGTTGCCCCACAGAGTCGGTAGTGTATGGTCTACTGCAGCACCCATTTCCTCATAACCCCTTCCCCGACAACGATGTTTTGGGAAGTCCTCGGGTCTCACTGGGCCCTTGTCTGCGAGCAAATAGTAAAACATTAATATATGATACTACCCCCAAAACGATTTTTGCATTTACATCTATAATAAAAAATCCATAAAAATTTAATACACAAAAAACATAAAAAGAGTACTCACCAATGTCTCTGAACGTTGCATCTAGTGGAAGCGGCATGTCATGATCCTGGCAGAAGTCTATCCCTGCATAGGGGTAGTCATCTATAGCTATGACCTGTCGGTCCCACCAGTGAAAGAACTCCTCTGTATATGGTGATGCCTGACGGCCACCACCCTGTCGCGTCAAGACCTCTACCCACCGGGTCAGGGTTGGGTCGCGGAGACTATGACGAGTGACCTCAACCCTAGGACTGAGCCCCGAAACTTGCTCAAAGAAGAAACTACATAAGATACTGCCGTATCCAAATTTATTTTCCTCCCCTTGCTTGCACTCCATCAACTGGGTCTTCATGGACCCTAGTAGCATTGTGCACCAGTCAAATATCATGGGCTGCATACACTGTGACACATAGAACATTACTGGCCTGGATTCCTGGTGAAGAGCTTTTGAACCAGTAATCTGCACTAAGGTAGCCACTATCATCTTCATGCTCAGATTGACTATGGCTCTGATGGGCACCTGACTCCCCACTGCCCGAGTATTTGGATCACAATACCACTCTATATAGTCGGGGATGGTGATCCCACCACACACAGAACGAGATCGAAGACTTGCCACTTCACCTCGGTGGGACAAACCAATAATGAAGTAGATATCCTCCACTTCCAAAGTAAGTATTTTCCCATCTAGGTTGAATTTCTATGCATCTATGTCCCAGTAGTCTATCAAACGGCGGAGCAATAGGTTTTGGGCCCTCAAACCCCCTATGTTCCAAAATTTGTATAGCCCACATGCTTGTAAAGGTTGTTGTGCACACACATCATTGTGGACGGCCTCATCCACAACGTCATGTTCCCTCTCTCTCCACTCTAGAACCATCCTGGAGGGAGAAAAACCAAAGAATTTAGTCAATTTCATTTAAAAAAAATAACTTCACGGTCATACCCGCAGGTAATTTTTCTCACAGAGGTGGGTACCTGCGGTCAACGCATGTGTTGACTGCGCGTACCTTTCCCTACCCGCGACCCACATAGTAATAGCCCGCGGGTAGCGCCATGCTCATTTAGGGCTTGGCCACATAAAAAAGCCAACCAATGAAAATCAAAATAAAAGCATTGAAATGAAAAGTATGGATGAGACTACCAACCTGCTCCTGACGGTTCGATGATCGAACTCCCGTAGCTCCCAGAATCAGTAGTTGAACTTCAAGGTGAAACCTAACCACAAAACTCCAAATGGGTGAATAGTAAAAATGAATGGTAAATTGTAAATTTTATTACTATTTATAATTTTTGAAACCCACTTGTTTATATTTTTCGCCATTATATTTTGTTTTGGACTAATATGATGTCTTGGAGTAGCATTTTTTTACCAGATTTCTTCAGCGAGAGTTGTCTTGGACCATTTCGTGCCTACGACAGGTATATTTCACACCTAGAATATAGGTTAGATGTCGTTCACATGCATTATGCATTTGACCTTTTGAACATTTTCATAAACCCTAGGTGCGACCCCACTTCTTAACCGACACAGAACTTTCACACTATTATAGAAGTGTCGTTATGTGGCGCTAGGGCCTTTCTGAACATGGGTACCCTAGTTAGAACCCCTTTTTTCATTATGGTGCCCATGCTGTTGTTTGTCCTTCGGATTGGGAGTCCTTTGTAGTTATGCCATGACTTTGCAATAAAATATTCATACTCTACTTTTTCTTATGCTGGCCATGTCCCATAAGGACTCCCCCAGTTATATCAAGTTGTTATTGCATTACATCATCCTGCTTGCCGCTTGAGCCTTGTGTCGGCTCCTGCTCACTTAGTTGTTAGCTTGGTGCCTGAGCCCTTTTTCCTGTCAAGCCCTACAAAGATTTCATTTTTCATTCACAATTTCATGACCTTTTGACCCTGAGGGAACACCCCCCCCAAGCGTCCACATCTTGCATGCTTCCTTGCATTGATCATAGGTATGTTCCACTGCTTGGGACTAGTCTGCTTACTATTTGACACTCGTTCTCTCACTTGTTGTACTATAAGCAACTTTATTCTTTTTCAAGCTCTTCCAAATATGAAAAAGACAAAAAAAAAATCAAATATTCCAAAAAGATAGATGGGATTATGGTTACTACTACAAGTTGGCCGCTATTGTCTCTCCTTTGAACAAAGCATTCATTCCACTCCATACATTATAAGTCGGGACTATAGTTGAACCTTAGGATATGTACTTGTTTTTTAGTTTACTCCACCAATTGGTTAAGCTTCTAGTCATTATGGAGCCCTTTGTGATCCCTCCTACATCACACAGTCTATATTGATTCTATGCTGCCTAAGTCTATCCATATGCTCATGCTCTTATTCAAAGGAAGTCCTAAAACCAGAGTTGGCCACTCCTCAAACTTCTTGACTATTGCATGTCAGCCATCCTTATTGAATCAGTCCATTTCACCTGAGATCTTCCAAATCTTTCAGCGTAGCTGGTACATCGTGCTGGTTGATGGGGGATGCCTCAATGCCCTCCTTCCAGCAAGTCTCATTTCGTCGACCTCAACCCATTTATTCTGGGACTTGAGGCTTAGAGTTCAATTGAGTACCTTGAAGCTTGGTTTCATTAGTGGTAGGTTCTCTCACCATTG
Organism: Larix kaempferi; assembly: GCA_027924585.1. Lineage (NCBI taxonomy): Eukaryota > Viridiplantae > Streptophyta > Pinopsida > Pinales > Pinaceae > Larix > Larix kaempferi. Next base: position 23,817,761 of record BSBM01000401.1, on the reverse strand, counting down.
ACAGTTCTGGGAATACATAAATGTCCCCTGATCGATGGATTCATCCTAGTGTTCGACTTCAACACATCTATTCACACTCTGATGATTGTACTCTCTGCCTTGATTCCCATTTTCATTATTGGTGGGTTATCTTGCATCTGTTAATAGTACACATCATTGACCGGTAATCAGACAATCTCACATCTGGTTTAACCTCAACTCCTTTATTCACTTGATGGGACTTGCACTGTCAAAGACTTGTGTAGAAGACCCTAGGAGATAGTGGAATTAAGTATGCTACTTATGATTATGAATTTACATCTAAGATATCACCTATCAGATATCAGTAGTCTGTACCTCCAGTTCGCACCAGTTGTTTCATTTTTTAGTAGGAGACCATATCTTACTGTAGAGGGATCAAGGCTATGATCACTTATGACATGTATTCATTATGTACTTCCTATTCATGGCCATTGTATCAGATTGTTGTACTATATCGACATGTATTTAGGGATACTATTGAATTATGACGAGTGAGCTGCTCTTTCCACTTATGTATCCACCACTCCACTTCTGAGATTTATAATGTATTTCGGCCATCGTAGCATCAATCTCTGACCTCACACATTAGGGGGCATCTGTTACAACGTAATTTTCCACCTTGTGAGCATTAGCACTCTTTGGCCTACAGGATCCATTTCACTGACTTAGATCCACTTTATATCCTTCACCCATCGTATTTCCCTATTTTTCCCTTGTACGCTAGCTGCATCACTACAGTGGGTGTACCCACGAGTTGCATCATTATAGCCCGTGGGTAGCATGTAAAATGGTAAAGATTACTAGTTAATTACTTTTTACTCCCAAAAAGCGGTCATAGGGTGACCTTTGGCCGTCCATTTTCCCTGAAACACCTCGATGTGTTCTTTAACTTACCTTTGGGAGGACTATATATTGAGCACATATGGCATATGGAAGGGAGGAGAAAGGAGAGCAAGAGAACTCTAGTAGATTTTTGCCCTATCTTTAGTTTACACTCATTGATCCTTATAGTCGTGAACTGTTAAATTTTGAGCATTAATTCACAATACTCTAGGATCTTCACTAAGAGAATAACATATACAGTATATCAATGCATAACAATCACAATAAGCATGACAAGCATCACAAGAATCAAAAGCATGAGAGACAAGAGACACAAAGTTTCTGTGGGGAAAACCCTAAGGTGAAAAACCCCACAACTTCCTCCGAGATAGAGAGAGAAATGGCTCAACCAAAGTACAACCAAAATACACTGAGATAGTCTCCTAGTAGCAGATGATCCTCCTCCTCACTAGTGCGCCACTTTCTGAGTGAGAGAAGTGTGACTTTCTGAATGATCAAAATAAAGATCTCCTGATCTCTATTTATACTAACCTGTTTTCCCAGTTACACTATGGGGCCGACTTGTCTATCTAGATACATCCATAATATAATATATATTTCAGGGCCAACCCCACACATGGTGGCCTAATAACCCATTGGCAAGTACACACACTTGTGACACTTGTCATTCCACATGACAACACTTCCTTATAGAGTAATAACACATCTCTTATAAGGGTACAATAAATATATATATGAAATACATAGATGAAATACATTCCGAAGTTACATATACATCAACACTCCCTCTTAACTAGGAAGGTATTTCTCGACACAGTTCTACTAGACAAGTTGTCTTCTCAGGATCATCGTCATCGATGCATCGTCATCATTATTGTGACTGCTGTTGCTATCTCAACCAATCTCTGACTCTACTCGTCATAGGATGTTCTACAGAGCCAGTCATTTTTCATACTGGATGTAGGCCCACCACCTGTAGGTCTTCATCATCACTGGCCATACTGTGGAATCCTCAGGTCTTATTACGTGCGTCACAAAACCTGGTTGTATCATCCTAGGCTATTACGAGCACACAGCTCTACCTGTCGGATCTCCCAGGAGCACATTACATGTGACCCATCACAAAACCTGGCTGAAGCATCTGAGGCCTTTTTCATCCTGTCCATATCTCCCAAGAGAAAATTACATGTGGTCATGGAAAAACTTGGCTGAAGTATCTGAGGCCTTTTTCATCCTGTCCAAATCTCCTAGGAGCAAATTACATGCCATAGGACAAAACCTCGCAAGAGCATCTCAGGATGTTATGGGTACACAACTTCAACTTGAAGATATCCTAGGGCACAAATTACATGTCCTCCCAGAGAAATGTCTCGAAAGAGCATCCCAGAATATTATGGGTACGCAACTCTGACCTATAGGATCTCCCAGACATGCTCATCTGCACAACCTGATCCACGGCCACGGAGTATCATCTGATACTCACCATACATCATCCTGATGTACACATGATCATCCTGATCATCATCACTGCAACATCCTGTTGCATGTCATCTGGAGAAGCTCGTCATCCACGATCACCCTGATCATATAATGCATCCATCTGATGCACACCAAGTATCTACCTGATACATATCATCATACACAGTGTATCCACCTGATACATAGATACATGATCCACACAATGTATCCATCAACATACATGATCTACCTAATCATACCTGATACATATCAATCTACCTGATCTACCTGATCATACAATGTATCCACCTAATACATATATAGATACATGGTCCAAGCATCCAACATGATGCATATACAAAATACATACAAATGATCCAACCGATCATATCCAGCATCCAACATGATGCGTACATACATATAAATGATCCAACTGATCATATCCAACATCCAACATGATGCATACATACATATACATATAAATGATCCAACTGATCATACAAAGCAGAAACTAGAATATCATCCTTATGCTCATCATCCGGCGCTTACATCCACAGCCATGTGAAGGATCCTCCTTCCAACATGCTTGGAATGGCTTCAGCAAATGTGTCCATCACTTCTTCCTCGAAGTGTCCTCGATCTGAAGAACACCAAGCCTCTCCCTGAAGTACTCGAACTTCACCCTGGCTAGTGGCTTCGTCAACACATCTGCAATCTGCTCGTCTGTCGCAACATATAGGAGCTTCACAGCTCCTCTCTACACCATATACCTGATATAGTGATATTTGATCTCTATGTGTTTAGAACTGTCATAAAACACTGGGTTCTCAGTTAGCTTCACACAACTCTGGTTATCGCAGAAGATACTAGTAGCATCCAATGGGAGATCAAATAACTCAGACAGTAGCTTTCATAGCCATACTGCCTCACAACTAGCTGAACAGGCTGCAACATACTTTGCCTCAGCTGTACTCAGTGCTACACAGGACTGATTCCTGCTAAACCAAGAGATCACACCTGATCCCATACTGAATCAGCATCCAGATGTGCTCTTCCTATCTACAGCACTGCTAGCCCAATCTGAATCAACATAACCTTGCAGGTTAAACTTTTGATTCGCTTCATACTTGATCCCATAATCCACTGTACCCTTCAGGTACCTTAGAACATGCTTTACAGCAACCAGATGAACACTCCTCAGATCTGTCAGGAACTGACTCAATGTGTTCACAACAAAGCAAATATCTAGTCTCATGTTTTTCAGGTACATCAAGGACCCAATCATCTGACGATACATAGAGACATCAATCGGCTCAGATGAAGCATCACATAGAAGCTTCAGATTCGATGCCATAGGTGTGTCCATGGCCTTGCAATCCATCATCCCAAATCTCTTCAGGATATCTACTGTGTACTTCCCTTGACCAAGGAAGGTCCCACCTGCATTCTGCCACACCTCCATACCTAGAAAATAATGCATCATTCCCAAATCTTTCATATCGAACTCAGCAGCAAGCTTCCTCTTTGTATCACACCAAGTTCTGGGAGCTTGCTACAAGCCATACAAGGCTTTCTTCAATCTGCACACATGTGAATCCCTGTCAGGTCTTGGGACTACATCTCAAACATCTTCTTCATGATCGACGGATCATGGCATTCCATTTCTTCATCCCAGATCATGGGGACTTCAATATCTTTGATAGATATCTTTGATGTTGGAACAAATGTTGTAGTCCTTCTTTTTGTAGGTGAAGATATACGGTCTTTCGTACAAAACTAGTTAAATTGCATGATTAGAAACATCTCATAATTTTCAGAACAAATTCTTTACACATAAATAAATATGTCATGCATTCATGCAGTTATCTTAGCCAATGCTTCAATACAACATTTATCCATGTTCCACAACTTTCTAGATGCCTTCCAGTCTCTACCAGAACATTTGTTAAAAGTTTGCACTATTCCCAACATGTCAGCAAAGAGGTTTCATTATAGATAAGAAGCATTGGAATGTTGTACAGTGCCATAGGCCACTTACCCATCACATGCATATTAGTAGTATTAATGCTATCATTCTAATATGCACAATACATCTCCTAAGTCTAGGAACATAAGAATAATATTATTTAAACAAAAATAGGCAAGAAATGATAATTGAAATACTTATCTTTGTTTGTTTGTTGGGTGGACTCCCTCTGAGTCTTTGCTTCCTAGCAGGAGCTGCTGAAGTAGCTTCTTCTACACCTTTCTGTTGTGGAATGTAGGAAGATGGTTAACTCCCTCTGAAAATCGGCATCCTTGCAAGAGCTGCTGGAGTGTGCTCCCTCTTGATCTTTGCTTCCTGGATTACCTGTCCTTGAACTTATATTAATCTTTGCTGACATCAATCTTCTTGAACCCTAGAAAGTATAATCTGTAAGCCTTCGAGCTTTCACTGTAACCCACAAAGATACCCTTCTTTCCTGAAGGATCTAGTTTGGTCCTCTTTTCCTTTGGGACATGAGTGAATACTAGACAACCAAATATTCTGATATGGCTGACTTCAGGTTTCTTACCAGAAAAGGCCTCTTTTGGTGTCTTGTTGTCCAATATATTGTGGGTTGTTCTATTCTGCACATATACAGCTGTTCTAGCAGCTTCTGTCCATAGATGCATAGGTAGATCCTGGTCATGTAGCATTGCTCTTGCTGCTTCCATGATTGTTCTGTTCTTCCTTTCTGCAACTTCATTCTGTTGTGGATTGTAAGGAGCAGTCAACTCCCTCTTAATCCCTGAATCACTGCAAAGCTTCTTGAAGTCACCTGAGGTGAATTCTCCACCATTGTTGGATCTGAATGTTTTGATCTTCTTGTTAGTTTGATTCTCTGTCAAGGTTTTGAATTCCTTAAACTTATCAAAAACCTCATCTTTATTCTTCAAGAAGTATACCCAAGTCTTCCTGGAGACGTCATCAATAAATGAGACATAGTAAACATACCCACTTAGAGAACTGGATGACATAGTACCACATACATCTGAGTAGATGATTTCTAGTATATCCTTTTCCTTGCTTTCATTGCTTGGGAAAGCTTTCTTAATGTTCTTACCTTTTGCACATCCTTTGCAAACACCTTCATGTTTGGTCTTGATTTTAGGAAGACCCTCTACAACCTTGCTTGCAATTGGAAGTTCCTTATAGTGCATATGAACAAGTCTTCTATGCCAAACTTCACTTGGCTCCATGGCTTCATGCACCATGGCATGTTCAGGTTGTCCCTTTAATTTATACAAACCTCCCTCTTGCTCTCCAATCACTACTGCATCATCTATGGTCTTTCCCTTTGGCCACATTAGGACTTGGCCATCCACAAATGCAACCCTCATACCTTTTGCATCCAATGCAGAGATGGAGAGTAAGTTCTTCTTGAGCCCAGGTACATAAAGGACTTCTTTCATCTTCAAAGATTTTCCAGAATCTAGGTTGTAGGAGGCTTCACCACTTCCTTATTGCATATTGATAATCATCCCCAAGTTTCACCTTATGGGGTTATTCATGTTCAGATAGGTTCACAAAAGATTCCTTAAACCCAGTCATGTGTTTGGAAGCCCCACTGTCAATTAACCAATCATTACAACCATGGGAGATAGTACCTGTGAGAGCAGAGATCAGAACATACTCTTCTTCACTTGATGAGTCATCATCACTATCATCACTTTTTGCCCTAGCCTTCTTCTTGGGTGGTTCATCATCCTTGGCAGCATGAGCATGAAACCTTCTTTTGTTGCCCTTCTTCTTCTTATTGAAGTTGTTGTTGTCGTTCTTGTTCTTGGGACAATTTATGGCAATATGTCCTTTTTCATTACAGATGAAGCATATTCTTCTTTCTTTGAAGTGATGTGAAGATTTCTTGGAGTGAGATGTATCTCTCTTGGACTTCCCTTTCTTGGTGTGAGATGTGAGAGCTTAATCTTCATTCCCCATCTTTTCTTCTCGTGCCACAGGCCTTGCTTCTTCTTGTGAGCATTCTTCCCGTAGTCTACTGAAGGAATCAACTTCTTTCTTGCACAGATTCCTTGAATGAAGGAGTCCCATGACCTAGGTAAGCCATTCAGAGTGGTCATGAAAACTTCACCATTCTCCACCATTTCATCCACTGCTTCTAGTTGTTCCTTGATCTGGGAGACCCTTGAAAAATAAGATTGAATGGTTTCTCCATTCTGAAATTTTACTCCTTTCAATTGGTTCTGTTTGTGTCAGAAATTGTTACTAAGGCTAGGGTAACAAGCCAACACAATCTCAAGAAAAAATCAATCCAAACTAGGTTTTTAGGGTTTTAGTTTTGTAGGTTTTGGTAAGAAAACTTCAAGAGCATAAGGGAATACATTCAACAAATAAGTAAAAACTAATTCACATCCATATATCCATGAAGATGCATATATACCTCAGAAATTCAACAAAAGATTGCAATGAAGTTCATTCAATAAAAGACAAGCACCACTGGAAATTATACCTAAAACCAGAAATGAAATTGTCAATAAAGAAACTGTATAAGTTTAAAATGAAGCCAACACATATCAGAAGTGGAATAAGGAGTCATATATTCATAGTTTCATCAAAAATGCATATGAGAGTTTGCAATACTTAGCAGTGAACAAGTCTGCATGAAAGCACAGTTTGCAGACCTCCTCTAGCTCTCCAAAAATTCGAACCCTTACAATCTCTTTTTTCCCTCTCTAAATAGTTTTTCATCTCCCAAAAACAGTTAGGGTATCTCCTACTAATCCTCCATCGAATGACTAGATTAGGTAAAATAACATTTACATTTTTTACAAATTACAATTTTGCTAAAAATAGCAAATCTTTAACAAAAAGCTTTAAATGAACCTAACTTCCCTAGATCTCTTTCGATGCCTCCACTAGCAAAGCTATGCCATCTGGACTTGAAGATCTTTTCTTCACTCTTTTGTGCTTTTGCTCCAGCTCAGCTATCCTTTTGTGTAGGTGTTCATTTTCCTGCTGCAAGGTTTGAACTGTCTTTTCTAATTCTGAGCAATTCCTGTCAGCAACCCTTTTTCTCCTGAGTGCCTCTTTTGCATCAATCACCAACTCCTGAAAATTATCATGAGTATCTTGAAGATCTTCTCTCAATCTCCTATTTGCCAGCATTAGACCATCATTAACTTCTTGCATGTAGTTCATTTGATGCTTGTACTGTTTGACCACCTTCTTCAAATTCTCCCTGTCAGAATTAACCAGCTTTTCTATTGCAGCATCCTAATCTTCACTTGGTTTCCAAAACATGTTAAACTTCTTAAACATCAATTCCTCTGTCAATGGTTTTACAGCAATATCTTCAATGATAGGGTTTGAAACACCTATTACCTGTGCTGATTTAATATCTTCTGTTAACAATTTTCCAGAATTGTTTTCAACAATGGATTTATAGCTTTCTTCACCTGTTACATTTACAGACCCAACATCCTCTTTTTTAACTGAATGCAATTCATTTTTCTTTGACTGCTCCTCCATGGATTCTTCATCAGAGATGTCTACCTTATCAGTCTTCAATTTCGGATTCAACAACTTTTTCATATTTAATCTTAATTTGTTTTTAGACCTAGTTTTAGGTCTCCATAAAGAAGCTGGCTCTCCCATCATTTTTAGTGTCTTCCCTTGATGTTGGATAGATGCTAACTCTACCACTTCTAGCTTTTTGATCTTCTTCTTAGGCTTGGTAGTTTTGTCCTCTATAGCTTGATTTTCTTTAATCTCAGCTTTAACCTTGATCTCTGGAATGGACTGCTCTTCCTCTAACATATAGCCCTCATCATCTGAGAGGACTGTAATGGGGCTTTTGGGCTGATTCTGGACTTCCTCTTTTGCTACAGGAATAACTTTGATATCAATTTTCCTCTCTTCTTGAACCACTGTTATAGATGATGACTTATTTTCAAGAATTTCCTTTTCCTTTTTGTCATTGAATAATGAAAATTTAACTTTACTGTGCTGTGGAATTTCCTGAGGCTGACTGTCAGTCTGTCCTTCATCTGCTACCTGCTTTGTTTCCTTTTTAACTTTAAGGCCATGTTTGTTTGCAGGTTTAGCTGAATACCCCAACTTTTGTACCATTACTCTTCCCTTATCAGTTTGCCTTTTGGGTTGCTGGTCTTCTCCTTTAGAATGAATCCCTGACCAAAACAAAAAGAAGTCCCAAGTTTTTTCCTCCTTCTGCAACACTGTAGAGATGATCAACTTGATGAGACCATGATGAAACAATGATTGAGAAGTATGATCATCCTGCTGTTTAATTTTGCTAGACATTTTCTGCAAGCTTTTGAAGAAAAAGAATGGCAAATTCATTTTTGACACCCCTGCCATGTGCTGCAAGAACCTGAGATGGTATTTGAACACTAATGAGTACCTCCCTTCACAAGTTATATAGCTCTGAAGAATCCTTAAAGGTTCAATCCATTCCCTCTTGAAATTATGAATGATGATACCTTTGTTCCAGTCAGGAACAACATTGGGCAATAAGTATCTTTGAGGGTCAAACTCAAAAGGAGATTTCTTAAACCAGAGCTCGCCTTCATTATCAATTTCAGTGGCTTCTGAAATTAAATCTACAGTCAACTTGAATCTTAAAGGATCCATTATGATCATCTCATTCTTAAGTACTTTGGCAAAATTGCATGATACTTGGGCATTAAAGCCATCTATCTTCTTGAAGAATTTCAACCATCCTGCCTGTTGGAACAGCTCTGCACAATCTGGAAGTTTTTGGATCCATGTCAAGTCTGTGGGTTCAGCCCTATTAATCTTACCACTTTTACTGTTTTTTCCCATCTCTTTCTTGTCAAGGAACTGGAACAGTCTAGTTTTAGGTTTCAGAATTGTCTTATAAGCTGTTTTCTGGGCAAATAGTACTGCAAGCTATAACGATTTCAATGATATTTAAACCCCCTGCACAAATCTATAAACCTTCCTGTGTAAAACCTGTATCAAGCTAGCAGAATTCCCTCTGTGTAAACAAAACTGAGTTCTACAGGTAATTCTGTGAGTTTTTTCGATGCCCTATTCTGATTTGGTCATGAAAGAAACAGTCATGCAAATTCTTCCTATTATGCTTCAGCTAACTATTTCAGTGATGAATTCTTCATCCTTTCATCCTATTACATCCTTCTCAGCAACCAATTTTTTCAGAAGAACACGCAGCAGCAAAAACCCAAATTCTCCAGCTATGAGGGTTATACGTAATACCTGTCAATTACTCCTGCATCGTGGCGTAATATCTTCAATTTGGGGTGTTAATACTGTTCTTCTTCGAGTACAGGTGTCCTCCTAACAGTTCTTTGGCTGCAGGTGAACGAATTCAAAAGCCCTAATTTCTGCTGGCGCCAGAATCACAGCTGTCTCCTTCCACAGCAACGTAATCCAACGTTCAACAATGAAGACTCCTCCTCAAACACTAACTCCTTAGTGATGATGCGTGTGACGAGGGAAATTTGACAGCGAAACCCGGAACTGGCTGGTCTCTGTGCAACTGAACCCGCATAACCTGTAATGATGCCCTTGTCTCTCTTCGTGATTATCAACCAACAAACATCATGCTAAAAATGCTGCATACACGTGTTAAACACTTCACAAAATGCGATTAGACGCTCACACTCTTCATGATGATTGAAATCAGATCGAGATTTTACGAAAAACTCATGCCACGATATTCCTGTAGCGCACTCTGTGTTAAACTTTGGTGTAGCGCTACAAGAATATCTTTAAACCAAAATTTAGCAGATTTTCTAACTTTTGCCAATTTGTCGGAGATTTTGGGAGCTATTTGGTTTAGGCCACTAGTTTAGCTACTCTCTAAAGTCATTATTGATTCTCCTTTTGAATATATAACTAACCTTGACCCACTTTCAATATAAAAATGATCAAAATCAAATGAAATCTGAAAAGACTGGACTTAAACTTTATTCAAGCATTCATAAGATTCTTAAGAAGGCAAAAAACCAAAACTGAAAACCAACAATTAACTAAGGTAAACTCAAAAATCAAACCAAAATTTGGAGAGAAAAAACTAAAAATGCAGAAAAATTTACTGACTTAACATCTGGCTCCAGCTGCGGGATGAAGTCCTCCCTGTGAGGCTTCAAGAACCTGTAGACTAGTGCCTTCAGTCTTCCATTGGGCTATGGAGTCTTTATTCAATCTCACTCACACCGGTATATACAATGAAAAGTGACCATGATCTTCATTTAACTGTAGAAATGCTTGAGGAATCGCCCATTAACAGGGCTGAGCAATTCCTCTCCTTCCAAAGACTGCAATATGAAAGTATTATTTTCCAAAACCTTAGCTATTAGAAAAGGGCCAAACCATAAATTATCAAATTTTCCATGTTTCCCCTTCTGTTCCTTTCTTGCATCCCATCTTAAAACCATCTCACCTTCTGAAAAAATATGATCTTTGATATTTCTGTCAAACCTGGTTTTCATTTTAGCTCTATACAGCTGGGCTTCTTTGTCTACTTTCTCTCTGTTCTGCTGTAACTCAATCATTTCAAAAATTCTCCTTTGCAAATCATCTGGTTCCTCTTGAGAATTTTGGAGGAACTTCATTACTGGGATTCCCAATTGTACTGGAAATACTGCTTCTGTTCCATAAACCAGCTGAAAAGGTGAAGTTCCAATGGCTTGTTTTACAGTAATCCTATCTTCCCATAATGCATATTTCAACATTGAATCCCAAGATTTTTTATTCTGTTTGAGCAATTTCTTGATGCATTGAATGATATTTTTGTTAGATGATTCAGCCTGACCATTTCCCTGAGGATAATAGGGAGTTGAATGTTTTAGCATAATACCATTTTTCTCACAAAAGGCCACCATTGCCTTGGATTTGAATGCTTTGGCATTATCAGTAACCAATCTTTGTGGGCAACCAAATCTGCTCAGAATATTATTTTCTATGAAATCCATAATTACCTTATCCGTGGCATTTCTTGTGGGGATAGCCTCCACCCACTTTGTAAAGAAATCTGTGGCAGTCAAAATCCAATGATGTTGGCCTGAAGATGTTGGGTTTATTTCTCCAATAAAATCCAGGCCCCACTGCTGAAAAGGGGCATTGACTACAATAGGCTTCAAAGGTAAAGACAGCAGCTTCTGTTTTCCTGCAAACTTTTGACAAGGTATACAAGCTCTTACAGTTTGATAAACATCTGTGAAAAGTGAAGGCCAATAGTAACCAGCTCTTAAAATTTTATAAGCTGTTGTTTTCCAATATTTATGCCCTCCACGGGCTCCTTCATGAGATTCTGAAATTACTTCCTTTATTTCAGCTTGATCTAAACACCTTAATAAGATTCCTGCTGGATCTTTCCAAAACAATTGACCTTCTATCAGACAGTATTTAGTAGTTTTCAATTTCAAGGACCTGGCAGCTTTTCTGTCTAAATGTTCTGGACATTGCAAAAATAGCAGAAAATGAACAATGTCAGCATACCAATCTGAAGATGAATAAGAATCCATGATTCTTTCTTTTTCCAGGATTACTTGATTTTCTTCAGGTGCTGATTCTTCTGTCATAACATGTAACCCTAATGCCTGACAATTTGAGTCAGCCAGCAGTTTGGCCAATCCTTGTCCTTTGACCAGCTTAGTAGGTCTGATTTCCACTTCATATTCCATAATTTTGGCAATCCACCTTCCCCTCTTTCCTTCACTATCAGGCTGTGTCAAAACATCCTTCACTGCAGCATTTGGAACAAATGAAACAACCTTGGAGTGTAAAATATAAATTCTGAAAAATTTTAAAGCCTTTACCAGGGCATAGGCTTGTTTCTCCAAGATACTGTATTTTAGCTCGGAATCTCTAAGTGTTTTGCTGAAAAAGGCAATTGGTTGTTCCAATCCCTCTTCATTCTTCTGAAGTAATACAGCAGCAATGGTGTCCTCTGAAGCAAAAGAAAATGTAAGAAATTCTTTGTCAAAATTTGGACTCACCAGAACAGGTGCTTCAGTCAGAGCCACTTTAATCTTTTCAAAAGCTGTCCTTGCTTCCATAGTCCACTTGATTTCTTGATCCTTTTTTAACATGCCCGTAATCTGCTTAATGGTCTCAGCAAAATTAGGAATAAACCATCGCAGAAAATTGATTTTGCCAATAAATGATTGCACATCCTTTTTACTCCTGGGCAAGCTAATTTTCAGTATTGCTTTGACTCTCTCAGGGTCAATCCTGATACCATCAGCTGATACCAAGTGACCAAGCAACTTACCTTCCTGTACAACAAAATGTGATTTTTTAGGGTTCAAGGATAAGCCAAATTTTCTGCACTTTATGAAGGTTTGCTCCAAATGTTTCAAATGTTCGTCATCAGATTTGGAGAAAACTGTAATATCATCCAGATAAATCACCACAAACTTATCTTTTTCACCCACAAATGCAATATCCATGGCTCTCTGAAAGGTTGCTCCAGCATTCATCAAGCCAAAAGGCATCTTGTCGTACATAAATGTCCCCCAGGGGGTTGTAAAAGCTGTTTTTTCTTTATCATCAGGGTGCATAGCAATCTGATTATACCCTGAGAAGCCATCTAGCATTGAAATCCTTTGAGCTCCAACCACCTGCTGCAAAACCTGTTCAATCTTGGGGAGAGGATAATTGTCTTTTAATGAGGATCGATTCAAATTTCTGAAGTCAACACATAATCGAATCTCTCCATTCTTCTTTCTAACAGGAACCAGATTTGCCACCCAAGAAGAATATCTAAGAGGCACTATTATTTTTGCATCTAACAACTTCTTCAATTCTTTTTCAATAATAGGGAATAGTGCTGGATTGATTCTTCTTAATTTCTGCCTGAAAGGTTTAACATTAGGTTTCAAAGGAACTTTATGCTGAATAACTGCTGTGTCATAGGTTTTCAGCTCCTTGTAAGACCAAGCAAATGTATCTATATATTTCTTCAACAGCCTAATATATCTACTCCTTTGCTCAGATGTTAGGTTTTTAGACAATTTTACCATTCTGGGCTGTTCTGCTGAGCCAATATTGTAATCCTCTACATTATCTTCTAAAGACTGGATTATTGGTCTGGAAGGTGTATCATCCTTAGTAAATATTCTCTCCAAAGGTACTAGGCCTTTCGGAATGAAATTACTCTTCAATTCAATAATCTTATGTCCAACAATCTCTTCTACAGTAAATTCATCCAACTGTTCATCCTTTTCATCCATTTCTTGATCAATTTGATTGTTTGAAAATTCATCTACCAGCTCAAGAAAATTTTTTATTTCAATGTCATCTTCAAAAACCCTCCAATGTTTCACATTATCTGGAACACATGGCCTATATCTCACTTCTATTGGATACTTTAATTGAGTCGTTTTTGGAATTCTGAAATGTGTGGCAGCCAAGGCTAAAGAGTCTGCAGTTTCATTATGATTTCTGGGAATATGAGTGATATTAAATGCAATAAAATAATTTTCAAGCATATCCCATACCTCATTTCGATATACTTTCAACAAACCCTGCTTTACTTGATATTTGTTCTTCACTTGTTGAACAACTAGTTCGGAGTCGCCAAATGCAGAAATCTGTTGAATTCCTAAATCTTTTGCAGCCTTCAATCCCAGTAGCAGGGCCTCATACTCAGCAGTATTGTTGGTGGTAGCAAATTCTAACTTATACATAAGTTTCACCATTTCACCTCCGGGAGAAATCAATAAAACTCCAGCTCCAGCACCTTCTTTGCATGAAGACCCATCAAAATACAACTGCCACAATACATCCTGCTCTTCTTGACTGTGTTTTACAGGCTGATCTTTTTGTACTTGTAACACACCAGCAGAATTCTCTTCTTCACTAAACTGTAGTATGCATGAACCAAGGTCTTTATCCACAGAATACATTGGGTGATTTGTAGGGTTTTTCTCATCTGTGACTATGTAAGCCAACTGTAACTCTCTATAAAGTCTCCTATTTTCCCCACCAAAAACAGGAATAGTTGCATAAGAGAGGTCCATCTGTAATGTTCCTCCAACTTTCTTAGCCCATGACCTAGACAGAAGTAAGCCAAATTTTGGTGTGATGTCAGCTACCACAACATCCATTATTACACTTTTCATGGGTAACTGAGTAAGATTGACAACCATATCTTTTATCACTCCTAGACATTTTACAGCTCGGGAATCAAAGGCATATAGATCATGATAAGGCTTAGTGACATTAAGGCCCAAGGCTTCCATCACAAATTTTGGCATCAAATTATGGGATGCTCCTGAATCTAGCAGACAGTTATGAATCATCTGCTCATGCACAGTCAGAGTTATATAAAATGGAGGAGAAGCACCAGCTTCATTTTCAGTCTTCTCAGCTAAAGCTGATCCAATAAAAATTCTAGGGTTTTCTTCCTGAAGATTCACTGTATCTGAAACTGGCTGATTATTTGGCATATTCATTACCTTCAAAACTGTATTCTTGTATGATGGATTTTTCATAAGTTCAGAAAATGGCACAGGAATTTTGAGTTTTCCTAATTCATTTTCCAAACTAAAATGTTGACCTGACTTGTTTACCTCTTCAATTTCTGTATTTTTCTTGGGTTTTTCTGCAGGTTGCTTCTTTTCTGCTACAAGATCAACAGTTGGTTTATCAAGAATAACTGGAGCAGGAACAACAGCTTTCTTCTTAGGAGCTTGAACTACTTGTTTTGGTCCAGTTCTGAGATTAATAACCTTCTTGACTCCATTCTGATTGGTAGCAGCATTTACAGCAGTTTTTTCACATTCCAAATCATCTTCAACCTCATATAAATCAGCATCATAATATTCAGAATTTAGAAAATCCTCTTCAGTAACAAAGCCTGTAAACATTTTATCTCCAATGTGATTCATGTCCTGATCAGTTTCAGTTTCTTCAAAAAGGAGCTGCTGATCAATTTCTTCCTCATCAACCAAATTATTTTGAAAAGGTGGGGGCACTTTTTGATCTTCATTTTCTCTCCTTTCTTGCTGGATGTCATTATTTCTTCGCTCCCTTGGCATGAATCTAGGTGCAAATTGTCTTCTAAACTGATTTTGGTTATTTGGATTTCTCTGAGCTTCTGGAGCAGGTTTAGCAGAATTCTTTTCCAGCTCTAGTTTGTTCAACTTTGCAGTAAGGATCTTAACCATTTTGGCCATCTCATCTATCTTGGCTTCAGCAGATTGAGAAGCAGAGCCTGCTGTGACAGCTTCTTTCTTTCCTTTTCTTTCATACAGCTGCTGAGATGTTTCATTCTTAAGTCTATTTGAAGCTAACAAATTAGACTCTACCTCTAGGGCTGCATCTTGCATGTTCAGCAGGGTGATAGGTCTCCTCTCTCTGAGTAATAAAGAAAATTCATGATCAAAAGCATTGGCGTATGTCAACTTAGCTGATGTTTCAGTGGGTTTAATTTCTGCTGGAATTCTACTGTACATCTTATTAAACCTCTTGGAAAAATCTGCAACAGTCTCATCTTTCTTTCTTCTGAGAGCTCCAAACTCAGTTATGTAGTATGTGTGATCTTTAGTGTCTCCCCACTGTCTCATGAAAAGCTGATGGAGTTCTTCAATAATAGTAATGGAGTTAGCAGGAAACTCCCTAAACCATTTTCTTACATCCCCATCTAGACTCTGAATAAAAACCCTCATCCACACATCTTTAATTTCAATATTCTGATTGTCAGCATAACTCATAAAAGCCTCCCAATGTTCCTCAGCAGTATTTTCCCCTTGACCATTAAATCTAGGCATATATTTCTGATAATCACCTCCGGGCAAAGGATGTAGAGGCTGAGGTAAAACTAATGGTGCATACCTGGCTGCTACCATTCTGTCCATCATATCCATAGGTGGATTTTGAGCTGCCATTGTGGACTGAAGTTTAGACTGAAGTTTCAAATTAGGGTTTGAAAAGGAAGGAATTTGACTGGGTCCTTTTTGAAAGGTATTTTTTCCTAGTTTCAGCTGAAATATTGGTATTTTATTAGGAGAAGAGGTTTTAGCCTTCAAGAAACTTTTGGGATTAGTGAAAACCTGAAAACTGCTCTCAGAGAGGATAGGTTTTATACACGGTGAAATGTCAGCTGGGTCTAGTGATTCACCTAACTGATGAGAATCACAACAAGTTGGCAAAGATTTGGATTTTCTGAGTTTGTTTGCTGTTTTCAA
The DNA here is from genome assembly GCA_027924585.1 of Larix kaempferi. Classification (NCBI taxonomy): domain Eukaryota; kingdom Viridiplantae; phylum Streptophyta; class Pinopsida; order Pinales; family Pinaceae; genus Larix; species Larix kaempferi. The sequence goes on along the minus strand of BSBM01000401.1, from coordinate 23,801,261 downwards.
AATCTGCTCAGGGTCTGTCACACCCAGATTTAATGGAGAAACAGGCTTATTTCTGGTCCCAATCCCTTTAGAAGCCAGTGTGACTTTTTTGGTGAAAATAGCCTTCAACAATGCTGGTTCAAGTCCACCTCTTAAACCAGGAAAAATGATGAATATCCCAGGGAAGATATGCTTCAGCTTCGTCCCCGGCAACGGCGCCAAAGATGTTTGTGTCAGAAATTGTTACTAAGGCTAGGGTAACAAGCCAACACAATCTCAAGAATAAAATCAATCCAAACTAGGTTTTTAGGGTTTTAGTTTTGTAGGTTTTGGTAAGAAAACTTCAAGAGCATAAGGGAATACATTCAACAAATAAGTAAAAACTAATTCACATCCATATATCCATGAAGATGCATATATACCTCAGAAATCCAACAAAAGATTGCAATGAAGTTCATTCAATAAAAGACAAGCACCACTGGAAATTATACCTAAAACCAGAAATGAAATTGTCAATAAAGAAACTGTATAAGTTTAAAATGAATCCAACACATATCAGAAGTGGAATAAGGAGTCATATATTCATAGTTTCATCAAAAATGCATATGAGAGTTTGCAATACTTAGCAGTGAACAAGTCTGGATGAAAGCACAGTTTGCAGACCTCCTCTAGCTCTCCAAAAATTCGAACCCTTACAATCTCTTTTTTCCCTCTCTAAATAGTTTTTCATCTCCCAAAAACAGTTAGGGTATCTCCTACTAATCCTCCATCGAATGACTAGATTAGGTAAAATAACATTTACATTTTTTACAAATTACAATTTTGCTAAAAATAGCAAATCTTTAACAAAAAGCTTTAAATGAACCTAACTGCCCTAGATCTCTTTCGATGCCTCCACTAGCAAAGCTATGCCATCTGGACTTGAAGATCTTTTCTTCACTCTTTTGTGCTTTTGCTCCAGCTCAGCTATCCTTTTGTGTAGGTGTTCATTTTCCTGCTGCAAGGTTTGAACTGTCTTTTCTAATTCTGAGCAATTCCTGTCAGCAACCCTTTTTCTCCTGAGTGCCTCTTTTGCATCAATCACCAACTCCTGAAAATTATCATGAGTATCTTGAAGATCTTCTCTCAATCTCCTATTTGCCAGCATTAGACCATCATTAACTTCTTGCATGTAGTTCATTTGATGCTTGTACTGTTTGACCACCTTCTTCAAATTCTCCCTGTCAGAATTAACCAGCATTTCTATTGCAGCATCCTGATCTTCACTTGGTTTCCAAAACATGTTAAACTTCTTAAACATCAATTCCTCTGTCAATGGTTTTACAGCAATATCTTCAATGATAGGGTTTGAAACACCTATTACCTGTGCTGATTTAATATCTTCTGTTAACAATTTTCCAGAATTGTTTTCAACAATGGATTTAGAGCTTTCTTCACCTGTTATATTTACAGACCCAACATCCTCTTTTTTAACTGAATGCAATTCATTTTTCTTTGACTGCTCCTCCATGGATTCTTCATCAGAGATGTCTACCTTATCAGTCTTCAATTTCGGATTCAACAACTTTTTCATATTTAATCTTAATTTGTTTTTAGACCTAGTTTTAGGTCTCCATAAAGAAGCTGGCTCTCCCATCATTTTTAGTGTCTTCCCTTGATGTTGGATAGATGCTAACTCTACCACTTCTAGCTTTTTGATCTTCTTCTTAGGCTTGGTAGTTTTGTCCTCTATAGCTTGATTTTCTTTAATCTCAGCTTTAACCTTGATCTCTGGAATGGACTGCTCTTCCTCTAACATATAGCCCTCATCATCTGAGAGGACTGTAATGGGGCTTTTGGGCTGATTCTGGACTTCCTCTTTTGCTACAGGAATAACTTTGATATCAATTTTCCTCTCTTCTTGAACCACTGTTATAGATGATGACTTATTTTCAAGAATTTCCTTTTCCTTTTTGTCATTGAATAATGAAAATTTAACTTTACTGTGCTGTGGAATTTCCTGAGGCTGACTGTCAGTCTGTCCTTCATCTGCTACCTGCTTTGTTTCCTTTTTAACTTTAAGGCCATGTTTGTTTGCAGGTTTAGCTGAATACCCCAACTTTTGTACCATTACTCTTCCCTTATCAGTTTGCCTTTTGGGTTGCTGGTCTTCTCCTTTAGAATGAATCCCTGACCAAAACAAAAAGAAGTCCCAAGTTTTTTCCTCCTTCTGCAACACTGTAGAGATGATCAACTTGATGAGACCATGATGAAACAATGATTGAGAAGTATGATCATCCTGCTGTTTAATTTTGCTAGACATTTTCTGCAAGCTTTTGAAGAAAAAGAATGGCAAATTCATTTTTGACACCCCTGCCATGTGCTGCAAGAACCTGAGATGGTATTTGAACACTAATGAGTACCTCCCTTCACAAGTTATATAGCTCTGAAGAATCCTTAAAGGTTCAATCCATTCCCTCTTGAAATTATGAATGATGATACCTTTGTTCCAGTCAGGAACAACATTGGGCAATAAGTATCTTTGAGGGTCAAACTCAAAAGGAGATTTTTTAAACCAGAGCTCGCCTTCATTATCAATTTCAGTGGCTTCTGAAATTAAATCTACAGTCAACTTGAATCTTAAAGGATCCATTATGATCATCTCATTCTTAAGTCCTTTGGCAAAATTGCATGATACTTGGGCATTAAAGCCATCTATCTTCTTGAAGAATTTCAACCATCCTGCCTGTTGGAACAGCTCTACACAATCTGGAAGTTTTTGGATCCATGTCAAGTCTGTGGGTTCAGCCCTATTAATCTTACCACTTTTACTGTTTTTTCCCATCTCTTTCTTGTCAAGGAACTGGAACAGTCTAGTTTTAGGTTTCAGAATTGTCTTATAAGCTGTTTTCTGGGCAAATAGTACTGCAAGCTATAACGATTTCAATGATATTTAAACCCCCTGCACAAATCTATAAACCTTCCTGTGTAAAACCTGTATCAAGCTAGCAGAATTCCCTCTGTGTAAACAAAACTGAGTTCTACAGGTAATTCTGTGAGTTTTTTCGATGCCCTATTCTGATTTGGTCATGAAAGAAACAGTCATGCAAATTCTTCCTATTATGCTTCAGCTAACTATTTCAGTGATGAATTCTTCATCCTTTCATCCTATTACATCCTTCTCAGCAACCAATTTTTTCAGAAGAACACGCAGCAGCAAAAACCCAAATTCTCCAGCTATGAGGGTTATACGTAATACCTGTCAATTACTCCTGCATCGTGGCGTAATATCTTCAATTTGGGGTGTTAATACTGTTCTTCTTCGAGTACAGGTGTCCTCCTAACAGTTCTTTGGCTGCAGGTGAACGAATTCAAAAGCCCTAATTTCTGCTGGCGCCAGAATCACAGCTGTCTCCTTCCACAGCAACGTAATCCAACGTTCAACAATGAAGACTCCTCCTCAAACACTAACTCCTTAGTGATGATGCGTGTGACGAGGGAAATTTGACAGCGAAACCCGGAACTAGCTGGTCTCTGTGCAACTGAACCCGCATAACCTGTAATGATGCCCTTGTCTCTCTTCGTGATTATCAACCAACAAACATCATGCTAAAAATGCTGCATACACGTGTTAAACACTTCACAAAATGCGATTAGACGCTCACACTCTTCATGATGATTGAAATCAGATCGAGATTTTACGAAAAACTCATGCCACGATATTCCTGTAGCGCACTCTGTGTTAAACTTTGGTGTAGCGCTACAAGAATATCTTTAAACCAAAATTTAGCAGATTTTCTAACTTTTGCCAATTTGTCGGAGATTTTGGGAGCTATTTGGTTTAGGCCACTAGTTTAGCTACTCTCTAAAGTCATTATTGATTCTCCTTTTGAATATATAACTAACCTTGACCCACTTTCAATATAAAAATGATCAAAATCAAATGAAATCTGAAAAGACTGGACTTAAACTTTATTCAAGCATTCATAAGATTCTTAAGAAGGCAAAAAACCAAAACTGAAAACCAACAATTAACTAAGGTAAACTCAAAAATCAAACCAAAATTTGGAGAGAAAAAACTAAAAATGCAGAAAAATTTACTGACTTAACATCTGGCTCCAGCTGCGGGATGAAGTCCTCCCTGTGAGGCTTCAAGAACCTGTAGACTAGTGCCTTCAGTCTTCCATTGGGCTATGGAGTCTTTATTCAATCTCACTCACACCGGTATATACAATGAAAAGTGACCATGATCTTCATTTAACTGTAGAAATGCTTGAGGAATCGCCCATTAACAGGGCTGAGCAATTCCTCTCCTTCCAAAGACTGCAATATGAAAGTATTATTTTCCAAAACCTTAGCTATTAGAAAAGGGCCAAACCATAAATTATCAAATTTTCCATGTTTCCCCTTCTGTTCCTTTCTTGCATCCCATCTTAAAACCATCTCACCTTCTGAAAAAATATGATCTTTGATATTTCTGTCAAACCTGGTTTTCATTTTAGCTCTATACAGCTGGGCTTCTTTGTCTACTTTCTCTCTGTTCTGCTGTAACTCAATCATTTCAAAAATTCTCCTTTGCAAATCATCTGGTTCCTCTTGAGAATTTTGGAGGAACTTCATTACTGGGATTCCCAATTGTACTGGAAATACTGCTTCTGTTCCATAAACCAGCTGAAAAGGTGAAGTTCCAATGGCTTGTTTTACAGTAATCCTATCTTCCCATAATGCATATTTCAACATTGAATCCCAAGATTTTTTATTCTGTTTGAGCAATTTCTTGATGCATTGAATGATATTTTTGTTAGATGATTCAGCCTGACCATTTCCCTGAGGATAATAGGGAGTTGAATGTTTTAGCATAATACCATTTTTCTCACAAAAGGCCACCATTGCCTTGGATTTGAATGCTTTGGCATTATCAGTAACCAATCTTTGTGGGCAACCAAATCTGCTCAGAATATTATTTTCTATGAAATCCATAATTACCTTATCCGTGGCATTTCTTGTGGGGATAGCCTCCACCCACTTTGTAAAGAAATCTGTGGCAGTCAAAATCCAATGATGTTGGCCTGAAGATGCTGGGTTTATTTCTCCAATAAAATCCAGGCCCCACTGCTGAAAAGGGGCATTGACTACAATAGGCTTCAAAGGTAAAGACAGCAGCTTCTGTTTTCCTGCAAACTTTTGACAAGGTATACAAGCTCTTACAGTTTGATAAACATCTGTGAAAAGTGAAGGCCAATAGTAACCAGCTCTTAAAATTTTATAAGCTGTTGTTTTCCAATATTTATGCCCTCCACAGGCTCCTTCATGAGATTCTGAAATTACTTCCTTTATTTCAGCTTGATCTAAACACCTTAATAAGATTCCTGCTGGATCTTTCCAAAACAATTGACCTTCTATCAGACAGTATTTAGTAGTTTTCAATTTCAAGGACCTGGCAGCTTTTCTGTCTAAATGTTCTGGACATTGCAAAAATAGCAGAAAATGAACAATGTCAGCATACCAATCTGAAGATGAATAAGAATCCATGATTCTTTCTTTTTCCAGGATTACTTGATTTTCTTCAGGTGCTGATTCTTCTGTCATAACATGTAACCCTAATGCCTGACAATTTGAGTCAGCCAGCAGTTTGGCCAATCCTTGTCCTTTGACCAGCTTAGTAGGTCTGATTTCCACTTCATATTCCATAATTTTGGCAATCCACCTTCCCCTCTTTCCTTCACTATCAGGCTGTGTCAAAACATCCTTCACTGCAGCATTTGGAACAAATGAAACAACCTTGGAGTGTAAAATATAAATTCTGAAAAATTTTAAAGCCTTTACCAGGGCATAGGCTTGTTTCTCCAAGATACTGTATTTTAGCTCGGAATCTCTAAGTGTTTTGCTGAAAAAGGCAATTGGTTGTTCCAATCCCTCTTCATTCTTCTGAAGTAATACAGCAGCAATGGTGTCCTCTGAAGCAAAAGAAAATGTAAGAAATTCTTTGTCAAAATTTGGACTCACCAGAACAGGTGCTTCAGTCAGAGCCACTTTAATCTTTTCAAAAGCTGTCCTTGCTTCCATAGTCCACTTGATTTCTTGATCCTTTTTTAACATGCCCGTAATCTGCTTAATGGTCTTAGCAAAATTAGGAATAAACCATCGCAGAAAATTGATTTTGCCAATAAATGATTGCACATCCTTTTTACTCCTGGGCAAGCTAAATTTCAGTATTGCTTTGACTCTCTCAGGGTCAATCCTGATACCATCAGCTGATACCAAGTGACCAAGCAACTTACCTTCCTGTACAGCAAAATGTGATTTTTTAGGGTTCAAGGATAAGCCAAATTTTCTGCACTTTATGAAGGTTTGCTCCAAATGTTTCAAATGTTCGTCATCAGATTTGGAGAAAACTGTAATATCATCCAGATAAATCACCACAAACTTATCTTTTTCACCCACAAATGCAATATCCATGGCTCTCTGAAAGGTTGCTCCAGCATTCATCAAGCCAAAAGGCATCTTGTCGTACATAAATGTCCCCCAGGGGGTTGTAAAAGCTGTTTTTTCTTTATCATCAGGGTGCATAGCAATCTGATTATACCCTGAGAAGCCATCTAGCATTGAAATCCTTTGAGCTCCAACCACCTGCTGCAAAACCTGTTCAATCTTGGGGAGAGGATAATTGTCTTTTAATGAGGATCGATTCAAATTTCTGAAGTCAACACATAATCGAATCTCTCCATTCTTCTTTCTAACAGGAACCAGATTTGCCACCCAAGAAGAATATCTAAGAGGCACTATTATTTTTGCATCTAACAACTTCTTCAATTCTTTTTCAATAATAGGGAACAGTGCTGGATTGATTCTTCTTAATTTCTGCCTGAAAGGTTTAACATTAGGTTTCAAAGGAACTTTATGCTGAATAACTGCTGTGTCATAGGTTTTCAGCTCCTTGTAAGACCAAGCAAATGTATCTATATATTTCTTCAACAGCCTAATATATCTACTCCTTTGCTCAGATGTTAGGTTTTTAGACAATTTTACCATTCTGGGCTGTTCTGCTGAGCCAATATTGTAATCCTCTACATTATCTTCTAAAGACTGGATTACTGGTCTGGAAGGTGTATCATCCTTAGTAAATATTCTCTCCAAAGGTACTAGGCCTTTCGGAATGAAATTACTCTTCAATTCAATAATCTTATGTCCAGCAATCTCTTCTGCAGTAAATTCATCCAACTGTTCATCCTTTTCATCCATTTCTTGATCAATTTGATTGTTTGAAAATTCATCTACCAGCTCAAGAAAATTTTTTATTTCAATGTCATCTTCAAAAACCCTCCAATGTTTCACATTATCTGGAACACATGGCCTATATCTCACTTCTATTGGATACTTTAATTGAGTCGTTTTTGGAATTCTGAAATGTGTGGCAGCCAAGGCTAAAGAGTCTGCAGTTTCATTATGATTTCTGGGAATATGAGTGATATTAAATGCAATAAAATAATTTTCAAGCATATCCCATACCTCATTTCGATATACTTTCAACAAACCCTGCTTTACTTGATATTTGTTCTTCACTTGTTGAACAACTAGTTCGGAGTCGCCAAATGCAGAAATCTGTTGAATTCCTAAATCTTTTGCAGCCTTCAATCCCAGTAGCAGGGCCTCATACTCAGCAGTATTGTTGGTGGTAGCAAATTCTAACTTATACATAAGTTTCACCATTTCACCTCCGGGAGAAATCAATAAAACTCCAGCTCCAGCACCTTCTTTGCATGAAGACCCATCAAAATACAACTGCCACAATACATCCTGCTCTTCTTGACTGTGTTTTACAGGCTGATCTTTTTGTACTTGTAACACACCAACAGAATTCTCTTCTTCACTAAACTGTAGTATGCATGAACCAAGGTCTTTATCCACAGAATACATTGGGTGATTTGTAGGGTTTTTCTCATCTGTGACTATGTAAGCCAACTGTAACTCTCTATAAAGTCTCCTATTTTCCCCACCAAAAACAGGAATAGTTGCACAAGAGAGGTCCATCTGTAATGTTCCTCCAACTTTCTTAGCCCATGACCTAGACAGAAGTAAGCCAAATTTTGGTGTGATGTCAGCTACCACAACATCCATTATTACACTTTTCATGGGTAACTGAGTAAGATTGACAACCATATCTTTTATCACTCCTAGACATTTTACAGCTCGGGAATCAAAGGCATATAGATCATGATAAGGCTTAGTGACATTAAGGCCCAAGGCTTCCATCACATATTTTGGCATCAAATTATGGGATGCTCCTGAATCTAGCAGACAGTTATGAATCATCTGCTCATGCACAGTCAGAGTTATATAAAATGGAGGAGGAGCACCAGCTTCATTTTCAGTCTTCTCAGCTAAAGCTGATCCAATAAAAATTCTAGGGTTTTCTTCCTGAAGATTCACTGTATCTGAAACTGGCTGATTATTTGGCATATTCATTACCTTCAAAACTGTATTCTTGTATGATGGATTTTTCATAAGTTCATAAAATGGCACAGGAATTTTGAGTTTTCCTAATTCATTTTCCAAACTAAAATGTTGACCTGACTTGTTTACCTCTTCAATTTCTGTATTTTTCTTGGGTTTTTCTGCAGGTTGCTTCTTTTCTGCTACAGGATCAACAGTTGGTTTATCAAGAATAACTGGAGCAGGAACAACAGCTTTCTTCTTAGGAGCTTGAACTACTTGTTTTGGTCCAGCTCTGAGATTAATAACCTTCTTGACTCCATTCTGATTGGTAGCAGCATTTACAGCAGTTTTTTCACATTCCAAATCATCTTCAACCTCATATAAATCAGCATCATAATATTCAGAATTTAGAAAATCCTCTTCAGTAACAAAGCCTGTAAACATTTTATCTCCAATGTGATTCATGTCCTGATCAGTTTCAGTTTCTTCAAAAAGGAGCTGCTGATCAATTTCTTCCTCATCAACCAAATTATTTTGAAAAGGTGGGGGCACTTTTTGATCTTCATTTTCTCTCCTTTCTTGCTGGATGTCATTATTTCTTCGCTCCCTTGGCATGAATCTAGGTGCAAATTGTCTTCTAAACTGATTTTGGTTATTTGGATTTCTCTGAGCTTCTGGAGCAGGTTTAGCAGAATTCTTTTCCAGCTCTAGTTTGTTCAACTTTGCAGTAAGGATCTTAACCATTTTGGCCATCTCATCTATCTTGGCTTCAGCAGATTGAGAAGCAGAGCCTGCTGTGACAGCTTCTTTCTTTCCTTTTCTTTCATACAGCTGCTGAGATGTTTCATTCTTAAGTCTATTTGAAGCTAACAAATTAGACTCTACCTCTAGGGCTGCATCTTGCATGTTCAGCAGGGTGATAGGTCTCCTCTCTCTAAGTAATAAAGAAAATTCATGATCAAAAGCATTGGCGTATGTCAACTTAGCTGATGTTTCAGTGGGTTTAATTTCTGCTGGAATTCTACTGTACATCTTATTAAACCTCTTGGAAAAATCTGCAACAGTCTCATCTTTCTTTCTTCTGAGAGCTCCAAACTCAGTTATGTAGTATGTGTGATCTTTAGTGTCTCCCCACTGTCTCATGAAAAGCTGATGGAGTTCTTCAATAATAGTAATGGAGTTAGCAGGCAACTCCCTAAACCATTTTCTTACATCCCCATCTAGACTCTGAACAAAAACCCTCATCCACACATCTTTAATTTCAATATTCTGATTGTCAGCATAACTCATAAAAGCCTCCCAATGTTCCTCAGCAGTATTTTCCCCTTGACCATTAAATCTAGGCATATATTTCTGATAATCACCTCCGGGCAAAGGATGTAGAGGCTGAGGTAAAACTAATGGTGCATACCTGGCTGCTACCATTCTGTCCATCATATCCATAGGTGGATTTTGAGCTGCCATTGTGGACTGAAGTTTCAAATTAGGGTTTGAAAAGGAAGGAATTTGACTGGGTCCTTTTTGAAAGGTATTTTTTCCTAGTTTCAGCTGAAATATTGGTATTTTATCAGGAGAAGAGGTTTTAGCCTTCAAGAAACTTTTGGGATTAGTGAAAACCTGAAAACTGCTCTCAGAGAGGATAGGTTTTATACACGGTGAAATGTCAGTTGGGTCTAGTGATTCACCTAACTGATGAGAATCACAACAAGTTGGCAAAGATTTGGATTTTCTGAGTTTGTTTGCTGTTTTCAAAATCTGCTCAGGGTCTGTCACACCCAGATTTAATGGAGAAACAGGCTTATTTCTGGTCCCAATCCCTTTAGAAGCCAGTGTGACTTTTTTGGTGAAAATAGCCTTCAAAAATGCTGGTTCAAGTCCACCTCTTAAACCAGGAAAAATGATGAATATCCCAGGGAAGATATGCTTCAGCTTCGTCCCCGGCAACGGCGCCAAAGATGTTTGTGTCAGAAATTGTTACTAAGGCTAGGGTAACAAGCCAACACAATCTCAAGAATAAAATCAATCCAAACTAGGTTTTTAGGGTTTTAGTTTTGTAGGTTTTGGTAAGAAAACTTCAAGAGCATAAGGGAATACATTCAACAAATAAGTAAAAACTAATTCACATCCATATATCCATGAAGATGCATATATACCTCAGAAATTCAACAAAAGATTGCAATGAAGTTCATTCAATAAAAGACAAGCACCACTGGAAATTATACCTAAAACCAGAAATGAAATTGTCAATAAAGAAACTGTATAAGTTTAAAATGAAGCCAACACATATCAGAAGTGGAATAAGGAGTCATATATTCATAGTTTCATCAAAAATGCATATGAGAGTTTGCAATACTTAGCAGTGAACAAGTCTGGATGAAAGCACAGTTTGCAGACCTCCTCTAGCTCTCCAAAAATTCGAACCCTTACAATCTCTTTTTTCCCTCTCTAAATAGTTTTTCATCTCCCAAAAACAGTTAGGGTATCTCCTACTAATCCTCCATCGAATGACTAGATTAGGTAAAATAACATTTACATTTTTTACAAATTACAATTTTGCTAAAAATAGCAAATCTTTAACAAAAAGCTTTAAATGAACCTAACTGCCCTAGATCTCTTTCGATGCCTCCACTAGCAAAGCTATGCCATCTGGACTTGAAGATCTTTTCTTCACTCTTTTGTGCTTTTGCTCCAGCTCAGCTATCCTTTTGTGTAGGTGTTCATTTTCCTGCTGCAAGGTTTGAACTGTCTTTTCTAATTCTGAGCAATTCCTGTCAGCAACCCTTTTTCTCCTGAGTGCCTCTTTTGCATCAATCACCAACTCCTGAAAATTATCATGAGTATCTTGAAGATCTTCTCTCAATCTCCTATTTGCCAGCATTAGACCATCATTAACTTCTTGGATGTAGTTCATTTGATGCTTGTACTGTTTGACCACCTTCTTCAAATTCTCCCTGTCAGAATTAACCAGCTTTTCTATTGCAGCATCCTGATCTTCACTTGGTTTCCAAAACATGTTAAACTTCTTAAACATCAATTCCTCTGTCAATGGTTTTACAGCAATATCTTCAATGATAGGGTTTGAAACACCTATTACCTATGCTGATTTAATATCTTCTGTTAACCATTTTCCAGAATTGTTTTCAACAATGGATTTACAGCTTTCTTCACCTGTTACATTTACAGACCCAACATCCTCTTTTTTAACTGAATGCAATTCATTTTTCTTTGACTGCTCCTCCATGGATTCTTCATCAGAGATGTCTACCTTATCAGTCTTCAATTTGGGATTCAACAACTTTTTCATATTTAATCTTAATTTGTTTTTAGACCTAGTTTTAGGTCTCCATAAAGAAGCTGGCTCTCCCATCATTTTTAGTGTCTTCCCTTGATGTTGGATAGATGCTAACTCTACCACTTCTAGCTTTTTGATCTTCTTCTTAGGCTTGGTAGTTTTGTCCTCTATAGCTTGATTTTCTTTAATCTCAGCTTTAACCTTGATCTCTGGAATGGACTACTCTTCCTCTAACATATAGCCCTCATCATCTGAGAGGACTGTAATGGGGCTTTTGGGCTGATTCTGGACTTCCTCTTTTGCTACAGGAATAAATTTGATATCAATTTTCCTCTCTTCTTGAACCACTGTTATAGATGATGACTTATTTTCAAGAATTTCCTTTTCCTTTTTGTCATTGAATAATGAAAATTTAACTTTACTGTGCTGTGGAATTTCCTGAGGCTGACTGTCAGTATGTCCTTCATCTGCTACCTGCTTTGTTTCCTTTTTAACTTTAAGGCCATGTTTGTTTGCAGGTTTAGCTGAATACCCCAACTTTTGTACCATTACTCTTCCCTTATCAGTTTGCCTTTTGGGTTGCTGGTCTTCTCCTTTAGAATGAATCCCTGACCAAAACAAAAAGAAGTCCCAAGTTTTTTCCTCCTTCTGCAACACTGTAGAGATGATCAACTTGATGAGACCATGATGAAACAATGATTGAGAAGTATGATCATCCTGCTGTTTAATTTTGCTAGACATTTTTTGCAAGCTTTTGAAGAAAAAGAATGGCAAATTCATTTTTGACACCCCTGCCATGTGCTGCAAGAACCTGAGATGGTATTTGAACACTAATGAGTACCTCCCTTCACAAGTTATATAGCTCTGAAGAATCCTTAAAGGTTCAATCCATTCCCTCTTGAAAATATGAATGATGATACCTTTGTTCCAGTCAGGAACAACATTGGGCAATAAGTATCTTTGAGGGTCAAACTCAAAAGGAGATTTCTTAAACCAGAGCTCGCCTTCATTATCAATTTCAGTGGCTTCTGAAATTAAATCTACAGTCAACTTGAATCTTAAAGGATCCATTATGATCATCTCATTCTTAAGTCCTTTGGCAAAATTGCATGATACTTGGGCATTAAAGCCATCTATCTTCTTGAAGAATTTCAACCATCCTGCCTGTTGGAACAGCTCTGCACAATCTGGAAGTTTTTGGATCCATGTCAAGTCTGTGGGTTCATCCCTATTAATCTTACCACTTTTACTGTTTTTTTCCATCTCTTTCTTGTCAAGGAACTGGAACAGTCTAGTTTTAGGTTTCAGAATTGTCTTATAAGCTGTTTTCTGGGCAAATAGTACTGCAAGCTATAACGATTTCAATGATATTTAAACCCCCTGCACAAATCTATAAACCTTCCTGTGTAAAACCTGTATCAAGCTAGCAGAATTCCCTCTGTGTAAACAAAACTGAGTTCTACAGGTAATTCTGTGAGTTTTTTCGATGCCCTATTCTGATTTGGTCATGAAAGAAACAGTCATGCAAATTCTTCCTATTATGCTTCAGCTAACTATTTCAGTGATGAATTCTTCATCCTTTCATCCTATTACATCCTTCTCAGCAACCAATTTTTTCAGAAGAACACGCAGCAGCAAAAACCCAAATTCTCCAACTATGAGGGTTATACGTAATACCTTTCAATTACTCCTGCATCGTGGCGTAATATCTTCAATTTGGGGTGTTAATACTGTTCTTCTTCGAGTACAGGTGTCCTCCTAACAGTTCTTTGGCTGCAGGTGAACGAATTCAAAAGCCCTAATTTCTGCTGGCGCCAGAATCACAGCTGTCTCCTTCCACAGCAACGTAATCCAACGTTCAACAATGAAGACTCCTCCTCAAACACTAACTCCTTAGTGATGATGCGTGTGACGAGGGAAATTTGACAGCGAAACCCGGAACTGGCTGGTCTCTGTGCAACTGAACCCGCATAACCTGTAATGATGCCCTTGTCTCTCTTCGTGATTATCAACCAACAAACATCATGCTAAAAATGCTGCATACACGTGTTAAACACTTCACAAAATGCGATTAGACGCTCACACTCTTCATGATGGTTGAAATCAGATCGAGATTTTACGAAAAACTCATGCCACGATATTCCTGTAGCGCACTCTGTGTTAAACTTTGGTGTAGCGCTACAAGAATATCTTTAAACCAAAATTTAGCATATTTTCTAACTTTTGCCAATTTGTCGGAGATTTTGGCAGCTATTTGGTTTAGGCCACTAGTTTAGCTACTCTCTAAAGTCATTATTGATTCTCCTTTTGAATATATAACTAACCTTGACCCACTTTCAATATAAAAATGATCAAAATCAAATGAAATCTGAAAAGACTGGACTTAAACTTTATTCAAGCATTCATAAGATTCTTAAGAAGGCAAAAAACCAAAACTGAAAACCAACAATTAACTAAGGTAAACTCAAAAATGAAACCAAAATTTGGAGAGTAAAAACTAAAAATGCAGAAAAATTTACTGACTTAACAGGTTCCGCAGGGTCATCTTCCGATTTACGTTCTTCCCTTCAAATAGCTTGGTCAAAGAGTCAAACATCTCTTTGGGTGTCTTTAGAGAAGACACATGGGGTATGAGATGGTCTTTAATAGAATCAGCAATGATTCTCTTTGCCTTGACCAATTTCTTCTTATGCAATGCTTTAGCCTCTTCATCCTCTGGGATAGGGATGTCTTCTTTTATATATGAGTCCAACTCATTCTCTTCCAGGATTAACCCAATCCTATACTTCCAAGCTCGGAAGTTATCAGCCCCTTCAAGCTTATCCTCAAGCTTGGTGTGGTGAGACATTTTAAAGAGTGCTTCAAATGGAAATAGAAAAGATTTAGGTCTTACCACTTGAAATGCTGAAAACTGAATCTAGTCTCGGATTAGGGTTTGTCGGAAAAACCCTAAAAAATCAAAATATGAATTTCAACTTTCTGAAAGGATAGAAAGATGCGCCTTGATGAGCTGATCAACCTGGTGCATTCAGAATTTGAGATCAGCAAAGTTTTACCTTTCAGATTTGACTTTTTCTCCTCCTGGGTTCACTAGGGAGACCACTAAATTAGGGTTTGAGTTTCTGAGAGATCTACCCGGCCAAAAATCTCGATCTAAAGCTCTAAAATTTGATGTTTGCAAGGAGCTTCCAGTTGTGTCTTCAGATTTCAGAAATTCCTATTTTTGTGGAAACCCTAATTTTTAGGGCCAAATCTGAAAATGCTTAGAATTGAATTATGATTGGACAGATGGATTCTCCTTAACGAGTAGATTCAATCTACTATACTGCTTTTCCAAAATCTATGGAGAGAAACCCAATAAACAAGAAACTCAAGTTTTCGTCACTGCAAAATGTCTTCTTCTCAGGTTAGCTCTGATACCATGTTAAATTTTGAGCATTAATTCACAATACTCTAGGATATTCACTGAGAGAATAACATATACAGTATATCAATGCATAACAATCACAATAAGCATGACAAGCATCACAAGAATCAAAATCATGAGAGACAAGAGACACAGAGTTTCCATGGGGAAAACCCTAAGGTGAAAAACCCCACAACTTCCTCAGAGATAGAGAGAGCAATGGCTCAACCAAAATACACTGAGATAGTCTCCTAGTAGCAGATGATCCTCCTCCTCACTAGTGCACCACTTTTTGAGTGAGAGAAGTGTGACTTTCTGAATGATCAAAATAGAGATCTCCCGATCTCTATTTATACTAACTTGTTTTCCCAGTTACACTATGGGGTCGACTTGTCTATCTATCAGTTTGATTCTCCATCAAGGTTTTGAATTCCTTAAACTTATCAAACACCTCATCTTTGTTCTTGAAGAAGTATACCCAAGTGTTCCTCGAGAAGTCATCAATAAATGAGACAGAGTAAACATACCCACTTACAGAACTGGATGACATAGGACCACATACATCTGAGTGGATGATTTCCAAGATATCCTTTGCCTTGCTTTCATTGCTTGGGAAAGCCTTATTAATGTTCTTACCTTTTGCACATCCTTTGCAAACACCTTCATGTTTGGTCTTGATTTCAGGAAGACCCTCTATAGGCTTGCTTGCAATTGGAAGTTCCTTATAGTGCATATGAGCAAATCTTCTATGCCAAAGTTCACTTGGCTCCATGGATTCATGCACCATGGCATGTTTAGGTTGTCCCTTTAATTTATACAAACCTCCCTCTTGCTCTCCAATCACTACTGCATCATCTATGGTCTTTCCCTTTGGCCACATTAGGACTTGGCCATCCACAAATGCAACCCTCATACCTTTTGCATCCAATGCAGAGATGGAGAGTAAGTTCTTCTTGAGCCCAGGTACATAAAGGACTTCTTTCATCTTCAAAGATTTTCCAGAATCTAGGTTGTAGGAGGCTTCACCACTTCCTTTGATTGGGTATTGATAATCATCCCCAAGTTTCACCTTATGGGGTGATTCATGTTCAGATAGGTTCACAAAAGATTCCTTAAACCCAGTCATGTGTTTGGAAGCCCCACTGTGAATTAACCAATCATTACAACCATGGGAGATAGTACCTATGAGAGAAGAGATCAGAACATACTCTTCTTCACTTGATGAGTCATCATTACTATCATCACTTTCTGCCCTAGCCTTCTTCTTGGGTGGTTCATCATCCTCGACAGCATGAGCATGAAACCTTCTTTTTCTTCCCTTCTTCTTCTTGTTGAAGTTGTTGTTGTCCTTCTTGTTCTTTGGACAATTTATGGCAATATGTCCTTTTTCATTACAGATGAAGCATATTCTTCTTTCTTTGAAGTGATGTGAATATTTCTTGGAGTGAGATGTATCTCTCTTGGACTTCCCTTTCTTGGTGTGAGCTATGAGAGCTTGATCTTCATTCCCCATCTTTTCTTCTCGTGCCACAAGCCTTACTTCTTCTTGTGAGCATTCTTCCCATAGTCTACTGAAGGAAATCAATTTCTTTCTTGTGCAGATTCCTTGAATGAAGGAGTCCCATGACCTAGGTAAGCCATTCAGAGTGGTCATGAAAACTTCACCATTCTCCACCATTTCATCCACTGCTTCTAGTTGTTCCTTGATCTAGGAGACCCTTGAAAAATAAGATTGAAAGGTTTCTCCATTCTAAAACTTTACTCCTTTCAATTGGTTCCATAGGGTCATCTTCTGATTTACGTTCTTCCCTTCAAATAGCTTGGTCAAAGAGTCAAACATCTCTTTGGGTGTCTTTAGAAAAGACACATGGGGTATGAGATGGTCTTTGATAGAATCCGCAATGATTCTCTTTGCCTTGACCAAGTTCTTCTTATGCAATACTTTAGCCTCTTCCTCCTCTGGGATAGGGATGTCTTCTTTTATATATGAGTCCAACTCATTCTCTTCCAGGATTAACGCAATCCTATACTTCCAAGCTCGGAATTTATCAACCCCTTCAAGCTTATCCTCAAGCTTGGTGTGGTGAGACATTTTAAAGAGTGCTTCAAATGGAAATAGAAAAGATTTAGGTCTTACCACTTGAAATGCTGAAAACTGGATCTAGTCCCGGATCAGGGTTTGTCGAAAAAACCCTAAAAATTCAAAATATGAATTTCAACTTTCTGAAAGAATAGAAAGATGTGCCTTGATGAGCTGATCAGCCTAGGGCATTCAGAATGTGATATCAACAAAGTTTTACCCTTCATATTTGACTTTTTGTCCTCTCGGGTTCATTCGGGAGAGCCCTGAATTAGGGTTTGAGTTTCCCAGAGATCTACCCAGCCAAAAATCTCAATCTAAAGCTCTAAACTTTGATGTTTTCAAGGAGCTTCCAACTGTGTATTCAGATTTCAGAAATTCCTATTTTTGTGGAAACCCTAATTTTTAGGGCCAAATCTGAAAATGCTCAGAATTGAATTATGATTGGATAGATGAATTCTCCTTGATGAGTAGAGCCAATCTACTGTACTGCTTTTCCAAAATCTATGGAGAGAAACCCAATAAACAAGAAACTCAAGTTTCTGTCACTGCAAAATGTCTTCTTCTCAGGTTAGCTCTGATACCATGTTAAATTTTGAGCATTAATTCACAATACTCTAGGATCTTCACTGAGAGAATAACATATACAGTATATCAATTCATAACAATCACAATAAACATCACAAGCATCACAAGAATCAAAAGCATGAGAGACAAGAGACACAGAGTTTCCGTGGGGAAAACCCTAAGGTGAAAAACCCCACAACTTCCTCAGAGATAGAGAGAGCAATGGCTCAACCAAAGTACAACCAAAATACACTGAGATAGTCTCCTAGTAGTAGATGATCCTCCTCCTCACTAGTACGCCACTTTTTGAGCGAGAGAAGTGTGACTTTCTGAATGATCAAAATAGAGATCTCCCGATATCTATCTACTAACCCGTTTTCCCAGTTACACTATGGGTCCGACTTGTCTATCTAGATATATCCACAATATAATATATATTTCAGGGCCGACCCCACACATGGTGGTCTAATAACACATCGAAAAGTAGATACACTTACGACACTTGTCATTCCACATGACGACACTTCCTTATAGAGGAATAACACATCTCTTATAAGGGTACAATAAATATATATATGAAATACATAGATGAAATACATTCCGAAGTTACATATACATCAACATGAACCCTCTTAGTTCACCTTCCAAACTGCTATCATAGTTTGAGTTTTTCATTCCATGGAGGATTGAAAGGGTGGAGGCACAAGTGGATTGACCCAGATCTTGGTTTAGATTGGTTGCCGGCAAGAGGTTGTATCACATTGTACTTCTTGTTATTTATTAATAGAAATACTCATATTCTCATCCATTAATGTTGTGAAATTTGTTTATATTACATTGGGTTTCATTTACTTATAATGTCATGGATTATTGCTATTGATGATGTTAATGTCATTTAGATATTACATGCACTTGTTGTATATTGGTTGTCAAGACTAATTTGTAGGATCAAGTGCGCGAGTTGAAAGCTCCAATGGGGATCTACATCAAAAGTTTGGATCGAGGTTAGATTCTTCATTATCTTAGCATTCTCATTTATATAGCATAGCACTAAGAATTGAGTTAATTTTTGGTAGTCAGCTGTCTGTTGTGGTCCACCCCAATCCATAGGAAGTTTTCTCCAATACACCTATGCAAAAATGTATGTAACCATCATACACTAAAGGATTTAGTTTCCCATCACACACAGTCATCCCATAGGTAATAAAAACAATGCATACAGCATCAAATTAGAAATACGATCCTAATACAACCACTACATACAAACAAAAGAAAAGTTTCGTTGTAGCATGCAAAGATCATGGTAATCCATGATCTTTGTAGCAGCATCAATATATTTAATGAATCCCACGACAACTTAGATGAAATCAGTGGTAGTATATATATATTACTACCATCACAATGTAAACACACATAAGCAATATCCACAATTGTAGTGGTATGCATACATCTTTATTATTTTTATCTAATACTCAACCAACTCGAAATATAAATCATTATTCACGTCTTCATCAACTTTGTTCTGTATTCGCGTTTTCATCAAAGACTCTATCTTTTAACCATCAAAGCTTTACCAGAAATATGTATCAATATATATAAAAAAAAATAGAGATGCAGAGCATCTGCTCTGTCTCCAACATTCACGTTTTATCATTACATATACACATAAACATAAAAGAGATGCAAAACCTTCATGTTAACACCTCTATCTCTAGCATTCACAAGAAGCACACCCATGACAGCGATACGATGATGGCAGTAAAAAAAATTAAAAGATCAATAGACTTAACGTCGGGAGCCAACTATATGCTATCTTCAGCATTCAAGCTATCCCACGAATCAGTAATTGCATAAATAAGTTTCCAATAAAGTAATATGAATTCAGTAGCAGTACATCATTTATTCAAATCTCAAGGCTACACGCAAGCTACACACAGGCATTAAAATGATTAAGAGTGCATAAAAAAATAGAGTTTAGGAGAGAACATCAACAAAGGTGTACAGGGATAGGCTCTCTTAGCCATCCTTTCCCCAAAGCTACACAAATGCATTAATACAAATTAATAATGCATCCATAAAAAAAGAGAGCTTCCATGTTGTCTAAACAGAAGGCAGCGTAACATTTCACGCTAAATGTAAATAAAATAAACCAATTGATACAAAGCCTTGGTGTCCCTCTTCAAGCTTACACGACAGGAAAAAATTGTGCAAAATTATGCTACTTGTATAACCAATAGAGGTATTCAACGGCTTCACTTCTGTCTTTGGCCAGTCATGATTAAACAAATGTTGCAAGTGTCAATCCATTATCCTTGGTGAATTCTACCCATGATCAGGGTTGCGAGCTGCGGCGATCTATGCCCTTCACCATTAAACATTTAACACAGAAAAATACTAAGCATGTACAGGGCCGCCAACTGCATCGTGGTGCGCCCTCCACCATAAAACATTTAACACAAAATATCAAGAAGGTACAGGACTACGAGCTGCACCGAGTTACGTCGTCCCACCATATATCATTTAATACAAAAATATCAAGCATGTACAAGATATACAAATCAATCTTCCATAAAAATAGTTAAACTACATAGTAATATAAACTCGACATGGAGCCATCCCCAAATGCCATAGAAACGTTGGCCTAGGTTTTCGTTTTCTCCTTCTATAGGAAAAAAGAGAATATGCAGGGTTTAAATACCTAGCATAAATAAAATAACGAGACCTAGAAGGTGCAAGGTTTTCAATAATGAAACATAGAAAATTCAAAACCTGCGATTGCTCCTCCCCTGACAAGCTTCTCTCGGTTTGAAGCCTCTTCTAAAAATTCTTTCCCTATTTTTCTTCCCTTGTTGAAGTCTCTACAAATGAGTTGCCCCCCCCCCCCCTTCCCAAATGCATGCCCTCTTCTCTTTTCAAGAATCCCAATCCTGGACACCCACATGGAAAACCATCCATAACTACTCCCCATCGAAATGATAGAGTCATTAACTAGTTGGTTAACAAAATGTCCACCCCATAGCAAAATCACATTAAAAAGCACTATAAACATTTTGTGTACCATAAATATAATTCATAATTGCAAATATATTATAAACATATTAATTAAAAAGAAAAGTAACACAAACATTATTTTTAACATTAGGTTTATACTCTTTGTTCCATAATTATATCCTAGAAGAACATATATGTAAACTATATATATTAAAAGTATGCACTTATATATCGTCATATATATATATATATATATATATATATATATATATATATATATATATATATATACTAACTAGAGGCAATACCGTTAGATATGTACTTATATAGAAAAATTAGCTATCAATCTTTAAATGAAAAGCCAACAAATTGGTGATACTTCTTTACATACTTTTGTATATACAATTATTGTAGTGCCCTAACTGGCACTGGGTCTCTATTCTATTCTCATGTAAATACCAAGTCCTTCCCTTATGTTTTCTGGGAAAATTCAACCGTCTATGTCTCTGTTATCTAAATGTTTATACGTCTCTGCAATTTAAATAAACATAAACTTTAAATATTTCATTTACACTGTGTTCTTTTAACATGCATAATTTGAAAATAAAAAAAAATAATACCATTTATTTAAGTTAGCTCAGTAAAAATACATGGACCCGTAGATTTGCAGTAAGGTAAGAAGGTTTCTGAAGTGGATTCTGTAGGTTACCTTAAAAACCCGAAATGATGTGTCCACCCTGCCGATCTGCTATTATCGTGCTGACCCTAGGAAATCAACGGATTTCCTAGCCCCCAAGCCCATAGACCGATAATCCCGACAGCAATCTTCCTTAGTTTCTTTCCAT
Organism: Larix kaempferi; assembly: GCA_027924585.1. Taxonomy (NCBI): domain Eukaryota; kingdom Viridiplantae; phylum Streptophyta; class Pinopsida; order Pinales; family Pinaceae; genus Larix; species Larix kaempferi. Next base: position 23,779,686 of record BSBM01000401.1, on the reverse strand, counting down.
AGCTCCATGGTAATAATTCGTTGAGTTAACCCCCTCCTCATACTTTCTTTTGAGTTTCCCACCTCCTCAAAGCATCGAGTTAACCCCCTCCTCGGCATCGAGTTAACCCCCTCCTCGGCATTCCTCCTTTTTCTCAAAACACTAAGTGTTCCTCTCCTCCAAAAAAACCCCCTTACTACTTTGTAAAACTCCTCTTTATAGAAATATTTTCCTCCATAAAGTCATACTTCCTTATCACTCCACCGCCCTAGCTATCATGGTCTTGGAAGTACAAATCATTAATGCATCCCCTTTTTAAGGTAAAAAGGTGGGTTATATATTATTTTAAATTATCCAAGTTTCTCTCGAGCAGTGGGATTATTCAATAATTTATTTAACAAACCTTTTTAATTTCCTTGGAATGATTCTGTCCATTAATTAAAAGGAATAATCTATTTAATAATTTATTCAACCCACTATGCTTTATAAAAAGGGTTATTATCATCATTATTATTAATTAAATAATAATATTAATAACAATAATAATTAATGATAATAGTGCTTAAATTAATTGTGAATAGTAATTAAAATATTTATTTGTTTAATTGATAAGTGTCAACATAGTACCCCTGGGTATAATTAATGAAATATACTTAATGGTTTATTTAATCGTGATCAACAATTATATAGTACACTCTTTTGGTATCAATGTTTAACTATTATACTTCATATTGAAGACACCTTCATTTGAGGATACTTGCAATTAATGACACTTATTTTAATCGTTCATTACCATGTTCACATACAAAGACTATTAACTTATTTTACACATTAGAACTTGATAATCTTTTACTAATTAAGTCATTCACTAAATACTTAACTGAATTATATATGATAACTTATAATATTGTTAAATCTTGATCAGTATGTTGTAAACCAATATTATTGCGCATGTGCATAATGTGCATGCGTGGCCAGCGTATGCACAAGACGGACATGTACTATAAACATACATCATATTTCCTATGCATAACAGCTAACTAATACCAATAATACTTATGCAAACTGAACAAGTATACATCCATCATAATCTTATTAAAACATCATCGGTTATTTTACCAGTTAACCTTTAAGATTTCCTTTGTTATTTTATGATTACATTTGTTCAATCAATCAGGTACAAGGAAAGCTACCTACTACCAATAACTCAAGATCAAAGAATACCCAACCCTCAACAGTACTATCATATCCTCCCATCCTAACCTACGTCCACATCCTCCCTATCCTTCCTCTGCTAGTATAAAAGTGGATGTCGGACTCACCGACCTGACCACATAGAACTTGAGAGCGATAGCGTCGGCTGAACAGCGAACCTATCCTCCCCTAGCAGGCATCCGACTGTCATCATCACAACTACATGGGGAGCGTGTCTCAGCACGGCCCTCCCATGACCTCGGGTATCATAGGAACATAGGGTGGGCAACACATCCATCCCTCTCAACATACAGGGTCTACACCCTTGTCAAATCATACTCTGCTGCTCTCGAGATTATCGGTCCATGTCATCGTATCATCAGTTTCGGTTGCTAAGTTTTACTGCATGGATAGGTTCTTCTCCATATATCAGATCAAGTATCCGGCTATCCCATAGTTCTTGAGTCCTGTAGGTTAGTATTCCGCAAAATACACATTTTATAACAAGCATTCCCATTCGATCACCGATTGATCCATATCATCAACGTCATTTTATTTCACGCCACAATTTTATCGCATCACAGGTATGCATGGAATGTAACAGTTCTATCAATTTCATCATAGGATGGCATCCACGTACAACACCATATATTTCACATTTCATCAATGAAAACGCTAAAACATATATTTTCATCATAAAAGCAATGAATCTCATGATAATCATAACTTAATAACTGCATGAATATAGTGACATCTTAAACATAGTAGCAACATATCATCATGTCTATTATGCCGAAAACATAGTTCACTCTGTCTAGTTGAGTCGAACAGATAACAAGCAAATAAAGTGAAAGGTGTCTAACTCATAAACACACCTAGTCAAAGTATGGGGCGTTACATACACCCACCCTTCAGGAAACTTCATCCCAAAGTTATGGTCATAATAATGCGGGGAAATTCTTGACACATGAACTCTTCATTCTTGCAAGTAGCAGGTGTTGGCCATACTTGTCCTACTTAGCCTTGACTTGACCGAATATGTCGATATTATCCTATGGCTTTGCTTCTTTTATCCCTTGATGTGTATTCTAATAATTAAAGAAACATTTAGATTAACCCTTCTATCGAATCTCGAGAATCCGTAAGGTTATAATCAAGTGCCATCCACCTCAGTATCCTAATTCTTACCGTTTTAGCAACAATCCTTCGAGTCATAACATCCGGAGAGGTTTACTCCTCGCAAAAGCTTATATTGATTCAACTTAGCATGAAATAATCAACGATTTAAATTGGAGGTCATTAGAACTCATAATTTAGCTAATGCAAGTACATGGTTCTCTTATTGGTTTAAACCCTTATTGTGTTTCATATAGAAAGTTCATTTTAAAGCATGATCTCATGCATCGGACCACTAGCTAGAATTTGCTTGCTTGTTTCAACCTTATTACTTATAATCAAATCCACGATTCACTGCTATGTAATGTTACTTTTATCTCATGGTATGCATTTTTATATTGAAATATCACCCCTTATATACACAATTGGTCTTACTTCATCGTAACTTACATTGTGTAGTACCTACGCAAGTTTCATCTTATACCCAAAATACTTATGGTTTCCTTTTACACATAGATCCCTTCTATCCTTATAGTATTGATTAAATATGCTAGTAGTACAGTTGACTCCCGATCCTCGTGGATCTCCTCCTTCCACCTCATCACTTATACATTATACCACTATATGGTATTAGAAGGATTCCACATTGACAATCATACCTTAGTCTTATTCATCATAATCAATTTATATTTTAATTTTAGTTATCATTATATCCTAATTGATCTTACGCGTACACCCCCTTCTTATCTACTCACCATTTTTCTTTCATAACTTTCAAATCTTATTGATGTCTATTGTCAATTATCATTCTTAATATTTATTAAGAAGTGGGAATTAGTCATGAAATGTCATATTTGATTAAAGGTAATTTTAAGATCAAGGCATCCCATTTTTTTTCTATGAGCTCTTATGAAATAGACTTCGAGGAGACTAGATTACTCTTATGAAGTAGCGTTCCAGGGGACCTTTTGATGGTAATTTTCAATGCCTTGCAAAAGAAATTGTATAGGAATCTACATAGGTATACAAGTCTAAATTGATTAAAAGAATTTGTCTTGTTATTTTTCAGGATTAGGGCTAAGAATGTTGCGTTTTTAGAGATAGAAATGTTAATACAGGTTGCAACTTTTAAAACTCCCAATATATTTGCTCACTATATGCTCGTTGTAAGTACTTTGAATATGGGTAAATCCTAATTGGATTTTGAAATATTGTGAATCATTCTATTCTCAAAATATTCATTTCGTGGAAAGCATTCACATTTTTGCTATGGTTTGCAAATTATTTATTTTCTCGGTCTATATGGATTTTATTTTCATGCAGCTTTCTCATTGAAAATGTCAAACATATAAATCTTTAAAATATGTCCAATAAATCCATTTCTATTGACTTCAAGTCCTTATCGGCCAACTCTTCTCACTTTTGGAGACACAATAAAAAGTTGCATTCTTCACATTTTTAAGAGTAGATATGGACTAGAAATTGGATGACTCATTGTAACCTTGATCAAATATCATCAATTCTTTCTCCTTCTTAATTTTAAACTCTACTTATTCAAGAAACAATGAACATGTTTGAATAAAGCAAGTGGTTTATCATTCTACCTATCTTATTATATAAGAATTACATAATGATAAAAAGCCAATCAAAACCACCAAATATTTGATTCTATCAACCTTATTCATAATCCTTTGCAAACTGAGAATATGTCTATGTTCTTGGCTACACCTTCAATTCCCCCTATTATTCCTCCAAGTAGGAACATGGTCTATAGGTGCAAAATCTATAAACCCTAATTCATGTAACTTATGTTTAAAATACATTGGTCCTCTGTCAAGTCCATTATTGTGTCCCATATCTTAGGATGAGGAATTAGGGAATCCTGATCACCTCAGTAATAAGCTTCTCTTCTTTTGTGTATTGAAAATAAAATAAAAATAATAATAATAATAATAAATACTAGAAGATATGTCTCTCCAACCATAATAGTTAATAATTGATAAATTCTAGCGGAAATGAGAGTCTTTTAATGATATTGACTAGCTTCAATTAATTTGATAGATTTTCTCCATTTAGTCCGAATAGAACCAATTTTTCCTACAACTTCTAGTAACCCAAAATCCGAGTTTTTCAATAATCTATCTACATCTATCAGTAATTTGGGATCTTCTCCCATTATTTCTTGAATCGTCAATCTGCATGGCTTGCGATTTATGTTTAAGGGACTTCCTAAAACTTAGACATGTATGGAAGGAGAAACCATCTTTCCATCCTAGCTCCCTTTTCTTTCCATCCTATTCTAAGTATTCTTTAATAGATTTATGTTTCAGTTATTTAATTTACTTTGGAGGCTCTATCCTATGCATATCTGAGAAATAAATTCCTTTCTACAAAACCTAGATAATGGTCACATATTGGGATGAAATATGGTAGTTTCATACAAATTTCACCGACTTATCACACAATTAGATTATATAGCAACACACCTATGTGTTAAATTTCTAATAAAATAAATCATAAATCAAAATATGAAACAGATCATAAATTGACACACCAAATAGATCACATATCAACACCAATGTAACACATATACTAATTTTTTTTTTTTATCTTCTCATCAACCGGTATAATAAAACTAGAAATATTAGAAAAATAATATAAGGTTGTGATATAATTACGTTAGTCAAATAGGGGCAACAAGATCCCATGGTGGCCATTTCACTCTAGTTTATGGTGCTATTTACAAAGAATTATATGAACATAGAATCCAACTTTATTTAAAAGGAATCTAACTTTATTTAAAAGGCATCTATGCTAAGATGTTTATCATGTATATGTATAGATACATTTGAAGTGATATTCATTATTTCCATTTCCATAGTGATTGCTTTAATTTAAAGAAATCTACTTCACAATGCTCACGAATATTGGGAACATTAGAAAAATAGGTTTTATTTATGAAATTTTTATTTTCCTAAATTTTAATTAGTCCACTAAGGATGACATTAGCCTTGGCAAATGGTAGGGGTTCTATTTCTCATTTGTCCACCATGATGTCATCAAGATCTATTTTGACAGTACTCACGTTACAATACTTTTACATTTATGCAAAATTTAGATTTGACATTTGGAAACTTGATGCTTGTCTTTTATGGTGACTCGATACATTTATTTTATTGGCATGGATTATGGACCATGGCTTCGCTTGGGCGGATTTCAGAACCTTGGCACTTGGTATTTGACGCTTCATGGGAACTATGGCAATTATAAATGGCTTGACGGGTGATAGGATCAAATGCATTCTATGGTTTTCCATAACAACATTGGTCGGATGATGCACGAACACTCTTTGTCGTGGGCTCGTTGAGCTTGTGTCTTGGTGCATGGAATTCAGACTGGTTATATGATAGATCAATTGACTTGCAAAATAAGGTTTTTCGTAACAACCGATGCCAAACACAGAGTTATTCACGTAGGGAAAAGATGCGGGAGATAATGATAATGACGGAGGACCGCTCGGGATGGGTCCAAAAACTTCTTTTGCAATGGAGCTGGGGCTGCAGTGTTGTGCGTGGGCCGCCTTTGGGCTCAGCCTTCGGTCATATGCAAAGCCCTCGGTGTTGAGCACTTGGATGACCGAGGATACGTAGGCCCCTTTGCTTGACACCTGGACGATGGAGGATGGGTGATGCATGGGCCCTTTTAAACAAATGACGTGGCTCTACGAAGATCATGGACATGGCAATGGGAGGAAATCAACGGCTCACGGTGAACCCCGCGCCGTCAACCTGCTCGGGATTTAACGAAAGAGGCGGTTGCGGTAAGAATACCATCCTCCCACGTGTCAACCCCCAGCTCGTCTGCATGCTCGTAAAGTGGTATGGGAAATCGTCGATGACCCATGCGGACCCGCCCTTGGGAATGCTATAAAAGCGATGTAGTTCTTTTCCGGAAACCCATATTATTTTAACTGGGGTGTCAACGCCTTCCAACACTAACGCCTTCAATGCAGCTAGCCACGAGCTCATTCTTCCTCCAACCAGTCGAAGAGAAGTTGCTGTCAAAGAAAAAAACGCCATTTTAAAACAGATGATAGAGGAAACAAATGCTCGGCTCCTCAGGGATTGAGCTCTAAACCCTACCCTTGAAAGGTTGTAATGAATGTCGTTTGTTTCATTTGCACTTAGGAGAGCCCAGCTCTCGTCCCTCGGCCGCCATGAAAAATGGGGAGTTTCACACAGGGTTCAATTTGTTGTTGAGTTCGATGGAAGGTCTTTTCCACAATGATAACCTCACTAGTATGCTCATGGCCATGCGTCGAGATTCCATGCAGAGGTAGGTTTCCTGTCTGCCCACAGCTGGGCCCTTGTGTGTCCTGGCGCTTGAACTATATTGGTGTGCTCGTGGTCAGTTCGCCCTGGCAGCTGGCTCGGGTGTTGAGCTAGAGCTCAAAGCAACAAGGAAAGCAGGCTCTTTCGCGAGCTTGGTGTTCGGCTGTGGTGGTATGTGCGGATTACCCTTAGACTCGTTGGCGGGCAAAGCTTTGGTGCTTGGAGCTTGGGATGTTGTGGTGAGCGTGGCCCCCATTTAGACTCCTGTGAGCTTGGCGCTTGGAATTCGACAGTGGGTGTTGTGCAAGGACAAAAGGCTTGGGGAAGCCGTCAATTACAGCCTCGAAATGCTTGACCAAGGTTGGCGTCCTAACGTTGCAACTATGGTTTCGATCACTGGCATCCTAACGTTGCAGATATGTCTGTCAGTTCGTGTTTACTGGGTAAGTATTGGTAAACAGTGGATAGTTTTAATTATCTCATAAAAATGCTTTTAACCCTTCAGATTAGTGACATAATCTATATATATGCCATTTGACTGAATTTATGGTTTAACTATTGCGTTTTTGGTCAAGGTTTTACTCTGGTAGATAATACCGCTTCCATTTTAATACCGTGCTCCAGTTATCTCTGTGTTGTCTTATTCAACTATCATTACCTTTAATTTTTTTTTTTGACAGAGTTTATCTCTGTGTTTGTGTGAATGTTGGCTCATCCCTTTTATCAGGGTTATCCACTGCATGGCGTAGTGCTTTCACCCTTTAATATTCCAGGAGATGATCATTTACGATCTCCATTAGAACACTTCCTGTTAATTATAGTTTAAAATCTTCACTGAAGAGTGAGCACAAACCATTCCCTTCTATTTTCTTTTTGATTATGAAAAGACTCGATTTCGTTCATTCCTTATCTTCAGGTTTTCCTATTTAAAATCTCATCGACTGGAAATTAGTTAGTTGCACAATATGAAATTTATACCGATCATTCCCGTCAGGTGTAGTATAAAACTTATATAACGATGTTGATAAAATATGGGCATTAACTTACTTTATATATAAAATTGTTTAGACCTTAACATCATAATATGAGCGTAGAAATGTTCCTACCTTGTAAACGATTTTTAATATTTAAAATGGTTGGGTGTTACCTACACCTTGTTATTTTGTTATAGGTTCAGTGGTTCTCGCATCTATGGGATTCTACCTTGTTTCCGGTTTACCTTAATCATCTCAATGCTCCTTAGGAAAAAAAATAATTTAAAGTCAGATTATTCGGGTGTTGTAGGATTGAACTTTGAAGTTTCTTTTTTTTTTGGTCTTGAATTAACATCTTGTATTTATGTACCGACATGGTAAAGTTCGTATCGTTTGGAGGTTTGCAAGAGCCGTACAGGAAGGTTGACAGCTCTCCAACAATCCCGCGTTGCCAACTTGCACGCGAGATAAGGATGGTTGGTGGTTGCGGTAAGAAAACCACCATCACACGCGTCTGATTGTTACTCATCCGCATATAAAAAAATGGTATGGCAAACCACTTAAGGGTCCATGCGGAAACCGCCTTATGTGGCATCAAAAGTATTCCCCATTTATGGAAGGAAATGAGGTTTTTTTTTTCCATGAGGTTTTATTTTATTTTGTTTTATACATATTAACTATTTTATTGGTGGTAATTTATTACCGTCTCGTTTAACTTTTAAATTTTCATCTATACATATATACATTGGTAACTCGTGGTAATAAAATCCAACCCTTAAAAAAATGAATAACTACTCACCCTTTATTTTAATATTTTATTACTATTTAAATTTTATTTTAATGTTTATACACCATAATTCTTAAACCCTAAATTCATAATTCCCGTGAGTTGTCTTTTATGCAAGAACCGACATACTTAATTTAAAATCATCAAATAAAACATATCTACACCTTGTCATTAAATACCCCCAACAAATATGTGGGGCATCTAATTAGTAATTACGATTCTCTTCTCCCCGTCTTAGCAAAATTGGAGCTTGTATTTTATATTTCATGTGCATTGGAATTTCAAACGAATCACACCTATTAACTTGAAATTGGAACTAGATTTTTAAACGTTTTACTCTCCTTAAAGCCATTTTTTTTCTCACATATGTCTACATTTATTAACCTAGTTTTTTGTTATATTGCAGGAAGAATATGCTCATCCGCCATAGATTTGGAGTATGGGAGTTCGTTTACTTTACGGGTAGCCTCCTAGCTTTTCTCAAAACTTTATGTTCAATCTTCTCGGTGGAGGATGCTAGATTTACACAAAATTTCAAAATTTTCTGTCCAATATATGTACATATATATTTATCCTTCAAGTTCTGTTTCTGTTATGCTTTGTAAATAAATAGGAAAAGGGCTCTTCAAGTTATCTACCCTTTTGTTGCATACATCCTGTTGTTTGTTATTTTCTAGTAAATTTTCCTATAATTCCAGGTGTAGTTAGGCCCTAAGGTCTCAGGGTTTGAGCCAAGGCTCTGATACCAATCTGTAGTGCCCTAACTGGCACTGGGTCTCTATTCTATTATCATGTAAATACCAAGTCCTTCCCTTATGTTTTCTGGGAAAATTCAACCGTCTATGTCTCTGTTATCTAAATGTTTATACGTCTCTGCAATTTAAATAAACATAAACCTTAAATCTTTCATTTAAACTGTGTTCTTTTAACATGCATAATTTGAAGAAAAAAAAAAATAATACCATTTATTTAAGCTAGCTCAGTAAAAATACCTGGACCCGTAGATTTGCAGTAAGGTAAGAAGGTTTCTGAAGTGGATTCTGTAGGTTACCTTAAAAACCCTAAATGATGTGTCCACCCTGTCGATCAACTATTATCGTGCTGACCCTAGGAAATCAACGGATTTCCTAGCCCCCGAGCCCACAGACCGATAATCCCGACAACAATATTCCTTAGTTTCTTTCCATAGCTCCATGGTAATAATTCGCTGATTTAACCCCCTCCTCAGACTTTCTTTTGAGTTTCCCACCTCCTCAAAGCATCGAGTTAACCCCCTCCTCGGCATTCCTCCTTTTTCTCAAAACACTAAGTGTTCCTCTCCTCCAAAACAACCCCCTTACTACTTTGTAAAACTCCTCTTTATAGAAATATTTTCCTCCATAAAGTCATACTTCCTTATCACTCCACCGCCCTAGCTGTCATGGTCTTGGAAGTACAAATCATTAATGCATCCCCTTTTTAAGGTAAAAAGGTGGGTTATATATTATTTTAAATTATCGAAGTTTCTCTCGAGCAGTGGGATTATTCAATAATTTATTTAACAAACCTTTTTAATTTGCTTGGAATGATTCTGTCCATTAATTAAATGAATAATCTATTTAATAATTTATTCAGCCCACTATGCTTTATAAAAAGGGTTATTATCATCATTATTGTTAATTAAATAATAATATTAATAACAATAATAATTAATGATAATAGTGCTTAAATTAATTGTGAATAGTAATTAAAATATTTATTTGTTTAATTGATAAGTGTCAACATAGTACCCCTGGGTATAATTAATGAAATATACTTAATGGTTTATTTAATCGTGATCAACAATTATATAGTACACTCTTTTGGTATCAATGTTTAACTATTATACTTCATATTGAAGACACCTTCATTTGAGGATACTTGCAATTAATGACACTTATTTTAATCGTTCATTACCATGTTCACATACAAAGACTAATTAACTTCTTTTACACATTAGAACTTGATAATATTTTACTAATTAAGTCATTCACTAAATACTTAACTGAGTTATATATGATAACTTATAATATTCTTAAATCTTGATCAGTATGTTGTAAACCAATATTATTGCGCATGTGCATAATGTGCATGCGTGGCCAGCGTATGCACAAGACGGACATGTACTATAAACATACATCATATTTCCTATGCATAACAGCTAACTAATACCAATAATACTTATGCAAACTGAACAAGTATACATCCATCATAATCTTATTAAAACATCATCGGTTATTTTACCAGTTAACCTTTAAGATTTCCTTTGTTATTTTATGATTACATTTGTTCAATCAATCAGGTACAAGGAAAGCTACCTACTACCACTAACTCAAGATCAAAGAATACCCAACCCTCAACAGTACTATCATATCCTCCCATCCTAACCTAGGTCCACATCCTCCCTATCCTTCCTCTGCTAGTATAAAAGTGGATGTCGGACTCACCGACCTGACCACATAGAACTTGAGAGTGATAGCGTCAGCTGAACAGCGGACCTATCCTCCCCTAGCAGGCATCCGACCGTCGTCATCACAACTACATGGGGAGCGTGTCTCAGCACGGCCCTCCCACGACCTCGGGTATCATAGGAACATAGGGTGGGATACACATCCATCCCTCTCAACATACCGGGTCTACACCCTTATCAAATCATACTCTGCTGCTCTCGAGATTATCGGTCCATATCATAATATCATCAGTTTCGGTTGCTAAGGTTTACTGCATGGATAGGTTCTTCTCCATATATCAGATCAAGTATCCGGCTATCCCATAGCCCTTGAGTCCTGTAGGTTAGTATTCCGCAAAATACACATTTTATAACAAGCATTCCCATTCGATCACCGATTGATCCATATCATCAACGTCATTTTATTTCACGCCACAATTTTATCGCATCACATGTATGCATGGAATATAACAGTTCTATCAATTTCATCATAGGATGGCATCCACGTACAACACCATATATTTCACATTTCATCAATGAAAACGCTAAAACATATATTTTCATCATAAAAGCAATGAATCTCATGATAATCATAACTTAATAACTGCATGAATATAGTGACATCTTAAACATAGTAGCAACATATCATCATGTCTATTATGCTGAAAACATAGTTCACTCTGTCTAGTTGAGTCGAACAGATAACAAGCAAATAAAGTGAAAGGCATCTAACTCATAAACACACCTAGTCAAAGTATGGGGCGTTACAATTATGTCATACATAAATTAACTTATCTCCTATTCAAAAGCTAATAAAAGCCAAAGAACACTGTGACCTTATCGAAGGTAAAACTCTCCCCCTTGTGGTTCACCATGCCCTTTTACACTCTAGGTTGCAGTACTAACCTTGTCTAGGTTGTACGTTATATAAATAGACAAACTTGTGTAAATAATAATCTTACCACAGATGGGGATGTTACAAAACTCTCCCTCTTGGAAGAACACTATCCTCGGTGTTGTGCCAAATTTTTTTTTTTTGCACTACATCACCTGTTGATCCTCCTTCCCTGCACTTTTACCATATACAAACGCATTCTCTTACCATTATATTGAAGAAACAATATTTACAATCTTATGACAAAGGAATAATAAAGATAGGAATTTTATGCATACAATACTTCTCTCAAGTATTACTTTGCTCCCTATTTTGTGTGTTTCTAATGCTTTGCAATTTTGGTACCAACTCTACCTAGTTCAAAAGTTAGTTGCATAATATAAAACATAAAATTTTGGAGCCATTTGCTCCTCTACATAGTCACTTATTGGCAGGCACTCTCATTTGAGTACCTTGAGGCTTGGTGTCATTAGTGGCAGGTTCTCTCGCCATCAACAGTTTTGGGAATGCATCAATGTCCCTTGATCGATGGATTCATCCTAGTGTTCGACTTCAACACATCTATTCACACTGTGATGATTGTACTATGTGCCTCGATGCCCATTTTCATTATTGGTGGGTTATCTCACATCTGTTAACGGTACACATCATTGACTGGTAATCAGACGATGTCACATCAGGTTCGACCTCAACTCCTTTATTCACTTGATGGGACTTGCACTGTCAAAGACTTGTGTAGAAGACCTCATGCGATAGTGGCATTCAGTATGCTACTTATGATTATGAATTTACATATGAGATATCACCTCTCAGATATCAACAGTTTGTACCACCAGTTTGCACCAGTTGTTTCCTCTTTTAGCAGGAGACCATATCTTACTGTAGAGGGATCAATGCTATGATCACTTATGACAGGTATTCACTATGTACTTCCTATTCATGGCCATTGCATCATATTGTTGTACTATACCGACATGTATTTAGGGATACTATTGTATTATGACGAGTGAGCTGCTCCTTCCACTTATGTCTCCACCACTCCACTTCTGAGATTTATAATGTATTTCGGCCATCATAGCATCAATCTCTGACCTCACACATTAGGGGGCATCTGTTACAACGTAATTTTCCACCTTGTGAGCATCAGCACTCTTTTGCCTGCAGGATCCATTTCACTGACTCAGATCCACTTTATATCCTTCAAACATAGTATTTCCCTATTTTTTCCCCTGTATGCTAGCTGTATCACTACAGTGGGCGTACCCGCGAGTTGCATCACTATAGCCTGTGGGTAGCATGTAAAATGGTAAAAATCACTAGTTAATTACTTTTTAGTCCCAAAAAGCAGTCATAGGGTGACCTTTGGTCTACCATTTCCCCCGAAATGCCTCGATGTGTCCTTTCACTTACCTTTGGGAGGACTATATATTGAGCACATATGGCATATGGAAGGGAGGACAAATGAGAGCAAGAGAACTCTAGTGTATTTTTTCCCTATCTTGAGTCTACACTCATTGATCGTTGTAGTCGTGAACCCTCTTAGTTCACCTTCCAAACTCCTATCATAGTTTGAGTTTGTCATTTCATGGAGGATTGAAAGGGTGGAAGCACAAGTGGATTGACCCAGATCTTGGTTCAGATTGGTTGCCAGCAAGAGGTCGTATCACATTGTAGTTCTTGTTATTTATTGATAGAAATACTCATATTCTCATCCATTAATGTTGTTAATGTTGTTTATATTACATTAGGTTGCATTTACTTATAATGTCATGGACCATTGCTATTGATGATGTTAATGTCGTTTAGATATTACATGCACTTGTTGTATATTGGCTGTCAAGACTAATTTGCAAGATCAAGTGCACGAGTTGAAAGCTCCAACGGGGATCTACATCAAACATTTGGATCGAGGTTGGTTAGATTCTTCATTATCGAGCATTGTCATTTATATAACATAGCACTGAGAATTGATTTAATTTCTAGTAGTCAGCTGTCTGTTGTGGTCCACCCCAATCCATAGGAAGTTTTCTCCAATACACCTATGCAAAAATGTATGTAACCATCATACACTAAAGGATTTAGTTTCCCATCACTCGCTGTCATCTCATATGTAATAAAAACAATGCATACAACATCAAATTAGAAATACAATCCTAATACAACCAATACATACAACCAAAAGAAAAGTTTCATTGTAGCATGCAAAGATCGTGGTAATCCATGATCTCTGTAGTAGCATCAATATATCTAATGAATCCCACGACAACTTAGATGAAATCGGTGGCAGTATATATATATAACTACCATCACAATGTTAACACACATAAGCAATATCCACGATTGTAGTGGTATGCATACATCTTTATTATTTTTTTATCTAATACTCAACCAGCTCGAAATATAAATCATTATTCAATTCTTAATCAACTTTGTTCTGTATTCACGTGTTCAGTAAAGACTTTATCTTTTAACCATCAAATCTTTACAAGGAATCTGTATCAATATATATAAAGAAAAATACAGATGTAAAGCATCTGCTCTGTCTCCAACATTCACGTTTTTTCAGTACATATACACATAAACATAAAAGAGATGCAGAACCTTCATGTTAACACCTCTGTCTCCATCATTCACAAGAAGCACACCCACAACAGCGATACAACGATGGAAGTAAAAACAATTAAAGATCAAGCAAACAAAGTTAATGCCGGGAGCCAACTATATGCTATCTTCAGCATTCAAGCTATCCCAAGAAGCAGTAATCGCATAAATAAGTTTCCAATAAAGTAATATGAATTCAGTAGCAGTACATCGTTTATTCAAATCTCAATCAAGGCTACATGCAGGCTACACACAGGCATTCAAACGATTGAGAGTGCATAAAAAAAAATAGAGTTTAGGAAAGAACATCAACAAAGGTGTACAGAGATAGGCTCTCTTAGCCATCCTTTCCCCAAAGCTACACACATGCACTAATACAAATTAATATTGCATCCATAAAAAAAGAGAGCTTCCATGTTGTCTAAACAGAAGGCGGCGTAACATTTCACGCTAAATGTAAATAAAATAAACCAATTGATACAAAGTCCTAGCGTCCTTCTTCAAGCTTACACGACAGGAAAAAATTGTGCAAAATTATGCTACTTGTATAACCAACAGAGGTATTCAAGGGCTTCACTTTTGTCTTTGGCCAGTCTCGATTAAACAACCGCCTGAAGTGTCAAGCCAATATCCTTGGCAAATTCTACCCATGATCAGGGTTGCGAGCTGTGGCGTGCTATGCCCTTCACCATTAAACATTTAACACAAAAAAATACTAAGCATGTACAGGACTACGAACTACACCATGCTGCACCCTCCACCATAAAACATTTAACACAAAATATCAAGCAGGTACAGGGCTACAAGATGCACCGAGTTACGTCGTCCCACCATATATCATTTAATACAAAAATATCAAGCATGTACAAGATATACAAATCAATCTTCCATGAAAATAGTTAAACTACATAGTAATATAAACTCGACACGGAGCCATCCCCAAATGCCATAGAAACATTGGCCTAGGTTTTCGTTTTCTCCTTCTACGGGAAAAAGGAGAATATGCAGGGTTTAAATTCCTAGCATAAATAAAATAACAAGACCTAGAAGGCGCAAGGTTTTCAATAATGAAACATAGAATATTCAGAACCTGCGATTGCTCCTCCCGTGACAATATTATCTCTGTTTGAAGCCTCTTCTAAAACTTCTTGTCCTATTTTTCCTCCCTTGCTAAAGTATCTACAAAAGAGCTGCCCCCCCCTTCCCAAATGCGTGCCCTCTTCTCTTTTCAAGAATCCCAATCTTGGACACCCACATGGAAAAGCATCCATAACTACTCCCCATCGAAATGATAGTCATTAACTAGTTGGTTAACAAAATGTCCACCCCATAGCAAAATCACACTAAAAAGCACTATAAACCTTTTGTGTACCATAAATATAATTCATAATTGCAAATATATTATAAACATATTAATTAAAAACAAAAGTAACACAAACATTATTTTTAACATTAGGTTTATACTCTTTGTTCTATAAATATATCCTAGAAGAACATATATGTAAAATATATATGTTAAAAGTATGCACTTATATATCCTCATATATATATATATATATATACTAGAGGCAATACCGTTACATATGTACTTATATAGAAAAATTAGCTATCAATCTTTAAATGAAAAGTCAACAAATTGGTGATACTTCTTTAGGTACTTTTGTATATACAATTATATCATACATAAATTAACTTAACTCCTATTCAAAATCTAATAAAATCCAAAGAACACCGCGACCTTATCGAATTTAAAACTCTCCCCCTTGTGGTTCACCATGCCCTTTTACACTCTAGGTTGCATTGCTAACCTTGTCTAGGTTGTACATTATATAAATAGACAAACTTGTGTAAATAAGAATCTTACCACAGATGGGGATGTTACAAAACTCTCCCTCTTGGAAGAACACCGTCCTTGGTGTTGTGCCATTTTTTTTTTTGCACTACATCACTTCTTCATCCTCCCTCCCTGCACTTTCACCATATGCAAACGCATTCTCTTTCCATTATATTGAAGAAACAATATTTACAATCTTATGACAAAGGAATAATAAAGATAGGAATTTTTATGCATACAATACTTCTCTCAAGTATTACTTTGCTCCCTATTTTGTGTGTTTCTAATGCTTTGCGATTTTGGTACCAAGTCTACCTGGTTCAAACGTTAGTTGCATAATATAAAACATAAAATTTCGGAGCCATTTGCTCCTCTACATAGTCACTTATTGTTTACTATGTCTTTTTTCATTTCACCTGTAATGTCTTGCTAACATCCTGCATATTAGTTTACAATAATATAACATAAAGTTTCACAATATACTATTGAAGTTACTCAACTTCGGTCTGCATCTGTATTCACCAAAATACATCATGTCCATTCAAAAAATTTCAGCAATCCAACACCATTTTTTTTAAAGAAAATGTTTAACCACAGATGTATTAGCATTTATAAGAGAAAGACATCAACAATTACAATCATTTACCTATCTTGCAGGGTCCTCCTCCTACACTCTTGTAGCATTATTGGCGGCCTTACTTTTTAATTCCATAGAATGTGAAATCAACATATTTGATGTGCAATTCATGAATCACACACCGAATGGTCCACAATTACGTAGAAACTAATTTCATAGTCAAACAAGTAAATAATTAATTAAATGAAGACTTACTACACACTGGATGCCTATCATACATCCAACGATTTTAAATTGGCTTCCGTAAGGAAACGTTATTCAAAAAAACAATTGTTGTATTGCACATGCAACTTCCTTTATTAGATGTAATTCTATCTGCATAAAAATTTTCAAACATGTATCTTGTACATAACATATCAAATGCATAGGGGTATCATTCAAAAATACCTTTGAAATCATCTACAAACTCTGTTATAAATTCATGGCGCTTGTAGTTTCTCTAGCTCGCCATGGTGAATAACACACCAATGCCACTTCGAGTGCTTGTAACTTATCATGCGTCATAATTCAACCAACATATCCAATACCAGTAATGCACTTACTGTGTGAAAAGATACATACAATAATGTTACCTATATACTGTACACCATGTCACATTGAGATACTATACTAGACAGTAGCATTTTAATTGAATAGCAACTTTATTGAAAATATCATTATTTCATTTGGAACATAACTGTGTTCTCATCACAAATACATAATTTCAAATACACACATATATTTGCTGCAATTTTATTTCATTGCATACCTGTGGTATATCCATACCATTGTAACATCTTTCATATGCATCAATAGGTGGTCTTCAAGCCCTCTCGCTTGAATTTCAGAAATATTCTTTTTCCCCTCAAACCATCTCGCTTGAGTCCATGAGCTCTTTTTCCCTTCAATCCTTCTCACTTGAGCCCAGGAAGACCTTTTTCCCCTCAAGCCTTATCACTTGAGTCTAGGAAAACCTTTTCCCCCTCAAGCCTTCTTGCTTGAGTCCAAGAAAACCTTTTTAACTCAAGCCTTCTCGCTTGAGTCCAACAAAACCTTTTTCCCCTCAGGGCATGCATCATGCACATTATGATACCCAACACTCACCCAGTGCTCTTGAGTTACAGAGTGCTCCAGGATCTTTTACATCATTGCAACCATGGAACCACCTCTAACAACTCTGCAGGGTATTGCGGTGATCATGCATTAAACTGATAGTGCTCCTACCTGAACACATCTCGTGTTCCATACCCAACTCTAGGTGTTCCTTTCTGGCCCAAATCTGTGCTCCAGACTTGGTCTTCTCTTCTTAATTCTTCTTGCTTAGATTTAATTTAATCTAAGTTAGCTTTGTTTTAATTTGCAGGGCGCATCCCTCCCCCTCCCGCTTATCTTATTAATGTGAGGGTTTTATTAATTGTATAGTTATCTTTTAAATTTCTCTTGATGCACTCAAGATTTCCACTTCTCTAGTAATTGTGTCTCATGTGCATACAACAATGTCTCATAACATTGCATTATTGAACTCTTGCTTCACATGGTTCTAATGCCACTATCACGGCCAACCAATTTTAACAATAGAAGCTTTAAGTTGAGCCTATTGCACACGACAATCTATTAAGTTTGAAAACCAAACAAAGGCATTCACTAAAATTGATTTTTGCGAAGCCGATTTGGTTTAGTGATCCTTTCACCATAGATTAGCTTTGGTTATTTAACTTACAAGACTCTACTTCGTGCGATCAATTCCTCGCACACATCAACCAATTAGGTATATCATCTAAAACATCATGAAGGCCAAGTGTCAATCACAAAAAAACACAATAATATTTTTGTATCACATAACACTTTACATAATCATAGTTCTTTGAAAATTTATCACAAAATTATGTCAATCACCACAACATGCGACACAATCTGATAGACAATAGGTTCACCTATTTACTTATCTTACTCATGCTCTGAGTATATCTCTTCACAAGTCCTTCAGTATGCTTACCACAATTTATGCATAATATGCATCATGTCCTTTGTCTTTCAACAAGTCCCACAAATCCTAACAATCTTACGGCCATAAGCTACAATGTAAGCACATAGCTTTGATGTGTTCTCTTATTAAGTTTTATTTCTTTATGAGGTATAATAGCTTATCCCCTTGAGGAGCTTACAACCTTTTTCCGTTATCTTGATACAAACAATCAATTCATTAGACATCATGATTATTGAATCTACACATTCATAGACAAGCATAAACTTGACAAAATTGTCCCTACATATGCTAAATATGCAAAAAGGGATTCAACTGACATCATAGTCTACTTTTCTTGTCTAAACAATTCATATCCAAACAATTTACTACTATAGAATAACATAGTTTTAACTCATGTTCCATAAAGAGATTGTATCTCTATCCTTTATCCAAGAGACCATACAATCTTACTGGAAGAATGTTATTCCTTGAGTACTATAAAGAATGGAACTTTAGCAATGTTACCTCACTTTATAATTTCACACCTCATGCTGATCCCACATAGGCCCAAGTGCTGAAACCTATGCTTTGATACCATATGTAATATACCCAAAATCCTACTCACAATCTAGAGGGAATGGGGTGAATTTTTTTATTTTTAATTTTTAATTTTTATTTAACATACTTGGTAAGCATCATTCCTTCTAGAATTGACCTCTTGCATTCAATGAGTAGATGACACATTAGTCTCATTTATATGACCTAGAATTTTTATAACGTCCCCTTACACTCATCAAATGCAGGGAAGGAAACGTTAACAACACACAGGGCTTTTGGCAGACTTAGCCCCAACATTCTTGCTTTCTCAAAAATTTATAACAATTAAAAACTTCTGTGTGCAGCTTCAACTCAATAAAACACAGCGGAATAAACATACTAGCAAGCACACAAACAGTAATGCCGAACATATATATATATATGACAGCAGAGGATGATTTAGCATATAAAGACCCAATCTAGTTCCAATGCCATGCATAGATTCCAAATTAAGATAATTAATTCATTTCATTAAACATGGACAATTAACATACTGCAGAACACATAATGCATATAATTTACCATGCAGAGATAACACTTATCTTTGAGATGAATCTGTCCCAACAACTGGCTACGTGAGAGCAACGTTCCACCCAACCATAGATCTCTGTCCAGCCTGTATTCTTTCAGCTGAGAGATCACCCCCGAGCTGGGTTGTGTATCCACTAAGGAGGAACTAGCTGGGCTCACTCACAGCCATGGTTTCGGTCATCAGCTATGCTAAGCCAACACACCGTTGGGTTTATCAAGCATACAAGAGGATAGAGGAGGGTAATGCTAAGCCAGTGAGCTCAACCACAGAGCTACAGGCATCTCAAGTGAACTCAACAGTCAGGCACCCACATTACCTACCACATCCAACACAAGGAAGATCCCCTTCTCTGTTACATAGTCCCTCAGGAAACTCTTCCCTCCAGTGCTCTTCAGGATGGGCATAGAAAGGTCCAGCTGCTAATCCTTGAGATCCTAGCCTTCACTGGGTTTATCAAGCAAACCCAACCTCTGCTCAGTCATTCATACTTGGATTTCTCACAGTTCTGTTATTCAATAACTCAATCCCGTCACTTTATTTCCAGGCTGTAAAAACTGGGTTTTCCAATGGATTTCAGGGTAGCTAATGCTCCCAAATTCGCCCCAAGGTTCATACCAATGGATCCCCCATTGGATTTCACTGTCCAATACCAGATCTTGACGTTTTTGGCTTCCCAAAACGCGGGTTCCTTCAAAGTCGCGATTTGTGGTTTTGCTCTCTACTGGCAATTCGTTTTTTTGGATCGAAAATGGTGCTGGTAAGTTTCTCCAAACGAATGGGGATGAGGAAGAAGCAACTCCCATGAGGTAGAGTGGCTTGTGGTACAAGAAAACAGAGCCCATACTCTGCCATACGAATTTCTGGGTTGCACATGCTCCATTGAAGCCATGGAATGAATTCTTCAACCACTTCCTTACAACAGAATTAAATGTCATCAAGGAAAGTCAAATGGGTTCTCACAATGACATTTGGCAGCATATGGTTCATCCCCACAACCCCCTCACCACTCCCTAGTGGATACACATAGCCCCTTCTCATTCGTTGCCTCCATAGCCAGTCTTGGAATTTTATATTGCATGATGTTTATTTACATCCTATTACAATTTCCATGGCTTAAGAGCACATGGGCATCAAATATCAATGCTTTCCTTTTTAAATCAAATTCGGGCTTTCACTAGCGGGGCCTTGGCCTTGAGCTCCACGCTAGGAAAACATACATCACATGTACACATTATTTACATTAAATGCTAATATATCCTAAGGGTCAAAATGGGATATTACAATCCCCTCCCCCTGAGAATAACACTGTCCTCGGTGTTCCAAGACTTAGGCATACATATACAATTTACACATGTCCAAAACTTCAAAAACTTTGCAGATCTGCCCTGCATTCTGTTCTTTACTTTGAACTTTCAGGACCAAGTCCTTTGATTTTCACGAGCTGCTCCTGCTGATTCGAATCTTCCAGCTCATCCATAAGTCTGAAAACTTTATGGCTGCTACCCTCTTGAGGTTCATCTCGTTCTGCTGCTTTTGCATCTTGAGCATCTCTCCAATATTTTCTTGGTTTTGGTAAATTATTTGAAGAAGACTTTCATCCAATTTCAACAGCCTATGGTCTGCTGCCATGGTCATTGTGCACAACTGGTTCTCACTGTACTTACAAGCAACACTTGCTTCGCAATAGCTACCACAACTAGTTTCACTTTTCCACATAGTTCCACTAGCCCCATCTTTCATTACTGCTCATGCTGAGCTCTTTGGGACGGTTACATGTCCACACGCATCCTTGAGATGCTTTCATAGTCATTGCTTCCAACAATACCTACACTCAAACATTGAATTAATTCACATGTTTAGTTTATTTTCATAGGAAATCATAACCAAATCATATACACATGTATATTCATAAGCAAGAAATTACAAGATAACCAAATACTTATCTGCATTGGATGTCTTCACTTTATTCCATAGGGTCCTTCTTTGCTTTACAAGCCTTAGAATCGCCTATGGATTTGGGTGTTTGGCCAACGCGCAGGCTACCCCTCAACATCAAATAGTCTTGTATGTTTGTCCAGCACGCAGGCTGCTCCACAACATCAATAATCTTGCATGTTTGGCCAGCACGCAGGCTGCTCCAAATCACCAATAATCTTGCATGTTTGGCCAGCACGCAGGCTGCTCCAAATCATCAATAATCTTGCATGTTTGGCCAGCACGCAGGATGCTCCAAATCATAAATAATCTTTGCATGTTTGGCCAGCATGCAGGCTGCTCTAAATCATAAATAATCTTGCCCAACCAACCACTCTCTGGATTTACCAAGCAACTTTTAGTTCTTTCAGGGTCCTTGCTTCCTGCATTGACCAAGGTTTCCAACAAAGAAACAATAATGCATCAGCTCACTGTTACAAGCTTTATACTTGAAACCTTCATTATTTCAAATAAGAAATGAATGAAATTGAATACTTATCTGTATTGTGCATTTCCTCTCTGGTCCACAGGGTCCTGCTTTTACTTTGTAAGCCTTGGGATCCTCCTGCGAACTAGGATGTTTGGCCAGCACGCAGGCTGCTCCAAATCATCAAATAATTAACACCTTACCAGTACACCTTCACACCGACTGGAAGGAAACTTCACTACGACCATTTCTAGGTCAATGCTCTACTATGGAGCCATAGACATATAATATCCCTTTCATCAATACTTCACAACCCTTCATCAAAACCTCCACAACCTCCACAACATCCTTTCATTTATATTAACCCTTCCACCACAACCCCTCACAACATCCTTTCGTTTTGATTCTTTAGTGTGTAACATCAATTACAATCTGTTTAGGCTGTCAACACAAGATGGATAAGCAAGTTCATTAGTATTTTTGCTCTAAACTGTAAACATATTTCATAACATTCACTATCCAACCTTGAAACACCAGGAATGCGTCCATTTCCTTAAGGCGTAGTCAATATTGGCATCCCTAACATAACTCAGCACCAGAAAGGCGTGCACTCCTTACTGATGTGAACTATGAAGGTCCTAATCATACTTCAAGAAGTCCGCCATAATGAAAATAAAATCAAAACATGCTCTGCATATTAACTCTAATAATTAGACATGCATGTATATATATATATATATATATATATATATATATATATATATATATATATATATCAATCAGGGTTTATGGAACACTTATCCATTTTGCAGATGTTATTTCTCTTCTTTATTGAGGAATGGGGGCTCCTTCTCTGAGTTGATAGTCCCTCGGTTTGCCATCCCAATTCCTTTTGATGTTACATGCCTCTCACATGTCTTACTGACATAATCTTCACCATCTCACTCATATTGTTTACCAATCATGTAGTGCAGATGAGACATTAATAATGTCTTATGGCATTTCACCTGAAACCCATTTTCAAATCATGGAATCCCTTCCCATGAAGTTTGGCTTCTGCAGGCCCACTCTCATGGTCTTACTGCAATGTGCCTTCCTAGCACACTTATTGAACAGCCAAACAGTTAGCAACATTTAACAATACAATTCAAATCTGATTGTTCCATAACCAATCCATGGCACTAATAATTAAATTCAGTATGCATTTGCAACTCTGTCTACTACAGAAATTGGTTTTCTTATCCATGAGGCTATCCTCATATTGTTTGGCTCTTGTAAGTGACACCACTATGCCCGTTATGGTCTTATGCCCGCTGCCATACATGAGCATCCACTTACAGCATGTCCTCCTGACACATTTTCATATAAGCCAAACAGTCATTAGCAATTATTAGCAAAAATTTCAAATCCGAAACATCTCAAATCTGAGATTTACAACTGTTCTTACTAACAGAACTTAGAGCTCTCAACCATGAGATTTCTTCTCATAAGCTCTAGATCAAATTTTCAAATCTGTTTCTCACATAAATTTGATTTGCAATTGTGATATTATTCTCATAGCCATATCATTCATACAACTCTATCCTTCCACAGAGCATTCTAGCAGCCCATCGATCATGATTGGGCTCTTCATGCACTTACTATTCTGCATTCATAACAGCCCATGAAATGATCCTAGAATTATCATCAATTCATCATTTCATTCATTATTTATTTTGCAATAACATATGCATCATCCCTATGCATTCATACAATGCATCACCCGATTTATAAAATCTCTTAATGCACATCTACTCAATGCTACCTTGCATTGTTTCATGAGTACTATGCATTCAAGCATATTATGATCGAAACATGACTATCTCATATACTTGCATTACCATAATCAGGACCACCAGTCCTCACTTGCTTTGGTTATTAAGCACATAACCAACATATACATGGCATGATATAAATTCATATGAATGCATTGAGATTTCTAAACAGTCCCAATCGGTATTCAATATCACATGCAAACTAACTCAACATAGCTCAAACATAGTTGAAGAGATCTTACCAAATCCTCTTTCAACATTCATGCAATTTGGAACCAATAATCATTACCTGCATGGTTACCATTAACATCGTCTGATGTTACCTGATCAGTTGGCCTCTTACCAAGGCTACTCAGTCCTTTTGCCAACTTTATGATCATAGATTTGTTGCACCATCCTTTCTGCATAAGGTTGTTGGCTTCATGCAACAACATCCTCAACACATTTAGCCATGCTCTTTGTTATCTTTGGTCCTACAACCAATACCAACATCAATAGTGATTATCAACCACAATATTCTCCATTAGTGGTTCATTGCATATGCAGACTTCATTATTCTACCAATATGCAATATCCCATTTATGCACAAGCATTTCCATATGCACTATGCAATGTTTGTTAAGATGCCATCTAGTGCATATACATCTATGTAATCTCTTACATTTTTAACATTTTTATGCAATATGACAATTTCATAATTCTAAGTATGATAACAAACAGGGGTTTAAGGAATTCTTCCCTTTTTGATCCTTCACTGTAACATGGAATTCCTCTTCCATATCATGCAATTGTAGAAATTGCTCATATTGACAGCAAAATTTGTTTTTCAAAACAGCCGCTGGCACTCTTCTGCACTCAATATCTATGATATATGTAGACCTCATTCAAACTCTGGTCATGCATCATTGTTCCCTGCTGGACAAGCTTTCCAATGCCTATCTTCATGCTCCATTCCGACATCGGGTGCGGGAACTGCATCTCTTCAAAAATGACAACTCTTACCAATAATTCTGCACATTTTACACAATTGTATTTGGTCCAGAATGCTAACTTCAGCCACCTGTGGAAGAAAATCTATGAAGAATCACAAAAACTTTTATATCGGGCGAAGTTAGTCCATATAACAAGGAACACTCAGCACTTCGCAGATCTCCATTCTGATGCACCATTCATCTTTTATAAAATTCTGGGTTTAACTACTTTTCCTTTTTAACTCCCTTTGCAATCTGTGCTCCACCTGTGCGCCATCTGCGCACAACCTGTGTGCAACCTGTGCACAACCCACGCACTATCCACGCGCAACCTGCACGCAATCCGCGCGCAACCTGCGCGCAATCCGCGCACAATCTGTACGCGACCTGCGCGCAATCTGTATGCAATCTGCGCGCAATCCGCGCGCAATCTGTACGCGACCTGCGCGCAATCCACGCGCAACCCGCACGCAATCTGCGCACAATATGTATGCAATCTGCGCACAATACGCGCACTATCCACGCGCAACCTGCACGCAATCTACGCGCAATCCGCGCGCAATCCACGCGCAACCTGCACGCAATCCGCGCGCAACCTGCACATAATCTGTGCACAATCTGTATGCAATCTGCGCGCAATACGCGCACTATCCACGCGCAACCTGCACGCAATCTGCACGCAATCCGCGCGCAATCCACGTGCAATCTGCGCGCAATACGCGCACTATCCACGCGCAACCTGCACGCAATCTGCGCGCAATCCGCGCACCTTGCGTTTCCTGTAACTTCCGAGGTCCATTTCTCCTTCATCCCTTAACCAAATTGGACGAATTTGGTACCGTTGGAAAGCTCTGGAAGAGGTCTATGCACCTGTGTGATCTTCTTCTTCATTTGAGAAGTCTGAACCTGTCATTTTTCCCAATCAAAGTGCCGCCCCCAACTTCCCAATATTACATTAAAATCATTCTGTCTCTTGCCTGCAACTGCAACTTTTCACAACAGTTAGAAATTTTTCTGGAATGTACCCTTTCGTCCCCTTACAGAGGTGAACTACTATAGATCAAACTTGCATAAAAACAGTAAAAGAATGGTAAGAACTTGCATATCTACTAAGGGATTTTCTTTTCATTTCACATTCAACAATCCAACCAATGGATTCACAATTAATCTCCAAGCAGCCAACAAGCATGGTCAAGGAAACTCATGAGCATAAGGGCGTAATTTGCAAGCTTTCCTCACTTCTGAAAACCATCAATCGGCCACACAATGTGGATTCATTGTAATTAACAATCATCATTAAGACATGGGGCTGTAACAATTGACTGTTCATGCTTTTACTCAGGAAATTAACAAACAGAACTCATTTCCAGCCATGCTCAACATTCAGGTTCATGCATTCAAAGCATCATGGACATTCAAGGAACATGGATTCATCATTAATTAAGGTCTCAAGCACATGATGCATTATCTCCTATGCACAGCAATTAACAACAACAACAACAAAACAATATAAGATGGCAGAGGTTGCTCCTCCTTTCTCTCCTCCATGGAGGTAAACAGACAAATACAAATTGAATGCTACAGCATTGGGGACAAATTAGAGCAAGCATTCAAACTGAAAATGAATTTTCTCCCTCCTTCCTCTATTTCATAGAATGCAATCCATGCAAGCAGCTTGCAAAAATCCCCAAACAGTCATGGAAATTATTTCCCATTCCAACAAATAGAAGCCATGCGATCTTGAGGTTTCTTTAATGCATTTTAGTTCCAAATACAAAATGCATGTACACACAATGATTTATATCTCTGTGAAGGGCCCAACAACCGTAGTGTTGAACCTAGAGCTCTGATACCACTCTGTAACGTCCCCTTACACTCATCAAATGCAGGGAAGGAAACGTTAACAACACACAGGGCTTTTGGCAGACTTAGCCCCAACATTCTTGCTTTCTCAAAAATTTATAACAATTAAAAACTTCTGTGTGCAGCTTCAACTTAATAAAACACAGCGGAATAAACATACTAACAAGCACACAAATAGTAATGCCGAACATATATATATATATGACAGCAGAGGATGATTTAGCATATAAAGACCCAATCTAGTTCCAATGCCATGCATAGATTCCAAATTAAGATAATTAATTCATTTCATTAAACATGGACAATTAACATACTGCAGAACACATAATGCATATAATTTACCATACATAGATAACACTTATCTTTGAGATGAATCTGTCCCAACAACTAGCTACGTGAGAGAAACGTTCCACCCAACCACAGATCTCTGTCCAGCCTGTATTCTTTCAGCTGAGAGATCACCCCCGAGCTGGGCTGTGTATCCACTAAGGAAGAACTAGCTGGGCTCACTCACAGCCATGGTTTCGGTCATCAGCTATGCTAAGCCAACACACCGTTGGGTTTATCAAGCATACAAGAGGATAGAGGAGGGTAATGCTAAGCCAGTGAGCTCAACCACAGAGCTACATGCATCTCAAGTGAACTCAACAGTCAGGAACCCACATTACCTACCACATCCAACATAAGGAAGATCCCCTTCTCTGTTACATAGTCCCTCAGGAAACTCTTCCCTCCAGTGCTCTTCAGGATGGGCATAGAAAGGTCCAGTTGCTAATCCTTGAGATCCTAGCCTTCACTGGGTTTATCAAGCAAACTCAATCTCTGCTCAGTCATTCATACTTGGATTTCTTACAGTTCTGTTATTCAATAACTCAATCCCGTCACTTCATTTCCAGGCTGTAAAAACTGGGTTTTCCAATAGATTTCGGGGTAGCTAATGCTCCCAAATTCGCCCCAAGGTTCATACCAATGGATCCCCCATTGGATTTCACTGTCCAATACCAGATCTTGACGTTTTTGGCTTCCCAAAATGCGGGTTCCTTCAAAGTCGCGATTTCTGGTTTTGCTCTCTGCTGGCAATTCATTTTTTTGGATCGAAAATGGTGCTGGTAAGTTTCTCCAAACGAATGGGGATGAGGAAGAAGCAACTCCCATGAGGTAGAGTGGCTTGTGGTACAAGAAAACAGAGCCCATACTCTGCCATACGAATTTCTGGGTTGCACATGCTCCATTGAAGCCATGGACTGAATTCTTCAACCACTTCCTTACAACATAATTAAATGTCATCAAGGAAAGTCAAATGGATTCTCACAATGACATTTGGAAGCATATGGTTCATTCCCACAACCCCCTCACCACTCCCTAGTGGATACACATGGCCCCTTCTCATTCGTTGCCTCCATAGCCAGTCTTGGAATTTTATATTGCATGATGTTTATTTACATCCTATTACAATTTCCATGGCTTAAGAGCACATGGGCATCAAATATCAATGCTTTCCTTTTTAAATCAAATTCAGGCTTTCACTAGTGGGGCCTTGGCCTTGAGCTCCACGCTAGGAAAACATACATCACATGTACACATTATTTACATTAAATGCTAATATATCCTAAGGATCAAAATGGGGTATTACAATTTTGCACATGAAAACCATTAGTTAAGAATAAACATTCATATGTCCTAAATCATCATCTGGTATAATCAAGTATACCCAACTCATGCAAGGGTCCTCGGTTAATCATTCTGATATTTTTACAACATCAATTTACATACTATAATTAAATAATATTTATACAACTTGTGTCACACCTATATTGTATCACATTTAGATGTCACATTCTCATAACACACCTTTTCTTAACCAAGCATCAACTAAACATTAGAAGCAAACAAGCTTTCCATTGATCTCATCATAAGTCAAATATAGACAAAGCTAAACACTTATCTATCAATATGATGACATGTCGTCGTTCTTCTTCATTCAACATTATATCAGCAATAGATTGAATCGAAAAGTGTAATTATAGCTTAAGAAGATTTAGTTATGCTATTTTAACTGTTTCTCCTTTACATCTTTCATGAAGTGAATACAATCAAGATTGTTTAATGAATCTCTATTCACACATTCTTTTGCATGTGCCAACATCAATGCATGCATATTGTAAGGGACCGTGCTAATTGTAACAATCTCACTATTAATTCATTCTTTCACCTCATATAATGTCTTACTCTTCATTTGCATAAGATGTAAACATTAATCATAGAGAATATGTAAGTATACCATGTTACTTGATCAAAATCTCATTCATTCTTCTATCGGAACCATAAACTATATGCTCCTACATTAGACATAAAATTCTATTATTATATCCCTGAATACAAATACATCATATAACTCACGAAGTAGTGAAAACATAAGCATATATTTGTTACCATTCATCTATATAGTTAGTACCATATTAAGTACCATATTAAAGTCTCTTATTCAAATTTCATACATACTAGATGTAAGTCTTTTCCGTTGGTGATCTACCAACCAGCTTGCTTATATACATAAAAAGTGAACATGAGAAGGTACTCTCTTACATTATCATAATACTTCCTCTTACTAGTTTCTAGAGTTCAAAGTATATCAAATATTTCAATAATTTTACAAAGTGTACATTTCTTACTAGTTTAGTAGAGCGTGGAAAAGAGTTTCCTTCCTGCTTTCTTCTACCTGGCTTCATCACACTTGGGACATTTATTAGTACCACTAATGCTATACTCTTAAAACTCTTAAAGGATTTTCTACAATTCACATAAGATATTTTATTTGATTATCATTCATCGAATATCATTAATGAGAACTATTTAGGGAAATGCATTGCTCTACCCAACCGTAGGTTCTTTGACGACTTCTACTCAATCCGTCCAAAGGCCACCCCGAGCAGGGCGTGGCGATCCACAATTAGGATAATGAATTTTTTAAGTCTCGTCACCCTAGACACAATACATTCAAATTATAAAATAGTACTCCTACCTTAACACATCTCATGTTCTAACCTCTTACTTGGATGTGATATTGTTCTCTGCTGGCCTTCTCTGGCCTTCTCTGCTGGCCTAAGTCTAAGTGTATACTCCAGAGCATGACCCTTTATGCTATATGGCATATACAAGATACAAGTATTTAAGATTTTTTGTTCATCAGGATTAAGTCATACGTGCCATCATACACTACAAGATTTAGTTTCCCATCACGCACAGTCATCCCATATGTAAAAAAAAAAAATGCATACAACATCAAATTAGAAATATGATCCTAATACAGCCAATACATAAAACCAAAAGAATAGTTTCGTTGTAGCATGAAAAGATCGTGGTAATCCATAATCTCCATAGAAACATCATTATATTTAATCAATCCCACGACAACTTAGATGAAATCGGTGGCAGCATATATAAATAACTACCATCACAATGTAAACACACATAAGCAGTATCCACGATTGTAGTGGTATGTATACATCTCTATTTTTTTATATCTAATAATGAACCAGCTCGAAATATAAATCATTATTCATTTCTTAATCAACTTTGTTCTGTATTGGCGTGTTCAAGAAAGACTCCATCTTTTAACCATCACAGCATTACCAGAAATCTGTGTCTATATATATAAAGAAAAATACAGATGCAAATCATTTGCTCTATCTCCAGCATTCACATTTTCCCAGTACATATACAGATAAACATAAAAGAGATGGAGGACCTTCATGTTAACACGTATGTCACCAGCATTCACAGGAAGCACACCCACGACAACGATACAATGATGGTAGAAAAAACAATTAAAATATCAAGAAAACGAAGTTAATGATGGGAGTCAACTATATGTTATCTTCAGCATTCACGCTATCCCAGGCAGCAATAATCGCATAAACAAGTTTCCAATAAAGTAATATGAATTCAGTAGCAGTACATCGTTTATTCAGATCTCAATCAAGGCTACATGCAAAAGGATTGAGATTGCATAAAAAAAACAGAGTTTAGGCAAGAACATCAACAAAGGTGTACATAGATCGGCCCTCTTAGCCATCCTTTCCCCAAGACTACACGAATACATTAATACAATGCATCCATAAAAAACAAAGAGCTTCCATGCTGTATAAACAGAAGGCAGCGTAATGTTTCACGCTAAATGTAAATAAAATAAACCAATTGATACAGAGTTCTGGCGTCCCTCTCCAAGCTTACACGACATGAAAAAATTGTGCAAACTCATGCTACCTATATAACTAACAGAGGTATTCAAGGGCTTCACTTCCGTCTTTGGCAAGTCACTATTAAACAACTGCCTCAAGGGTCAAGCCATTATCCTTGGAGAATTCTACCCATGATCAGGGTTACGAGCTGTGTCGAGCTACGCCCTTCACCATAAAACATTTAAAAAAGAAAAATACTAAGCATGTACAGGGCTACGAGTTGCACCGAGCTGCACCCTCCACCACAAAACATTTAACACAAAATATCAAGCAGGTATAGGGATGCGAGCTGCACCGAGCTGTGCCCTCCCACCATATATCATTTAGTACAAAAATATCAAGCATGTACAAGATACACGAATCGATCTTCCATGAAAATAGTTAAACTACATAGTAATATAAAATCGACAGAGATCCATCCCCAAACGCCACAGAAACATTGGCCTAGGTTTTTGTTTTCTCCTTCTACACGAAAAATAGAGAATATGCAGGGTTTAAATACCTAGCATAAATAAAATAACGAGACTGAGAAGGTTCAAGGTTTTCAATAATGAAACATAGAATTTTCAGAACCTGAGATTGCTCCTCCCCTCATAGTATTCTCTCGGCTTGAAGCCTCTTCTAAAAATTCTTGCCCTGTTTTTCTTCCCTTGCTGAAGTCTCTCCAAAAGAGATTCCCCCCCTCTTCCCGAATGCATACCCCTCTTCTCCTTTCAAGAATCCCAATCCTAGACACCCACATGGAAAACCATCCATAACCACTCCCCACCGAAATGATAGAGTCATTAATTAGTTTGTTAACAAAATGTCACTCCCATATAAAAATCACATTAAAAATCGCTATAAACCTTTCGTGTACCATAAATATGATTTGTAATTGCAAATATATTATAAACATATTAATTAAAAACAAAAGTAACACAAACATTATTTTTAACATTAGGTTTAAACTCTTTGTTCTATAATTATATCCTAGAAGAACATATATGTAAAATATATATTAAAAGTATGCACTTATATATGCTCATATAATATATATATATATATACTAGAGGCAATACCTTTACATATGTACTTAGACATAAAAATTAGCTATCAAGCCTTAATTGAAAATCCAACAAAAAGGTGATACTTCTTTAGGTACTTTTGTATATACAAATATATCATAAGTAAATTAACTTAACTCATATTCAAAAGCTAATCAAAGCCAAAGAACATCGCGACCTTAACGAATTTAAAACTCCCCCCTTGTGGTTCACCATGCCCTTTTACACTCTAGGTTGTATTTCTAACCGTGTCTAGGTTGTAGGTTATATAAATAGACAAACTTGCGAAAATAAGAATCTTGCCACAGATGGGGATGTTACAAGAGGGGAGAGAGAGAAAGGGGGGGGAGACGAGGGGAGGTAGGGGGAGTAAGAGAGAGCGAGAGGTGGGGGGCGTAGGGGATGGTTATGGTAAGGGAGAGTAGGAGGTGGTTTAGGGTTAGAGAGTGGCGGGTTAGGGGTAGTGAAAGTTAGAGAGGGGGGGTGTTAGTTTGCTGGATAGAGAGAGAAGGGTGGGGGTTAGGTGTAGGATGAGAAGTATGGGAGAGAGAGTGAGAGAGAGGGGGTTAATAAGGGTTAGGGTGAAGAGGTGTGTGTGTGAGAGAGAGAGAGAGAGTGGGTGGGGGGTATTAGAAGTAGGAGATGAGTAGAGTGGTGAGAGACTGAGAGAGGGAATTAGTAAGTGTTGAGAGAGAGAGAGAGAGAGAGAGGGTGGGGGTAATTTATAGGGGGAGTGGGAATAGGAGAGAGAGAGAGAGTGGGGGGGGGGGGGTAAGTTATAAGGGGAGGGGCAATATGAGAGATAGAGAGATAGGAGAGATACAGGGGGTGTATGGTTGGCTAGGTGAATTATGGGGGAGAGAGAGAGAGAGGGAGAGAGAGAGAGAGAGAAGGGGGTATAAGAGAGAAGAGATAAGAGATATGGTAAGTCTTAGGGGGAGGTGGATTAGGAGAGAGGGAGAGAGATAGAGAGAGAATGGTAGTTATGGGTAGGGAGAGTAGGAGGGGTTAGGGAAATAGGTCAGTGGTTTAGGGTTAGTGAGAGTGTGAGAGAGAGGGGGGGGTGTTAGTGGGTTGGGTGGTTATATGTATATGTTATAGCTATCAAGGCAAGATATCCTAACTCCTATGTTGGATGAATATAGTATCAACAAAGGGGGTTCCCTCGTTAGACCACTTTAAAAACCTATTTTATGCATGGTCGACCACCCAACTTGGGGCGTACTGGGAGGGCTTCTCTGGGAGTTAAATCTCTCCACCTATTACTAGCACAACGGTGTCCCAGTTCCTATCTAAAACAAAAATAACATGTGTCAAGATTCTGAGTTAGGAAATTGTTTGCAGGCAATTTCACAAAATGGTCCTTTGAAAACACTCTACACAAGACTTTAACAGAAACCCTACGGCCAACATACTAATGCAAGCACTATAAGAAAAAATGTATACAATTTAATATTGGTTAGACAAAAAATTTCTACATTCTTACTCATTTAAATATTATAATTAAATTTATGTAGATAAAAATAGATATCATTAACTATTAAAAAACATTTAAATTTTGTTTTACTATTATTAAAGTAAGCAAGAAAACAATCATAATGTAACAAACTCTAAACTATTTCATCACTTACAACAAAATAATCAATATATTATAATATCTAAAAATATATATAAAATCAATTCTAACAAGACTAAGTTACTAATATTTTGCAAACTAAATAATTTTTTTATAATACACTATCATATCATTAAATATGCCTAAAAACCCAATTCCAATAAAACTGAATTACTAATATTTAACAAAACCAATATTACTAATAATACTAATATTAAAAAAACATTTAAATTTTGTTTTACTATTATTAAAGTAAAAAAAAAAAAAACACAATCATAATTTAACATACTCTAAATTATTTCATCACCTACGACAAAATAATCAATATAATATAATATCCTAAAATATATTTAAAACCAATTCTAAGTTACTAATATTTTGCAAAATA
Organism: Larix kaempferi; assembly: GCA_027924585.1. Classification (NCBI taxonomy): domain Eukaryota; kingdom Viridiplantae; phylum Streptophyta; class Pinopsida; order Pinales; family Pinaceae; genus Larix; species Larix kaempferi. The sequence goes on along the minus strand of BSBM01000401.1, from coordinate 23,745,458 downwards.
AATAATGTTTTTAATATATCATATAATTAAATATGCCAAACTCTAAATCTAATCAAACTCAATCACTAATATTTAACAAAACCAATTATTAACAATAATTTTACTAACATATCAGGAATTTCTTATATTATTTTTGCTATTTCTAAAATTAGGGAAAGGATAAATATCTTTAGATTGACTGGAAATATAATGCGATTGTTTCTGTGCATGAATCACATTGACAAATTCTACAACCATGAATCGCTTACCCAGCAGAGGATTGATTCCTCGTCATTTCTGTCTTTAGCACTTTTACAAATTATATGAAGCACTGAACTCATGCGTGCCGTGTGTTTGATGGAATTCTTGAACAAAAATTGCAAAGCAAGAGCCGAGATATATTGAAATATAAAAAAGAAACTATCATTTTCTTGTTGGTTTCTATGTTTACTTGGATATCCTTATAGTCATAGTCTCGTCCCTAGTTTGTCATGAACTGAAACATAATTCTTTTTGGATATGCTAAAACCAGGCCATAACTGTTTTAATGAAGTGTTGGGTTTTATTTCTCTACTGTGAATGATGATTTTTCTTTGGGAATGGGTTCTTTTATTGAGCAACCAATGTAAATGGTCCGAGACTCGTATATGTAAGTATCTATGCTTTATATGCATGAATGAGTAAGAAGGAGAATGGAATACTATTCTATTGATAAAGTTGTAAAAGGATTTTTTAATCTAGACGTATCTACAAACTTTATTCTATTCAATTCAAGAACGAAAAAACTTTCTTAGGAAAACCAGGTTAAAAAGAAGAAAACCTTACAGCTCGTTATTTGTGCTTCTTTTTTATGATCTTGTTTCAACTTTACTCATTAAGAAATTGAAAAGCAAATTGTGTAGTACTTACCTGTCTGTGTTCGTAGAGGCAAAAGCGAAGGGGTGGAACTCATAAGGGACGCGTCAACACAACTATTGTATGTGCATCATTTCATCTGGATCTTGATAAACTGCTAGCCAAACTAACATTGTCTCAAAAGCATTAACAAGAATCAATTTAGTGTTACTAGTAAATCTCAAAACCAAAAAACATGGCAGAACGTGAATCTTTCTGCTTACTTTCACATCATTTCGCGGATCTTTTCCTATATTTGCTTCAAGGAATTGATGATGAATTCAAATCGAATCGCATGTCCACGAGGAAAAAGGCTGGCTACGAGCTAATTTCATCTTCCATCCACCATAAAACCTCATAGGCCTGAATTAGTTTCAGCAGAGCAGAAAATAGCCATCCTTGAGAGAAACAAAAATAAAGAAACAAAACCACTACATATCAACATCGCTCATTGTCCACTATCGATAGAAGGGGGGATCAGAGACAAAGAATGATTATAATAAATTCAGGAAAAACTAATGGGAATTTAAGTGACCCAATAGAATCATCACTACCAACAAATAGATAAATGAACTTACGGGTCACTTCTCTTATAGAATGAATGCTACATACAAAAACAAGAGTGTTATACCTGTAAAAGGAAGGGTGCTTGGGTCATTTATTGATATCGGTGACAGAGGGAGACCACAACATATGAAAATAGAAATCAGACCAACCCTACCTCCCATCGTTGGTGCATTTGAGTTGGGTGCCATAACCCTCAAAACAATCACGTGTTTCAATATTGGTGTACGCCTCTGTTTGCTCTTATGGGAGATCAAAGAACCCTCTACCCGCAGCCTTCAGGAATTCAATGAGTTCATCAGATATTCCATGGTTTACAACCTGGAAAATAACCCATTCCTAGCTGGCTCTACGAATTTCTGTCAGCGTTTTCCCATGAAGTTCAGCCACATGTAAAAAAGACAATTCTATAACTAGTATCTCAAATTCGTGAAAGAAAGACGTCCTACATTCTGGATGGATCCATGACTGCCAAGTGAACTCCCTTCCTTCTTCCAAGAGATCTAATCCTTTCCCAACATCTACGTCTACACACAGTAGTGTACCAACTCACGTTGTCAGACAATTCAGAAAATTCAATTCAAGAACGGGAAGAAAAACGAGAAAAGAAAACAGGTTGCAATAAAGGAGAAATAAAATGGGGTTTCGATCTTCTTTGTGGACATGGGTATCGGTTTTGGTAGTGACCTCTACTCCGTCGGAAGGTGCTTGGACATATTTGACATTCTCTTCGTACCTTTCCCCGGAACCTTCATTCCACGACCGTGTGGAATACACGTCCCCAAAAGAATCTGCCATGTCGTTCCTAAAACGAAATCAAGATAAACCCATAGACTCAATGTCGAGAAGAAATGTCGGCCGGAATACCCACAACCTGCATCAGAACTCAGTTCAAGCAAAGAAAATTAATACCTATCACTGTGGCATGTTTTTTCTGCGGCCTCTGTGTCTAGCTTCTTGTGGGTGTCCATCTTCTGGGATATGGAAAGTCCTTGGATCCACCCAACACTGGTCTCAGCAGCTCTGGAATACTTTCCTCATCTTATAGACGCCATAATCGTATATTCGTTCCCATACTTTCCTCTTTCCCGTTCCATTTTTTCGTAGTTCCACCATATCTCGCTCCCTCAGTTTCTTTAAACCTACTGGTGTTTCTTCGGGAAAGTAGCTCTAATCATAGAACGAACTAGCAAACAATAATCCATGAACCTACTATTGATCGGATCAAGCGACCCTGAGATATAAAACAATTAACTGCATAAGAGCTGCAGAATACACCATACCTTATTAGAGATGAAAATACGATCAGTTTTGCTAATATCATAAGGGGTAATACAGGAATTGCACTTGAAGTGTCGTTTACCTTGATCATGGATATCAAGAGTTAGAGATTTTAGAAAAAAACTCTCGTGAATGCATACTTTTTATGATGAATGCTCTTGAAACTCCCAGGCCATATTTTCACTTGAAGTTGGCTTCGAACTGTCTGTCGCTAGAAATGGGTCCATTGAAGGGATTCCACTCTAAATAAGATGCTTCACCAATTTTTTTTCCCACTCCAGTCTCTGCCATAATACATTGAGTTGTATGCAGCTTATAACAGAAGAACCACCGAAACCGTCTAAATAAAATAGGGGCATAACTGAAATATAGTAACTGATTTACCTAGATCAACGTGGTCACTGCTCACCAGCTGGAGGGACACTGAAGATATCCATAAACCAGAAGATACAACGGGATAACTCTGAGCTTGAAGGTGCCTATTACCTTGCATGGAGTGACCGACTGATGCTGTAGGACGCAGCACGACTTATTATCAAGAGTGCCCATATCATGCAATGGCTACTCAAGATGCTTTTGTTATTAAGTATTATATTATGACATGGAAACGCTCCATCACCATCTCTTACAACGTGGAGGAGTAACGTGACCAATGATGGTAAGGTATCGGAGACTCGGATATTGAAAACTTAAATTTGACATTCTAGAGAATTGTTTTCTTTTGAAATAATGTATGGGAGGGATGTCTATTGTTGAAAGAACAAGTAGTTGTCACAGTATTAGTCCCACATAACCACCAAATATTATTGACATAAAAATACTCAAATATTTAATATAAATATTTCATATTAAGTGCAGTAAAACTTTAAATTATGTCCAAAAATTGTCCATTAATTGAGTGGGCCAACATGTGTCCATAAATAGTCTTTATGTGTAAAAGAGTACAAAACATCTTGTCCTAACTACCTTCATATCTACTTGAACATGGAAAAGTACATGAACAACACATTACCCCTCATAGTATTTGTCACCACTGCAAGGTACCTATCAAATCAACACCCACAGATCTCTATTGGAGCCAACACATAATCTATTAGTTCTAAATATCCCATGCCACATTCATACCTGTTCAAGAAATGGTGATTGAATGTTTGTCATAACTGCATGGTAGTTCAACAATTCAACCCACTGTGTTCAATAAATGACACCTACCCATTAAATGCACCCATTAAACAGATGAAAGCACAAGGATCATTAAATAGACGAAAGCACAAGGATCGACCACGACAAATTCCTAGCCATTGGATCACATTTAAATCAATCCATAACACACATTCAAATTTGAGAGATTGCAATCCATGTGCACCCTTATTACCAATCGAATTCAACAACAAACAACTATAAAAGAACCACAACCCTTACTGAAGTTGCATTTCAGACATTCAAACTACAGAGTGTGTATGTAGTGGAGACATACCATCAGAGAGTGTGTGCACAGTATAAACAGGTAACTGCATAATAGTATTGTTACTTCTATTTCTTTTATAATCAACTTCAATTTTTATGTTATTTCTATTTCTGTTATAATCAGCTTCCAGTTTCCTTGTATAATTAGCTTCCCTTATAAATCTGCAAGTAGTTGCAAGCATGGAAAGAGTCAGCAATGCAAGGAGAACAAGTCATCGACTGAGCAGGGGTGCCCAACTATGCTACACCTCATCAGATGAGGAGAGGGTGGATCATGGAAATGGAAACAATGCTCCCAACAATGTTGTTGAGAATGACCATGAGGTGGTTGAGGACAATGTTGTCCCACCATCAACCATAGTTCAAGGCGCAGGTTCAACCAAGGAAATCATTGCAATAAGAGGCTAGAAAAAACAAGACATGTTAGATGCCATTGATGATATAGAGTTGAATTTATATCTCATTCGTGCAGCTTCTAAAAAACATAGGGTTGCTACCTCATCAGTACATTATTGGATAAATGGGCTCACACATACAGATCATAGAGGGCCTGTTATAGTTATGAGTGAAGAGGAGGAGGCTGAGGTGGTTCAGTTGTGTAAGGAGATGGCCCAAATGAGACATGGGCTAGAGCTCATACAACTAAAATCCATAATATCTCAAATCTGTCAAGGGAGGCCAAACCCCTTCAAAAATGGGTTTCCTGGTAAGTCATAGTGGTTTGGGTTTTAAAAAAATGAATCCAGACCTTGCCTTGTGTTACGTACAGCCGAGGGCCTACATAGAGACATGGCTCTAAGTCTACACACTGCAATTCTGACTAAGTTCTATGCCACCCTTTCTAGTTCATATGAGAAACATTCTTATGCTCCATACCATATATGGAACTATGATGAAATAGGTTTAGAGGAAGGAAGGAATTGTGGCATGCAGGCAATTGCCAATAGAGGGAGTCGTAATGTGCCAAATATTTTTCCTAGGAGTAGGGAGTGGATCACTATTCTATGTTGTGTAAATGCAATTGGTGCTTCAATCCCTAGATTTTATCTATTTAAAGGTAAAACTCAACTCAAAAACTATATACAAAATTGTGAACCATGTGCATGCATGGCTGCACATCCCCATGCATGCATGACTAACGAAATTTTTTTGAATTGGCTTACTCACCTGCATCTATACCAGGCAGTGTATCACTTGTAAATAGACACCTTTTGGTTTTAGATGGACATGGAAACCACATTGATGTGCAAACAATTGAGGAGGCTAACAATTTGGGCATCGACCTGTTGACATTTCCTGCTCATACCACTCACAGATTGAAACCCCTAGATGTTAGTGTGTTCGGGCCTTTCAAGAACTATTTCAGGGGTGATCAAGCTTCGTGGATGGAAAAGAATCCATGGGTGGAGGTAAAAAGGTTTGAGCTAGCCTAGCTTACAAGTACATCCTTTAAAAACGATTTCACACCTTCAAATATCAAGGCTGGGCTTAAGAGGATTGGAATATGGCCACTGAATTATGAGGCTTTCATGCATGATACTAGTTGTAGCTAGGCATTTGAACTGGATGGTAAGGAAGAAGGGGATGTCCAAGCACATGTTGATTGCCATGAATATGTGCAAGTAGAGGAAGACGTTGTTGTTGTTGATAATATGATATCACTCTCTCAAGGAGGAACCTTCTATGGTGATGATGATGAACAAGTAAGTGAAACACAATATAACAATGAAGCATTTGACAGTAACATGGAGGTTGTTATACCAACTGAAACACCTGAAAATTTTGCATGTGATCTTCTTAATGACTCTATTGATCATGCAACTGTCAATGATAATGTCAATGGGAATGTCAATGAGAATGTGGTTGGAAATGACAACATTGATCATGCTCCAAAAGGCAACAATAGAGAATTGACTTTTCCAAGCTAGGTAACCCCACCATCATGGCTAGCAGAAGCCATGAGGAATTTGGACAAAAATAATGTCTCAGGAACCAATGAAGAAAGCATGAACATGCCTTCACAACCAAGAGAATTGGATGATGAAATTGCTCATTATTTTTTGGACAATGGAAATCTGGAAGAAGATATTGTCCATAATGAGGTTCCAGTTGAAGAGAAAAATATGGTTCAAATAGATGTCCATAACATTGACCTAAATATTGAAAGACAAGTGTCAAGCAAGGCGCAGCAAGTGTCAATGAAGGGCCAGTTGCTTGGTCAGTTCCTAAAGCTACTAGTAGAGAGAGTGTCAGCAAAAAGAAGGAAAGCAACAATAGACAATCTTCGTCTATGCCTAAGTTCACAGTTACTCAACTCAGAATACTATATAAAACTATTATTTGAGTCTGAGCATAAGAAACTTGAAATCCAGGATTTAAAATAGAAAAAGAAGGATTTATCCAAAGAAAAGAAGGCTGCAAGGATTGCTGCAACAAAACTTCAAGCATAGGAAATGATTGAAAGAGAGAAAAAAAACAAGAAAAGGCCCATAAAAAATAGATGGCAAGGCAGGAATAGGAATTGAGAAAGGTTCAACAATTGCTTCAAAAAGAACAAGGGCTGGAAGAAAGGGTTTCCATTGATGCAAACATAGTGGAGGAAAGCAGGATGATGCCAAACATATTGGAACATGTTGTAGATAATACACCATGTTTCCAAGACCTCCTAAACATCCAAGTCACCCACTATAAACAAGTGTGCATGCCCACTTTATTCCCTCCTACCAGTGCAAGTGTCAATTGTATGTATGATTATCGAGGGGCTCCACCTAATGCAGGGGTTAGTAGAACAAGTGTACACTGTGGCTACTCAATCAGCCACAACCTAATCAGCCATTGTTAGGTATTCCAACCAACTTGGCTCAAGCAGGAAACTCAACAAGATTGGGAAGTGAAGATATTGGAGGACATCAAGCATAGGGGTGTCATATAGGGGTGCCATAATTTTTTTTGTGACCACATTGCGATGTGGATTTTGTAATGACTGACTCTGTTGTTTGTAACATGGTAATTTTGGATACAATCCTAGGTCATAGTGTTTCCTACTATTTGCGACATTGTAATCATGGGTTTATCATACGGTTTAATATACCAGTTATGTGTTATTATATATTACTATCATTTGCTTGTCTCATACAAAACATGCAAAACTATTATCAATTATTCAGTTATGCCATGAAAACTATTATCACTTATTCAACCCATAAAATTATCATGCAAAATGCAATTTCATCATTTCAACAGAACATTGTAATGTGCCCTAAATAAACATTTCATCAACATTTTTTCCTTGAATGCATAACAATTATGCCCTAAATAAACATTTCAGCAACAATTTTGCATAACAATTTTGCATAACAAGTTTGCATAATAATTTTGCATAATAACAATTATGGAACTCTATAATAAGTAGGCCTAGAATAATATTCATAAAAAAATTTGCATTATAACAATTTTGGAACTTTGTAATTAGCAGGCCTAGCATAATATTCAGCAACAATTTTGCATGACAATTTTGCATGACAATTTTGCAAAACAATTTTGGATCTGTAATAAAATGGTGTTATTTTTCTTGGGCCATACCATTATAGCCATAACATTCCAAATCTAGTATGACTCATGAAAACAATTCAAACTTAAACCAAGAAAACCCTGCTACAACGAATGCAACAGTTCAGAGAGATTCACCATAACCCTACTGCAGCGATTGCAACATAAACCAACAACACAAACCCTACATAAACCCTACTTCAACATAAACCCTACTATTATCAATTATTCAACAAATAAAATCGTCATGCGAAATCTAATTCAAACTTGAATGCACAAAAAAAAAATCTGCATTGTGCCATAAATAGAGATTTCAACAATTTCCAGCATAACCAGTCGAATGCAACACATTCATTATTCACCGTAATTCCCAACATAATCAGGAGCACAAGGATTAGAACAAGCACAATCAGGAGCAGGCCAGGCATACCAATTCCTGACAGCCCCAAAACGCAAACCAAAACCACCAAATAGTTCAAACATAAACCCACAAAACCCTGCTATAGGGAATGCAACATAAACCAACAACAAAAACCCTACATAAACCCTACTGCAACATAAACCCTACTATTATCATTTATTCAATAAATAAAATCATAATGCGAAATGCAATTCAAACTTGAATGCATAAAACAATATTCTGCATTGTGCCATGAATAAATAAACATTTCAACAATTTCTACCATAACCAGTCGAACAATTTCCAGCATAACCAATCAAACAATTTCTAGCATAACACAGATTAGAACAAGCAAAAGCAGGAGCAGGCCTAGCATACCATTTCCCAATATCCCTAGAACGCAAACTAAAACCAACCAAACTCGGCTGCAGTGAATGCATCAGTTCAGAGTAATTCACCAAAATCCCATTGCAGCGAATGCAACATAAACCAACAAAAAACACCCTACATAAGCCCTACTGCAACATAAACACTACTGCAGTGAATGTGCTAAGAAATGCAACGTTAACCTAGAAATGTAGTGAAAAAGGTCCACGCAATTCCCAATAGGTCGTAAGTGTTGAAAATCACAGTCGCACAGATAGCTGGTAGGAGAATCCTACCAGTGAGCCACCGAACAAAGCCACCGAATGAACTCGAGCAGGAAGCCACCATCTCCACCACCGAACCCACTACAGCACTGGACCACGAACCCAGGAAGAAACAAGCTGCACGAAGCCGACGAATGAATCCACCAAAAGAACTCGAGCAAGAAGCCACCATCTCCACCACTGAACCCACTAGAGCAGGAACCCACCATCTCCACCACCAAACCAATGGAAATATCCAACATGGTAAGTTGCATATGGACTCACCAACCTCTGGTGCACTATAGGCATGGGACAAGGATCCATGTCATGATAAACAGTAAACCAAAGCATGCGCACCAAGGATCCATGTCCAATCGCAACTAGCAGAGAACCAGAGTAGGATACGACCATAGCAGAGGGTAAAGTGAACAGGTTATGGGGCAGCAGAGCAACCACACACTAGGCCCAAGCAAAATAACATGGGACCTGCAGGAGACCACGGTAGAATGGCAATGGAACCATGGAAAAGTGCGCCATAAAGGCCGTATTAAAGCTTCCACCTACCACGACAGGTGGCGCTGCCATCTCATCCCGCAAACGCCAGCTGCCGAGGTGGCCATGTGGCGTGGGGAGTGGAGCCAGGTGGGGTGTCCAAGTGGAAGGGATCCAGGTGAGGTGTCGTAATTAGCCCAGGTGGGGAGTGGAAGTACTCAGAGGGTCGAGTGGATGTGCATTGATATATAAGGGCTTCACTTTATATCCCCATCGGGTATATATTTTTTCATATGTCAATGGTGAGTTATGATAAGATTTTGATTAGATTTTATTTTGTTTTTATTGATTTTTTGTTATAGATTTTTTTATATGTCAATGGTGGTGGTGAGGATAAATTTTCTTTCATTTTAATGTTTTGAATATATTTAAAAATTTAAATTCAATTAACTATTTAAATTTGAAAATAAGTTTTTTAAAATTTAAATTATATATATTTTTTCAATGTGAAATTAAATAGTAATCATAAATCAAATTTAATTACGAAATTAAGATTAACATAAAATAATTTATTGTTGATAAAGTATCTTTTAATTTTGGATTATGGCTCTTAAAGTTATTTCTAAATAACTAAGAATCAGTTAACTCTCTAACATGATGATGTAAAGGTCAAAGTACAACTATGAGTGTAAATTCTGAGAGAGCTTGTCTAATTAATATATGTTTTGTAAACTTATGTATATGTGATTATATGTGACTGGATATTGATATGAAGGGTTCTTTTTATTGATTGGCTATGCCAGGTGGCATGTAAACGATATCGTTTTCAATAAAAACTATGGTATTTTTTAGTGGAAAAAAAACTATGACTCTAATGTTATAAAAAATCTTCTTTTAGAAAAAAATGTTGAACCTTTTTTTTAAAATATAAAAAGTTTAGAAAAATCTGAGATAGATGTATATAAAAATAAATAATAAAATTTAAAAATTATTTAAATAAGAGCAATGATTAATTTTATGATAAAAATCCTTTATATTTACTAGATTTTTAATCTTGATTTTAGTATCCAAATTGATGATGGTGGAGGGGATTCCTTATTCCACAAATAAGAAATCTCATACACGAATTTGATCAAATTAAAATTCAAAAAGTTTTCAAAATTAAATAAAGTTAAACAACTGTAATTAAAAATTGCATTCATAATATATAAAATATACATTTTTTTAATTAAATTTAGATTCAATAAGAATTTAAAAAAATAAAATATTATTATACTTTATTTCAAGGAATTATCTAAATTAGTTATCTCCAATATCATTGGATAACAAGCAATTATAAAAGATATTAATTTATTTAAGTAAATTCGTTAAAAATGTTATTTATAAATATGGTAAAATATTTTTACCAATAGAAATATGGAAAAACATATTTTCCTTATAGATGACAAAAATACTTCATCAACATAACGGTAGAAAAACATATTTCCTTCCAAGAAAGAAAAAATACTTAATTTATGTTATTAAAAAATTTAAATTAATTTTAAAAGTTATACATCATAATTTTATCATTTAGACAATTAAATTTGTTTTATGTCATACTATTCAATTATCAATAGGATGAGTTCCTTAAAACAACTTATTTTTATCTCATTTACACAATTAAATTTATTTTATGTCATACTAATCAATTAATAATAAAATGGGTTACTAAAAAACAACTTGTTTTTATCTTTTCCACATGTTTACATGAGTTGGATACTTAAAACAACTTATTCTTCATAACAATCAAAATTAATAACCACATGATATTCCTACACTTTTCTATTATAATTTTTTTTAATTGAATATTTTTACATTGTCTAACATTGATGTTGACTTGTATGACATTTATATCTAAATATGTATACTAATATATATAAGTACATATATACCTTGTGTTATATATATGTTTACATGCATACTATATATATATGGGGCCCACCCCTCACCCCTTGGGCTAATTACGACACCTAATCTGATGGGGACATCAAGTGAGGCCCTTATATATCAATGCACATCCACCTGACCCTCTAAGTACTTCCCCAGATTTGATACATCATAAACAAGGTAATTGTTGGCCTTGAATATGGATCCTAACCCCAAGGGGATCAAGAGAGTTGAACATGTCAACTTGCAACTTTGGGGGAGAGACCTCATGCTTACCTCTTGACCACTTGAGCTAACACTTGGGGATTATATATAAAGTCACATATATAGAAGTATATTTATTAATACATCTGTTAGTTTATATATATCTATATCTACATATATATATATATATATATATATATATATATTAGTGAGCATATGCGAGCTTAGAATAAGGTTAGTCTATATACACCTATTATGATAGGTATACATGTAGGGTGAAAACATAATCTTCTATGCATGTATATCTATATTGATTTGTATACTAGGTATATATATTGAGGGATGTATATATAATAGAATACAAGAAAATTGGAGATAATGGTTTCATATGCTAAGTATAACAAATATTTTTTTTGTGTTCTTTATGAATCACAATGATAATACAAGTGCAATGGATCAAGATGTTTTGGCATTATTGATGATGGTAGAGATAGGTGATGCATTGAGCCTCCAAGAAGGAAAATTGTCTTGTAAGATATATATAATGAAAAGGAGCGATGTTGAGTTTACCCTCAAGGTTTGCTTATATGAAGGTTTCTTGAGTATCTTTCATAGAGTGAAAGTTATTTTTGTAGCCTTTTATGATATGGTAGTGAAAATGTTGTATAGGGATACTTTATTTATAAATACATGAACATTCAATAATGACAATGTGTGTTCCATAATATTATGTGACATTACAAGGACCAACTCATGGTTTTATTTCCTAGCATATATATGTTGTCCAATGTAATGCACTTTATATCAATCACAAACTTTGTAATTAAACTAAGATATATTTTGTAATTAAATTAAGATATATCGTTAGAGTGAGGTCCAAATTTTATAGAGCCATTGTCATGACTATTAAGTTACATTGTCCTAAGGATAGATTTTAGTATATAACTAGACTATAGAAACAACAAAAAATAAATGCATCTAAATATATAATCACATAAATGAATGACACATGATACGGGTATAATATCCAATACATGTAAAACACCAATGACTTGAGGTTTACGTGGAACCACCTCTCCCTTCTTCGTTTTAGACGATGTTATAATGAAGGCACACAATGGAAGGGTTTAGAAAATGTATTTTGGTGCTTCAACTCTATTGTTGCTATTGTACAATTGTGTAATCTTATGAGAAGCACCAAAGTAACTTAACATATTTTGTAAAACAATTATCCATTTAAAAAAAATCTTGGTGAATGCCATCCATATATCAACTCTAGTGTGCCACAAATGAAGAATTATAGCATCAAAATTTCATTTAATCTAAATACTTTATTTCTTAATTGCAAACCATGTTAAAATATATATGAAGAAATACTTTAATCATACTTGAAGTGTATGTTGGTAAAAAAGAAATTATCTTTTTTACCATTATGGAAAGTAACATTAAGATTAATGTAAAAATGCAAGACAATGTTTTAATATGAACAACCCATAATTTATTTTTATTGTTGTTAAGGTCATGTACATGATTAAGTAAATATATAGTTTTTATGGTAACATTTCGATGATTTTCATTTTTTTTTAATCAAAATTTTCATCAATGGCGGTGATCTCACTTGTTTATCTAGATTATTGTAAAATATGATTGACTTGAAAAAATCGTTTAATTCAATTTTTTCCAACTTTATTTTATTTTCTATATTTTAGGAATTTCACTTTTGTTAAATTAGATTTTATTATTTGGATAATTTTTTTTTAAACAAACAATTCAAAAAATAAATTTTAGTAAGTGTACAACTTTTATACAAAAGATAAAGTGTTTTACCTCCTAAAATTAGTCTATGTTTACTATTAAAATTTCTATATAATGAAATGTGATGTATCATAAAATATATTGATCTAATTAACTCTTAATATATATATAAATATATATAAATTTTGTAAATTACTAGTTTCTTAAAATAATTAATTTATAGTTTTGAATAAATGACTAGCTTTTAAGTTTTAACTAATTAAAAATAGTTTTAAGTCGTATTTTACACTTTTAAATTATATATATATCCATAAGAGAACACTCAAGTTTTTATTCTATACATATAAGCATCCTTGATTTCACTCTCCATTCACCTATATGAATACTGAAAATAAATAAATAAATAAATAAATAAAATAAAATAAAATAAAATAAATTGATAAGATGTAGATTTGATGAGTTCATAAATGTGCTTTTATCTACAAACACATAAAGTAAAACAATGTAAAATAGTTAAAAGTATATACATCAATGAAATTAAAGACTAAAATAATGTTAAATAGTTAATGGTACGTAATGTTCCCATTTTTGTTATCCAATAACACATCAAAACCCCATGGATTCTTGTGAAAACCACTGAATTAATTAATTAATGGGGAATTACATTGGCCAATTACTCTAGGCAATTAAATTAACTAGGAATAATTTAGCCTATAGTTGGTTAATAAATTAAATTAGAGGTGATGCAATTATTATTTGGATATTTAATTATTATTAAATGTGATAATCAGTTGGATACAGGTGCAATAGAGGTTAAGCTTTGACCAATAGATAGCTTGCAAAAGAAGAAAAGTTGAAAGCAGTTAAAGTTGGAAAAGAAGGGAAAAAAAAAAGGAAAAGCTGGCACAAGCGAGAAAAGCAGGAAAGCTCAGGAAAAGAAGAATAAAGAATAAAAGTAGATAAAAGCATAAAGCAGGATAAGGTAGAAAAACGAGAAAAAGCAGGATAAGGCATAAAAGCAGGAAAATGTTGTCAAAAACAAAAAAGCAGGATATAAAAGAAAAAGCAAGATAAAGCAAAAGTAGAAAGCAAAGAAAAAAGAAAAGCTTGAAAGAAATCTATCCTTATCCACTCCATGAAGGCGCATTATCCTAGATGACTTTCTCAACAAGTCACCTCAACTTTATAAAATAAGGAGTGCACACCACTTGCCCATCTTTTGATATTTTATGTTTGTGCATGAGTAAGCTTAGAGCTTCTATAGGCTTTGGAGATGCACCCTTAGCCACCTACCGGAGATGTGCCCCATATTTCCTATTACAGTATTCTGTATGTGATCTAGTGCATCCATTAATGGTCAAATTTCATATATGATTCAAACATTCCATGTAGATATTGATCCTTCAAAATTGATGCAAAGATCAAAGCCAGTTTGATGTGGTGTTGATGAATTTCACTCTAAGAGAGAGAGAGGAGTTTGAGAGATTGTAGGAATCTACATACATCCAATGCGACCATATTATTAGCCAACATCTCATTGACATCCTACATATTAGATTCAATGATTACACTTCTTCTTCTTACTCTCCTTTGAGCATTCTTCTCCGATCATATTAAAAATCAAAGAATTGATGACTCCCTATAATGTTTGAGATATGAAACTTATTTGTATTGATTGATAAGCTCAGTTCTTATTCTATGATACTTTTTATTTCATGTTCGAGTCATATTTGTTGAGATATTGTAACTTCAAAGAATATTATATTTGTACTTTATTATTCCGGAGATGTTTCATTCCTCCGTGAAGATCTTATTGTATATCCGGAGATGTTTATTCCTCCGTCGGTATGTGGTAACTCGGGTTATTAGACTTCCCTAGTGGGGGTCGTCCCTGTATGTGTCATGTGGGTCAAAGGGTTATTAGACCACCCTAGAGGGGTCAGCCCAGTCAGTTGTAGTGGGGTATTTAACCCATTGGTTAAATACGAGCCTACGTGTACTTGTGTAAAAGATATGTCAGAGTAGTGTATAAATAGAGGAGGTGTGTTCCTCATTTGACACACACACTCACTTGAGAGAGAGGCGCACTTGTGGAGGAGAGGTTTGCTATGGTGGAGGAGGAGATCATGTCTTTGGTTTGCATCTTTGTATATTGCTGTTCATCTATATTGAGGAAGCTTTACCGGGTTTTCTACCCCATGAGGGTTTCCCAGGATAAATCTATGTCTCTTGTGTTTATGCTATGCTTGTTGTTTCTTCAATGATCCTGTATATGCTATTATTGTGAAATGGAATGTAATGCTGCTATTTTCTGTCTTAGCATATTAAATCTTAACATGGTATCAGAGCTAACCTGAAGGAAGGCAAGGTATGGCACTTACGACACTTGCTTTACTTACGACAATTTGAAGGTTAGGGTTTTACATAGCAAAAACCAGCCATCGTGGAACTTTCGCTATAAATCCATTTATGCGAAGTTTCAGGGTCTGAAAAGTTTACAGGTCTAATACAACATCCCCAGGTACCTTGTGTCCAAAGGGAACCCTCAAATTCGTTGTACTTTATGAGTTATGATCAGTACAAGTTAGGGTTTCTGCCTCTTCCAGATCTCAGTCAAAATCAAGTAACCTTGGAAAAAAGGTCATAACTTGGGCTAGGAAGCACCAAATAAAATTTCATAAAAAGTGACAGGTAGTACATAGACTGTACTATCTCAAGAAACTTTTTCAGAGGCAGAAGGTGAACAAGTGACACGTGGAACGCCGTACAAGTTTGCTCTCCTGTTTTATCCCATAAACAGGTCATGTTGCGACACTTGGAATAAATCTCTCTCAGAGAGTCCAATTGAGGTCAGACCTATCAGGATAGAAATATAACAGGGCAAGCTATCTCAGGAAACGTTTTCAGAGGCTGAAGTTCAAACAGTGACACGTGGCATGCCGTACAAGTTCACTCTCCTGTTTTATCCCATAAACAGGTCACGTTGCGACACTTGGCATAACTCTCTCTTAGAAAATCCAATTGAGGTCAGACCTGTCAGGATAGAAAGATGACAGGTCAAGCTACTGTAGAAAACGTTTTCAGACCCTGTGGAGCAAAAATTTCAGAGTTATATCAGAAACAATCAGGAGCATATTTTTGTCAAAACAGAATTATTTTTGGAGCACCTTTATTCATGGCTTCCGGAATTTAGGGTTTCAGAGAAAGTTAGAATTTTTGGAATCGGAGTCCACGGCTGAATGCTACTCAGGAAAATCAAAATTTAGAGACCAAGATCAAATTTTTTGGTTGGGTAGAAGACCGGGCTTGATCAAACCCTAGTTCGGGATTTTGATCAGAAAGATGGAAAATTAGGGCTTCAGCAAAAGTTGGAATTTTTGAAGTCTGTAACCACGGCTGGAAGCTCCTCAGAAAAATAAGATTTTAGAGCCTTGGATCGAACCTTTTGATTGGAAAGAAGGGTGGGCTTCATTAAACCCTGGTTTGGGTTCCTGTCCAGAAGATCCAGAAGTTTCGAAGGCAATTTTGAGGGGTCAAATTTTGGAGATTTCAAAAGTGAAGTATGCTAGTTTGATCAGCTCAGCAAGACACATCCTTCCATCCATTCAGAAGCATGAAAGTCAAAGATTGAATTTTTAGGGTTTCTCTAGCAAGCCCTAATCAAGCTCCAAATCAAGTTTCAGGGGGAGTTGAGGCTAAGGCCTTACATAAGAAGACTACAAGAAGTCTCGACAGGTATGACTTAAGGAGGTTCAGGTATGTCTTGAAATATGATTCTTGATTAAGTTCATAATGTGTTTGTCTTCATATTATTTATTAGTACAATCTTGATTATTGTTAGAATTGTCTTATCACCCTAGTAACAGTATGAATGCATGTGAATGATCGAAGACATTCATTGATTAGGGCTATATGATTGTACTAATGCATTATGGTGTTGTGTGAGGTTGATGTTGTCTGCTAACAAGATACAGGTACATCACAAAAGACAAATCAAGTTCCATGACCATGACAACATGAAGACAAAGACTCATCCATAATATTTGTTCTACTTACGAGGTATGTATGACTTTGTTATATTATGCTTAACCTATGAGACATGTAGGTTCTAGCTCAGGATCTCTAAATCATTGAAGAGATTGTTTAGGTATGCTGTACATAACTAATCCAGATATGTTTTCTTATGTCAAGTTAGAATCTTACCTTGTGTTAGGATCCCTTATATAAGTATACTTGGTATGATTGGTTATGCTTATTCATAAAGTTAGTAATCAAGGGTTTATGCATATTTTGTCTCTTGTCTTGATGATTTAATTAACCAGAAGAGTACTATGATCAAACAAGAATATGCATGAGTAAAAGAAGACTTCCTTGAAACCCTGAATACTAATGATCATGACTATACATATTCAAGATTATTTAGAATTAGAATGTTTGGAGAATATACTAATGAACGTATGTTTGTGTATGAGATCATGAGGATGACACTAGTGCACACTTGAGCATGCACAGTGGTACAGAATGAATACAAGTTCAAAAGACATATAGAAGATCAAGCGGGAGGCAACCACACAAACATAAAAGATAAGTATTTGAGTTGTTATTTGAAATAGTAAATGATATTGCTTGTATGCATATTTGTATTCCTAGAATATATCATGTTGAGTGTAAACATTCATAGAGCATTGAACAGTATACTACTAATATGCATATGATTGGTAAGTTGGACAAACATTCCGTTGTTGCTTGTCTAGAATGAAACCTCTTTGCTGACATGCTGAGAGCTGTGCACACTCTCGATAGTATGTTCTGGTAGAGATGGAAGGCATCTAGATAGCCACTGTATGCATACAGGATATGGGAAAGTGTTGTGCCAAAGTATTGGTCAAAATAGTTGCATAACTATGTAAATGATATATGTATGCATAATAGGTTATCATGTCAATATGATTTGATGATTATGAAGTATTACTAATCATGTACTTAATTTTGATTTGTAGGAAAGATCATGATGAATGATGAACACTGAACAAGCGATGGATGTTAAACAAAAAAAAAGATTTTCAAATCAAACACACTATAGAAGGCTTGTGGCTAGAAGATTCTCTTAGAAAGAAGAAGAGAATCATGATGAGATGTTTGCTCCAAGTGGCTCGATAAGACCATTCTCTTAATGGTGTAATTAAAGAAGAAGTGTGAATCAGGTTATGTATGGGTTCCCAGGATCGATAGTAATTGATGAGAATACATGTGAGGATTGCATCATCCTTGAACACAAGTTCTAAAGTGAGCCGTAGACAAGTGTCTCTGAGAAAGAAGAGGGATTGTATCATCCTTGAACACTTGTTCTAAAGAGAGCCGTAGATGTATGTATTCAAAAATGAAGTCCTTGGTGGACATGAGAGGATTGGATCATCCCTAGACTTCAGTCCGAAAGAAGAGCCGTAGACGTATGTCTTCGAGAATGAAGTTCTTGGTGAACATGTGAGGGGATTGGATCATACCTGGACTTCAGTCCGAATGAAGAGTCGTAGACGTATGTCTTCGAGAATGAAGTTCTTGGTGAACATGTGAGGGGATTGGATCACCCTTGGACTTCAGTCTGAAAGAAGAGCCGTAGACGTATGTCTTTGTGAATGAAGTTCTTGGTGAACATGTGAGGGGATTGGATCATCCCTGGACTTCAGTCCGAAAGAAGATCCGTAGACATATGTCTTCATGAATGAAGTTCTTGGTGAACATGTGAGGGGATTGGATCATCCCTGGACTTCAGTCCGAAAGAAGAGCCGTAGACGTATGTCTTCGAGAATGAAGTCCTTGGTGGACGATTGAGGATTAAGTCATCCTTGGACGTAGTCCTAAATGTACGGTTAAGGATTAATTCATCCTTGGACGTTGTCCTAAATGTATGGTTGAGGATTAATTCATCCTTGGACGTAGTCCTAAATGTACGGTGGAGGATTAAGTCATCCTTGGATGTAGTCCTAAATGTATGGTGGAGGATTAAGTCATCCTTGGACGTGGTCCTAAATGTATGGTTGAGGATTAAGTCATCCTTGGACGTGGTCCTAAATGTACGGTGGAGGATTAAGTCATCCTTGGACGTGGTCCTAAATGTACGGTGGAGGATTAAGTCATCCTTGGACATGGTCCTAAATGTACGGTTGAGGATTAAGTCATCCTTGGACGTGGTCCTAAATGTACGGTTGAGGATTGAGTCATCCTTGGACGTGGTCCTAAATGTACGGTTGAGGATTGAGTCATCCTTGGACGTGGTCCTAAATGTACGGTTGTGGATTAAATCATCCTTGGATAGTAAATCCAGTAGTTCCGAAAGGAAGGATAGTCCTAAATGAATTGAGTGGATTAAATCATCCTTGGACAGTAAATCCAGTAATTTCGAAAGGAAGGATAGTCCTAAATGAATTGAGTGGATTAAATCATCCTTGGACAGTAAATCCAGTAATTCCGAAAGGAAGGATAGTCCTAAATGAATTGAGTGGATTAAATCATCCTTGGACAGTAAATCCAGTAATTCCGAAAGGAAGGATAGTCCTAAATGAATTGAGTGGATTAAATCATCCTTGAACAGTAAATCCAGTAATTCCGAAAGGAAGGATAGTCCTAAATGAATTGAATGGATTAAATCATCCTTGGACAGTAAATCCAGTAATTCCGAAAGGAAGGATAGTCCTAAATGAATTGAATGGATTAAATCATCCTTGGACAGTAAATCCAGTAATTCGAAAGGAAGGATAGTCCTAAATGAAATTGAGTGGACTAATCATCCTGTAAATAGATTGGGATTGCCGCGTCCCTAGACATGGTGAGATGTCTTAAAGTGATAAGGACTAATCATCCTGTAAATAGATTGGGATTGCCTCGTCCCTAGACATGGTGAGATGTCTTAAAGTGATAAGGACTAATCATCCTGTAAATAGATTGGGATTGCCTCATCCCTAGACATGGTGAGATGTCTTAAAGTGATAAGGACTAATCATCCTGTAAATAGATTGGGATTGCCTCGTCCCTAGACATGGTGAGGTGTCTTAAAGTGATAAGGATTGATCATCCTGTAAGTTGATCTGGATTGCATCATCCATAGACATGAGAGTTGTCTTAAACCGAGAGGAACTGATCATCCCGTAAGCGGATTAGGATTTTATCATCCTTGGACCTATGTCCTAAAGTGAGAGGGATTGATCATCCCGTAATTGGATCTTGTGTGTTGCAGGGTATGCTGCTATTGTGTATACTTGTATTGATGAGGATACTTGTATTGATGATATGTATACTTGTATTGATGAGGATACTTGTATTGATGATGTGTATACTTGTATTGATGAGGATACTTGTATTAATGATATTTATACTTGTATTGATGATGTTGTTGATCGTGATGATCTAGATGACGATGTTGTTGATCGTGATGATCTAGATGACGATGCTATTGATCGTGATGATCTAGATGACGATGTTGTTGATCGTGATGATCTAGATGACAATGTTGCTGATCGTGATGATCTAGATGACGATGTTGCTGATCATGTGATGACGATGCTGATGATCGTGTGATGACGATGCTGATGATCGTGTAATGATGATGCTGATGATTGTGTGATGACGATGCTGATGATCATGTGATGACGATGCTGATGATCGTGTGATGACGATGCTGATGATCGTGTGATGACGATGCTGATGATCATGATGCTGATGACGATGCTGATGATCATGTGATGACGATGTTGATGATCGTGAGATGATGATGCTGATGATCGTGAGGATCCAGATGTTGATGTTGCTATAGTTGTTTGAGTGTTGCAGAAGATAAAGACTCAGTACTGAAGATGTTGATGTTCCAGTATTGAAGATGTTCCAGTAACTGCTTGAGTTACTGATGATGTTGAGAAAGCTTCCAATGATTTATAGATGTATCATGTATGATGTTGATGACTCCTTGCTCGTGCAGATGCTATTATAATATCCTTCTCGTTAAGGGGGAGTGTTGAGATATTGTAACTTCAAAGAATATTATATTTGTACTTTATTATTCCGGAGATGTTTCATTCTTCCGTGAAGATCTTATTGTATATCCAGAGATGTTTATTCCTCCGTCGGAATGTGGTAACTCGGGTTATTAGACTTCCCTAGTGGGGGTCGGCCCTGTATGTGTCATGTGGGTCAAAGGGTTATTAGACCACCCAAGAGGGGTCGGCCCAGTCAGTTGTAGTGGGGTATTTAACCCATTGGTTAAATACGAGCCTACGTGTACTTGTGTAAAAGATATGTCAAAGTAGTGTATAAATAGAGGAGGTGTGTTCCTCATTTGACACACACACTCACTTGAGAGAGAGGCGCACTTGTGGAGGAGAGGTCTGCTATGGTAGAGGAGGAGATCATGTCTTTGGTTTGCATCTTTGTATATTGCTGGTCATCTATATTGAGGAAGCTTTACTGGGTTTTCTACCCCATGAGGGTTTCCCAGGATAAATCTGTGTCTCTTGTGTTTATGCTATGCTTGTTGTTTCTTCAGTGATCCTGTATATGCTATTATTGTGAAATGGAATGTAATGCTGCTATTTTATGTCTTATCATATTAAATCTTAACAATATTAAATATAATAAGAAGAATTCAAGAGCCTTAGAAGCTGTTTGAGCTCGTATTTCTCAAGACTAGCCCATTGTGCATTTATATTTGACTAGTTTTTCAGTATTTTTAATTAAACATTATAAGGATGCTAATTTTAGGTTATTTCAGTCATCATAGGTTCTTAGGACAATTATTAATTCCATCCAATCATCATAATGAGAATTTTTTTCCTTCTCTTCCTATTTGGGAGAACCTGTAAACAAACTAGCTGAGCAATCCTACATAGCGCTCTTCCTCCTTTTGACTTAGAAACTCTGCTTAATCCTCCCAAAAATTCAGAAAATATTTCCAAGAAGTATATTAGGGGGTTAATTACTGATGTCCTTCCTCTGGTTACTATAAAGTGTAAGTGAATGAGTCTACTTTGCATATGTTGCTATTACTAGGCAACCTTGTGTAGACTTCAACGGTATCTATTGTCGAAGCATTAACGACCCCAGTACATTGTGAATAGGACTCGAAGTCTAGCCTCGATTGCATTGTATTTTATGTTTTACACTACTAAACATATTCTGCAGATCCAAAAAAGTCCAACCATCAAGCTCTGTCAGGGTTTATCTATGTCCAAAACTAGTTTCTTCATGACTACTTTTGCAGACTAGTTTCACTTTTCCATGTTCATGATTTAAAATTGTTGTGACTTATTTAATATCCTTGAATCAATATTTGGGGATATTATGGTGGTATTAGAGAACTTTCATTGGCTCATCCTGTGGAAAGTAACTCTCACTGGAACAAAGGTCTCAGATCTATTTCTAAGTTGCAACCACATAATTAGTTATAGTCATGGAAGATGAAGGATTTGAGTTATATGAGGAAGAAGAAATCATTTACATTGATGGAGGCTTACCAAGAAATGGGGATGGTTACACTTTTGACCAAATGTACAGTGAATACCAATGGGTTTAACCACTGATCTCTAATGCTCGGAATGATTTAGAAAATATTATATCTGCATGTGAAAACTTGCCTCACCACTATCAGGAGTATCTATCCTTCCGAGAAAATATTTGTAAATAAATTCCTTTCAAAGATTATTTTTACTATAGATTTGGATTTTAGCTCAAGGACGTAGATGAGGAATCATTGAAATCCATCAAAGCAATGAGAGAAGAAGAAGGAAGAATAAATCAGCCATCTAATGATCATGAGAGGCACAATAGTCTCTCAAGCAAGGAACCATGTACATATGAAGAATTGAAGGTACAATACATTTTGATGAGAGTTGTAAGCATGAAGAAGCCACCACCCGTTCTTCTAAGGTTCATCTAGTTATGGATCAAAGAGAAACTACTGATGGTTTCTCAAGTTATATAGAAGCATCCACTGATGGATGCTCTGATGAGGTACCTACTAATGGGTGCCTAAGTTTTGCAGAGACATCTACTGATGGATTTCCATCTATCTATATTGGTGACATAGAGATTCCACTTTGATGAGGTTGTTGCAAGCACAAGTTCCATTGATCCCGAAGAATATGAAGTCGTTTCAGTCAAGAAAGAGGTCCAAGGATCGATCTCACTATAAGCACAAGAGCTTCATGAGGTTCATACACTAATAGATGAGGATGAGGTTCGCTCTCAACCTTCTCCCTTTGAAGGGCCACTGTAATGTGCTCAGTTCCCTCGGTGCCCTTTATAGGTGATGGGGGAACTCCTTAGAAACAACCCTCTAATTTTTTTTTTCCAAACTATGCACTTTCGCACAACCGCAATAACTTCAGTCCGCAAGCCGCAAGTCGGGAGTCGGAATTCGGCACCCCAATGCACCACTTCAAGGATTAAACCTTCGAATTACGCAATTAGCAATGTGAGGGTCAGAAAGTCGGAACACTAAATACACAACGTCGAAGAGATATGCCTCCAAATTTCGCAATTCGTAATACAAGAGTCGAAAAGTCAAAACACCAAATTCACAACTACAAATATTCACGCCTCTGAATTCCGCAATATGCAATCCGTAGTGCGGTAGTGGGAAAATCAGAACAACAAATTCACAACTTCAAAGATTCATGCCTCTGACTTCCACACTCCACAATCCGTGATGCCGAAGTCAGAAAGTCGGAACACCCAATTCACAACTTTGAAGATTCACACCTTCGACTTCCTCAATCTGCAATCCACGATGCGGGAGTTGGAATTCAAAACACCAAATTCTTTGCTTCATCGAATCATGCCTTTGACTTCTGTTGTTTGCAATCCATGATGTGGGAGTCAAAAGTCAGAACCCCAAGTTCACACCTCCAAGAAAATTACACCTTTGACTTCCGCAATCCATAATCCTTTTTGCAGGAGTCAAAACGTCAGAACCCCAAGTTCATAATTCCGGAAAATTTACTCCTCTGACTTCTGCAGTCCGCAATATACCTTGTGGGAGTTGTGAATTCAGAACCACAACATGCAACTCTGAATAAATCATGCCTCCGACTTCTGCAATCAGCGATGCGAGTTCAGAAAGTTGGAAGTAGGCCATATGCTCCTATCACTGCCAGCTTCTCAGGCCGATATCTTCCTCATCCTATGTCCATTTTTGGAAAACTTGGTGTCATTGGAAATATCTCGGTGAGCCCCATGCAATCCTATGCCACACCTAAGAACTCTTAATTTTACACTCTTCCAATCAAATTGTTTCCCAAACTTCATCCATGCCTCTTTACCACTATGTAAAGAAATCTGATCTAATCTGTCATGGCCCCTCCCTTCATCTAACCCATAGAGGGAACATGAACACAGCAGGGGGGTGTATATTTCTTCCCTAGAGCCATGACCGAGCATTATGAACATTATGGGCCTTTACAACTCTTATCCCTATTCATCAGTGAGTGATCCATGGCATCACAAAATACGAATCCAGTTGTGTATAAGCATGGTAAGGTAACATACACAATAGAATTAAACCATATTAACACACACCCAGAATGCATCTACAATTATTTCATCATAGGCATAGGAAACATAATGCACAGGAATTCATTTCTATTATTCTACTCGATCAATCTATGTATTCTGACATAAACAAAAAACATGCATATATGTAAAATGGCCATAATTTGAACCACAGAGCACACTTATCTTTAAGATGAAATCACCAATCAACTGGCTATGGAATGCAAAGCTACAACCCAAACATATGTCTTTTCCTAGGCTATATTATTTCAACACTCATAGACCACCCCTGAGCTGGGAATATATATCCACTAAAGAGAAACTACCCAAGTATACTCACAGCCTTGGTTTCACACCAACAGTCATGGTAAGCCAACACAAAGTTGGATTTATCAAGCATGCCAAGAGACAAGGGAGGATGAATCTAAGCCAGTGAGATCAACCACAGAGCTACAAACATGTCAAAATCAATCAAACAACCTTCAATGTGTTTATCAAGTGGTTCCAACCTATGCTCTCTCTTTTGCTCTATCATCCATGCTTGGATCTCCTCAGGGTTGCAGGCGAAAGGATCTATCCTGCAACTGAATTTTTGGGCTCCCGAGTTAGGGTTTTTGTATGAATTTATGGGTGTATCAGACTCACAAATTCTCCCCAGGGTTCAGGTCGATGGATCCCCTGTTGGATTTCATTCCCGGCACAAGTTTCTGTGTGATTTTAGCACTTCCAAGAGTGGCTTAACTCAAAATCATGATTTATGGTTCCCTTCACTGCTAGGCATGTTTCTTCCATGAAAACTGAAGCTTGAATGATCCACCCTCCAATGGGGATGAGAGAAAATGTCCCCCCGTGAGGTAGGGTGAATTATGGGTGAAGAAAATTGAACCCATACCCTACCTTATGAATTTCAAGGTTTCCTATAGTCCATCAACCTCATTAACATATTTCTGAAGTACTTCCTTACTGTAGAAATAAATGATAGCAAGGAAAGTCAAAAGTGGGTTCTTAAGGTGTCATTTCGAATCCTAGGGTTCAATCCCACAACCCCCTTAACTATCGCTAGTGGATACACATAGCCCCCTCATTTAGTTGCATCCATAGCCAACCCCTTGGTATTTGTTGGGCCTGGCCCAAGTAAGAAATTTTTGGAAAAATAGTTTTGGAACTGTGGAGTTGAGTGCAGTTCAGTTGAAGAAATTTTGGCAAAGACAGTTTTTGGAGCTGCGAAGTTGATCGCAGTGCAACATCGGCAGAGTAAGGAAGCCAACGCCGCAGATTTACAGGGCTGTGAAGAGCCTGATCCCTAGAGATCTAACAAGGCATATTTTTGGAAGGAAAATGGCATACATTCCGGTCAGACCATCGATCGTCTATTTTTCGTTAAGATACTCCATGATTACCAAGCAGGAGGGTAAGGAGTAATGCAGAAGGAAAGCAACCGTTCACACAAGCAAAGGCATCACTACATGGACCGGCCGCATAAAGTCGTTAGAGAAGAACAAGTGGGTGAAAGAAACTTGTTGGCATGTGCTCGACAAGGGGGATGAAAGCGACGTGACCACACGTAGAGGATGGCCACGGCGTAGGAGTCGCTATCAAAGCCTAACAGTCCAGCTAGTGGATAACCACGACAACTATTGGGAAACCTTAGGGTTTTTTCCCATGCATTGTAAAGACATGACCTGCGGGCATGATCTATAAAAGGGGCACATTTTGTAAGGGAAAGGGTTAATGTTGAATTGTAATTGATGAATCTTGAGTAATACTATGTTGTATTGCTGAAAGCCATTGTAAAGGCTCTACAAGCTGCGTACGTAGAGACCTAGCGAGAGAGAAGAGAGTCTGCAACTATGTGTGTAGACTGGAAGTGTTGTACCCTTCCCAAAGATAATATAACAACAATTCCTATGGACGTAGCTCCCATCCTGGGCTGAACAAAATTAAATTATGTGTTGCGTGACTGTTTATGTGCTTGAATCTGTATATTTGCTTACAATGAATGCTTAAGATCTCGTTTATCATTTTATATGTTCTTTCTTTTATATGTATTCTCTATAGAGAATGAATATGGGAATAATATGTTAAGTATCGCATATGTGGATGAATGTTAGATGCACAAGTATTTCTAAGTCTGTGAATGCAGAATTCAGTCGGATAAACACTTAGACCAGTAGAGTTCGCGCCATGCGACTCTCTCGAAGTGCAGCACCGAAAGTGCACAGTACATGGTGTGTTTGTTACAGTGCATAAGTCATAAGATAAGTAACCTAAGACGATTGATGAATGAATAGAAAATACTAACTAAATTCATTGAAGTTGGTTAAGTCTGAAGAGGAAGCGCAGTATCAGTTGCGTTGTCCTGTCATCAAATACCCTCCGAACCATGCAGTCCTTGGATGCGCTAGTTGTACAAGCATCCTAGCTTGTGGAAGTATTAGCCGCAAAGAAGGTGAACTTCGCATAGTCCTCAGTCCACAGTGCGAGCCCCGCAGTGCACTTCTCGCCAGTTTCCCGGAACACGCATCACTCAATTGTGGAAACTTGATTCCGGAACCTCCCCATCAACTTCGCCTCAGGTGAGATCTCAGTTAGTTCGTATATTTTTGCTGAAAGGGGTTTTGTTGGTTCCTTGAACCACGAAGAACCTAGGTCTACATTGGAAACCTCAATAACAGTTATATAAGCCAACAAATTGTTCCATTGCTGTGCTTGAATCGATGATGCATTCACGTGCTTAAAATAGTGATGTGCGACGAAGAAAACATTTCATTGAGTACAAAAAATTTGCATCCAGACAAGAAATATATTTGGGCCTGCTGTGACAAGATAGAAGGAGACTTCACAAGGAAGGAGATTAGACATCGCGTCTCTCTGACGTAGATTGGTTGAATAAATATCTTTGGAAGGATATTCACAAATTTTTTTGGGAATCTTTTGGAAATGAACTGCATAAGTGGTTTTCAAGACTCGTAGAGTGAAAGAACTTTTTCCAGCTAGAAGTACCCACCAAGTGGACTCCAGAGCTTATTCAGAGGCTCAAAGCAATAGATATCCCACTCTCGCGAGCAGTCTAATTTTGGGTTGACAACATATTAGAAGGCTTCGTGATAGAGTTCACTGTGGACACATTGAAATACTATAGCCCAGCCGAAGTAGAGTTCTTCAAATGGTTCAGTGGTAAGTATCTGAACAAACTCAGTTTATTTATTAAAATGCTTTTAGCTGAGAAAGGTGTTTTAAGAATGCAGTGAAATTTTTTAGTCTGTCATGGTAAATAGCATATATAGTGACTCTGACGAAGATACACATAAATTGATAAGTGGAAAGAGATATAAATACACCACTGAGAAAAATCCTAGATGGCATGGACTCCGCATAGATACCAAAATACCATTTGAACTTAACAGTCAGACCGCACCTCCATTAGCCACATATCATCCGATTACTCCGCAAAATATTCCAGTTGTGAACACTGCACAGCCCATCCCACAAAACATCATACTAGTAACATCGCAGGAGCAGGTACTCAAACCATTCCGACTTAGACCATTCCAACTCATATCATTCCGCATCAGAATATTCCGCATAGTAGTATCCCTAGCACTACTCATAGTACCGCGCCTCCAAGAAGGAGAATGGATGACGACATAAAGCTGCCGATATTTATGGGAACGGGTCTAGAAGAACCTGAGAAACACTGGTTTCTGTGTGAAGTCATATGGAGTGTTAAGCAAGTTCAAGATGATGCTGTGAAGCAAGCATAGCTCATCACCATTGTTATACCTCAAATTTCCACACCTTGTTTAAGTGAGAGTTTGCATGTTTCGCCGCCATTGGAAACATGATATTTATGCCTCCTAAGGGTGTTAGGACCCTTCATTCTAATGTTGGTCCCTTCCCTAGTCACATTTGGAAGCAAATCCAACAAGCAAGGGATCGAAACCCACCTTAACCACCTCCAAAAATTAGCCATCTAGAATTTTCGTGCCCTGCATGCCTATGGGGGAGCGACAATTTTAATTTTTCAGCATGCCTATAGGGGAGCAAAAATGTCAATATTTTCGCACTTTGCTTAGTTATAGGGAAGCAAAAAATTTTGTTTAGGCTTATCCCTTTGATTTTGGACCTTGGGTCTCATGGAGATTTTCTTGGGATGAGGTACCCCTTCGAATACCATCTCAAATTCCCTCATTGGCATGGTTTATATACTTGATCCACATCTTACTCACTTAGATCCATCATTTTCTCCTAGTGGTTAGCCTTCCCAAATGCTACTTAAGGAGGACCATCCATGAGCTGGAGGGGTGATCTTGGAAACACCAAACTTATGATCCTATAAGTCTTGCAAGGGTGATGTTTGAGATCTTGGAAGGAGGTGCTGCTACTTTGGAGATTAAGGTATAACATTGTAATCATCTTGTTTTGGCTTTCTTATCATTAATATAACTTAGCCTATTCCACTCATTTTCATGTCTTTAATGATGAATGCATGAAATTGTCTATGTTTTAATAGTTATATCATTTTTTATACATATATTGCATTGGAGAAGGTGTTTTCTTTCCTTTGTGAATAGGTTCATAAGTCCATAATCAAAGGCTGGAGCAACTCAGGAGCAGCAAGGACAACCATCAAAGTAAGGTATGCCATCTACTTTCTTTGTCTTTCCATAGCTTGTTAGTTGATGTGTGAGCTATATCTAGGAGGACTATAGTGTTTATTTGTTTCATTTCTATCATGGATTAAGTGTCCAGGGGCTTAGTTATGTCCATGAGATATTTTAACTATCCATAGGAAGAATTATCTACTACACTACTCTCAGGAATCCAAAGAAACTATTATATCTTCAAGGATTCCTTCTGGTGTGATTTTGGATCGATTAGCTAGCTCCAAAACTGTAGTGGTTGGTTTGAGATTTTGCAAGTCCAGAGATTTCATTGTTTCCAGTGTCATTACATTAATAGTTGCACCTAAATCAATCAATTTTTTCAAAATTGAAAAGTTGTTGATAGTTATTATTACCATTGGAATTCCGGGATCAACCTATTTTTCAATAAAAACAGTATTTGACATTAAGCCTGCTAAATTTCCAATTACATGAATTGTTGGTGGATCCTTCTTTCTCTTGTTTAGACATAACTCCTTAATTTCCTTTGTATAGATTGGAATATCTTTAATAGCTTGCAATAAAGGAACTTTGACATAGACATTTGTTAATTCATTTAAGACATCAACATCAGGAAGAGCAATTGGTAATTTTTCCTTAACTAACCTTTCTAGAAAAGGAGGTGTTTGAGGAATTAATGTTTTACCTTTTTTATTTTGTTTATCTAGTTGCAAATTTTATGTATTATATTTTTTTGGAATTTTCTCTTCTTCTATGTGTTCTTCTATAATAATAGGAGATTCTTTTGCCAAACTTTTTCCATATCTCAAGTGGATGTTTTGAATAGGAAAGATTGAGTATGAAAATGTGGTTCCTTCATCAATATTATACATGGGATTTTCCACTGTGTTATTAGGATTTTCTATTGGCTGGGCTGGTAACTATGATGGTATAGGTGGAGGTTGATTCGATGGTAGTTGAAGTTGTTGATGTTGGGTTAGCTGGGAAGCAGAATTTTCTTGTGGAGGAAATGAAGGCTGATTCTACTGGTATTGTGGGTAAGGAAAAGATTGTTGGTAAGGCTGTGGATAGGCCTACTGGTATGTTTGATTTCCATGAGCATATCCTCGCCAACCTTTAGTGGGATGGTTTTAGTTTTGTTAAGGAAGCTAATTTTTCCAAGGCATATGAGCATTCCATGAATTCTCAACAGGATATTGATAACTCTGAGAAAATTGTTGCATAGGGTCTTGAGACATACTTGGAAAACGTGGCTACCATGGTCTCTTTTGTGCTAGAAGATAGAGAGACTCCATGCTTTTATATTATTCCACTCGAGCTTCCTGTAATTCTTTCAACCTAGGACAATCATCAGTGTTATGATTTTTTGTACATAATCCACAAATATGAACATTATTTAGAGGACATTCTTTCAATGGATGTTTCTTCCTACATCTAGGACAAAAAATTGATAGAGCTTGTTCTTGTGGATCTTGTTGTTCTTGTCTCTTTTTATTTTTTGGTGTTTTAACTTGTGTCCCTAAAGTACTCAAAAGATCAATTTTGAAATCCTCTAATAAGTTTCCAAGCTCAGCTCTTGATATACCTCATGTTGTTGATTTGGTTATTTTTGAAGTTACATCCCTTTTTCCATTTCTGTCTCTTCCTCGTGAATACTTTTGACATAACTCCGTGATTTCATAAAATGGTAAGTAAGAAATATCTCATTTCCCCATTACATTCAAAATATCAAGATACTCATCTCTTATGCCTTTCAAAAATATTGTCCTAGTCATATCAGATGTCAAAGAATTATATTTGGATTTTTGTAGGTTATACAAAAATCTCTCAAGATATTCTTCTAAACTTTCATCTTCTTGTTGAGACATCCTGAAAATATCATCTTTCAAATATTTAGATCTACAGTATGCTTGATATTTCTTAAGAAAAATATTTCTCATATGATACCAACTGGTTATATTATGTTCTCCTAATCCCATGAACCATTTCAATGCAACAACTTTAAGAGTAGCAGGAAAGAGGCGAAGTTTATGTGTCTCATCATAATATCAATAGGTATGACATAAAATATCAAATTCAAACAAAAATGAATCTGGATCTTCATAATTCATGCCATAAAATTTAGTTAAAACAGATGGTGGAATGTTTTTCAGTTTTACTTCTTGTCCGAGGATGACACTAGTATCTAAGACTGGAAATTTAAAAGTAGATTCATGTTCTTCTTCTACTCTTTCTTCTCTTTCATTTATTCTATATTCTCATCTTTTGTTTTCAATTTCCATTATTCTTTCATACTCTCTTCATTGTTTTGGGGTTGGTCCTCCTCTTAATGCTTCTCCCTCAGCCATTTATCTTCGTTGGTTTTCAATATCCATCCTTCGTTCATACTCGCTACGGTATTCTAGGGTTAGTCCTACTTTTTTAGATGTTTCTTCTTCATCCATCCTCACATTATCTCTTTCAGCAGTTATTGTAATGATTTATTTCTTCTCAGATGAATAAGTTCCTATTATCTCTATTTTTGGGGTTTTTCTTACAAATCTTCCTTTTTTGTCTCTTTGTCTTGACATAAAATGAAACTAAATTCTGCTCTATTTTTTTATATTTTTTTTATAAGAAAACTAAACTTCCTTAGTCTAACTCTAAGTATGCCTCCCTGACAACGATGCCAAAATGTTGGCCCAATCTACTGTTGTAAATTAGAGCTTAAGTTATAATTGTCAATCCGGAATTGTAAGACTTAGAAGCACATCCAAAGTATATGGATTTAGATCTAGACTAGTTAAAAACTCACTTTGTTGTGGAAATGAACCTAGAATTACTTGAATGTTGTAAACTAAGAAATGAAAAACTCCCTTACAGAAGTATATTCATTCAATTTCTCAAACATATAAGCACTTAGCTTATGAAGTATTCTAAAACTGAAACATCAAAACCATGAAAATAAACTATAGTATTGTTACTTCATTGTTGAAAGCAGAAAGGCATTGAATTCTTTTACAAGAAATCAGTTCACAATGTATTTGATTACTTCAACAATTCAATATACATTCTAATGAAAAGTAAAGCTAGAAACAACCTACAGCAAGTGATCAATCAAACAAAATGCATAACCTTGTTCTATGATAAAACCCTACTTTCATTATATAGAATAGAATTTGATTGTAAAGCACAGATTGGTAACTTAATTGAACTCCACAGAAAACATTAAAAACATACCAATGCGTGTTAATGAGGAAATGGGTGTGCAGGTTTTTCAAAGGGGGTCCTCCACTGCTTCACTTACACACACAGGAATATTCACAGAGCTCTCAACACTTAGATCACTTTCACAGCATAAAAATGAACATACATCAAGCTATTAGAAATATGGAGTCTTTATTTCAATAACATGCGTTCACCATCACTGGATGGAAATTACATCCCAAATTCAAATATTTATACAAACTATTTTGAAATTGAAAGCGCTACAATCCTAGGCAACTGATAATGGCATTCCCCTAATATCTCTACTATCCTCAAGATCGTCCGTCAGATCCATAAAAATAGACCAGATTGATACAAACTTGAAATTGTCCTTGTTTTTGTGCTAAGTGGCAGCACTGGAGGATCACTTTGACCAGTGTTGACTCGACACTTGTAGAACCTGTTTCGTGAAGATGTTAGAAATTTATCCATCCTTAGACATCAAGGATCCTTCTATACTTTTCAGATTGTTCCCAGCTGGCCTGCAAGTACCCAATGCTAGGAGCAGTTACGGGAAGTCAGTCAATTCTTTAATTTTAATTAAAATGATTTAAAAATTATATAATTCAATTTATTTAAGAGCAACAACAATTTATACCTTTGATCATCGAATTTCAAGGTTTTATGGATTAACATGAGGATTTATGACAAAATGTAAAGGATTATGGGGATGTCTTTGAGGAATTATGGAGTAAGATAGGTATCAAAATAATGTCCAACAGTGTTACCCCTTCAACTAGTCACAAGCATCATTTACATTGAGCCACCTCAAGTGGGATATCCTCTCTGTTCTACCAACACTGATAGATACATCGATTTGGCATCAAAAACATCCTTCTCTTTATATGAAGACATGTTAGAAGGATACTTCTTCTCCATCAATTTAGTCAAAATGGAAGCTATGCACTTAAATGAGTCTCTAGGGTGATCTCCAACATATATCATTTTTTTCTCATGCTGATGTCAAACCAACCAGTGCAGTGGACCAACAGTACACCATTGAATCAAAATACTTTTTAAATCCTTGTCATGTCCATTGGTTCAAAAACCCACTCTCTACCCTAGATTCCTTTGAATATGGAAATCTAGCCAATATTTCACCCACAATTAAAGTGAATATTTCCATCACACAAGGCCCGTAGTAAAAAACATCTCCATTGGTGCATCATGTTCACCTCAAGAAGTTATTGACTTCACCTCTCTCTTTAAAGAGTTTTGAGATGTCTTTGAATGGTCATATTTAGAAATTCCTGGATTAGACCCTTCAATTTTTCAACATCATATTGACACTTGGCCTGATGCAATCATGGTTCAATAGAAACAATGACCTGTTCACCCTTTAAGGCACCTTCTATCAAAGTTGAGATCTAAAAACTCCATCATGATGGATTTATTTTCCCCATTGCTTATATGTAATGGGTTTCAAACCCTATCCTGGTAAACAAGAATCAAGGCACCATATGAGTCTAAAAATATTTTTGTGATCTCAATCTAGCACACCCTAAAGACAACCTCCCCACCCCCTTCATCAATCAAATTGTCAACTCATGTGCAGGTAGTGAAATTTTTTGTTTCATGGATGGATTTTATGGGTTATAACGAAATATGCATCCACCCCCAATATCAATACAAAACAATATTCACAACACCATGGGGGACATTCACCTATAGGGTTATTCCTTTCAGATTAAAGAATGCTAGGGATACATTCCAATGGGCTATGTAATACGTTTTCAGTGACTTGGCTCATATCACAAATACATAGTTGGACTAGTCGACTACTTTACTAAGTGGGTTGAAGTAATTCCTACATTTGATTGCACCGGCATGATAGCCACATGACTCTTCTTCAATCATGTCATATCACGCTTTGGAGTGATAAATTTTGAGCATTAATTCACAATACTCTAGGATCTTTACCGAGAGAATAACATGTACAGTATATCAATGCATATCAATCATAACAAGCATGTCAATCATCACAAGAAGTAAAAGCATGAGAGACAATAGACACATAGTTTCCGTGGGGAAAACCCTAAGGGGTAAAACCCCACAACTTCCTCAAAGATAGATAGAGAAATAGCTCAACCAAAGTACAAGAGATAGACTCCTCTTAGCAGCTGATCCTCCTCCTCACATGTGCACCACTTTTCGAGTGAAGGAAGTGTGACTTCTGAAGTGATCCAAATAGAGATCTCTCGATCTCTATTTACACTTGTCATGTTTTCCCAATAACCTTATGGGGTCGACTTGTCTAGCTAGGTACAATAACTTCATATTACATTATATCAGGTCGACCCCTTACAAGGTGGTCTAATAACCCATCGACAAGTTAACACACTTGTGACACTTGTCAATACAAATGACGACACTTCCGTATAGAGGAATAATACATCTCTATAGGGGTACAATAAATATATAGATGAAATACATTCCAAAGTTACATATACATCAACACTCCCTCTTAACTAGGAAGGTATTTCTCGACATAGATCATCTAGCACAAGTCTTCTTCTCTGGATCATTGTCATCGATGCATCGTCCTCGAATCATCATCAATGTTGCTACTATGTCAATCAATCTCTGAATCTACTCGTCATAGGAAGTTCTACAGAGCCAGCCATTTTTCATGTTGGATGTAGGCCCACCACCTACAGGTATTCATCATCAATGGCCATACTGTGGATCCCAGGACTGATTACGTGCATCAACAAAACCTAGCACAGACTATAGGTTCTTTTACATGTTGACCTTCACAAAACCTACTCAGAGCATCCTAGGATGTTACGAGCAAACGGCTCTACCTGTCTGGATCTCGATAGAGCATACCAGGCTGTTACGAGCACACCGCTCTACCTATCTAGATTTTAAAGGATATTTTCTATGTGAACTTTCACAAAACCTACTCAGAGCATCCCAAGATGTTAATAGCACACCGCTCTACCTATTTGGATCTCGATAGAGCATCCCAAGATGTTACGAGCACACCACTCTACCTGTCCATATTTTAAAGGATATTTTCAATGTGAAACTGTAGCAAAACCTACTCAGAGCATCCCAAGATGTTACGAGCACACCGCTCTACCTGTCTGGATGTCGATAGAGCATCCCAAGATGTTACGAGCACACCGCTCTACCTGTCTGGTTTTTAAAGGTTCTTTTCTATGCTACCTACACAACCTGTCCACGACCATAGAGTATCAAACCGATACTCACCATACATCATCCTGATGTACATCATCACATGATCAACCTGATCATCATCATACCATCAACCTAATGCGTATCATCTAGAGCAACATCCTGAAGCTCGTCATCTGTGATCATCCTGATCAAACAGTATATCCATCTGATGCATACAAAGTATCTACTTGATACACATCATAATACATGATCTACCTGATCATACAAATGCATCCATCTGATATACATAATTCATCCACCTGATACATACATAAGTACATGATCTACCTGATCATACAAGTATCCACCTGATACATATACAAATACATGATCTACCTGATCATATCCAGCATCCAACATGATGTGTACATACATACATATAAATGATCCAACTGATCACATACAACATCCAACATGATGCATACATACATATATATAAATGATCCAACTGATCATATCCAGCATCCAACATGATGAGTACATACATACATATAAATGATCCAACTGATCATATAGAGCAGAAACCAGAACATCATCCTAATGCTCATCATCTAATGCTTACATCCATAGCCATGTGAAGGATCCTCCTTCCACCATGCTTGGAATGGTTTCAAAAAATGTGTCCATCACTTCTTCCTCGAAGTGTCGTCGATCTAAAGAATGCCAAGCCTCTCTCTGAAGTATTTGAACTTCACTCTAGCTAGTGGCTTCGTCAACACATCCACAATCTGCTCATCCATCACAATATATAGGAGCTTCACTACTCCTCTCTGCACCATATCCCTAATATAGTAATATTTGATCTCAATGTGTTTCAACCTATCATGGAACACCGGGTTCTCAGACAGCTTCACACAACTTTGGTTGTCACAAAAGATACCAGTAGTCTCCAGCGGGAGATCAAATAACTTTGATAGTAGCTTCCGAAGCCATACTGCCTCACAACTAGCTGAACAGGCTGCAACATACTCTGCCTCGGCTGTACTTAGTGCTACCTAGGACTACTTCCATCTAAACCAAGATATCACACCTGATCCCATACTGAAGCAACACCCAGATGTGCTCTTCCTATCTGCAGCACTGCCCGCCCAATCTGAATCAACATAACCCTGCAGGTTAAACTTTTGATTCGCTTCATACTTGAGCCCATAATCAACTATACCCTTCAAGTACCTCAGAATATGCTTTACAACAATCAGGTGAACACTCCTCGGATCCGTCAGGAGCTGGCTCAATTTGTTCACCGCAAAGCAAATATCTGGTCTTGTGTTCATCAGGTACATCAAGGACCCAATCATCTGACAATACATAGAGACATCAACCGGCTTAGATGAAGCATCACATAGAAGCTTCATGTTCAATGCCATAGGTGTGGCCATGGCCTTGTAATCCATCATCCCGAACCTCTTTAGGATATCTACTGTATACTTCCCTTGTCCAAGGAAGATCCCATCTGCACTCTGCCACACCTCCATACCTAGAAAATAGTGCATCATACCCAAGTCCTTCATATCGAACTCGACAGCAAGCTTCCTCTTTGTATCAGTAATCAGTCTATCATCTCCTGTTACAAATAGGTCAACCACATATAGGAGTAGTATCACAGGATTTCCTTCCTCAACCTTGTAGTAAAGGTTTGAATCCGCATTAATCTTGGTAAAGCCCAAACTAGATAGGAAACTGTCCATCCTACCATACCAAGTTCTGGGAGCTTCCTTCAAGCCATACAAGGCTTTCTTCAATCTACACACATATGACTCCCTGTCATGTGTTTCAAAACCGAGTGGCTGCTCCACATACACTTCCTCTTCAACTACACCATTCAAGAAAGAATTCTTGACATCCATCTAGTGTATCTTCCATTTCATCGTTGCAGCCAGGGCAAGTATTGATCTGATGGAAGTGTACCTGGCTACAGGAGCAAAAGTTTCTTCATAATCTATTCCCTCTTTTTTAGAGAAGCCGCGAGCTATGAATCTTGTCTTGTATTTCTCTATGCTGCCATTTGCAACATGCTTGATCTTGTAGATTCACTTGTAAGTCACAACAGACTTCCCTTCAGGTCTTGGGACAACATCCCAAACATCATTCTTCATTATTGATTGGTATTCTTCGACCATGGCATCCGTCCATTCTTTCTTTTCCGCTCCTTCTTCATAATTGGAAGGTTCTTTGTTCATGATATCACAGAGTAAAGCAACATAGCTGGTATGTGATCTAGTTCTCTACTTTTCTCTTTGTTCTTCTTATGGAATGCGATATCTTTCTGCATCTTGAATGAGCTCTCTAGCCCATGCAGGTTTTATCTTGTGAGAGTTATCCTCACGGGGTGGATCTACAGGTTGTTGCGGATCTTCAATTTCACAATCAACATTTGGAATTGCTTCAGTCATTGTAGTGTCTTGAAATCTAGTTTCCTTAGGTTCTTCATAAGCTTCAATAGGTGTCTTTCTTGATTTGATGAATGTTGAATTTTCATCTAATGTTACATCCTTGTTGACATCAATTTTCTTGAACCCTGGAAAGTATATTCTGTAAGCTTTCGAGCTTTCACTGTAACCCACAAAGATACCCTTCTTTCCTGAAGGATCTAGCTTAGTCCTCTTTTCCTTTGGTACATGAGTATATACTGGACAACCAAATATTCTGAGATGGTTGACCTCGGGTTTCTTACGAGAGAAGATCTCTTCTGGTGTCTTCTTGTCCAATATCTTGTGGGGTGTTCTGTTCTGCACATATACAGCTGTCCTAGCTGCTTTTTCCCATAGATGCATAGGTAGATCCTGGTCATGCAGCATTTCCCTTGCTTCTTCCATGATTGTTCTGTTCTTTCTTTCTGCAACTCCATTCTGTTGTGTATTGTAAGGAGCAGTCAACTCCCTCTTAATCCCTAAATCACTGCATAGCTTCTTGAAGTCACCTGAGGTGAATTCTCCACCATTGTCGGATCTTAATGTTTTGATCTTCTTATTAGTTTGGTTCTCCATCAAGGTTTTGAATTCCTTGAACTTATCAAATAAATCATCTTTGTTCTTCAAGAAGTAAACCCAAGTCTTCCTAGAGAAGTCATCAATGAAAGAGACATAGTAAGCATACCCACTCAAAGAACTGGATGACATAGGACTGCATACATCAGAGTGGATGATTTCCAAAATTCCTTTAGCCTTTCTTTCACTGCTTGGAAATATTTTCTTTATGTTCTTTCCTTTTTCACATGCTTTGCAAACACCTTCATGCTTGGTCTTGATTTCAGGAAGACCTTCTATAGCTTTACCTGCAATTGGTAATGCTCTGTAGTGCATATGTACAAGTCTTCTATGCCAAAGTTCACTTGGCTCCATGGAATCATGCACCATGGCATGTTCAGGTTGTCCCTTCAATTTATACAATCCTCCCTCTTGCTCTCCAATCACCACTGCATCATCAATAGTTTTACCCTTTGGCCACATTAGGACTTGGCCATCTACAAATGCAACCCTCATACCTTTTGCATCTAATGTAGAGATGGAGAGTAGATTCTTCTTGAGCCCAGGTACATAGAGAACTTCCTTCATCTTCAAGGAATTTCCATAATCTAGGTTGTAGGAGGCTTCACCACTTCCTTTGATGGGGTATTGATAGTCATCCCCAAGTTTCACTTTATGGGGTGATTCATGTTCAGATAGATTTCCAAAATATTCTTTAAACCTCGTCATGTGTTTGGAAGCACCACTGTCAATAAGCCAATCATTAAAACCATAAGAAATAGTACCTGTGAGAGCAGAGATTAGAACATACTCTTCTCTGCTTGATGAATCATCATCATCACTTTATGCTCTAACCTTCTTCTTTGGAGGTTCATCATCCTCAGTAGCATGAGCATGATACCTTCTTTTGCTGCCCTTCTTCTTGTTGTTGAAGTTGTTGTTTTTGTTGTTGTCCCTTTTGTTCTTGGGACATTCTGAACCAAAGTGTCCCTTCTCATTACATTCGAAACATCGAACATGAGATAGATCTTTCTTCTTGTCATAAGAGTGAGAATGTTTCTTGTTATGATATTTCTCCCTCTTAATATTGCTTCCCTTGGTGTGAAATATGAGAGATTGATCTTCATTCCCCATCTTTTCTTCTCGGGCTACAAGCCTAGCTTCTTCTTGAGAGCATTCCTCCCACAGTCTACTGAAAGAGATCAATTTCTTTCTTGCACATATTCCTTGAATAAAGGAGTCCCATGACCTAGGTAGGCCATTCAGAATGGCCATAACAACTTCACCATTGTCTACTACTTCATCCACAACTTCACGTTGTTCCTTGATCTGAGAGTCCTTGGAGAAGTAAGATTGAATGGTATCTCCATTCAACATATTGACCCCTTTCAATTGATTCTGCAAAGTCATCTTTCGATTTATGTTCTTCCCTTCAAATAACTTGGTCAGGGAGTCAAACATCTCCTTGGGTGTCTTTAGAGATGACACATGTGGTATGAGATGGTCTTTGATGAATCAACAATGATTCTATTTTCCTTGACCAAGTTCTTATTGTGCAATACCTTAGCCTCATCATCCTTTGGGATAGGGACCTCAGAGCTGATGTAGGAGTCCAATTCATTTTCTTCCGGGATTAACCCAATCCTATACTTCCAGGCTCGGAAGTTACCAGCCCCTTCAAGCTTATCCTCAAGCTTGGTGTGGTGAGACATCTTAAAGAGTACTTCAAATGGAAATAGATGATATTTAGGTCTTACCACTTGCTTTGCTGAAAAACTAGATCTGGTCCCATATTAGGGTTTGTCGAAAAAAAAACCTAAAAATTCAAAAAGTGAATTTCAACTTTCTGAAAGGATAGAAAGATGTGCCTTGATGATCTGATCAGCTTGGTGTATTCAAAATTTGAGATCTGCAAAGCTTCACCCTTCATAAATACCTTTTAGTCTTCCTGGGTTCACTCGGGAGGACCCTAAATTAGGGTTTGAGTTTCTCGGAGATTTACCTAGCCGAAAATCTCGATCCAAAGCTCTAAACTTTGATTTTTCCAAGGAGCTTCCAGCTATGTCTTCAGATTTCAGAAATTCCTATTTTTGTGGAAACCCTAATTTTTAGGGCCTATCTGAAAATGCTCAGAATTGAATTCTAACTGGATAGATAGATTCTCCTTTATGAGTAGATTCAATCTACTATACTGCTTTTCCATAATCTATGGCGAGAAACCCAATAAGCAAGAAACCCTAGTTTCTGTCACTACACAATATCTTCTTCTCAGGTTAGCTCTGATACCATGTTAAATTTTGAGCATTAATTCACAATACTCTAGGATCCTTACTGAGAGAATAACATGTACAGTATATCAATGCATATCAATCATAACAAGCATGTCAATCATCACAAGAAGCAAAAGCATGAGAGACAATAGACATAGAATTTCCATGGGGAAAACCCTAAGGTGAAAAACCCCACAAGTTCCTCAGAGATAGATAGAGCAATAGCTCAACTAAAGTACAAGAGATAGACTCCTCTTAGCAGCTGATCCTCCTCCTCACATGTGCGCCACTTTCTGAGTGAAGGAAGTGTGAGTTCTGAAGTGATCCAAATAGAGATCTCCCAATCTCTATTTATACTTGTCCTGTTTTCCCAATAACCTTATGGGGCCGACTTGTCTAGCTAGGTACAATAACTTCATATTACATTATATCGGGATGACCCCTTACAAGGTGGTACCCATCGACAATTTAACACACTTGCGACACTTATCAATACAAATGACGACACTTCCATATAGAGGAATAATACATCTCTATAGGGGTACAATACATATATAGATGAAATACATTCCAAAGTTACATATACATCAACATGGAGTTCCAAAGTAGTTAGTATCCATTAAAGGTACCCATTTACGCAACCAAAATTTCGAGGAGTTATCACATTTTTTAGGATTCAAGAATGAATTTTCTACATCTTAATATCCTCAAGCTAATGGACAACTCAAGTTCGTGAATAAAATTCTCAAAACCATGATTCAACACACAATGAATAAGAACAAATCGAATTGGAACCATATGTTATTTATTACTTTATGGGCATATTGAAACTCAGTTAATACTTCCATTGGATTTACCCCATTCCACCTTGTCCATGGCATAGAAGCAGTATTACCCATCGAATTCCAAATACCCACACTCCAACCAACTATGGAGTTGTTACCTGACACCCTATCTCTCAAACAATAATTGTTTACTTTGTAACACTTTGATGAAAAAATAATGGAATCTCTCCAACATACGAGGCCATGAAGCTTCGCTCCAAAGCACACTATGACTTCCAAGTTTAACCTCACACCTTTAGCAAGGGAGACTTTGTCCTTGTTTTCAATGCCAAAAGGACACCAAACCTAGACCAGGTAAGTTTTTATCCAATGGACAGGACCCTACATCGTCAAGGAATTCTTACCTAGAGGGGATTATATCTTGGAAGATCCTGAAGGAATAACCCTCAATAACCCTATCAATGGGTTGTACCTAAAAAGTTTATTTCCATAAAATCACATGCATACCATAGGTGTGCTATGTTTTCGGTTATTACTTATGCATGATCCATATATTTTTCATGTTCCCTGTTACACTTGGGTATTGGTCCCATGTGTGTAGGAGATTGACCAAGACACGAACAAACTGATACTTAAACCCTTTCGGCAATGACACAGTACTTGTATCACAAGTATCATCCTAAAACTGGCATATAGGTAATGTTTTCCCTCTTTTTACATTGCACTTACCGGCATTTCCACTGAAAACCATAGGGTACACATTCCCAATAATGATGTACCATCAATGTCATTACTGAGAATAGCATGTTTCTCCCATGGGTGTGCACACCATTTCCAACCCCATAATACTTTGTCACCCATTATTTTGAACCCCCACAAACCTTAGGAATTTGATTCACTTTCATTACATCATAAACCCATAGTTCATCATTTTATAGTTGCGCATTTAATCCCCCACCTTCAACAGTCGATGCCATCTGATTCCTTGGCACATGTTATAATCAAGACTCACGGTTGAATATTCATACCCCCATGATAAATCTACCATCTACATGTTTTTTAGTGTATCATCAACCCAATGAAGACAACAATGGGGCCCCACCCTTTGAATAAACTATGTCTATTAAGTTATTCCCATAGGAACAATCTACATGGCATTGATTCATGGTGCACATGTCTTCGTGTTTGCAAAATAACCCTCACATCATCATGGAAAAATTTCCCCAACCCATTCAAAACTATGGGAGATCTATCCATCATCAAATTGATTCCTCAGTTCACCAAAAACTGTGGGAATCCCATCGATCATCAAATTCATCTCCCGACACACTCAAAACTGTGGGGACCAACCAATTATTATTTATGTACAAACAGTTCTCGGATCTACACAAAAATATAGGAACCCCTACTCTTTTGGAAGAAACCCCTGGTCACCTTTGATCGATGTTGTTGAGTCTCCTTGTCCCGAACATTGTTAGTTTTTTCAATCACCATCACTCTCAATGTCGTGTCTCCAAAAAAACACTCCAAGTGCAGTTTGTCTCGTTGTCACAACCCCAAATTTACTCAATTTAAAAAAAATTATATGTACATGTTGACGACATTAATTTCTTATGTCGCAAGTATGAAACACGAAGAGGATGCAATGTGACTCTCCATTGTCTATTTGTAAGGTATAAGTTCCATTTTTGTAACTATACATATGTCAAATATTTATTACATTTTTGTTTGTGGAATAAAATCCATCCTTAACATTCATATCTGACTTCACTACTGTCGTGATCCATTAAGATCGATGTTGATGTTTAATAATTCTTGTATTAAAACTCTTAATGTTATTCTAGCTTAATGTCCCAACGATAATCCAATTTAAGCTATCAAGCTTGTTATATTATTAACCTTCTAGAGATTAAGTGGAGAGTCTGACTTATAGTATCGCTACCATAAGTCGACTTCATCCACAACTTATAACTGAGTATAAATTCTACCAACTATGCTCATCGAGCTTCATGCAACATATGCCGAAGTATTGTAAACTAAAAAAAGTTTATGTATCATATGATCATGTATTGAAATATAAAAAAAACAAACGTATGGTTAATAACCATTATATAAACTATCCATTTATCCTAACGCATGTTCTATAGAGCTTTATTAATCAAAAGGTTATGTGCTTATGCATAAACTATACAATTCATAAACTATGTATCAATGTGACAATATGAAAACTCAGCTTGCCAAGGGTCTATGCTATGGTTGTAAGGTTCAATACCATGAATATGCAATCTGAATCCTGATCTTACAGTTGTAATGGATAATCCTGAATTCATAATGTTGGTTATTAAGATCCTGTATTAATTCGATT
The DNA here is from genome assembly GCA_027924585.1 of Larix kaempferi. Classification (NCBI taxonomy): domain Eukaryota; kingdom Viridiplantae; phylum Streptophyta; class Pinopsida; order Pinales; family Pinaceae; genus Larix; species Larix kaempferi. The sequence continues at coordinate 23,701,340 of BSBM01000401.1, read as the reverse complement.
GTTGTGTAAATCTCTAGGTATTAATTATGATATTGACAATGTAGTCTCGACATTAATGCATGGTCTGTCTTGGTTAATGCAAGACCACTGATGATTTCCAACTCGACCAAAGGTTGGTGAATCCATGTGATGGCTTAAACACTTTAGATTATACTCTCTCAGCCTCCCTTGTGTGGCGATGCAATGAGCATTGATTAATGATCCTCGGGATCATAACTGGTTTCCATCAGGGTTTAGTTATAAAACGAGGTAATGTATTGATCATTTGTCCTTTGATGGTGCAGCGTTATGCTGCTGCGACGAGGGTGGCTCTGTGTAGAGCTTTCCCATCCCTCTTATCACCTTGGTGAAGTGTAATAGGTTTAGTTACTATAATGTATATAGACTTATGACACAGTATTGAATTTTGTATTGAAACGTTTCTGAGCCTTACGACTGTGTTATAACATTAGGTATTCGTATTACATGTTAAATGTTTCAACATTGTTCTTTTGTGGCCTTACGACTCTGTTAAACAATTTATTAAACCTATATTGTTATTTAGACAAAACTCATGGCTATGGTTCATGACTGAACCTTGCGACTGTGATATATGCGTTGCAATGTAAACCCTATGAGCCATATGGCTCTATTTTTCCATTGGCTATCTACAGATATGATTTCGTATGTGAATCGTTACTTGTTTAAATGTATCATCGTTATCTTTTTGTGGACTCATGGCTCGGTTTTAAAACATGTGTATGCTAGATATTTAACCTAGCATTATTATATGAGCCTCACGGCTCTATTTGGTTACAAGCACTTGTATGTAAATTGTATTCATTTAGTAATGTGTTAATCCTTAATTTTAAATACTTGGTGGCCTCTTGGCTCTACATGATTGTATGATTGTCAACCATAATAGAAAATTTATTTGGTATTATGTATTTATATATATTTAAGTGTATATATATATTGTTTGTTTTATATGAAATCTCTATTTTCATACTATACATTTATAGAGTAATGGAATATGCATTTAAATATAAACCCTAGTTCTATTTAACAATTTTTACTGATAATGATTAAAGAACAAAGATAGAGTATTATCCCTAATAATTCTATCTATAGCAATATAATTATAAAATTCTAGATATAAAGAACATTGATGACAGAACATCAATAGAATACTACAGTTTCATAAAGATAGGAAACATATTTCTTCAGAAGTAAAATTTACAAAACATCTATTCAGTATAAAATACAATTCATTATTTGCTAATCATTCTACACAGCAATTACTAAACAGATAATAAGGAAATGTATGAAATACTATTAAACAATAATAGAACCTGACTGAAAGAACATACCGAATTCAATCTAAAGTTTGGTGTTCCTCCCAACTAATATTCCAGAACAGCCAAGCTTACTTGTTCTGAAACCCCCAAGACTATTTGTGGGACCACAAGGACAAAGACTACTGAAATAACCCAAAACTATCACTGAGTTCCACTTTTCAACTCAACAAAATATTTTTCCTCTTCCATCCAAGCCTCCTGCTCTAGAACCTCCATCTAGAGTTCTGACATTAAAAATAGAAATGATGCCTCATGCACATGTTGAGGTATTAATTAGTGGTTTTCACCACTATGGGAAATATTCCCAACACATGTCATTCCTCCTTATGGGCCAGCAAACAATCTTTCAATAGCTACTTCAGATAGGATTCTCCTGTTTTATTTGTTAAATAACAAAAATAATACAATATTCTCAAACAAGTGTCTTTGACCACATTTGGTCAAATAATTGTTCAACAACAATTAAAAAAATTATTACAAAGTATTTAAACTTTAACTAAGGGTCTAGGGGTATTACATACAGTCCCCCTTAAAGATAACACCGTCCTCAGTGTTATTCAATCTTCCATTGTTTCATCTTGAAACATAAATGGATATGCCTCCTGCATTTTACTTTCCAATTCCCAAGTAGCCTCTTCTGGGCTAAGCTGCATCCACTGCACTTTTACTTTCCCAATAATGCGGTTCCGAAGGATAAGCTCCCTCCGGTCGAGGATGCATTCTGGTTCCACTTCGAATCCTCCTTCTGGTTCCACCTGAATAACATTCCAATCCACAACCCGAGTAGCATCATGTATGTATTTCTTTAACAAAGAAACATGAAAAACATTATGTATTTTTACCGTAGACGGTAATGCCAACCGATAATCTACCGGTCCAATCCGGTCTAAAGTTTCAAAAGGAACACAATACCTGGGTGCTAGTTTAGCACACTTTCCCAATCTTAAGGAACTCTTTCTTGGATTTACCTTTACATAAACATGGTCTCCTACCTAGAAATCCTTTTGAGTTCTTTTTAAGTCAGCATAGCTCTTTTGTCTATCTTGAGCTACTTTCAATTTTTGTTGCACCTGTTTCACGGTTAGTTCCATATCCTTTAACAATTCAGGACCTAGCATCAATCTATCAACTGGACTACTCCAAGAAACTGGAGTGTTACACTTTCATCCATCAAGTATTTCAAATGGATTCATCTTAGCATAAGCTTGAAAATGGTTATTATAAGCAAACTCAACCAAATGTAAATAGTCTTCCCATTTTTCTGGTTTATCCATAGCATACATTCTAAGCATGTCTTCTAAATTACGATTAAGTCTTTCTGTCTGTCCATCAGTTTGAGGGTGAAAATATGTACTAAAATTTAGTTTAGTATCTAACCCTTTAAACAAAGCTTTCCAAAAATATTCTATAAACTTTGAATCTCTGTCAGAAACAATTATTTTAGGCACACCATGCAATCTTAAAATTTCTTTCATAAATATTTCAGCAATATGAATAGCTTTATAAGTATATTTAACAGAAATAAAATGTGTTTCCTTACTTAAATTGTCAACCAAAACCATTATAGAATCATTATGTTTAGAGAGTCTAGGAAAACCTGTTATGAAGTCCATACTAATGACTTCCCATTTCCATTCTTGGATGGGTAAAGGCTGTAATAAACTTGTTCGATCTTGATGTTACTAATGACTTCCCATTTCCATTCTTGGATGGGTAAAGGCTATAATAAACTTGTAGGATGTTGATGTTCATTTTTAACTCTTTGAAACTCCATGCATTTAGATATATATTCAGCAACTTCATTTTTCATGTTAGGCCATTAAAATTATTTCTTTAACATAGTAATCATTTTCTGATATCTGGGATGTCCTGAGTAAGGTGTTTTATGCACTTCATTCATAATTAACAGTTTTACTTGTGCATAATTAGGTGCATAGAACTTGTTCTTATACATTAATAATGTATTTCTACTAAATTTAAAATCTGTTTTTACTTGTTGTTTGTCATTTTCTGTTGTTTTCACTTTTATTTTCTGATATTCTTCATTGTTTCTTGTTCTTGTTTGTATTTTAACCTCTAAATCAGTTTCATAACTTCTTGTTGCAGCCATAAACAACATGTTAGCATGAAAAATTAAAACGACTGCTACCTTATTCTCTTTCCCTTTAATATGTTTGATCTCAAAATCATATTTTCTTAGAAAGGACAACCATCTTGCTTGTCTTGCATTCAAATTCTATTGATCAAAAAGATACTTTAAACTTACATTATCTATTTTTTGTAGGAAACGTCTACCAATCAAATAATGTCGCCACATTTTTAATGCATGAATTATAGAATCCAACTCCCAATCATGAGTTGCATAATTTCTTTCATGTTCTTTTAATTTTCTTGACTCATAAGCCACAACATAATTATCTTGCATTAGTACTCCTCCTAAACCTTCTTTCCATCCATCTGTGCAAATGGTAAATTATTTATAAGGATCTGCAATCTTAAGAATCAGAGCTTTTGTTAACAAATGTTTTAGTTTGTTAAAACTTTCTTCACATTTAGTATTCTATTCGAATTTTTTTCCTTTCTTTTGAAAAGAAGTTATAGGATAAGCAATCCTTGAAAATCCTTCAATAAATTTTCTATATTAACCAGTTATTCCCATAAATTATCTTACATCCGACACATCATTAGGAACTGGCCACTCCATTATGGATTTTACTTTATCAGGATCAACTGATATACCTTCCTTAGTTATTACATGTCCTAAGTACTGATTTCTATCTTTAAAGAAATCGCGCTTACTGAACTTTGCGTAAATTCCTTGTTCCCTTGAAACTTCTAGTACAATTCTTAAGTGCTCTTCATGTTCTTGTTCATTCTTAGAATAAATTAATATATCATTGTGTTGAGGCATCGGGGGTGCAAGGTAATTGCAAGGTGCTGGAATGGGTCCAAGGCTCCCAACAGAGGGTGAAAACCCAGACTGAAAGGCTTTGAAAAACCCTGCGCAAGGGCAGTTCTATCCCTAGCCTGTTTGGTATGAAATTCTCCCATGGATATTCGGCATCCGCTGGCACTCTGGGTTTGATCAATAGATCAAAGTTCGATACAGAAAATAGAATCTTAAAACAAACTAAGTCTGCTCTAACTTAACCTATTTAAGAAAAGAATCTAATCTAAGTCAGTCTTATTCTAAAAGAAAGCTTGATTTTGTGTAGATCAACCTTGAGGTATGATGAACAAGTAAATTACCACCTTCGATAGAAACATCTTTGATGTGTTACTTATTAACTTAAATCACAATCCATTAATGAAAATTAAAAGACAATAATTCAAGTACTTAAGCCCGTTCAAGATCAACCTGTAACCACTATGTTAATTGAAAAATTAACATTGATTAGATTGAATGTGAATCATTTGCAGATATAGATAAAGAAAACATTTAATTGACAGAAATTCAATGAAACATTTCCATGCATAGACCAGTTACAATGAGAAATCGGTGTCATATATCTACATATGTAATAATATCCAACAAAAAGACTACACATTGTAGATGAGAAATTAGAACAGGAAATCAGAACTGTCAAAAAAACCTTGAACAATACATAAGAGGTGATATGAAGGTCACTTTATTGTATTAATAAGAGTTTTGCAAAAATACAAAGCTCTGCTTAAACAGAGTTTCTCCCATCATCTCTTACTGATTCCCCATCTCAAAAATTATTAGCCCCTAACCCAGAAGGAATACCTCCTTAAATAAGAACTACAACATGGTACAAAATGGAGATCCACAAAAATACGGATTACAAAATAAAAAATAAACTAGTGTCCCAAGACATCTTGCCATTTGCCCCAAATCTCTAACAACTCATCTATCATAGGATAATTTGCTGACTTGAGTCCCAACTAAGCATTGCATTCGAATGTCTCCATCTCATTCTTTGATAGATTATGCCATATGCGGATAAAGACTTGGATCTTACATTCCAGCGAAACTAGCTTCCTAATCAACTGCTCCACATCATAAATTTTGACTTCTTCTAGAAGCTGAATTTGCTGCTGAAATTCATCACACTTACGCTCAACTTCCTCAATATTCAACTTAGGTGGACATGCATCTTCAATGAGCTCCACGAAAAGAAATTTGAGAGCCAACATAACATTATCTACTGCATACCATCGCCTGCTACAGATAGCTTGGGCCTTTTCAAGAATATCATCAACTGACTCATTCATTTCCAGGCATGTATTCAATGCACCTCTAATATTCTTAAATTGAAAGCTACTAAGCCTGGGAAAACCTGCTAGAATGTCTGTGATGTACTTTTTCCATTCACAAATGTTATCATATGCATTGGAAGCCTCCATCCTTTTATCTTCTTGCTTTTCATGAGCACTGAGCATCTTGCCAAAAGTGATGTGAGTTTCTCTAATTTCATCCAATGTGGTAAACAATTTTTCCAGGTATTCATGATACTCTTTATTGACTTGAGAAGCCAATTCTTTGAACTCTTGAGGTGTCATATTAAAGAAATTAGAGGAGGCTGCACTTGCAGTTGCATCCTCACAATGTTTCTACAATAAAGCAATTTTCTGAACATTGGCAGAATTCTCAGCTTGTAACCTTCGAAATTCAACCTGCAAAGATTGATTCTTGCGCTCCTCATCTCCTATTTTATCCTCCCATATATTTCTAATATCATCAACATAAGTTTGATGTTCCTCTTTAGCCTTTTCCAGTTCTTCTTGAAGCTTCTCCACTTCTTCTTTCTTCTGATCAATTTCTCTATTGAGAACCTGTATTGAATCAAGGTTTGCCCCTGCAAAAGCTCCTAAGGTTGTAGTTGTTTCAATAGCCCTTATCTGAGGGTTACTGGCTTGTTGAGCCCAAACAATCTGGTTAGGAACAAACACTTCTAGGCCATCCTGATCATGGCTTCTCTTCTTACCCCTCTTTACCACTTCCTTATTATCCTTGCTATAAAAGTAATGTCCAAGAGGGACTATTTCATCATCCTCCCATTCAGTTATTTCTCCAGAAGTGACTGAAATAATATTTTTGGTTGAAACCAGTGAAGGAGTCTAAGTAGCCATGGCATCAGGCATAGGCATGGTAACTTGAGTAGTGATCAAGTGGGTAGAGACATCCTGAGGAATCGAAGAAGGAATGATAGAGGAAGGAACTGAAGTGAGAGCTTTAGAAAAGAGGACTTGGTCATCATTGGTAGCTGATGGCATTGAGGAGGGAGTTGTGGGTGCATTACTCTCAATAGGTAATGATGAAGTAGACATGGGTAATTGCAGGAGGACAATCAAAGAATGGGCTTTTGCAAGCATAGAGAAAGGAATAGAAAAAGAAACTGGGTTACTAGCAAAAGGGGTGGCCCTATGAGTCAGAGTATGTAATAACTGTGCAATAGAGAAAGGTGGCATTTCCCCTGCAGGAAAAATAGAAAGGTCTTGGATAGATGGTAGAAAAAGTGATGAAGAAGTGATGTCAGGGGTAGTAGAGGTAAGTTCCAGAACTGGTTGATCAAGATTGGAATGATCCATTTCAATACTTCCCAACAGGTCTGTAAGTACCTCTGAATTTCCTATCACTTCCTCAGTGACTTCTTCTATAGATTTGTCAGTTACTTCTTCAAGTACTTCTTCAGTCACTTGAACTGTAGCCTATGGTTCATATTCAACATCACTATCAATGAGATCAATAGTAGGAACTTCAAATCTGGAAACCTGAACTTTCTATCTCTTAGGAGGGTTATCTTCAATTATTGTCAAGTCATCAACCACCTGCGAAGCTGCAATAGTCACTTGAACTGTCATAGCAACCTTGGGTAGTTCAATTGCTCTGGAACCCAATAATGAAGTCAATTTTGCCAAATGTTGCTGGGAATTTTGAGATATCTGTAACAAGGCTTTAACCTACTCAGTGGTCTTGAGCTATGGAGGTTCCTCCAAGGGTTTTTTACCTTTTTCTTCATGTATATAAGTAAGCATTAAGGGAGCATTAGCCTGCTGAATTTGCTTTTGTTCTATGTTCCTTCTAACCTCTTTAGTTAGACTCAACTCCAAATTTCTTTTCCCATAAACCTGAGATTTTATTTCTTTCTGAAATGCCATAATTTGTTGGTGTTCATCCATGCTGTTGTCTTTCGCTAATACTTCAGGGAAGGTGTTCACCCCTTGATAGATAGAGTCATCTGGCATATCTTCATGGACGTAGTCCATTTTCTTGTGATACTGCTTGAAGTGTGCATCCAAGAATTTCTTGGGATCATTCTTTCGTTTGGGTGCTTTTCCCAACTTCAAAGGGGCCAACTAATCACCTCGTACAATAGCCTAGGTTGAGGTAGGAATAACTAGTGGGCAAAGATTTAAAGAGAAATTTGGCCAGCATTTCTTCTTAGGGCCAGTGCGTTTCTTGTAAACTCCATCAGTGACAGTCTGATAGAAAACTTCTTGGATGACCAACCTATCAAGTACAATATTGGGCAAAAGGTAAATGGTGTCACTTCCCCAAACTCTGATATGTGCAAAAGGCTCATAAACATACCAGTCCGCCATGGTGTTGTTGAAGGTTCTGGCATCTGCCGAGAAGTGAGGAGCATCCTGATGAAACAATTTAAAATAAATGGTACCCATGAAGTGGTCACAAATTTCATAAAGAAAGGGTATATAATTTCATTCCCATAATGCAGAATGGTATATATGAACCGGTGGGGCCTTAGGGGTGTTATACCTCTATTTTTCACGGTGTCGCATCCCCACCACAAAACAAGTTGACGACACTTTCCCCACTGTTTTGAACCATCCAGAAGAGACAGATGATGAGTCAACCTTGAAGGTAAATCCACCCTGGCAAGTTTTGACCCACCTTGGACTTTATTTTTACACACTACCGCGCCTTGCCAGCTTGCCAAAACGCGGCACTAGACACTACCGCGTTCTGCTTTTTCCCCAAAGCGCGGCAGTGCCGCGTTCTGTAGCATTTGCAAAGCGCGGCAGTGCCGCGTTCTGTAGCATTTGCAAAACGCGGCACCCTTTTAATAGTTTGTTGCCCTTGGCTTGTGGGATCTTGGATTTTCGAAGATAATGGAAGATTGGGTTCCTTGATTCGATCTCAACTCATCTCCTTCGATTAGAAACCCTGATCCACTTATCCCTCCTTAGATCCACCCATCTCTCTTGTTGGTTAACCTCATCATTCACTATAAAAGAGAGGCATGCCATTGGGAAAAGGGGGAGGACTCTTGAGAGCACCAAACTTATGGTCTTGCAGCATTGTGGAGATAGCTAGAGGAGAAGACACTTGGAGTTGGAGGTTTGGCTTGGACATCAAGCACCCTTTGTAAGTAATCTTCAAGTTGTAATAGAATAACTTGTCTTGTTTTCCCAAATCATTTGTGTTAATCTTGTTTTAATGATATGATTTGTATCTCTCATAGATTTAGATCCTAACTCATGTTTCAGATTGCTAGAGAATAGTGCATACTTGTATTTTGGTTCCTCTTTAACAGGTTCATTTGTGAAGACTTGGAGCTTGGAGCAAATACCAAAGACAAACATTTGGACATAAGGTCAGTTAAACTCCTTCTACTCTCTTCAGCATTTTAATACTGAGATGTTTGTTAGATCTAGGGATTCAAGGTTGCATTTGTTTCGTTTTGTTCTTAGCCTAGAGTTAGTCTAAGTCTGCTTTAGCCTAAGGGAATTGTGACTTATCCGTAGGACAGAATTCCACATAACAAGAATGGCGACTCCGCTGGGGCCTTAGGGGTCCAATTCCACCCCAAATTAGGATATTGAAATTCAGCACAGAAGAGATCAAGGATGTAGGCTGATAGATAAAAATGTGGCTTCTTTGAGGTAGGTTCCTTTTGGTAGTTTTGAATTTGCGTCTTAATTTCTGAAGATAGGATTGATGCCCAAGGAAAGGATTCACCCATTGTTAACACATGATGGGATACGGGAGCCCATTTAGCCTTGAAAACTGAACAATTGGGGAGACCAAAAAGCCTATAAAGCATTGCTGGGAGCAAAGAGTAAGGTTCCTTAAACCAAATAATAGGATAGAGATCATCCACCTTGGGCACGAAACTATTAGGTTTTACCATCCAAGATTTCATCATCTCGTCAAAATTATATCTGGTCTTGGAGGATTGGATAAAGTCAGAACTCAGGGTTTGTACAACTGGCTTGAGGGAAAAAGCTCTAATAAAAACCTCCGAGCGAAAGGTAGTCAATTGCAAACCTGCGCAATCATTAAACGACCTGTCTTTGGTATTGGCATTCTCAATAATCCATTTTATCGGGTCTATATAGGGTAAGACAGTCGAGCGAGTAGCAATGGCATGGATTTGGGAAGCCTTAATTTTTTCATAGGTTGACTGGTCTTGTTTGATATCCGAAAGGTAATCGTTGTCAAATATCGAATAAATTTTAGCCTAGTCCAGTTGATAATCCTCGGTTACCCTCTCATTGGTGTCTGTGAAAATGCCGAAATTGGGATCCTTGGTCAGTGAATCCTTATACAGTGTCTTGGACCAGGTAGTTCGAGACATTCTGATAAAATTTTTGGGAAATTCTAATAAATAGACAAACAAAAATCAAAATCGACCCATGAACAGTAAAAGCGTGAAAAGAAGATGGGAAATTCACGACAAACCAACCTGATTTAAGCTGAAAAACTGTGCAGGTGACCCTGGTAACAAATCAACAGTAAAATCCACTTAGGAGCGTAAAAATTGACAATAAAAAATGATAACGAAAAATAAATAAATAAATCGTTTATTTAAGGTTTTTTCAACTGGATAAGATCTGGATCGTAGATCTAAGAAGAAATGAACTACCGAGATTACTCCTGCAGGATACGGGATTCGGGGTCAAGCTTCAGGACCTCATTGTATCCAATGTTCCCAAAATCCGAAATCCAAAAATGCGGGTTGCTAGTTTCGGAAACACGCCACACAATTTATTAGCACAACGAATTCTCGGACACTAAGATTCGAAAATTCAAGTTTCAGTTTTCGGGATCGAGGTTTTAGGAGAAACTCAGACAGTCTTCCCGCAACCCACAATTTTGGGTTGCGGGTTTCGGGTTGACAAAATGATGAAAGGAAAACAAAGGATCCCCGTTGTTCGTCCTTGCGGGGTTTCGGAATTTTGGGATTCGCAGTGAAAAGTTGTTTAAAACCAAAATATGAGGTTTTCTGCAAATCAAGAAAACAACCAGAAACTTAGAAATTCTCAAGAAAATTAATAAAGACAACTAAGCAAGCCGACAAAGGGTACAGTGTAGTAGCAAACCAAAATACATGAACTTACCTGAATTCCTTTATATTTACATGAATGGGGTTCCCGTGATTAGGACGAATCATGGGATCTGTTGTGGCCACAACAAATGGCGACTAGCTGGGAAGAACCAGTTATCTCTGTTCACAAACTTCAGTTAGAGAGAGTATATCAGTTGACTATTTTTCCAAAATGAAATTATTAGAAAATATTCATAAAGGGAATAACCAAATGGCATAAAGTATAAAATTATTACATTTCCATCGATGATCGTGTTAAAAGTAATGTAAGTCTAATAAGGAGAGATAAGATACAACAGGGATCTTCTACTATTATGTAATTGCTGAACATTGGCTTGTGAGAAACCTGAGACATATTGAAAACTACCCATGGATATCCAAATTACATATCACCTTGATTTATTAATTGGTTTTATACACAACAACCCCTTTAATTATATACACTTTTCATCAATTTTTTTTTTTTTGATATGAAGTATAAAGTGGACAACCACACATAAGACCTTGCTGGTAATAAGGCCACTACCCTTACTTGGTGATCAGATATCAGTAGTGCCATTCACAAACTTAATCCAGAAACTGATCAAGCTGGATCAAATAAACAAACCCCTTGTCCTTCAGTTGTGACACTAAAGACAACTATCATGGCTTGATGACCACATGCTGATAGCTTCAGTCCAGATTAAACCCATGATCATGGCAGGGATGGATTGTGATAAGACCCCCCTGTCCTTATGCCTAACAAGTATCTCATAAAAGAGAACCGCATGTTTTAAAGGAGAAGAGTTACAAGGCACTGCCAAGGCTTAGTAACCTCAAAATTGCAGCGTTACTCACCATTGTTTTGCATATCATGAATGGACTTACCTGTGATAGGATCTTCCAACCCTCAGAAATTGAGAGTCATCTTCCAAGTGTGGTGGCTTGATGTGAAGATGTCATTCCGCCAGTCACTTATGAACCTAAAGGGTTGGCTTGATATAAGACCCCCCTCCTTGTATCTCTTAAATTATTTAGGCAATTGTTTTCAAGGTGATAGTAAAAGAATCCAGAGAGGATAAGGCAAATCAGGTTATTTTGATATGCTATGACAATGAGACATAAGATAAGAACATTTCAACCATTTCCCACATCCCAATTACGTAAACAAAACATGGAAAAAAAATGACCAAGGCGGAAAAGTATTAATCAAAGTCCTGCATTCATTAGTCATGCACTCTTCAGAAAACAAATTTTGATATCAGCTGGAAAGAACTGAGACTAATATACTATTCATTAGCTTCATTTGTGGACATCTGGTTTCAAATTGTTACCAACTGTGTGAGATTTATTATCAAGAAAAATGAAAGACACTGATGAAAACAAAAAAGGAAAAACTCACCGAAACTAACCAAAACAAATTGAATATAAGAGGAAATCTAAGAAAAGAAACAAACTGGACTAAAGTGGACCAAGTGGTGTGCAATTTGTTGCAATGAAGTTTACAGAATTTCTCTTTCAAATGCGTATCTTGGGAAATATTAAAATTCGCATGTGATTAAGCTATGCCGACCTAATCACTCTGCCTCCTATAAAAATATCTTTACTCTGTAATTCTCGAAAAGACTAACTCAAAACATTTCATTCCTTGAGCCATGAACCGTATGCAAGAGTTGGATCATAGGAGATGACCAAAATATTTCCCTGCATGTATCCAAAGAAACATTGCTTCCTATCAGGACTTGACTTGTCATTGCAATTTTTTTATTGAAGAAAAAATGAGCAGCAAACTAATCATTAAAGAAGTCATGAAAACTAATCTATGATAAACCTACACCTATACTACCCTGGAAATCAACAAAACTTAAGTATAATCAAACTTCCAGTGGAGCCAATCAAGTAGTTTTAAACCTGCAAGAAAAGACAGATGATGCGTCAACAATAAGCATCTTAAAAATAAAAATCCAAACATTGTAAAAGCCAAAGTAAGTTTTTTATTTGCAGAGAAAAGAACATGACATGAAAAACGGTTCAAACAAGATTGTTCCAACCACAAGTAAATTGGATCATAATAAGTGGGTTGGAAATTATAAAGATTCAAAAAGGATTCATCAAAATTGAGGGTGATGAACATACCTTCGGGAAAGGTGTCATCGTCAATATATGGAAAATAAAAGATAGGGTTGATGTCCTGTGAACCATCAATTTTGTCCCCTTGTCCCATATTCAGATGCCTATTCTTTTGAGGTGCAGGAGATTCGTCCAAATTCAAATTATCCAAGTGAAATAACTTTTCCTTTGAAATTTGATCCAGAAACAAAGTGTACTTGGAACAAATATTTTGAAATTCAATCTCAATTTCAGCCAACTCATGTTCCAAAGATTTGTGATTTTCATCCTGTTCATAAGAATCAGAATCAAAAGATGGAGATAAATAATTCTCAGATTCAGAAAGGTGGGTAAAAATAATTTGTTGTTCAAAATATGAAGGGTAAATGACATCTTCAAAAATTTCATTTCTAATGTCCATCGTTTGATAAGATGAGGAAGAACAAATGTTACTTATCAAAGAAGAACTTTGAAAATCATTAGGATGGATATTCATTTCAAAGGAAGCGGAATGGCAAGAGGGAAAATATTGATGACAAAGATGCAAATCTTCTCAGTCTTCTTCATCCAATTCACGATTAACTTGCACTTATTTAAGTTCTAATGACGGAGAATAAGAATCTGAAACCGATAATCGAATGCCATTGTTATCAAATAAATCAGGATACAGCGACAAATATGAAAATGACGTGAGTGCATGGAATTCATCTCTTTGTAACACATTTTCAGATTGAGATCCCTCTAGAGGGTTTTCCTCTTGAAAATAGGTATATATGATAGGTTTCAAATCAAGATGTGCCTATTCTTCTAATGTAGTGTCATCATTTTGTGAAACATGTTCTCTTGAAGAATTGCTTAGTTCAAAAACAGGTAATTGAGAAATCATATCACACTCTTTGACATGATTAATTAAACATAGATCCGTTAAAGAGTTAATGGGATGAAAAACATAAGATCCTCGAAGTTCTCTAGTTAGACTGGAGGAAGGTTGTTCAATATCACGATCAAAACTATTCCCCTAGACTGCAGAAGAATCTTCTATGAAAAAATGATCCCTTTCATGATCTGGTACACCTTGGTTTTCACCCGAAATAGACATGGGTACATTAATGTTCGGATTGGCGAAATCGACACATTGAGTACAATCGATATCTGAGAAAGAGAAGGAATTCATTTCTATAATTTCTCGATCATTGGGTTCTTCACACAAATCTGAACCAAGATGTGGATGATGATTGATGTAAGATTCGGATTCGTCCTCCAATAGTTCATTAGGTTTATCGGAAACAAAACTACTATAATGAAACCATTCAAGTATGATAGGATGATCTATTAAAGGGAATCTACAATAGTGATTACAATTTCGAATTGTGAGTCTTCAAATGACTCATATTCGTTAATAATGAGTTGCCTCCATTCATCACACAAGCTAACAAAATTGTAATATCCAAAAGAAAGCATAAACAAATCTACAAACTATCCAAAAGAATGGATTGAGGTAGAAGGTAAAGTCACAAACCATCTCTTGATGTAATTGTAACTTCGGAATGTATTTCACCTATGTATATTGTACTCCTATGGAGATGTTATTATTCCTCTATATGGAAGTGTCATCATTTGTATTGACAAGCGTCGCAAGTGTCGCAACTTGCATGTGATGGGTTATTAGACCACCAAGTGTGGGGTCGGCCTTGATTAGTATTACCACGGGTTATTAGACTGAGTTAGACAAGTCGGCCCTACTAATTTATTAGGCAGGTCCGGTCATGTATAAATAGAGTGTGGGAGGCACTCTGTTTGATGATCTCATTATTCACTTCTACACTCTCTAGAAAGTGGCGCATAAGTGAGGAAGGAGGAGTAGCTGCTAGTAGGACTATCTCTTGTACTTGGGTTGTATCATTGCTCTGTCTATCTCTGAGGAAGTTGTGGGGTTTTTCACCTTTATGGTTTTCCCCAGTGAAACTCTGTGTGTCTATTGTCTCTTGTGATTGCCAGGTGTGATTGATATGCATTGTTATGCTTGATATGTTGTACATGTTATTCTCTCAGTAAAGATCCTAGAGTATGTTGAATTAATGCTCAAAATTAACATGGTATCAGAGCTAACCTGAGAAGAAGACACTTTGCAGTTGCGGAAACTAGGGTTTCTTCTTTATTGGGTTTCTCTCCACAGATCTTGAAAGGAAGTAGGGTATTTTGACTCTCCTCAACAAGGCGCATCTTTCTGTCCAATCAGAATTCAATTCTGGGCACTTTCATTTTTGGCCCTAAAATATAGGGTTTCCACAAAAATAGGAATTTCTGACTTCTGAGACCATAGCTAGAAGCTCCTTGGAAAAATCGAAGTTTAGAGCTTTGGATCGAACTTTTTCATTGGGTGAAGCTCCGGGAAACTCAAACCCTAATTTAGGGTCCTCCCTAGTGAATCCGAGAAGACTAAAAGACATTTCTGAAGGGTGAAACTTTGCATATTTCAAATTTTGAATATACCAGGATGATCCACTCATCAAGGCACATCTTTCTATCTTTTCAAAAGTTTGAAATTCACATTTTGAATTTTTAAGGTTTTTCTGACAAACCCTAATCCAACACCAGATCCAGATTTCTGCAAATCAAGTGGTAAGACCTAAATGTTTTCTATTTCCATTTGAAGTAATCTTTAAGATGTCTCACCACACCAAGCTTGAGTATAAGCTTGAAGGGGCTGATAACTTCCGAGCATGGAAGTATAGGATTGGATTAATCCTGGAAGAAAATGAATTGGATACTTACATAAGTAAAGAGGTCCCTGTACCACGGGGAGAAGAGGCTAAGGCCTTGCATAAGAAGAACTTGGTCAAGGAAAAGAGGATCAATGTTGATTCTATCAAAGACCACCTCATACCACATGTGTCATCTCTAAATACACCCAAGGAGATGTTTGATTCCCTGACCAAGTTGTTTGAATGGAAGAACATAAATTGGAAGATGACTCTGTGGAACCAATTGAAAGGGGTAAAGCTTTAGAATGGAGAGGCCATTCAATCCTATTTCTCTAAGGTCTCTTAGATCAAGGAACAACTTGAAGCTATGGATGAAGTAGTGGATAATGGTGAAGCTGTTATGACCACTTTGAATGGTCAACCTAGGTCATGGGATTCTTTCATCCAAGGAATCTGTGCAAGAAGGAAGTTGATCTCCTTCAGTAGACTATGGGAGGAATGTTCACAAGAAGAGGCTAGACTTGTAGCCCAAGAAGATAATATGGGAAATAAATATCAAGCTCTCACAACACACACCAAGAAAGGAAATCCCAAGAGAGAGCCATCTCATAACAAAATATCTTCACACCATCATTATCATAAAGATAAGAAAGATATAAGACGTTTTACATGCAATGAGAAGGGACACTTTGCCTCAGACTGTCCTAAGAACTAAAAGAACAAGAAGAAGAAGAAGGGAAGCAAGAAGAGGTACCATGCTCATGCTGCTGAGGATGATGAACCTCTGAAGAAGAAGGCTAGGGAAGAAAGTGATGCCTCATCTAGTGAAGATGAATATGTTCTAATCTCTGCTCTCATAGGTACTATCTCTCATGGATGTAATTATTGGGTTACTGACAGTGGGGCTTCCAAACACATGATTGGGTTTAAAGAATCCTTTGTAAATCTATCTGAACATGAATCACGCCATAAGGTGAAGCTTGGGGATGATTATCAATATCCTATAAAAGGAAGTGGTGAAGCCTCCTACAATCTAGACTCCAGGAAGTCTTTGAAGATGAAAGATGTTTTATTTGTACCTAGACTCAAGAAGAATCTACTCTCCATATATGCATTAGATGCAAAAGGCATGAGGGTTGCATTTGTAGATGTCCAAGTCCTAATGTGTCCTAAGGGAAAACTATAGATGATGCAGTAGTGATTGGAGAGCAAGAGGGAGGATTGTACAAATTGAAGGGACAACCTGAACATGCCATGGTACATGAATCCATGGAGCCAAGTGAACTTTGGCATAGAAGGTTTGCACATGTGCACTATAGAGCACTACCAATTGCAAGTAAAGTTGTAGAAGGTCTTCCTGAAATCAAGACAAAACATGATGGTATTTGCAAAGGATGTGCAAAAGGAAAGAACATTAAGAAGGAATTTCCAAGCTGTGAAAGCAAAGCTAAAGGGAACTTGGAAATTTACCACTTCAATGTATGCGGCTTAATGTCATCTAGTTCTCTAAGTGGGTATGTATACTATGTCTTTTTCATTACTGATTTCTCTAGGAAGACTTGGGTTTACTTCTTGAAGAACAAAGATGAAGTGTTTGATAAGTTCAAGGAATTCAAAGTCTTGATGCAAAATCAAACTAACAAGAAGATCAAGACATTCAAATCCGACAATGGCGGAGAATTCACTTCAGGTGATTTCAAGAAGCTATGTAGTTATTCAGGGATTAAGAGGGAGTTGACTGATCCTTACAATCCACAACAAAATGGAGTTGCAGAAAGGAAGAATAGAACTATCATGGAAGCAACACGGGCAATGCTTCATGACCAAGATCTTCCTATGCATTTTTGGGCAGAAGTAGCTAGGACAGATGTATATGTGCAAAACAGAACACCTCACAAGATATTGGACAACAAGACACCATAAAAGGTCTTCTCTGGTAAGAAACCTGAAGTCAGCCATCTCATAATATTTGGTTGTCCAGTATATACACATGTTCCAAAGGAAAAGAGGACAAAGCTAGATCCTTTAGGAAAGAAGGGCATCTTTGTGGGGTATAGCAAAAGCTTGAAAACTTACAGAATTTACTTTCCAGGGTTCAAGAATATTGATGTCAGCAGGGATGTAACATTTGATGAAAACGCAACCTTCCTCAAGTCAAGGAAGACACCTTTTGAAGATCATGAAGAACCAAAGGAAACTGGATTTCAAGACACCACTATGACTGAAGCAATTCCATAAGCAACCCGTGAAATTGAAGATCCACAAGAACCTATAGATCCACCCTGTGAGAAGAACTCTCACAAGAGGAAACCTGCATGGGATAGAGTGCTAATCCAAGATACAGAAAGATATGGTATTCCAGAAAAGGAACACAGAGAAAGGAAAAGGACAAGGTCACACACTAGCTATGTTGCCTTGCTCTGTGACATTATGAACAAAGAACCTTCCAGTTATGAAGAGGCAGCGGAAAAGAAAGAATGGAAGGATTCCATGGTTGAGGAATACCAATCGATCATGAAGAATGATATTTGGGATGTGGTCCCAAGACCAGAAGGGAAGTCTGTTGTGACTTCCAAGTGGATCTATAAGATCAAGCATGCTGGAGATGGTAGCAAGGAGAAGCACAAGGCAAGGTGTGTAGCCCGTGGCTTCTCTTAGAAAGAGGGAATAGACTATGAAGAGACCTTTGCTCATGTAGCCAAATACACTTCCATCAGAATAGTACTTGCTCTGGCTACAGTGATGAAATAGAAGACACACCAGATGGATGTCAAGACAACTTTCTTGAATGGTATAGTCGAAGAGGAAGTGTATGTGGAGCAGCCACTTGGTTTTGAAACACATAACATGGAGTCATATGTGTGCAGGTTGAATAAATCCTTGTATGGCTTGAAACAAGCTCTTAGGACCTGGTATGGTAGGATGGACAGTTTTCTATCCAGTTTGGGCTTTACCAAGAGTAAAGCAGACTCCAACCTCTACTACAAGGTTGAGGAAGGAAATCCTATGATACTACTCCTATATGTGGATGACCTGTTTGTTACAGGAGAGGATGGGTTGATTGTTGAAACCAAGAGGAAGGTTGTAGCATAGTTTGAGATGAAGGAATTGGGGATGATGCACTATTTTCTAGGCATGGAGGTGTGGCAAAGTACATATGGGATCTTCCTTGGACAAGGGAAGTATGCAATAGAGATCCTGAAGAGGTTTGCGATTGTTAGGAACCCATGTCTTTACTTTGTTAGTATGTTGTTGTTGGATGCATATGATTTGTAAGTCGTCCCGTAGTATTTGTTGATCAATAGTTTGTGTTATTGTTGTTGGTGCATATGCTTTCTAAGTCGCCTGTAGTATTGTTGATCCATAGTTTGTAACGGCCCATGGTTTCGACCCATAGTATGGGCGCCTAGAATTAGTATATAAGTGTGTGTCGAGACCTATGAAGGCACCGTGAAGTTATTTGTATTGAGCTTGCTCATAGGAGGTTTCCCCCTCGAAGTGGCATGTGATCAATATAAAAGTGATTCTGAGTTCTGTCATTTCTGTTGTTTCGCATATTCGTATTAATTAATTGTTGCAGGTGCCTCACATCTTGTATCAGAGCACTTTCTTGGGCTCGCTGGGTGAAATTTCTGCCAAATTTTTTTTCGCATCTGTTGCAGGTTCGGATTTGGGAATAATCCCTATCCGCTTAACTGTGGGAATTACTTGGGCATAATCCCTAAAACTCATTGTGAGGAGTACCACAGGAACCCCGAAGTAGTTGGCCCATTTAGAGGACCTGCCAGCGAAAAGGGCAACGACCCCTACCTGATTGACTAGTTCCCACCCGTGAGGTAAACCAAGAGCTGTCGTTTGTGGCAAAGAGGTTATCAGTTTTACTTGAGCCGTGGAGTGAGGGGTACTGCCCCAATACGCAAGCCGTCAGACAGCATTGGTGGCCGAGTGAAACCCCTGAACTGTTAGGAAGCCGCACATACCTGGGGTCCATATCTACTTTCAGCTGAACTATTGTCGATCACTACTGTGTCGTTTAGATCCATTTTGCAAGTCGTTTCAGATCCGGCCGCTTTCAGTCCATTCGGCGCTATTCCAGATCCTCGGCCGCTTTCAGTCCATTTGACGCTGTTCCAGTTTCCTTCCGAGCCGTAGCCGCTCCATCTGAAATGAAAAAAAAAAAAACATATTTCCGTCCATATCTTCCTTGTTTGAAGATATGGACGGAAATATTTCCGTCCATATCTTCCCTATTCACCCCTTGACATTTTTTTGTCCATATCTTCCTTGTTTTTACTCTATTTCCCTTGAAATTTTCGGGGAACCCCTGTCATCCCATTCTGCATATTTCCGTCCTGAGGACCCTATCCCCAATTCCCCTTCCCAAAGCCCGAAATCCCACATTTGTCTATTTTTAGGGTTCGCCATAACTTCCTCAGATTTCACCCAATCACCTTCAAATTTTACCACAGAGTTCCTTTCTGAATTCTGCTTCTTTGTCCCCCTTTGCCAAATTTTCCCATTCTTTCACCTCGCTTCTGAAATTCTCATTTTTGCCTCCCTGTCCAGTCGACACTGTCCAAAACCTAGTCACACCCCAATTACCATGGAGGAAGCACTTGCAGCCATCCAAGCCAAACTCCAGGATCTGGATGAAAAATTTCTCGGCCTCCATCTTGAACATTCATCTATGAACAACAAACGACAGTCCGAGTCTACATCAGACAATGGGTTCTCCTCTTCCGGCAATTTCCATGGTCCGAAGCTTGATTTTCCCTGCTTCAATGGTACTGATCCAACTGGATGGATCTATCATGCAGAACAGTATTTCAGTCTGCATAATACTTTTGATGTCAACAAAGTTCCGCTGACATCCTTTCACTTGGAACAGGAATCTCTTCATTGGTACCATTGGTACATCAAGGCTCATCCAGAGCCCAAATGGCCAGACTTTTTCCAGCTCCTTTTGCAACGATTTGGTCCTAGTGCTTTTGATGACTTCACAGAATCCCTCACTAAACTTCGCCAAATTGGCACGGTGAGAGAGTATCAAACCAAATTTGAGAATCTAGCCAACCACACCGAAGGACTGTCTGATGACTTTTACCGGAGTTGTTTTATCAGTGGTCTAAAGGATGCCATCCACTCTGAGGTCAAAATGTTCTGTCCCAACACAATGATGGAAGCCCTAGGGTTGGCTAAGTTGGCAGAAGACAAGATTGCAGCCCAACAACGCTCCAAGCCCACTTTTGTTCCCTTCCGAAATATAAGTTCTCAGCGACCACCTATACTGCAGGCTCCTCGACCGACTCCTATCAAGCGTTTGTCTGAAACAGAGATGTAAGCACGCAGAGAAAAGGGGCTTTGCTATAATTGTGATGAGAAATTCACTCGGGGACATAGATGTGTTCAGCAAAAGCTCTATCTCTTGGATGTGGAGTCTCCGCCTGCCTCTGAAATTGGTGACAAAGATCCAGAAACACTGGATGCTCCGGTCGACATTCAAGAACCGCCTATTGACCCTCCGTCTCAAGATGACCACCCCGAGATATCTCTCCATGCTTTGGCTATAATCACCACCCCCCAAACAATGCGGGTCAGGGGTTACTTCAAGAAGCTTCCTCTTACAATACTCATTGATTCTGGTAGCACTCATAATTTCATTGACCCTCGGATCGCCAAACAAGTTGATTGTTTTATCCATCCTTGCTCCAACTTTGAAGTCATGGTTTCCAATGGGGGCACCTTACCTTGCAAAGGGAAGTGTCGAAATGTGTGTATCTCTATGGGAGATCATACCTTGCGCTCTGACATGTTTTCCTTGCCCTTAGGCGGATGTGATGTGGTTTTGGGCGCTCAATGGCTATGCACACTTGGCCCTATCTTATGGGATTTTGCTGAAATTTGGATGCAATTTTCCCTCAATGGAAAAAAACACACATTGACAGGATTACAACCAGGTTCTCTCAGCATCATCAGTTCACATCGCATGGAAAAACTCCTCAAGAAGAATTCACATGGTGTCATCGCTCAAATCCATTCCATCCAGATGCAACCATCAGCGGTTTCCACTACTCCTTTGGATCTACAACAAATTCTGGATCGATATACATGTGTCTTTGCTGAACTAGTGGGATTGCCACCTTCCAGGCCAGAAGACCATCGTATTCAGCTCCTTCCTGGCAGTGTTCCTCCCAACATCAGGCCCTATCGCTACCCATTTCACCAAAAAACGGAGATTGAAATGCTCGTTCGGGACTTATTGAAGCAAGGTATTATTCGCCCAAGCACTACTTCCTTTTCTTCTCCAGTTATTCTTGTCCGCAAAAAAGATGGGTCATGGCGCCTTTGCATTGACTTCCGAGCACTTAATCACCTCACCATCAAGGATAAGTTTCCAATTCCCGTTGTTGATGAGCTTCTTGATGATATTCATGGGGCTCACTTTTTCTCCAAGTTGGATCTTCGTTCTGGGTATCATCAAATTCGGGTTCATGAGGATGATATTCCTAAAACAGCTTTCGGCACACATGATGGCCATTATGATTTTTTGGTCATGCCCTTTGGCCTCACTAATGCTCCTTCCACATTCCAGGAATTAATGAATAAAATATTTCGACCCTACTTGCGGAAATTCATTCTGGTATTCTTTGATGATATCCTCATCTACAGTAAAACATGGGATGAACATCTCCAGCATCTGGATCTCGTCATGCAACTTTTCTCTGACCATCATCTCCATGCCAAGCAGTCTAAATGTGTTTTTGGACAGAAGAAAGTTGAGTATCTCGGGCACATTATTTCAGCACAAGGGGTTCGCGTGGATCCTGCCAAAATCGATGCCATGAAAAATTGGACGCAGCCTCAGACACTCAAGAGCCTTTGTGGATTTTTGGGATTGACTGGATACTACCACAAGTTTGTCAAGGATTATGGGAAGATTGCAGCTCCATTAACTGCTCTATTGAAAAAGGATGCTTTTACATGGACACCTGCTGCTCAGTGTGCATTTGACAAACTAAAACAAGCTATGTGTACTACACCTGTGCTAGCTATGCCCGATTTTTCCAATCCCTTCACTATTGAGAGTGATGCTTGCAGCAATGGACTTGGTGCTGTTCTCCTTCAAGATGAACACCCCATTGCGTTCACCAGCAAAGCCCTTTCTGGTAAGAATTTAGCTGCCTCTACCTATGAGAAGGAAATGATGGCTATTTTGCATGCAGTACAGAAGTGGCGGCCATACCTATTAGGGAATCATTTCTGCATCAAGACTGATCACCAGAGTCTGAAATATTTCTTGGACCAACGTGTCTCCTCCCCGGCACAACAGAAATGGGTTAGCAAACTCATGGGTTATGACTATGAGATCACTTACAAGAAGGGTAAAGACAATATTGTGGCAGATGCTCTTTCTCGCACATTTGATGCCCAAGGTTCTCTTTCAGGTATTTCTATGACTGTTCCAAATTGGTTGCAATTTGTTCAACAGGGTTATGTCAATGACTCTTCCTTAGCTCAAATCATCCAACGCTTGACCAACAACCCTTCTGTTGTACCACATTACTCTTGGGATGGTGCTTCTCTGTGATACAAGGGTCATCTGGTGCTTCCCCAGAGCACAGATCTTCAACAGGCTGTCTTCTATGAACTCCATGCTTCTCCATCGGCAGGGCACTCTGGGTTCCTCAAAACGTATGAACGAGCACGGCGTAACTTCTTTTGGTAGGGAATGAAAAGGACAATTCAACAGATGGTGGCCGAATGTGATACCTTCCAGCGCAATAAGGGTGAAACAACACTCCTTCCAGGATTGCTTGAACCCTTTCCCATACCTACATGGATTTGGATAGATATTTCTATGGATTTCATTGAAGGGCTCCCTAAATTTGGTGGGAAGACAGTGATTCTCGTTGTGGTTGATCGCCTCTCCAAATATAGTCATTTTTGTGCTCTCAGCCATCCCTATACAACCTCCTCCGTCGCTCAAATTTTTCTGGACCATATCTTTCGTCTTCATGGCATCCCTTCTTCCATTGTCTTGGATCGTGATGCGACTTTCACCAGTCATTTTTGGACAGAACTATTTCGCCACACTGGCACCAAACTGAAGATGAGTTCAGGGTATCACCCACAAACAGATGGTCAGACTGAAATTGTCAATAAATGCTTGGAAACTTATCTTCGTTGCTTCACCTCGGAACAACAACATCAATGGGCAAAGTGGCTCCCTCTCGCTGAATGGTGGTACAATACCTCTAAAATGACCCCATATGAAGCAGTTTATGGTCAAGCACCTCCAACTCTTCTTCCATACACCCCCACCAATTCACCAGTTCAGGAAGTTGACACGGTCCTTCGAAACCACGATCAGATTCTTCGCATTTTGCAAGACAATCTTCACATGGCATGAAATTTCATGAAGCAACAAGCTGATCAGCACCGTTCGGAGCGCACTTTTCAAGTCGGTGATATGGTTTTTCTTCATCTCCAGCCATACAAACAATCCTCCTTGAAACTCAAAGGGCGTCATAAGCTCGCTCCAAATTTCTATGGGCCATATCGGATTCTTCAGAAGATTGGGTCCGTTGCTTATAAATTGGAACTTCCTCCTTCTTCCCGCATTCATCCAGTCTTTCATGTCTCTTGTCTGAAGAAATTTCTTGGCACCAACATCAGCGGACAAACGATTTTACCCGAACTGGATAAGGAAGGATCCATCATTTTGGAGCCAGAGGCCATCCTCAATCGGCGCACATGTCAGCTTCGCTCTCGCTCGATCACAAAGGTCTTAATTCAGTGGCACGGAATGCAACCAGAGGATGCTACATGGGAACCACTCCTTCAGATTCAACAACAATTTCCACATCTAAAGCTTTGAGGACAAAGCTTTTTTTAATAGGGAGGGGATGTTAGGAACCCATGTCTTTACTTTGTTAGTATGTTGTTGTTGGACGCATATGCTTTGTAAGTCGTCCCGTAGTATTTGTTGATCAATAGTTTGTGTTATTGTTGTTGGCGCATATGCTTTGTAAGTCGCCCGTAGTATTGTTGATCCATAGTTTGTAACGGCCCATGGTTTCGACCCATAGTATGGGTGCCTAGAATTAGTATATAAGTGTGTGTCGAGACCTATGAAGGCGCCGTGAATTTATTTGTATTGATCTTGCTCATAGGAGGTTGCCCCCTCGAAGTGGCCTGTGATCAATATAAAAGTGATTCTGAGTTCTGTCATTTCTGCTGTTTCGTATATTCGTATTAATTAATTGTTGCAGGTGCCTCACAGCGATGATGGACTGCAAGGCCATGGCCACACCTATGGCATCAAACCTTAATCTTCTGTGTCATGCTTCATCTGATCCGGTTGATGTCACTGTGTATCGTCAGATGATTGGGTCCTTGATATACTTGACGAACACGAGACCAGATATTTTCTTTGCGGTGAAAACATTGAGCCAGTTCTTGACGGATCCTCGAGTTGTTCACTTGGTTGTTGTAAAGCATATTCTGAGGTACCTGAAGGGTACAATAGATTATGGGCTCAAGTATGATGCAAATCAAAATTTTAACCTCTAGGGTTATGTTGATTCAGATTGGGTAGGCAGTGCTGCAGATAGGAAGCGCACTTATGGGTGCTGCTTCAGTATGGGATCAGGTGTGATCTCTTGGTTTAGTAGGAAGCAGTCCTGTGTAGATCTGAGTATAGCCGAGCCAGAGTATGTTGCAGCTTTTTCAGCTAGTTGTGAGGAAGTATGGCTCCGGAAGCTACTATCTGAGTTATTTGATCTCCCGTTGGATGCTACTAGTATCTTTTGTAACAACCAGAGTTGTGTGAAGTTGTCTGAGAATTCGGTGTTCCATGACAGGTCGAAGCACATTGAGATCAAATATCACTATATCAGGGATATGGTGCAGAGAGGAGCAATGAAGCTCCTGTATGTTGCGATGGATGAGAAGGTTGCATATGTGTTGACGAAACCATTGAGTACGTCAAAGAGAGGCTGGTGTTCTTCAGATTGACAACACTTCTAGGAAGAAGTGATGGACACATTTGCAGGAGCCATTCCAAGCATGGTGAGAGGAGGATCCTTCCCATGGCTGTGGATGTAAGTGCTAGATGATGAGCATCACGATGATGCTCTAGTTACTATTTTGTATATGCATCAGTTGGATGCTTTCAGCAGTTGGATCATGTATTTGTATATGCATCATGTTGGATGCTTGATATATTTGTATATACATCATGTTGTATGCTTGATATATTTGTATATGCATCATGTTGGATACATTGTATGATCAGGTGGATCATGTATTTTTTGTATATGTATCAGGTGGATGCATTGTATGATCAGGTAGATCATGTACTTATGTATGTATCAGGTGGATGCATTGTATGATCAGGTAGATCATGTACTGATGTATGTATCAGGTGGATGCATTGTATGATCAGGTAGATCATGTATGATGATATGTATCAGGTAGATACTTTGTATGCATCAGATGGATATATTGTTTAATCAGGATGATCACAGATGACGAGCTTCAGGATGTTGCTCCAGATGATATGCTTCAGGATGATGCTATGATGATGATCAAGGTGATCATGGATGATGAGCTTCAGGATGTTGCTCCAAATGATATGCATTAGGATGAAGCTACAATGATGATCAGAATGATCATGTGCTGATGTACATCAGGATGATGTATGGTGAGTATCAGGTTGATACTCTATGGCCGTGGACAGGTTGTGCAGATAAGCATATAATAGCGCCCTGGGAGATTTGCAAATACTCTTTCGAGGTTTTTCCTATGGCATATAATAGCGCCCTAGGATATCTGGCAAATGCTCTTTCAAGGTTTTGCTTAGGAGGACATATAATAATGCTCTAGGAGGTTTGCAGATGCTCTTTCGAGGTTTTGCCTATGGCATATAATAGTGCCCTCGGATATCTGGAAAACACTCTTTCGAGGTTTTGTCTTATGGAATATAATAGCACCTTGGCAGATCCAATAGGTTTAGCTATGTTCTTGTAATCAGTCCTGGGATTCTCTTTTGAGGTTTTTCCATGACCACATATAATACGCCCTGGAGATCCGGACAGGTTGTTCTAGTCACATAAAAGGTCTCAGATTCTCTTTAGAGTTCTTGCTAGTCAAGACACTCTTTTAAGCTTTTGTGGTGGGGGTCACATGTAATATGTCCTGGAGATCCGGACAGATTGTTCTAGTCATGTAAAAGGCCTCAGATGCTCTTTAGAGTTCTTGCAAGTCAAGCCACTCTTTTAAGTTTTTGTGATAGTCAACATGTAATAGCGCCCTGAGAGATATTCTCGATCGTGCTTAGGCACATAAAGGATCCTGGGATACTCTTTCGATGTTTTATTGACGCACGTATTAAGTTATGAGGATTCGATAGTATGGATAATGATGATGAAGACCTGTAGGTGGTGGGCCTACATCCAGTATGAAAAAGGACTGGTTTTGTAGAACTTCCTATGACAAGTAGATCACAGATTGATTGAGATAGCAACAACCATGACGATGATGATGATTCGATGATGATGATCCAGTGATGATGATCCAGATAAGAAGACTTGTGCTAGCAGATCTGTGTCGAGAAATACCTTCCTAGTTAAGAGGGAGTGTTGATGTAATTGTCACTTTGGAATGTATTTCACCTATGTATATTATACTCTTATAGAGATGTTATTATTCCTCTATACGGAAGTGTCGTCATTTGTATTGACAAGTGTCGCAACTGTCACAACTTACATGTGATGGGTTATTAGACCACCAAGTGTGGGGTCGCCCTTGATTAGTATTACCATGGGTTATTAGACTGAGTTAGACAAGTCATCCTTGCTTGTTTATTAGGCAGGTCATGTCATGTATAAATAGAGTGCAGGAGGCACTCTATTTGATCATCTCATTATTCAGTTATACACTCTCCAGAAAGTGGCGCACAAGTGAGGAAGGAGGAGTAGCTGCTAGAAGGACTATCTCTTGTACTTGGGTTGTATCATTGCTATTTCCATCTCTGAGGAAGTTGTGGGGTTTTTCACCTTTATGGTTTTCCCCAGTGAAACTCTGTGTGTCTATTGTCTCTTGTGATTTCTTGGTGTGATTGATATGCATTGTTATGCTTGATATGATGTACATGTTATTTTCTCAGTAAAGATCGTAGAGTATGTTGAATTAATCCTAAAAATTAACACCATCCCTTGAATCATCCTTCAAATGTGAAGGCTAACAGTATGCACAAAACATCTTGATCCAAAATTTCATTAAGAAGACAATTATAAATAAATTGGAGAAGATGTTCTCATGCCAATATTTCTCCTTCACCATCAAATTTTAGTCTTATTAGATGTTTGAGTAAACATGTTTGAATATGAAAGCTAATCTATCTAGAGAAACAACTAAATACAGATTCATGAGCAAAAAAATGAACTATATACAAAATTTTGGGCCGGAGCCATTATAAAATAATTTGATTAAAATAAATAGCTCAAATTACCTTAAATGTCAAATGGTGGCCCTCCTTCTAGCGCCATTTGTTGAGGCCTTGGGGGTGCAGAGTAATTGCAAGGTGCTGGAATGGGTCCAAGGCTCCCAACAGAGGGTGAAAACCCATACTGAAAGGCTTCGAAAAACCCTGCGCAAGGGAAATTCTATCCCCAACCTATTTGGTATGGAATTCTCCCACGGATATTCAGCCTCCACTGGCACTCTGTGAGTAGATGGGTTTGATCAATAGATCAAAGTTCGATATGGAAAACAAAAGCTTAAAACAAACTAAGTATGTTCTAACTTAACCTATTTAAGAAACGAATCTAATCTAAGTCAGTCCTATTCTAAAAGAAAGCTTGATTTTATGCAGATCAACCTCAAGGTATGATGAACAAGTAAATTACCACCTTCGATAGAAACATCTTTGATGTGTTAATTATTAAATTAAATCACTATACATTAATGAAAATTAAAAGACAATAATTCAAGTACTTAAGCCCGTTCAATATCAACATGTAACCACTATGTTAATTGAAAAATTAACATTGATTAGATTGAATGTGAATCATTTGCAGAAATAGATAAAGAAAACATTTAATTGGCAGAAATTCAATGAAACATTTCCATGCATAGACCAGTTACAATGAGAAATCAGTATCACAGATCTTCATATGTAATAATATCCAACAAAAATATTACACACTGTAGATGATAAATTAGAACATGAAATCAAAACTGTAAAAAAAAACTTGAACAATACATAAGAGGTGATATGAAGGTCACTTCACTGTATTAATAAGATTTTTTCAAAAATACAAAGCTATGCTTAAACAGAGTTTCTCCCACTGTCTCTTACTGATTCCCCATCTCAAAATTTATCATCCCCTAACCCAAAAGGAATCCCTCTTTAAATAAGAACTACAACATGGTACAAAATGGAGATCCACAAAAATAAGGATTACAAAATAAAACATAACCTAGTGTCCCGGGACATCTTTCCATTTGTTGACTTGAGTCCCAACTGAGCATTGCATTCGAATGTCTCCATCTCATTCTTTTCCAGCTTATGCCATATGCGGATAAAGTCTTGGACCTTATGTTCCATGGAAATTGGCTTCCTAATCAACTACTCCACATCATCAATTTTGACTTCTTCTAGAAGTTGAATTTGTTGTTGAACTTCATCACACTTACGCTCAACTTCCTCAATCTTCAATTTAGGTGGACATGCATCTTTAATGAGCTCCACGGCAGGAAATTTGAGAGCCAACATAACATTATCTGTTGCATACCATCGCCTGCTACAGATAGCTTGGGCCTTTTGAAGAATATCCTCAACTGACTCATTTAGTTCCAACCATGTATTCAATGCACCTCTGATCTTCTTAAATTGAAAGCTACTAAGCCTGGGAAAACCTGCTGGAATGTCTATGATTTAGTTTTTCCATTCAACAATGTTATCATATACATTGGAAGCCTCCAGCCTTTTATCTTCCTTCTTTTCATGAGCACTGAGCATCTTGCCAAAAGTGATGTGAGTTTCTCTAATTTCATCCAATGTGGTAAACAGTTTTTCCAGGTATTCATGATACTCTTTATTGACTTGAGAAGGAAAGTCTTTGAACTCTTGAAGTGTCATCTTAAAGAAAGTAGAGGAGGCTGCACTTGCAGTTGCATCCTCACAATGTTTATGCAATAAAGAAATTTGCTGAACATTGGTAGAATTCTCAGCTTGTAACCTTCGAAATTCAACCTGCAAAGATTGATTCTTGCACTCTTCATCTCCTATTTTATCCTCCCATATCTTCCTAAGATCATAAACATAAGTTTGATGTTCCTCTTTAGCGTTTTCTAGTTCTTCTTGAATATTCTCCACTTCTTCTTTCTTTTGATCAATTTCTCTATTGAGAACCTGTATTAAATCAAGGTTTTCCCCTGCAAAAGCTCCTAAGTCTATAACTATTTCAATAGCCCCTGTCTGAGGGTTGTTGTCTTGTTGATCCCAGACAATCTGGTTACGAACAGACACTTCTAGGTCATCCTAATGAAGGCTTATCTTCTTACCCCTCTTTACCACTGCCTTATTATCCTTGCTATAAAAATAATGTCCAAGAGAAACTATTTCATCATCCTCCCATTCAGTTATTACTTTAGAAGTGACTGAAATAATATTTTCTGTTGAAACCAGTGAAGGAGTCTGAGTATCCATGGCATCAACCATAGGCATGGTAACTTGAGTAGTGATCAAGGGGGTAGAGACATCCTGAGGAATCAAAGAACGAATGGCAGGGGAAGGAACTAAAGTGAGAGCTTCAGAAAAGAGGACTTGGTCACCATTGGAAACTGATGGCAGTGGGTAGGGAGTTGTGGGTGCATTACTCTCAACAGGTAATGATTAATTAGACATGGGTAATTGCAGGAGGATATTCGAAGACTGGGCTTCTTCAAGCATAGAGGAAGGAATAGAAAAAGAAACTGGGTTACTAGCAAAAGGGGTGGCCGTATGATTCAAAGTATGAAATAGCTGTGAAATAGAGAAAGGTGGCATTTCTCTTGCAGGAAAAATAGAAAGGTATTGGATAGATGGTAACAAAAGTGATGAAGCAGTGATGTCAAGGGTAGTAGAGGTAATTTCCAGAACTGGTTGATCAAGATTAGAATGATCCATTTCAATACTACCCAATAGGTTTGTAAGTGCCTGTGAATTGCCTATCACTTCCTCAGTGACTTCTTCTATATCATTGTCAGTTACTTCTTCAAGTACTTCTTCAGTCACTTGAACTATAGCCTATGGTTCATATTCAACATCACTATCAATGAGATCAATAGTAGGAACTTCAGATATGGAAACCTGAACTTTCTGTCTCTTAGGAGGGCTATCTTCAATTATTATCAAGTCATCAACCACCAGCGAAGCTGCAGCATTCACTTGAACTATCGCAACAACCTTGGGTAGTTGAGTTGCTCTGGTACCCAATACTGAAGTCAATTTTTCCAAATGTTGTTGGGAATTCTGAGATATCTGTAACAAGGATTTAACCTTCTCAGTGGTCTTGAACTGTGGAGGTTTCTCCAAGGGATTTTTACCTTTGTATTCATCTGTATAAGTAAGCATTAGGGGAGCATTGGCCTGTTGAATTTGCTTTTGTTCTCTGTTCCTTTTGACCTGTTCAGTTAGAATCAACTACAAATTTCTTTCCCCATAAACCTAATATTTTATTTCTTTCTGAAATATCATAATTTGTTGGTGTTCATCGATGCTCTTGGCTTTCGCTAATACTTCAGGGAAGGTGTTCACCCCTTGATAGATGGATTCATCTGGCATATCTTCATGGATGTAGTCCATTTTCTTGTGATACTACTTGAAGTGTGCATCCAAGAATTTCTTGGGACCATTCTTTCATTTGGGTGCTTTTCCCAACTTCAAAGGGGCCAACTGATGACCCAGTACATCAGCCCAGGTTGTGGTAGGAATAACTAGTGGGAAAAGATTTAATGAGAACTTAGGCCATCCTTTCTTCTTAGGGCCAGTGGGTTTCTTGTAAACTCCATCAGTGACAGTCTGATAGGAAACTTCTTGGATGACCAACCTATCAGGTACAATTATGGGAAAAAGGTGAACGGTGTCACTTCCCCAAACTCGGATATATGCACAAGGCTCATAAACATACCAGTCCCCAATGGTGTTGATGAAGGTTCTGGCATCTGCTGAGAAGGCAGGAGCTTCCTGATGAAACAATTTAAAATAAATGGTACCCATGAAGTGGTCACAAATTTCATAAAGCAAGGGTATATAATTGCTTTCCCATAATGCATAATGGTATATATGAACCGGTGGGGCCTCAGGGGTCCAATTCAACCCCAAATAAGGATATTTAAAGTCAGCTCAGAAGACATCAAGGATGTAGGCTGATAGATAAAAATGTGGCTTCTTTGAGGTAGGTTCCTTTTGGTAGTTTTGAATTTGCGTCTTAATTTATGAAGACAAGATGGATGCCTAGGGAAAGGATTCACCCATTGTTAACACATGATGGGCTATGGGAGCCCATTCAACCTTGAAAACTGAACAATTGGGGAGACCCAAAAGCCTGCAAAGCATGGCTGTGAGCAAAGAGTAAGGTTCCTTGAACCAAATAATAGGATAGAGATCATCCACCTCGGGCATGAAACTATTAGGTTTTACCATCCGAGATTTCATCATCTAGTCAAAATTATATCTGGTCTTGGAGGATTGGATAAAGTCAGAACTCAGGGTTTGTACAGCTGGCTTGAGGGAAAAAGCTCTGGATAAAACCTCCAGGTGAAAGGTAGTCAATTGTGAACCTGCATAATCATTAAACGACTAGTATTGGGTATTGGCATTCTCAACAATCCATTTTACCGGGTTTGTATAGGGTAAGATAGTCGGGCGAGCAGCAATGGAATGGATTTGGGAATCCCTAATGTTTTCATAGGCTGGCCAGTCTTGTTTGATGTCTGAAAGGTCATCGTTGTCAAAGATCGAATAAATTTTAGCCCAGTCCATTTGATAATCCTCGGTTGCCCTCTCAATGGTGTCTAAGAAAATGCTGAAATTGGGATCCTTGGTTAGTGAATCCTTATACAGTGCCTTGGACCGGGTAGTTCGAGACATTCTGATAAAATTTTTGGGAAATTCTGATAAATAGACAAATGGAAATCAAAATCAACCCATGAACAGTAAAAGCACGAAAAAGCAGATGGAAAATTCATGACAAAACAACCTGATTTCAGCTGAAAAACTGTGCAGGTGACCTTGGTAACAAATCAACAATAAATTCCATGTAGGAGCGTAAAAATCGACAGTAAAAAATGATAACGAAAAATAAAATAAAATTCGTTTATTTAAGGTTTTTTCAACCGAATAAGATCTGGACCGTAGATCTAGGAAGAAATCAACGGCCAAGATTACTCCTGCGGGATGTGGGATTTGGGGTCAAGCTTCAGGACCTCATTGTATCCAATGTTCCTGAAATCCATAATCTGAAAATGGGGGTTGCGGGTTTCAAGTTCTCAAAACTTTATCAAATAAGAAAACTCATTTCCGAAATCCGCAATCCGAAAATGCAGGTTGCGGGTTTCGGAAACACGCCACACAATTGATTAGCACAACGAATTCTCGGACACTGAAATCTGAAAAATTCAGGTTTTGGTTTTCAGGATCGAGGTTTTAGGACAAACTCAGACAGTCTTCCCGCAACCCGCAATTTCGGGTTGCGGGTTTCGGGTTGACGAAATGCCGAAAGGAAAACAAAGGACCCCCGTCATCCATCCTTGCAGGGTTTCAGAATTTTGGTATTTCGGGATTCGTAGTGAAAGGTGGTTTAAAACCAAAATTTGAGGTTTTCCGCAAATCAAGAAAACAACCAAAAACTTAGAAATTCTCAAGAAAATTAATAAAGACAACTAAGCAAGCCAACAAGGGTATGATGTAATAGCAAACCAAAATACAGGAACTTACCTGAATTCCTTTATATTTACAAGAATGGGGTTCCCGTGATTAGGACGAATCATGGGATCTGTTGTGGCCACAACACGTCGATAAATATGACTACGGATTTATCTAAGTATTTACTTAACACACTATTCATTAAACACATAAATATTGCTGGTGTGTTTGTCAACCCAAAAGGAATCATGACAAATTCATAATGACCATACCTAGTCCTAAAAGCAGTTTTATAAATGTCTTCATCTTTTACTCTAACTTGGTGATATCCCAATCACAAATCTATCTTAGAGAATATAGTTTCTTGTAAGAATTGATCGAATAGATCATCAATTCAGGGTAACGGGTATCTATTTTTAATTTTCATCTTGTTTAATTGTCTATAGTCAATACACAATCTCAAAGTGCCATCTTTCTTTTTAACAAAAATTACTGGTGCTCCCCAAGGGGACACACTTGGTTGTATATACTTTTTGTCA
The DNA here is from genome assembly GCA_027924585.1 of Larix kaempferi. Classification (NCBI taxonomy): domain Eukaryota; kingdom Viridiplantae; phylum Streptophyta; class Pinopsida; order Pinales; family Pinaceae; genus Larix; species Larix kaempferi. The sequence goes on along the minus strand of BSBM01000401.1, from coordinate 23,667,443 downwards.
ATTAATTCTTGTATCTAAGATTTTAATTCGTTTAAGTCCAAAATGTTCATTCTATAAGGAGATTTTGAAGCTGGTACTTCTCCTGGTATGAGATCGATTGTAAAATCTACCTCACTTTTAGGAGGCAGTCCTGAAACTTCTTCCGGAAACACATCCTTAAATTCTTTTAAAATTGGAATGTCATTTATATCACATGTATCACTTTTATCTCTGTCATCTAATATGTGAACATCAAAAACTTTACAACCTTTCCTAACAGATCTTTTCCTTTGCAAAGCAGAGATCTCTCTTATCAAAACTTTTCTACGAATTCCTTTCACCAAAACAGAATTATTTTCTTCATCTTTCAATGTAAAAGTTTTTTCATAACAATTCAAAATCACTCTATGTTTCTCTAACCAATCCATTCCAATAATCATATTGTATGATCCTAAAGGTAAAACATTTAAATCTACATGTGTTTTCAAGTCATTCATGTAAAATTCACAATTTTTAACATAGCTAGTAAACTTCCTTTTTGTGCCTGTCGCTAGCTTAACTAACCATGATTTTTCAAATTTACTTTGCTGAAGTATACATGCATCTAACATTCTAGGAGAGATATAACTTAGAATTGCACCTAGATCTATCAACATAGAAATAGATTTGTCTTGTAACATACCTTCTATTTTGACCATTGTTGATTGATGCTCTACCTGTCGATTCTCCAATGTTGCGCTGATCCTTACTATACTTATGGCCACATCACCTACAGTAGCATCTTCTTGTATAGAATGTATATTATTAACAATCTTTCTCTTTTTTGGACAATATTTAAAGTAGTGTGGTTCGCCACACTCCCAACATTGTAAAGGATGTCTTGGATTATTAACTCTATTACAAGTAGCATATGTATCTCTTCTTGGATTATTTACTGCATTTTGAGGTCTGTTTCTAAAATTATTACTTTGATAATTTTTATGGTTATTTCTAGCACTTCTGAAAAATTTATTAACTCTTTTCTTTGGATCAAAGTTCTTTCCTTTCCATGCCAGTAAATTCTCTCTCTTGTTTTTATTTTGATCAAAACAGAAATTTACTTTCCTCATTGCTTCTTCCAAAGTTTTAATATTATCATACTCAATCCTCTCTTTATACATAACATGCAAACAACTTAGAAATATGTGTACTTTTGGTTTCTCTTCAGTAATGTAAGGTACATATCATAATAAACTTAGAAACTTGTTGCACATTTCTTTCATAGTTATTGTTCCAAGTTTTAGATCATAGAATTCCTTGGCTTTCTCTTCATAATACTGTTCAGATAGATATTTTCTTTTAGAAAGTTTCTTGAATGAACTCCATGTGATATGACGTTCTTTTATGTTCTTTACTTTTTTAATATCTTTCCACCATATATCTTCCATTACGGACAGATTATATATACACATCCTTGCTTTAAGTTCTGTAGAGTAATTAGAAATCTGAAAATATTATGCATTTCAAACAACCATCCTTCGGCTTCTTCCCTGGTTTCTACTTCACCATTGAACAGAGGTGGTTTTATTTTCTTAAACTCTCCAGAAATTTCTTCATAGTGTTTACTCTTTTTAGTAATCTGTTCATCATCATTACTATCACTTGTATTATGTTTTTGTGTATGTTCTCTTACTGAAATACCACTAAATGAATCACTTTCATTATTAACAAAAGTTAACTTTCTTCCTCTATGCTTATATGATGGAGTTTTCTCAATTTCTTCATCTAAAGGTTTCTTCTTTATTGTTTCTTTATCAAGTAGTTTAGTGAGCGGAATGTTGTTTAACTCTTCCCGAGCCTTTAATATGCGTTCATTATCTTCCTTTACACTTAAAATTTATGCTTTTAATTCTTTCATAGTTTGTAAAATTCTGGACTGATTATCATTTACGTTATCATTCAAAACAACCCACAAATTATCATTATTGACATTCTCTTGTTCATGAATTTCTTGTTCACTGCGATGTGATTAATCTTCAACAAATGTCTCTACTCCTTCCATTTTCCTGCAAAACAATGATTATATTTATGTTCCTTAAATATCATAAAGAAAACATAAGTCAATTTTTGTTTACGGTTTCATGATGATCATGTGTGTTTGAGCCAATTTTCAGGCCTAGTGTTTGTAACCGTGCTCTGACACCAATTTGTCACAACCCCAAATTTATTCAATTTTAAAAAAAAATTATATGTACATGTTGACGACATTAATTTCTTATGTCGCAGGTATGAAACATGAAGAGGATGCAGTGTGACTCTGCATCATCTATTTGTCAGGTATAACTTGTATTTTTGTAACTATACATACGCCAAATATTTATTACATTTTGTTTGCAGAATAAAATCCAGCCTTAACTTGGTGATTACATGTCGTGTAACATTCATATATGACTTCACTATTGTCGTGATCCATTAATATTGTTATTTTTTCAGAATTTACTTCAATCTGATCTAGGATCTTAACTGAGAGAACAACATGTACATCATATCTACAGCATATCAATCATGGACATAATAATGCAAGCACACAAGAGACAATAGACACACAGGGTTTCACTGGGGAAAACCATAAAGGTGAAAAACCCCACAACTTCCTCAGATATAGATAGAGAAATGATGCAACCCAAACATAAGAGATAGTCTTCTCCTAGTAGCAGCTTCTCCTCCTCCACAAGTACACCACTCTCCAATGAGAGTATGAGTGAGAAAGTGAATGATCAAATAGAGTGCCTCCCGCACTCTATTTATACTTGACTTGACTTGCCTAACAACCTTTACTAGATTGGCCTCAACTTAACCACATAACATAATGATGACAGGACCGACCCCCAATAGGGTGGTCTAATAACCCTTTAACCCACATGAATTATACAGGGCCGACCCCAACAAGGTGGTCTAATAACCCATCAAGTATAAGTTACGAAACTTACAATATAAATGACAACACTTCCATATAGAGGAATAATAACATCTCTATAGGAATACAAAAAGAATAATAACATATCTATAGGAATACAATATACATATATTACATACATTCCGAAGTTACAAATACATCAACACTCCCTCTTAACTAGGAAGGTATTTCTCGACACGAGTCTACTAGCACAAGTCTTCTTCTCTAGATCATCATCACTGGATCATCGTCATCGTCACTACTGCTGCTATCTCAATCAATCTCCGATCTACTCATGATAGGAAGTTCTACAGAGCCAACCCTTTTTCATGTTGGATGTAGGCCCACCACCTGCAGGTCTTCATCATCACTGGCCATACTATGGAATCCTTAGGACTGATTACGTGCATCAACAAAACCTCGAAAGAGAATCCCAGGAATTTTACGAGCACACACCTCAACCTATCGTATTTCCCAGGATCTTTTACATGTGACTATCACAAAACCTTAAAAGAGTGTCTTTCCAAGCAAGATCTCTAAAGAGCATCTGAGGCCTTTTTCATCCTATTTAGATCTCCAAGAATTATTACATGTGACCCCTACCACAAAACCTTAAAAGAGTGTCTTGCCAAGCATGATCTATAAAGAGCATATGAGGCCTTTTTCATCCTGTCCATATCTACAGGACTTATTACATGTGGTCTAGCAAAACTTCAAAAGAGTGTATTTCCAAGCAAGATCTCTAAAGAGCATCTGAGGCCTTTTTCATCCTGTCCATATCTCCAGGACTTATTACATGCTACCCTTGCACAACCTGTCCATGGCCACAGAGTATCAACCTGATACTTCACCATACATCATCCTAATGTACATGATCGTCCTGATCATCATCACTGCATCGTCCTGATGCATGTCATCTGGAGCAACATCCTGAAGCTCATCATCCATGATCATCCTGATCATACAATGCATCCACCTGATGAATACCAAGTATCTACCTGATACATATCATCATACATGATCCACCTAATCATACAATGTATCCACCTGATACATACATATATACATGATCCACCTGATCATACAATGTATCCACCTAATATATATCAACATACATGATCTACCTGATCATACAACGTATTGACCTGATACATATACAGATACATGGTCCAAGCATCCAACATGATGCATATACATATACATGATCTAACTGATCATAAAAAGCATCCAACATGATGCATGTACATATACATGATCCAACTGATCATAACAAGCATCCAACATGATGCATATACATAGCAGTAACTGGAGCATCGTCCTGATGCTCATCATCCAACACTTACATCCACGGCCATGGGAAGGATCCTCCTCTCACCATGCTTGGAATGGCTTCAAGCAAATATGTCCATCACTTCTTCCTTGAAGTCTCATCAATCTGAAGAACACCAAGCCTCTCTTTGAAATACTCAAACTTCACTTTGGCTAGTGGTTTCGTCAGCATATCTGCAACCTGCTCATCCGTCGCAACATACAGGAGCTTCACGGCTCCTCTCTGCACCATATCCCTGATATAGTGATATTTGATCTCAATGTGTTTCGACCTATCGTGGAACACTGGGTTATTAGACAGCTTCACACAACTCTATTTGTCACAAGAGATACCAGTAGCCTCCAGCTGGATATCAAATAACTCAGACAGTAGCTTATGGAGCCATACTGCCTCACAACTAGCTGAACATGCTGTAACATACTCTGCCTCGGCTATAGTCAGTGCTACGTAGGACTGCTTCCTGCTAAACCAAGAGATCACACCTGATACTATACTGAAGTAACACTCAGATGTGCTCTTCCTATCGGAAGCACTGCCTGCCCAATCTAAATCAATTATACCTTTCAGGTACCTCAGAATATGCTTTACAGCAACCACGTTAACACTCCTCGGATCTGTCAGGAACTGGCTCAATGTGCTCACCGCAAAGCAAATATCTGGTCTAGTGTTCGTCAAGTACATCAAGGACCCAATCATCTGACGATACATAGTGACATTAAATAGCTCAGATGAAGCATCACACGGAAGCTTCAGGTTTGATGCCATAGGTGTGGCCAAGGCCTTGCAATCCACCATCCCAAACCTCTTCAGGATCTCTACTGCATACTTCCCTTGTCCAAGGAAGATTCCATCTGCACTCTGCCACACCTTCATGCCTCGAAAATAGTGCATCATCCCCAAGTTCTTCATCTCGAACTCAACAGCAAGCTTCCTCTTCATGTCGGAAATCAATCTATCCTCACCTGTAACAAACAGCTCATCCACATAAAAGTAGTATCAATGGATTGCCTTCCTCAACCTTGTAGTAAAGGTTGGAATTTGCTTTACTCTTGGTAAAGCCCAAACTAGATAGAAAGTTGTCTATCCTACCATACCAAGTTCTAGGAGCTTGCTTTAAGCCATACAAGGCTTTCTTCAACATGCACACATATGACTCTCTGTCATGTGTCTCAAAACCAAGTGGCTGCTCCACATACACTTCCTGCTCGACTACACCATTCAAGAAAGCTGTCTTGACATCCATCTGGTGTATCTTCCATTTCATCACTGTAGCCACAGCAAGTACTGATCTAATGGAAGTGTATCTGGCTACAGGAGCAAAAGTCTCTTCATAATCAGCCACAAGATACAAACCTCACTTTGTATTTTTCTATGCTACCATCTGCAACATGCTTGATCTTGTAGATCCACTTGGAAGTCACAACTGACTTCCCTTCAGGTCTTGGGACTGTTAAATTTTTAGAATTTACTTCAATCTGATCTAGGATATTAACTGAGAGAACAACATGTACAACAAATCTACAACATAACAATCATGGACACAATAATGCAAGTATAGAAGAGACACAGAGTTTACTTGGGGAAAACCATAAAGGTGAAAAAACCCAATAACCTCCTCAAAGATAGATAGAGCAATGATACAACTAGAATACAAGAGCTAGTCTTCTCCTAGCAGCAGAGCCTCCTCCTCCACAAGTGCGCCACTCTCCCAAGTGTGAGTGAGAGAATAGAATGTATAAAATGAGAGATACACACTCTTTATTTATACACTAACTTGACTTGACCTTTACTCAACTAGGTCGGCCTCAACTTAACCACTTAACATAATGTTGACTGGGCCGACACCAAATAGGGTGGTCTAATAACCCTTTGACTCACATGGCCAACCCCCAATAGGGTGGTCTAATAATCCTTTGACCCACATGACTTATACAGGGCCGACCCCAACAAGGTGGTCTAATAACCCATCAAGTATAAGTTACGACACTTACAATATAAATGACGACACTTTCGTATAGAGGAATAATAACATCTCTATAGGAATACAATATACATATATGTGAAATACATTCCGAAGTTACATATACATCAACACTCCCTCTTAACTAGGAAGGTATTTCTCGACACAGGTCTGCTAGCACAAGTCATCTTCTCTGGATCATCGTCACTGGATAATCATCATCGAGTCATCATCTTCATCACTGCTGCTGCTATCTCAATCAATCTCTAAATCTACTCGTCATAGGAAGTTCTATAGAGCCAGTCCTTTTTCATACTGGATGTAGGCCCACCACCTGCAGGTCTTCGTCATCACTGGCCATACTGTGGAAATCTCACGACTTATTACATGCATCACAAAACCTTAAAAGAGTCTCTTGACTAGCAAGAACCCTAAAGAGCATCTGAGGCCTTTTTCATCCTGTCCAGATCTCCAGGAATTATTACATGTGACCCCACCACAAAACCTCTAAAGAGAATCCCAGGACTGATTACGAGCACAAGGCTCAACCTATCGGATCTCCCAAGGCACAAATTACATGTGGTCACCACAAAACCTCAAAAGAGCATCCCAAGACTGATTACGAGCACAAGGCTCAACCTATCAGATCTCCCAAGGCACAAATTACATGTGGTCATGGAAAAACCTTGAAAGAGCATCCCAAGACTGATTACGAGCACACGGCTCAACCTATCGGATCTCCCAGGGCACAAATTAAATGCCATAGGACAAAAACTCGAAAGAGCATCTGCCAGATATCCCAGGGCACAAATTACATGCCATTGGAAAAACCTCGAAAGACTATCTACAGATCTCCCAGGGCACAAATTATATGTCCTCCCAAGCAAAAACTCGAAAGAGCATTTGCCAGATATCCCAGGGTACAAATTACATGCCATAGGCAAAACCTCGAAAGACTATCTGCAAATCTCCCATGGCACAAATTACATGCTTATCTGCACAACCTATTCCACGGCCACAGAGTATCAACCTAATACTCACCATATATCATCCTGATGTACACATGATCATCCTGATCATCATCACTACAACATCTTGCTGCATGTCATATGGAGCAACATCCCGAAACTCGTCATCCATGATCATCCTGATCATACAATGCATCTACGTGATGCATACCAAGTATCTACCTGATACATATTATCATACATGATCCACCTGATCATACAATGTATCCACCTGATACATATATAGATACATGGTCCAAGCATCCAACATGATGCATATACAAAAATACATACAAGTGATCCAACTGATCATACCCAGCATCCAACATGATGCATACATACATATAAATGATCCAACTGATCATATCCAGCATCCAACATGATGCGTACATACATATACATGATCCAACTGATCATATCCAGCATCCAACATGATGCATACATACATATACATATAAATGATCCAATTGATCATATCCAGCATCCAACATGATGCATACACAGAGGAGTAACTGGAGCATCATCCTGATGCTCATCATCCATGATCCTCCTGATCATCATAGCATCGTCCTCTTCAGATCATCTCATCATCCACGAAGCACAGCCCAGATGCACATCATCTAACACTTACACCACCGACATGGGAGAACACATCTAACGCCATTCAGGGAAGGCCCCAGCCCTTACTTTTTAACCATGGGAGAACACATCTACCACCATGTGAAAAATGGCTCAGCAATTACATCATGACCAAGGGAGAACACATCAACCATGTCAGGAAAGCTCATGTGCATCTGCATCTTCCGGACTCATCACTTCCCTTTGGAAGGAACCTCGATCTGAAGTGCACCAAGCCTCTCTCTGAAGTACTCAAACTGCACTCTGGCCAACATATTGGTCAATACATCTGCAACCTGCTCATCCGTCGCAACATACTCTACTTCGACTGTACTCAGTGCTACGCAGGACTGCTTCCTGCTAAACCAAGAGATCACACCTGATCCCATACTGAAGCATCACCCAAATGTGCTCTTCCTATCTGTAGCACTACCTGCCCAATCTGAATCAACATAACCATGCAGGTTAAACGTTTGATTTCCATCATACTTGAGCCCATAATCAACCGTACCCTTTAGGTACCTTAGAATATGCTTTATAGAAACCAGCTGAACATCTCTCGGATCCGTCAGGAACTGGCTCAATGTGTTCACCGCAAAGAAAATATTTGGTCTTGTGTTCGTCAGGTACATAGAGGACCCAATCATCTGACGATACATCGTGACATCAACTGGATCAGATGAATTATCACATAGAAGCTTTAGGTTCGATGCCATAGGTGTGGCCATATCCTTGTAGTCCATCATCCCGAACCTCGTCAGGATCTCTACTGCATACTTCCCTTGTCCAAGGAAGATTCCATCTGCACTCTGCCACACCTCCATGCCAAAAACAAATAGTGCATCATCCCCAAGTTCTTCATCTTGAACTCGGCAACAAGCTTCCTCTGCATGTTGGAAATCAATCTATCCTCACCTGTTACAAACAGGTCATCCACATAGTAGTATCACTTGGATTTCCTTCCTCAACCTTGTAGTGAAGGTTGGAATCCGCTTTACTCTTGGTAAAGCCCAAACTGGATAGAAAGCTGTCTATCCTACCATACCAAGTTCTGCACATATATGAATCCTTGTCATGTGTCTCAGAACCAAGTGGATGCTCCACGTACACTTCTTCTTCAACTACAGAAAGTTGTCTTGAAATCCATATGGTGTATCTTCCCTATCATCACTGCAGCCGGAGCAAGTACTGATCTAATGGAAGTGTATCTGGCTACAAGAGCAAGAGTCTCTATGCTACCACATGCAGCATGCTTGATATTGTAGCTTCTCTTGGAAGTCACTACAGACTCCCCTTCAGGTCTTGGGACTGCATCCCAAACATCTTCGTGATCGACTGGTACTCCTCGATCATGGCATTCTTCCCAGATCCTGGGAACTTCAATATCTTCAATATTTTCAATAGATAACTTTGTTACTGAACAAATGTTGTAGTCCTTCTTTTGTAGGTGATGGTATACGATCTTTAATACGCAACAAGTTAAATTGCATGATTAGAAAATATCTCATAGTTTTCAGAACAAATTCTTACACATAAAGAAATATGTCATACAGTCATGCAATTATCTTAGCCAATGCTTCAATACAAAATTTATCCATATTCTGTAACTTTCTAGATGCCTTCCAATCTCTACCAAAACATTGTTAAGAGTGTGCACAACTCCTATCATGTCAGCAAAGAGGTTTCATTCTAGATAAGTAGCAATGGAATGTTGGATACTGCCATAGGCCACTTACCCATGTATATTAGTAGTATACTATTCATCAATGCAACTATTCTAATATGCATAATACACAACCTAATTCTAGGAACATAAGCATATACATCATTGAATAACATTGTGTAAGAAATGACAATTGAAATACTTATCTTTGTTTGGTTGCTGGGTGGAATCCCTCTGAATCTTTGCAACTCCATTATGATGTGGATTGTGAGAAGTGGTCAACTCCCTCTGAATATCTGCATCCTTGCAGAAACTACTAAAGTGTGCTCCTTTGCTTTCTTGCAAGAACAACTGGATTGTGCTCCCTCTTGATCTTTGCTTCCTGGATTACCTATCCTTGAACGTATACATCCATCCTTAATCACTATGCATTCTTATTAGTATCATCATTGTGTTATCATTGAGGTCTCATACATAATCATACATTCATTAGTATATTCTTAATATTATCAAAACACAATAATCTTAAGCATGTATAGTCATGATCATTCATAGATAATAAACATTAGCATTCAAGGTTTCAGGGAAGTCTTCTTTTACTCATGCATATTCTTATTTGATCATAGGACTCTTCTGATTAGTTAAATCATCAATGCATAAACCCGTGATAACTCAAACCTATAACTTCATGATTTTTCTGCTTAGTCATATCATCAATTATGGTAAGAAACATAATATGCATACAACCATGACTATTCAAACCTATGACTTCATGAATAATCATTATCAACAACACAACAGTATAAGATCCTAACACAAGGTAGGATTCTAGCTTGATATAGGAAAAACATACCTGGATTAGCATGCTAGCTAGTTATGTCTAACATACCCGCATAATTTCTTCTGGTTCTCTTCAGTGACTTGTGCTAGTAACCTGCATGTCTCATAGGTTAACAATTGTAGGACCAAGTTATATATACCTCGAAAGTAGATCTTCTATGTGATCCATGACAATGGATGAATCTTTGTCTTCTTGTCACCATGATCATATGTTCTTGAAGTAGAACATGAATTGTCTTTCTTGGTGTACCTTTTATGTTAGCAAACAACATAAACCTCATACAACATCACAATGCATTAGTACATTCATAAGTGTCAAAACCTTAATCAATGAATATCTTCTATTAAGGTGATACGACAAGTCTAGTAATTAATCAAGATTGCACTATAATGATATGAAGACAAACATATGATAAACTTAACCATGAAGCATACCTGTAAGCCATACCTTTCAAGATTGCTTGTAATTTTCTTAGGGAAGGCCTTAGTCTCATCTCCCTCTAAGACAAGAACTTCTTCACTTATGCAGGTGACGAATCCATCTTCTTCTAGGATTAACCCAATCCACTTGATTTGCAAGAACTGGACCTGGAGCTGGATTAGGGTTTGTCAAAGAAACCCCAAAAATAAAAAATTTGAATTTCAAACTTCCAAAAGGATAGAAATGTGTGCCTTGAAGAGCTGATCAAGTTGGTATATTCAGAATTTGAAAACTGCAAAGTTTCACCCTTCGAAATTGCCTTTTAGATTTTCGGATTCACTAGGGAGGACCCTGAATTAGGGTTTGAGTTTCCCGTAGCTTCACCCAACCAAAAGATTTGATTCAAATCTCTAAGCTTCGATTTTTCTGAGGAGCTTCTAGCCGTGGTCACAGATTTCCAAAATTCCAATTTTTGTAGAAGCCCTAATTTTCCATCTTTCCGATCAAAGTCCTGAACTGGAATTTGATCAAGCCCGGGCTTTTGCCCAACCAAAAAATATGATCTTGGTCTCTAAATTTCGATTTTGATGGGTAGCATCCAGCCATGGTCTCCTATTACAAAAATTCAAACTTTCTCCGAAGCCCAAAAACCGGAAGCCATGAATGAAGGTGCTAAAAAATAATTATGTTTTGACAGAAATATGTACCTGATTGTTTCTGGTGTAACTCCAAACTTTTCGATCCACAGTGTCTGAAAAGTTTTTCTGAGATATCCCAACCTGGTTTCTTTCCATGTCGATATGCCAAGTGTTGCAATGTGACTTTTTTTATGGGATAATACAGAAGAACAAACTTGTAAGGCGTTCCACGTGTAAGGCGTTCAACTTCGGCCTCTGAAACATTTTCTTGAGATATTACAATCTGTGTACTACCTGTCACTTTTTATGAAATTTCATTTGGAGCTTCCTAGCCCAAGTTATGACCCTTTTCCCAAGGTCACCTGATTTTGACTCAGATCTGGAAGAGGCAGAAACCCTATATTGTACAGATCATAAATCACAAAGTATAACGAATTAGAGGTTTTCCTTTGGACACAAGGTACATGGAGATCTTATCTTCGACCTGTAAAAGTTTCATATCCGAAAAATTTTCCAAAACGGATTTATAGCGAAAGTGCTACGATGAATGGTTTTTGATATATCAAGCCCTAGCATCGTAAGTGCAACAAGTGTCATACATGCCATATCATGCCTTCTTTCAAGCTATCTCTGATACCATGTTAAATTTTCAGAATTTACTTCAATCTGATCTAGGATCCTAACTGAGAGAACAACATGTACAACAAATCTACAGCATAACAATCATGGACACAATAATGTAAGCACACAAGAGACACATAGTTTACTTGGGGAAAACCATAAAGGTGAAAACCCCCAATAACTTCCTCAGAGATAGATAGAGCAATGATACAACCAAAATACAAGAGATAGTCTTATCCTAGCAGCAGAGACTCCTCCTACACAAGTGCACCACTCTCCCAAGTGTGAGTGAGAGAATAGAATGTATAAAATGAGAGAGACACACTCTCTATTTATACACTAACTTGACTTGACCTTTACTCAACTAGGTCGGCCTCAACTTAACCACTTAAATAATGCTGACTGGGATGACACCCAATAGGGTGGTCTAATAACCCTTTGACCCACATGGCTGACCCCCAATAGGGTGGTCTAATAACCCTTCGACCCAGATGACTTATACAGGGCCGACCCCAACAAGGTGGTCTAATAACCCATAAAGTATAAGTTACGACACTTACAATATAAATGATGACACTTCCATATAGAGGAATAATAACATCTCTATAGGAATACAATATACATATATGTGAAATACATTCCAAAGTTACATATACATCAACAAGGACTGCATCCCAAATATCATTCTTCATGATCGAATGGTACTCCTCAATCATGACATTCTTCCCGAATCCTGGGAACTTCAATATCTTCAATATCTTGAATAGATAACTTTGTTGCTGAACAAATGTTGTAGTCCTTCTTTTGTAGGTGATGGTATATGATCTTTTCTACAAAACAAGTTAAATTACATGATTAGAAACATCTCATAGTTTTCAGAACAAATTCTTACACATAAATAAATATGTCATACAGTCATGCAATTATCTTAGCCAATGCTTCAATACAACATTTATGCATATCCCGTAACTTTCTAAATGCCTTCCAATCTCTACCAGAACATTGTTAAGAGTGTGCACAACTCCCAACATGTTGGCAAAAAGGTTTCATTCTAGATAAGTAGCAATGGAATGTTGTACAGTGCCATAGGCCACTTACCCATCACATGCATATTAGTAGTATACTGTTCATTAATGCAATTATTCCAATATGCATAATACACAACCTAAGTCTAGGAACATAAGCATATACATCATTGAACAATATTATTTAAACAAACAAATATGCAAGAAATGACAATTCAAATACTTATCTTTGTTTGGTTTGTAGGGTGGACTCCCTCTCAATATTTGCTTCCTTGCAGGAACTACTAGAGTGTGCTCCCTCTTTATCTTTGCTTCCTAGATTACCTGTCCTTGAACTTATATCCATCCTAGATCACTAATGCATACTTACTAGTATCATCATTGTGTTATCTTTGAGGTCTCATACATACATTCATTAGTATAATCTCAATACTATCAAAACACAATAATCTTAAACATGTATAGTTATCATCATTTTAAACACATATAATAAACATTAGTATTCAAGGTTTCATGGAATACTTCTTTTACTCATGCATATTCGTATTAACCATAGGACTCTTCTGGTTAGTCATATCATCAATCAAAGTAAGAAGCATAATATGCCTAAACCCATGATTACTAACTTCAATGAATAATCATTATCAATCATGCCATGTATACTTATATAAGAGATTCTAACACAAGGTAGGATTCTAACTTGATATAGGGAAAACATACCTGGATTAGCATGCTAGCTAGTTATGTCTAACATACCCGCATAATGTCTTCTTGTTCTCTTCAATGACTTGTGCTAGTAACTTGCATATCTCATAGGTTAACCATTATAGAACCAAGTTATACATACCTCATAAGTAGATCTTCTATGTGATCCATGACAATGGATGAATCTTTGTCTTCATGTCAACATGGTCATATGTTCTTGAACTAGAGCATGATTTGTCTTTCTTGATGTACCTTTCATGTTAGTAGACAACATCAACCTCATACAACACCACAATGCATTAGTACAATCATAAGTGTCAAAACCCTAATCAATGAATATCTTCTATCATGCATTCATATTTTTATTAAGGTGATACGACAAGTCTAAATTTAATCAAGATTGTACTAACCTTAATGAAGACAAACATACCATAAACTTAATCATGAACAAATTTTGAAACATACCTGTAAGTCATACCTGTCAAGATTTCTTGTAATCTTCTTATGTAAGGCCTTAGCCTCATCTCTCTCTAAAATAGGAACTTCTTCACTTATGCAGGTGACCAATCCATTCTCTTCTAGGATTAACCTAATCCACTTGAATTGCAGAAACTGGATCTGGAGCTAGATTAGGGTTTGTCAGGGAAACCCTAAAAATTCAAACTTTGAATTTCAAACTTATGAAAGGATAGAAAGATGCGCCTTGATGAGCTGATCAACCTGGTATACTCAGAATTTGAAAACTGCAAAGTTTCACCCCTCAAATTTTCTTTTCAATCTTCCGGATTCACTAGGAGGACCCTGAATTAGGGTTTGATTTTCCCAAACCTTCACCCAAACAAATAGTTTGATCCAAATCTCTAAACTTCGATTTTCCCAAGGATCTTCCAACTATGGTCACAGATTTCAAAAATTCCCATTTTTGCATAAGCCCTAATTTTTCACCTTTCCTATCAAAGTCCCGAACTAGGGTCTTATCAAGCCCAACCTTCTTACCAACCAAAAAATTCAATCTTGGTCTCTAAATTTCTATTTTGATGAGGAGCATCCATCCATGGTCTCCAATTACAAAAATTCCAACTTTCTCCGAAGCCCTAAATTCCCGGAGCCATGAATGAAGGTGCTCAAAATCCAATTCTATTTTGACATAATTATGCACCTGATTGTTTCTAGTGTAACTTTGAAATTTCCAATCTACAGGGTTTGAAAATTCTGCTAGTGGTTTCCTGACCTGTTATCTTTCTAACCCCATAGGTCTGACCTAAAATGGATTCTCTGAGAGAGAGTTATTCCAAGTGTCGCAACGCGACTTGTTTATGGGATAAAACATGAGAGTGAACTTGTACGGAGTGCCACGTGTCACTGGTTCAATTTCGGCCTCTGAAAACCTTCCCTGAGAAACTACAGTCTTTTCCCTACATGTTACCTTTTACTAAATTTCATTTGGAGCTTCCTAGCTCAAATTGTGAAATTTTTTCCTAGGTCACATGTTTATGACTGAGATCTGGAAGAGGCAGAAACCCTAGATTGTACAGATCATAAAACACAAAGTACAACGAATTAGAAGTTGTGCTTCGGACACAAGGTACACTGGGATCTTATCTTCGACCTGTAAAAGTTTCATATCCTAAAACTTTTCCAAAATGGATTTATAGAAAAAGTGTTACGATAGATGTTTTTTGCTATATCAAGCCCTAGCTTCGCAAGTGTCATAAATGCCATACAATGCCTTCTGTCAGGCTAGCTCTGATACCATGTTAGTTTTTTAGAGTTTACTTCAATCTGATATAGGATCTTAACTGAGAGAACAACATGTATAGCATATCTACAGCATATCAATAAGACACTATAATCAGTAGCACAAACAAGAGTAAACAACATCAGCTAGAAAAGTCCTTCTGAAAGTAGCAAAAAAATAGGAGCAGCTAAAACAACAAATTACTCATGAGTCCCACTAGTGGAACTGGGATCGAGCTTCATACCCAGTCGCTTGGGAATTTCCACCTGATTGCTGAGGATACATTGCAGGAGCAACATCATCTCATCTTGTAAGAGAAATATTTGACCATGTTGTTCATCCTTCTACACCAAGGTTCTGCCAAGAACCATCTTTTGTGACCAGTGCATATCCAAGGACTTCTGATAGAGGGTGAGACGGCCCCGGGAAGAACCAGGATTGGGGATGAGTTCCTTGAACTCCTTTTTTATTTCCTCTTCCCCGAGGCAATTTCTATTAATTTCAGTTTCCTCCTCAGCTTGCTGGATTTTTTCTTGGACAGACTCAGGCATTTCCTTCTTGTAGTGCTTGCATTTGTCAATTAATTGCTTCTGAAAGTGAATTGGGGGGCCCATTGGTTTAGATAGACAAATCTCAGATAGAGTAGAGGCACAATGAGGGTTCTTGCGGGGAGGCATGCTAACAACAGGGGGGGCACAGGTTACAAACGAAGTGAGCAGGGGTGGCCCAAGGAAGTGGAAAGGGTCACAAGCGTAGGAACCCAGGAAGGACTCCCCCATGGAAGAGGAAAAACGGCCAACAAAAACCCTCTCAGCGAAATAAAGGTGGTGATTAATGGAGCTCCTAAGAGGGTGGTGAAAAATAGACCCAATGCCGCACAAAAGACAACTAGAAAGAACAAAGACAGAGCAAGGTGGCGACTTACTCGGGGTGACAGAAGCAAAGGTGGAGTCATTGGAGAATATTCCAGAGAGCCCAGGATCGCATGGAACACTTAGACTGCTAAGACCACTGCTTGAAATCTCCACACTGAATTCTAAAGAGATGAACATAATGAGGACCAGGCTCGAATTAGTGCCCAACTGCTTGCTAAAATTCTCTCTAATTCCCGTATGAAACAAATAATGAATTTGTGTGCTAGAGAGCTGCCAGCTTCTCCACCATAACTTGTCTGACAAAACAATAAAAACCTCACACCTCTTCATGATTATCACCTTGCAAGCTTCTATGCGAAGCCTCTGTCGCAGATGTGCCATCCGCCGTCTGCTGATGAGAGCTCATACTTTCCTGCAGGTTTCCATTACTGTCCTCGAGGGAGGAAGTTAATGATATAAGCGGTCTGATGGGGGGTGATGATGTGGGAGGATGGGGGACTGGGTATCCTACCACGTGCCTCTCATCCACCCTCCCAACCGTCCAATTGTCCACCCACCGTGGGGACAAGCTATCGAGCTTGTTATATTATTAACCTTCCATAGATTAATTGGAGAGTTTGAATTATGGTATCGCTGCCATAAGTCGACTTCATCCACAAATTATAACTAAGTATAAATTCTACCAACTATGCTCATCGAGCTTCCTGCAACATATGCCGAAGTATTGTAAACTAAACAAACTTTATGTATCATATGCTAACATATTGAAATCTAAACAAAACCAAATGTATGGTTAATAACCATTATATCAACTATGCATATATCCTAACACATGCTCTCTAGAGCTTTATTAATAAAAAAACACCAATTTCATTAAATTTGGTCATATTAGGAAACTTTTGGACTAAGAAAGTGTTAATTTAAACTTTGAAAGTGGCAATATCAACCTTTCTAAAGTGCAAAATCAGGTTCTGAAAGTGGCAATATTGGCTTTGAAAAGTGTGTTTTTCTATTCGAATAGTGTGTTTTTTGACTACTTATGAACCTTAAAATTGCAGTTTTTTGTTATAAAGCTATGAATTTCAAATCAAAAAATGCAAATTTTGATTTGAAAAGTGTGAATTTCAAATCAAAAAATCCAAATTTTGATTTGAAAAGTGTGAATTTCAAATCAAAAAATGCAAATTTTGATTTGAAAAGTGTGAATTTCAAATCAAAAAATGCAAATTTTCATTTGAAAAGTGTGTATTTCAAATCAAAAAATGCAAATTTTCATTTGAAAAGTGTGAATTTTAAATCAGAAAATGCAATTTCTGATTTGGAAAGTGTGAATTTCAAATTTAAAAAATGCAATTTTTTATTTGAAAAGTGCAATTTTCATTTGTAAATGTTCAAAATTTTAAGGTGAAACGTTCAATGTCTAAAATATTCAGTCATTGTTTGAATTACAAGTCAATCCGCTATGTTGTAACATATAAAAATGGTTTGTCCCGACTTTCGTTTCCGACAAGAAGGATCGGTCACCCCTTCTTTTCGTAGTTAATTGTGAAAACCTTTATCGAGCAATTCAGCTATATCCATAATGGAGAACACAAGAAGGATCGACTGACCCTTATTGCAGTGTCGAACTATTATGAAAATAATATTGGGAATAATAAAGGTCGATCGACCCTTCAATTACAAGGAAATTGTAAAAATAGAACACCTTGGAAGTTATAACATATAAAAATGGTTTCTCCTGACTTTCCTTTTCCAACAAGAAGGATCGACCACCCCTTCTTTTTGTAGTTAATTGTGAAAACCTTTATCCAACAATTCCGCTATATCCATAATGGATAATACAAGAAGGATCGACCGACCCTTCTTGCAGTGTCAAACCATTATGAAAAAAATATTGGGAATAAGAAGGGTTGAACGACCCTTCTTGCAATGTCGAACTATTATGAAAATACTATTGGGAATAAGAACGGTCGGTTGACCCTTCAATTACGAGGGAACTATAAAAATAGAACATATTGGAAGTTATAACATATAGAAATGGTTTCTCCCGACTTCCTTTTTCTAACAAGAACGCTACAACAAAGCCTGGAATTAGCGTCCCATTTAGTGTCCCTTTTTAGTGTAATTTTTTTTTCATTAAGTGGTCAAAGTGGACGCTAAATGGGATGCGTCATGTACAAAATGTAAAGAGTCTAAAATAACGTCTTTTTTTGCTTCCTAGATAGCATCCTTTTTTATGTCTAAAATAGCGCCCATTTTTAGCTTCCAGAATAGTGTCCAATTTTGCTTCCTAAATGACATCGAGGTTTGCTTCCTAAATAACATAATATTTTTCTTCCTAGATATTGTCATATTTTACTTCCTAAATGACGTCCCCATAAGCGCCCTATTTGCATCCTTAAAAGCATTGTGTAAGCATTTATGTTTGCATCTACATTCGCGCCGAATGTTGCATCTACATTCGTGCCATATTTGCATCTACATTCACGCCATATTTGCATCCAAATTAGCATCCAATTTTGCATCCATATGTGCTACCACTTTAGCATCCCATTTTGCACCATGTTTTACTTCCAATATGCACCTATTTTCGCTTCTAATTTTGCACCAATTTTTGCTTCCTTTTTTGCATCGTGTTTTGCTACCAAGATGGAGCCAAATTTTCCTTCTATTGTTGCACCATATTTTGCTTCCTATGTAGTGCCATGTTTTGCATCCAAAATAACATCTTATTTTGCTACCATATCAATGCCATGTTTGGCGTCCTCATTAGCGTCAAGTGCTAGGCCTCTTTTTAACACCTAGTTTTTCATATCTATTGATGTCAACATTAGCACCATCTTTTGCTACCACTTTAGCACCTAATTCATCGTCCATTTTTACTCCCACACCATCGCCACATTTTGCTTCCCGTTTAGAAACTAATATAAATTATCACAACAAATATATTTTTAGAAATACATTGCAATATCATTAGGGTACGAAGGAATTGAACCACCAACCTCTTGCTTGTAAGGTAGGCACTCTTCCATTGAGCTAGGACCCTTTAAGAATTGGGGAGTGGAGCAATATTAACACCTAGATTGCATGATTCGTAATTCTAATAAAAGACAATATGCATTGGTTGCAATCTATTAGATTGAATATCATACTGGAGTTTTTTGTGCAAAAGGGTTCTCCTTAAAAATATTGGTATATTTTTGTATGATTTCATTTCTCTTCAGTTTTATTATTGCTTAATAAGGAAATAATATATGGTTGATAATATTCAAGATACTTATTATTTGGTTTTAAATTAAATTTGATATTAGTGCCATGGGGAGATTTGAACTCATCCAAAAGATTTAAATCGATTGGTATCATAGAAATATATTTATGAATCTATGGACTTGCAGTAAGGCATCCATGGGAAAATATCATAAGAACACTTTATATTTTCATTTGAATTGTGTCACACAACCCTAAAGGGTTTGTTGAATAGGCCAACAAAATCTGTTAGATATTCTTCCTATTTTCCATTGGCACTCACTCCAGCCAAACCGTATTATATATTTTCGTTGCAATTGTGTATCATAGAGCCTTAAAGAAAGGCTTACAATCCAATTTCTTGAGGTGTAAACATTTTCTTAATGTGTAAAAAATTCAAGATAAAAATAAAAAAAATTACACCTCGTGACATTGGATCCCTCTCAATGCTTAATAGATCCAGGTTTAAGACGGATCTATATTGGTGTATAAACAATTTTTCACATGGGTGTAAAGAGATAACTTCCATGAAGTGACTACGACCCCTCAGCTTCACATGTGGCCCTCAATATACTAATTTGAAGCCAAAACAATATACACAGATTTGATTTTGTTTAGGTGCAGATTCTGCTCCATTTGTGTGGAAAAAACCACAAAGTTTGCTAGATGTCCTGCCCATTTGTTGTTGGGACTTGCTCTCCCTCCCCACCTTTGAAGCACACTTTATATTTCATTTGAATTGTGTCACACAACCATAAAGAGTTTGTTGAACAGGACAATAAAATATACTAGATATTCTGCCCATTTTCCATTGGTACTCTCTCTATCCAAACCATATTATAGATTTTTGTTGCAATTGTGTATCGCAAATCCCTAAAGAGAGGATTGCTTGATTTCTATGATAATCTGGTTTAAAGTTTAATAAAATTGAAAAGAGATTAATTTTTTCTTAGAATCTACTTCTGCACCATTCATCCCCAACAAGGCCCACAATTTGTTCCCTCGCTTCTCCACCCCCATCAAACATATTCTCCACCAGACTAGCTCCACCAATGTGGAGGGTGCATGTTAAACCTCTTGAGTTGGAATAGCAAGGTAATATCATTCAAGAGCAGTATATAGTGGGATTCCACAAGCCATAGAAAATGCTTCCTAGGACCCATAAACTGTGAGGGGCGTGATCCTATCATTTGAATTATTGTACAAACCCACAATATTTAGATCCATCTCCTAAAGGTAGAGTACAATGTTAATGTTGTTGTGTAGCGAACCTTGTAAATTCCTACTACGTTCATTGAAGTCCCCAAAAGAATAACAACTCCAAGGTGACAATAGTAGGAGATTCTTGCAAAAACTTAACCACATAATATAATGCTGACTAGGCCGACCCCCAATAGGGTGGTCTAATAACCCTTCGACCCACATGGACGACCCCCAATAGGGTGGTCTAATAACCCTTTGACCCACATGACTTATACAGGGCCGACCCCAACAAGGTGGTCTAATAACCCATCAAGTATAAGTTACGACATTTACAATATAAATGACGACACTTCCGTATAGAGGAATAATACCATTTCTATAGGAGTACATACAACATACATATATGAAATACATTCCGAAGTTACATATACATCAACACTCCCTCTTAACTAGGAAGGTATTTCTCAGCACAGGTCTTCTAGAACAAGTCATCTTCTCTGGATCATCGTCACTGGATAATCATCATCGAGTCATCATCATCGTCACTGCTGTTGCTATCTCAATCAATCTCTGAATCTACTCATCATAGGAAGTTCTACAGAGCCAGTCCTTTTTCATATTGGATGTAGGCCCACCACCTGCAGGTCTTCATCATCACTGGCCATACTGTGGAATTCTCAGGACTCATTACGTGCGTCACAAAACCTGGCTGCAGCATCCCAAGCTATTACAAGCACACAGCTCTACCTGTAGGATCTCCTAGGAGCACATTACATGTGACCCATCACAAAACCTAGCTGAAGCATCCCAGGCTGTTACGAGCACACGGCTCTACCTTTCGGATCTCCCAGGAGCACATTACATGTGATCCACCACAAAACCTGGCTAAAGCATCTGAGGCCTTTTTCATCCTGTCCAGATCTCCCAGGAGCAAATTACATGTGGTCATGACAAAACATGGTTGAAGCATCTGAGACCTTTTTCATCCTATCCAGATCTCCCAGGATCAAATTACATGCCATAGGACAAAACCTCGCAAGAGCATCTCCCAGATATCCCAGGGCACCGAATTACATGCCATAGACAAAACCTCGAAAGACTATCTGCAGATCTCCCAGGGCACAAATTATATGTACTCCCAAGCAAAACCTTGAAAGAGCATTTGCCAGATGTCCCAGGGCACCGAATTACATGCCATAGGAAAAACCTTGAAAGACCATCTGCAAATCTCCCAGGGCACAAATTACATGCTTACCTGCACAACCTGATCCACGGCCACAAAGTATCATCTGATACTCACCATACATCATCCTGATGTACACATGATCATCCTGATCATCATCGCTGCAACATCCTGCTGCATGTCATCTGGAGAAGCTCGCCATCCACAATCATCCTGATCATACAATGCATCCATCTGATGCACACCAAGTATCTACCTGATATATATCATCACACATAGTGTATCCACCTGATACATAGATACATGATCCACACAATGTATCCATCAACATACATGATCTACCTGATCATACCTGATACATATCAATATACATGATCTACCTGATCATACAATGTATCCACCTGATACATATACAGATACATGGTCCAAGCATCCAACATGATGCATACAAAATACATACAAATGATCCAGCCGATCATATCCAGCATCCAACATGATGCATACATACATATGAATGATCCAACTGATCATATCCAGCATCCAACATGATGCATATATACATATAAATGATCCAACTGATCATATCCAACATCCAACATGATGCGTACATACATATACATATAAATGATCCAACTGATCATACAAAGCAGAAACTAGAACATCATCCTGATGCTCATCAACATCCAGTGCTTACATCCACAGCCATGTAAAGGATCCTCCTTCCAACATGCTTGGAATGGCTTCAGCAAATGTGTCCATCACTTCTTCCTCGAAGTGTCCTCAATCTGAAGAACGCCAAGCCTCTCTCTGAAGTACTCGAACTTCACCCTGGCTAGTGGCTTCGTCAGCACATCTGCAATCTGCTCATCCGTCACAACATACAGGAGCTTCATGGCTCCTCTCTGCACCATATCCCTGATATAGTGATATTTGATCTCTATGTGTTTCGACCTGTCATGAAACAATGGATTCTCGGACAGCTTCACACAACTCTGTTTATCACAGAAGATACCTATAGCATCCAGCGGGAGATCAAATAACTCAGGCAGTAGCTTCCGTAGCCATACTGCCTCACAACTAGCTGAACAGGCTGCAACATACTCTTCCTTAGCTGTACTCAGTGCCACACAAGACTGCTTCCTGCTAAACCATGAGATCACACCTTATCCCATACTGAAGCAACACCCAGATGTGCTCTTCCTATATGCAGCACTGCCATCCCAATCTGAATCAACATAACCCTGCAGGTTAAACTTTTGATTCACTTCATACTTGAGCCCATAATCCACTGTACCCTTCAGGTACCTCAGAACATGCTTTACAGCAACCAGGTGAACATGCCTCGGATCTATAAGGAACTGAATCAATGTGTTCATAGCAAAGCAAATGTCTGGTGTCGTGTTAGTCAGGTACATCAAGGACCCAATCATCTGACGATACGTAGAGACATCAACCAGCTCAGATGAAGCATCACATAGAAGCTTCAGATTCGATGTCATAGGTGTGGCCATGGCCTTGCAATCCATCATCCCGAACCTCTTAAGGATCTCTACTGCATACTTCCCTTGTCCAAGGAATATTCCATCACTCTGCCACACCTCCATGCCAAAAAAAAATAGTGCATCATCCCGAACCTCTTCAGGATCTCGAACTCGGCAGCAAGCTTCCGCTGCGTGTCGGAAATCAATCTATCTTCACCTGTAACAAACAGGTTATCCGCATACAAAAGTAGTATCACTGGATTTCCTTCCTCAACCTTGTAGAAAAGGTTGGAATTCGCTTTATTCTTGGTAAAGCCCAAACTAGATAGAAAGATGTCTATCCTACCATACCAAGTTCTGCACACATATATGACTACACCATGCTGTCTTGAAATCCATCTGGTGCATCTTCTATTTCATCACTTTTATATTTCTCAATGCTGCCATCTGCAACATGCTTGATATGATAGTTCCATTTGGAAGTCACAACAGACTTCCCTTTAGCTCTTGGGACCACATCCCAAACATTGTTCTTCATGATCGACAGATCATGGCATTCTTCCCGTATCCTGGGAACTTCAATATCTTCAATAGATAATTTTGTTGCTGAACAAATGTTGTAGTTCTTCTTTTGTAGGAGATTGCATACGATCTTTCCTACACAACAAGTTAAATTGCATGATTAGAAAACATCTCATATTTTTTAGAACAAATTCTTACACATAAAGAAATATGTCATACAGTCATGCAATTATCTTAGCCAATGCTTCAATACAACATTTATCCATATCCCGTAACTTTCTAGATGCCTTCCAATCTCTACCAGAACATTGTTAAGAGTGTGCACAACTCCCAACATGTCAGCAAAGAGGTTTCATTCTAGATAAGTAGCAATCGAATGTTGTACAGCGCCATAGGCCACTTACCCATGTGTATTAGTAGTATATTGTTCATTAATGCAACTATTCTAATATGCACAATACATATCCTAAGTCTAGGAACATGAGCATATACATCATTGAACAATTTTATTTAAACAAACAAATATGCAAGAAATGATAATTAAAATACTTATCTTTGTTTGTTCGTTGGGTGGACTCCCTCTGAGTCTTTGCTTCCTTGTAGGAGCTGCTGGAGTCCTAATCTGAAGTAGCTTCTACTACACCTTTCTGTTGTGGAATGTAGAGAGATGGTCAACTCCCTCTGAATATCTGCATCCTTGCATAAACCACTGGAGTGTACTCCCTCTTGATCTTTGCTTCCTGGATTACCTGTTCTTGAACTCATATTCATCCTTGGTCCATATACATGCTTATTAGTATCATGATTGTGTTATCCTTGTGATCTCATATAAAATCATACATTCATTAGTATACTATTAAGACACAATAATCTCAAGCATGTATAGTCATGATCATTTCAAACAGAAATAATAAGCATTAGCATTCAAGGTTTATGTAGGATTCTTATGGTTAGTCAAATCATAAGAAACATAACATGTCTAAACCTATAATTACTCAAACCTATGACTCTTCGGGTTAGTCATATCATTAATTAAGGTAAGACACATAATATGCATATACCCATGATTATTCAAACTTATGGCTTCATGAATAATCATTATCAACAACACAACAGTATAAGATCCTAACCCAAGGTAGGATTATGGCTTGATATAGGAAAAACATACCTGGATTAGCATGTTAGCTAGTTATGTCTAACATACCCGTATAATGTCTTTTGGTTCTCTTCAGTGACTTGTGCTAGTAACCTGCATGTCTCATAAGTTAACCATTGTATAAACAAGTTATACATACCTCGAGAGTAGATCTTCTATGTGATCCATGACAATGGATGAATCCTTGTCTTCATGTCACCATGATCATACGTTCTTGAAGTAGAACATGATTTGTCTTTCTTGGTGTACCTTTTGTGTTAGTAGACAACATAAACCTCATACAACACCATAATGCATTAGTATAATCATAAGTGTCAACACCCTAACCAATGAATGTCTTCTATTGTGCATTCATAATTTTGTTAAGGTGATACGACAAATCTAAAATCAAGATTGTACTAACCGTAATAACATGAAGACAAACATACCATGAACTTAATCATGAACAAATATCAAAACATACCTCAATGATTCATACCTATCGAGATCGCTTGTAATATTCTTATGTAAGGCCTTAGCCTCATCTCCCTCTGAAACAGGAACTTCTTCACTTATGTAGGTGACCAATCCATCTTCTTCTAGGATTAACCCAATCCATTTGATTTGCAAGAACTGGACCTGGAGCTGGATATGGATTTGTCAGAGAAACCCCAAAAATTCAAACTTTTAATTTAAACTTCCGAAAGGATAGAAATATGTGCCTTGATGAGCTGATCAAGCTGCTATATTCAGAATTTGAAAACTGCAACGTTTCACTCCTCAATTTTTCCTTCGAAACTTCCGGATTCACTAGACGTGACCCTGAACTGGCGTTTGATGAAGCCCACTCTTCTACCCAATCAAAAGGTTTGATCCAAAGCTCTAAGCTTCTATTTTTCTGAGGAGCTTCCAACCGTGGTCCAAGATTTCAAAAATTCCCATTTTTACAGAAGCCCTAATTTTCAACTTTTTTTACCAAAGTCCCGAACTAGGGTCTGATCAAGCTCGGCCTTCTTCCCAACCAAAAATTTTGATATTGGTCTCTAAATTTCTATTTTGATGAGTGGCATCCAACCGTGGTCTCTGATTACAAAAATTCCAACTTTCTCTGAAGCCCTAAATTTCGGAAGCCATGAATGAAGGTACTCAAAAATAATTATGTTTTGACATAAATATGTACCTGATTGTTTCTGGTGTAAATCCAAACTTTTCGATCCAAAGGGTCTGAAAAAGTTTCCTAATATGGCCCGACCTGTTATCTTTCCATCCTGACAGGTCTCACCTCAATTGGATTCTCTGAGAGAGAGTTATGCCAAGTGTCGCAATGTGACCTATTTATGGGATAATACAGGAGAGCGAACTTGTACGGCGTGCCACATGTCACTGTTTCAACTTCGACATCTGAAAACGTTTCCTGAGATATCTCTCCCTATTATCTTTCCATCCTAATAGGTCTGACCTCAATTGGACTCTCTGAGAGATATTTATGCCAAGTGTCGCAACGTGACCTGTTTATGGGATAATACAGGAGAGCGAACTTGTACGGAATTCCACGTGTCACTGGTTCAACTTCGGCCTTTGCACAATTTTCCTAAGATATTAGAGTATGTGTACTACCTTTCGCTTTTTACGAAATTTCATTTGGAGCTTCCTAGCCCAAGTTATGACCTTTTTCCTAAGGTCACCTGATTTTGACTCAGATCTGGAAGAGGCAGAAACCCTATATTGTATAGATCATAAATCACAAAGTACAACAAATTAGAGGTTTTCCTTTGGACACAAGGTACATGGGGATTTAATATTCGACTTGTAAATATTTCAGATCCAAAAAATTCTCCAAAACGGATTTATAGCGAAAGTGCTACGATGATTGGTTTTTGCCATATCAATCCCTAGCACCGTAAGTGCAACAAGTATCATACATGCCATATCATGCCTTCTTTCAGGCTAGCTCTGATACCATGTTAAATTTTCAGAATTTACTTCAATTTGATCTAGGATATTAACTGAGAGAACAACATGTACAACATATCTACAGCATATCAATCATGGAGACAATAATGCAAGCACACAAGAGACACAAAGATTTACTTGGGGAAAACCATAAAGGTGAAAAACCCCAATAACTTCCTCAGAGATAGATAGAGCAATGATACAACCCAAATATGAGAGATAGACATAACCTAGCAGCAGATCCTCCTCCTCCATAAGTGCGCCACTCCTCCTTGAGTGCATGAGTGAGAAGTGAGTGAGTAAACAGAGTGCCTCCCGCACTCTATTTATACTTGACTTGACTTGCCTTTTACATAACTCATGTAGTCTCAAACTTAACCACATAATATAATGCTGATTGGGCCGACCCCCAATAGGGTGTTCTAATAACCCTTCGACCCACATGGCTGACCCCCAATAGGGTGGTCTAATAACCCTTTGACCCACATGACTTATACAGGGCCGACCCCAACAAGGTGGTCTAATAACCCATCAAGTATAAGTTACGACATTTACAATATAAATGACGACACTTCCGTGTAGAGGAATAATACCATTTCTATAGGAGCACATACAACATACATATATGAAATACATTCCGAAGTTACATATACATCAACAATCACCATAACTAAATGTCACCCACGAATGTAAAAATTCTACTAGCAAGGTCAATATAATTATTAATCAATTGCTTCGGAAGGAAATCAAATTGCAGGAGTGTTTTGGTGCCCTTCATTTCCCTTAGTAAGCAAAATTGAAAACTATGGATTGATTTCAGTCACGTCCGAAAAAAAATAGCTAAGGAAGAGTCACATATATACCACACATGGTTATGTATGAGACCTCTGGTTGAAGCTTCAATGATAGACTGTGTACAATCCAGGGAAACAAAGGAATAAAATCATGTATACTCATTACTTAGATTTGAATGCATGCAAGAGGTTAAATGAATCTGGGATTTTGTGTGTAGTAGATTTTGTGTGAAGTAGATTCATTTCCTATTAGGCTTATCTTCTCTCCCTTGTGATCAGGTTGCTTGAGATTTTTTATTTCCATACTTCAAAGATTGAATTACAACAATGCTACCTTCAAACTAGATTTGAAGCACACTATGAGATTATGTTACTTCACTAAGCTCATCCCTGATCCTTCACGGACTAAAAATTCTCATATAAAATAGAGGAAATATGATATAGATGATACAACTGAATCTCTCAACCTTTTAAGTAGATCCTAATGAATTGTGTACCCTTGGACATAGCCACAATGCTACCTTAAAAATAGATTTGAAGCACACTATGGTATTATTTTATTTCACCAAGCTCATCAAAAATCCTTTAGGGATTAAACATTCTCACATCAAACAGAGGAGGGATGATATTAAGGATAAAAGCAAATCTCCCAAACTTTTAAGTAGATCTTAATGAATTTGGTACCCTTGGACATAGCCACAAATGGACTTGTCATATTAAACTATTGGTTTTAATAAATAAGTTTGTAAAGGTCAAGTTCAAGTTTCAACATAGGGATGGAAAAAATGGTAAATGAAAATTCCAAGTGTGGATTCTCCCTATTTATTCCAAACAATTTCCAGGTCCATCTCATGGTATCCAACTAGAAAGGGATAGATTGAACAAGTATGGCCAGAATTGGAACAGATGTAGTAGGGTACATCGAAGCCCGAAGTATTCAACCAAGGTCTAGCATGAGTGGAAAAAAGCTTACTGAACAAACATGATCATGATGGATTAATTGCAGGTCAAAGGAACAGTCTAGTAAATAATCATTAATCATAGTTAAATGTGAACAATCACCAATGAAGTGAAAAGAAAAGTGTTGGAGAGGCTAAAATACAAATAGAGAGTAAATTAAGCAAAATAACAAACTAGAACCAAAAACCAACAATAAGAGTGTTCTTTGCAGTACTTCTGATCAATATATAAACATCAACAACCAATTCCCAAATGGAAAGTGAACTATTTCTTTATTTATCAATTAAGTGATATATCATACCCAGTTCCATTTTCCATTTTACATGCACTTTTCCATTTGAATGGAATGGGTGTTGCCATATGGTATGACTCAATGTGGTGACCAGTTTACTTATCTGCTGCTCAATTAAATACATTTAGAATTCTGGGATGGGAATGCATTCTTTTTTTTCAACATAGTATTATACATTAAGTAGGTCCACAGGAAATGAATCATCTATATCTCAAAAAAATTCACGACACAACAACCGACAAAAATTGTTGTAATATGACTTGATGCAAATCAAAACTTTAATATTACTAAACTTGACCGAAAAAATTACTAAGGCTGATACTCAGGAAACAATCTTGAATCAACCATACATATTGATATTCCTAAGCATGAAAATATTCATAGCATTAAAAAATTCTCTAACGTCATACAACTTTTTCATAGTACATCATCCAAATATGGATAAAAAAAGACAATTCTTATACATACTAACAAATTTCCTTTACAATATGTCCCATCGCATTCAGACTGATGAAATGGTTGTTTGCCAAAAGTTTGCATCAACAACATATGCCATACATATTTGTGTTTCATACATATTGAATCTACTGCCTATGCAAGCAGATTCAACATTTAAATAAAGCATGGATCTGAGGAGCTATGTGACTGAAAGACATACAATAGCATGTTCACATAGGAATGCTTCCATCCACATAGTACTTTTGACATGCCTTCAGAGGGATTCATGCAGCTGAAGAGCTATAGGGCCAAAAGGCATACCCACAAATGCATGTTTGACTGCAGACAAACAGGTAATCATGCATATGCATGTACGTAAAGTTATTGCACAGATATCAATGCACGCATGCACAAGGGTATCTACACATAGGCCATGGATGGAAAAGTTGATGATTTCCCCAGCTACAGGAAAGGATACATGCACAAACCTAGGCATAATCAACAAAATCAAAAGTAAATGCAATTCTACATGAACTAGATGTTCATTTGGAAACACAACTTCCAATCTGTAACTGCAGACAAAACTATAACATGTGCAAGAGGTAGAATACAAGTTTAGTTCCTAAATTTACAGTCTCATCAACATAATTACATACAATAATTGTTGCATCTATATCGCCAGTATGCCCTACCATGTGACCATTAGGAAGATTCACGCGAACATGTAAAGTCATGATGAAAGTTGCAACTTGTTTAGAGCAATAGTTGAAAC
The DNA here is from genome assembly GCA_027924585.1 of Larix kaempferi. NCBI lineage: Eukaryota > Viridiplantae > Streptophyta > Pinopsida > Pinales > Pinaceae > Larix > Larix kaempferi. The sequence continues at coordinate 23,637,109 of BSBM01000401.1, read as the reverse complement.
AAAATTTTAAAAGTGTCTTTATTCAACAACAATGCATTACCTGATCAAAACGGCCACTCAATACAGCATCTCTTATTTTCTCAGCAATTTCCAAGGACTTCATTTTTGGCTTTACATTGAATGTTATACCTGAATCACGAGAATCATGTCAAGTGGGTTCAGGTCAAGTCATTGTTCTTGTCAAGTCGTTGATTGTTCTGGTCAAGTGGTTGAATCAAAGCACTCTTAGGGCTAGACCTAGGTTCAAAGTCCTCAAAGACATGCTATAGAGTTAACAAAGCCATCAGAGTTCACTATCGCCGAGTGGAAATCCTAGCAACCTTGACAGTCATGTGCAAAAAAAAAAAAAAAATACGCTTGTGTTATCTTTGCAAGATAACACACTACAAAAATGTTATACTTGTGATGGAATTACAAATTTGGTTTCAATTAATGTTTATAGGTTTCCTTTTGATGTTGCATATCATTTAAAAGTTAAGCCAATACTTACTTAGGTATACTATGCAAAAAAATTCATAAATTTGGAAATCGCATTCTACAGGAAATTGTTTTTTTTTCTTTTAACACTGGAATTTCCAGCAGACGGTTACCAAGATTTACACAGCATTACCACAATCAATAGGGACATCGTTTTGAGTTATTACCTTTTTCATTGTGTTTGATAATGCAAAAGAAAGCATGATCAACCTATAAAACACTACCAAAGGTGTTGAATTTAAGTCTGGGAGATGTGCTCTCTCTCTCTCTCAAAGTCTCAACACCATGACTTCCATACCATAGACCTACAATTGCTTTGGAAATCAGATAGAACATATTACTACCATCATATGTCGTGGAACTTGGAAATAGTATGCAGAAATTTGATCATAACCAAAATGAACTAAGCAACAAGAAAAAGAAAACAAGCAACAAGAAATAGATATTGAATGAAGCAACCACATACATAAACTATACCCATTCCATGTGCTTTAAGATTTCTAGTCAACTGCTATCGTGTATCAATTTGTGGGCAAGGATCATCACTCATAGAGGCTAAGAGATTCATTACATCCCCTGGGTCTAGCATACCCACTTATCATGACAGTCCAAGAGTAGACATTCAGCTTTGGCATTTTGTCAAACACTTTTCGTGTATCCTCTATATTTTGGAACTTCGCATACTCAAAGATCTCAAATCATGGCAAAGGAAGTAGATACCATTGGTTTTGCTGTGGAAATGGAATTTACTCAGATATTTATAGGCAACTTAGGCATCCTTGCCAAATTAAAGTGTATAGCTTATTTCATATCCTCCATTTGCAAGGAAAGCAACACTCAAGGCAACCTAGTAAGAAAATAAAAAAACAAGATATCAGGTGAGATCATAGGAGAGAGAACAGACACAACTTGGTGCAACGTGTTATCATAACATCATCCAACAAATGATTGACTGTTAGAAGACAATCATCCTAGCAAAGGACCAGCTAGCAAAAAAAGAGCCTTCCTGCAAATAAAAATAACAAACATGGTTATCCATCCACTAGCGACGGTGTGGAAGGACCAGTTGTGTGAAATCCTATGCAATCATAGTGGCGACGATGTGGAAGGACCAGTTATGTGAAAGCCTGTGTAATCGTAGTCTTATATCATAAAACAAACAACACTTACTCCCAATAACTATGAACCTACATAACCAACTTTTGATTTTGTTGTTCTAACAAGTTGAAGATCGAAGATATGTTTGGCTCTAATCAGCGGTTTATTAGCCTCAGTTTGAGCGTTCCTCAAATGAGCTATTATTTTTAGATCCTAGGACCCTTTCGGTGTGCGTAGGATAAAAGACAACCAAAATGCCCCACTTTTCCGGCGATTTTGGATCTAAAACCGGTTAAAATTTTTGTTGGAAATTGTTATTTTCGCATTTTTGTAATTTCAAGCATTGGGATTGCCAATTCTAGACTAATTGCCCAATTTTAAAAATACCTAGATCGCTGAAATTGTAATCTGAGCACTCCAAATTGCTATTTTGACAAGAATTGCTCTGTTGAATTCTGACGATTCGGAAGCATTTTAGTTAGCCCTTATACAGCTCTCTCTCTATGTTCAGTAGGGCTTATGTGGTTGTTCACGCCCCCACCTCTCTAATAAATTAGTAAGGGTTGGTTTGAAGGAGGAACACATAAAAAGTCTTTAAAACTGTCTCAATGTCCTCCCCATCCTACATTATTGATACCTACCTCAGCTTCTGAATGAGAATATTGTTACAGATCTAGGTGGAGGTAACAACTCCAATAAGGCAATCGATTGTAACTAATCTAGATCCGGCCAGAAGGATTATTCGGAGGGAAGGGAGATGATTAGCTAGATTCTGGGCAAAGGCAAGCTAGTCAGGGCCACTCTTCCATCCAAGCATTTACTAAGGAAACTAACATGGGAGTTAGTGTTGTATGTATTATAATGAAAGCAAGTTTCCCCTATGGGACAAGTGAGGAATTTTGATGAGATTAGTAAATATTTTATTTAGGGAATTTAAAAGCCCTAAATCAAAGTAGCACTGTGTGTTAGAGATTAAGGATATCAAGTAAAGGGTTGGAGAAACTATTTGTGATTATGGCCATAGGTTCAAGGACTTGCTAGGCAATTTGAAATTCAAACTTTTGGAGGTCTAGCACTCAAAATGGGGTGAGCATGGAGAGCTTGGAATCACGGGAAAAGTCTATATTGATACCAAGATATGACCTAGCCACCAAGTATTTTGTGGTCACAACCTATAGTCCCTCACTCAAAAGAAGTCTAAATATATGTAGTCTCCAAATGGTTAAAGACAAAGTAAATTTGAGTCTCTTAGAAAATGAATGATCTCTTTGTTCTACAAAAGAAACTAGAGGTTTAAGTTTTTTTCATCATACTTCTAAAGTTTTTTCTCACCTCTGAATCACATTTTTTCCCATCAAATTGATCAAAGTGCAGTTGCTTCATTTCTGGGCCACATGTAGAACCGTTATTACTGTCATACCAATCACCTAATGTATTCTCTGAGTGCCTTACAGTTAAATTTTTTCCAGTTCTTTCTATGGAATATTCCATTTTATGGACTTGCATGTAAACTCTTCTTGCAATTGTACCCTCAAATAAAAATATTTGATTATGACTCTGCAACATTGGACTACAAGAGGGTACTTGGATTCCAGTTCCCTCATGATCAAGTGAGCGATTAGGTACCTCCCGTAAACAAGAATCATGATTCTCTAGCTCCTCCATCAAAGGTATTAGATTCTTGACTTCTATATAACCTCCATTCAGAATATCAGCAAAGGTATCTCCAAGGAAAGAATGATATGCTTTAGAATTATTATAATCTTGAGAACATTACCCGTATGCTTCACTCAAAGCTTTTTCAATACGTGTTAAATTTCTTATTCCAAAAGCAATAGTGTATCCATCCATTGATGCATCTTCAAATTTAAGGGCTTCTGCATCTCCTTCCATCCAAATTAGTGAACGAGCCTCTCCCAGCCCTGCAAGGTAGTGCTATTCTGTAGTAAGGAAAACGTGTAGCTAACTCAAACACCAGATCTACAAAATAAAAACCAACGAGCGAGAACTAAAATGCAAAATACAACAAATGCAAATAACATATGCGCTAAACTGGGAAAACACCTATAATTAATATGTAACATAAACAAGCTATGAACAGGTTGCAACAACAGAAAAAGGACAGAAAAGACTCCATGCATTTGTTAGTTTCAATATCTACATGATTTGGAATGGATTTCACTTTTAGCAATTGCACGTCTAAAATTCAATATGCTAAGATAGAAAATAGCAGCATTACATTCCATTTCACAATAATAGCATATACAGGATCACTAAAGAAACAACAAGCATAGCATAAACACAAGAGACAGAGATTTATCCTGGGAAACCCTCATGGGGTAGAAAACCCAGCAAAGCTTCCTCAATATAGATGACCAGAAATATACAAAGATGAAACCCTGAGACATGATCTCCTCCTCCACAATAGCAGACCTCTCCTCCACAAGTGCGCTATCCTCAAGTGAGTGAATGTGTGTATAATGAGGAACACACCTCCTCTATTTATACACTACTCTGATATGTATTTTACACAAGTACATGTAGGCTCGTATTTAACCATTAGGTTAAATACCCCATTATAACTGACTGGGCCGACCCCCACATGGTGGGTCTAATAACCCTAGTTACCACACCCAACTCGGAGGAATAAACATCTCCGGATTTATAGTATAATCATATCGGAGGTATGGAACATCTCCGGAATAAATAATATACAAATATAATATTCTTTGAAGTTACAATATTTCAACACTCCCCCTTAACGAGAAGGATATTATAACAGTATCTGCACGAGCAAGGAGTCATCAACATCATACATGATACATCTATAAATCATTGGAAGCTTTCTCAACATCATCAGTAACTCAAGCAGTTACTGGAACATCAATGTCAACATCAACATCAACATTACGATCATCAGCATCGTAATCACATGATCAGCAGCATCGTCATCACACGATCAGCAGCATCGTCATCACATGATCAGCAGCATCGTCATCACACGATCAGCAGCATCGTCATCACACGATCATCAGCATCATCATCACACGATCAACAGCATCGTCATCACACGATCAGCAGCATCGTCATCACACGATCAGCAACATCGTCATCACACGATCAGCAGCATCGTCATCACACGATCAGCAGCATCGTCATCACATGATCATCAGCAGTACAAGTATTCATGCCAATACAAGTGACCATATCAACAATACGAGTATCCTACCGACTCAAGTAGCCACATCATCAATACAAGTATCCTACCGATACAAGTAACCACATCATCAATACAAGTATCCTACCGATACAAGTAACCACATCATCAATACAAGTATCCTACCGATACAAGTAACCACATCATCAATACAAGTATCCTACCGATACAAGTAACCACATCATCAATACAAGTATCCTACCGATACAAGTAACCACATCATCAATACAAGTATCCTACCGATACAAGTAACCACATCAAAAATACAAGTATCCTACCGATACAAGTAACCACATCATCAATACAAGTATCCTACTGATACAAGTAACCACATCATCAATACAAGTATCCTACCGATACAAGTAACCACATCAAAAATCACTTTCTCGGAGACCATTCGTCTATGGATCAATTCAGGGACCAAAGTCCGGGGATGATACAATCCCCATTTCTCGGAGACCTCAAGTCTACGGATCAATTCAGGGACCGCAGTCCGGGGATGATACAATCCCCACTTCTCGGAGACCTCACGTCTACGGATCAATTCAGGGACCTAAGTCCGGGGATGATACAATCCCCACTTCTCGGAGACCTCACGTCTACGGATCAATTCAGGGACCGCAGTCCGGGGATGATACAATCCCCACTTCTCGGAGACCTCACGTCTACGGATCAATTCAGGGACCGCAGTCCGGGGATGATACAATCCCCACTTCTCGGAGACCTCACGTCTACGGATCAATTCAGGGACCTAAGTCCGGGGATGATACAATCCCCACTTCTCGGAGACCTCACGTCTACGGATCAATTCAGGGACCGCAGTCCGGGGATGATACAATCCCCACTTCTCGGAGACCTCACGTCTACGGATCAATTCAGGGACCGCAGTTTGGGGATGATACAATCCCCACTTCTCGGAGACCTCACGTCTACGGATCAATTCAGGGACCTAAGTCTGGGGATGATACAATCCCCACTTCTCGGAGACCTCACGTCTACGGATCAATTCAGGGACCTAAGTCCGGGGATGATACAATCCCCACTTCTCGGAGACCTCACGTCTACGGATCAATTCAGGGACCTAAGTCCGGGGATGATACAATCCCCACTTCTCGGAGACCATACGTCTACGGCTCTCTTTAGGACTGAAAGTCCAGGGATGATCCAATCCCCTCAACTGTCCACTAAGGACTTCATTCTCGGAGACCTCATGTCTACGGCTCTCTTTAGGACTGAAAGTCCAGGGATGATCCAATCCCCTCAACTGTCCACTAAGGACTTCATTCTCGGAGACCTCACGTCTACGGCTCTCTTTAGGAATGAAAGTCCAGGGATGATCCAATCCCCTCAACTGTCCACTAAGGACTTCATTCTCGGAGACCTCACGTCTACGGCTCTCTTTAGGACTGAAAGTCCAGGGATGATCCAATCCCCTCAACTGTCCACTAAGGAATTCATTCTCGGAGACCTCACGTCTACGGATCTCTTTAGGACTGAAAGTCCAGGGATGATCCAATCCCCTCAACTATCCACTAAGGACTTCATTTTCGGAGACCATACGTCTACGTATCAATTCAGGGACCGAAGTCCAGGGATGATACAATCCCTTTTCTTTCTCGGAGACACCTGTCTATGGCTCACTTTAGAACAAGTGTTCAAGGATGATACAATCCCCACATGTATTCTCATCAATACAAGTACAAGTATCCTCAACCATACGAGTACATTAATCAATACAGTGTGTCATCAAAAATATGTATTCTTACCAATACATCTTATCATCAAAAGCATGTATTCTCACCAATACATCTATCATCAAAAGCATGTAAAACAAAGTATTCTAAGCATAAGTGTCCTAAATCTAAATATTTCTAAGTATCTAGGTGTAGAGAACAGGTTACCTCATCATCGACCTTGTTGTTCGATGAGACAATCTCATCATCAGTGACTATACTACTCCCCCTTTCGAGGAGGGTCCTTTTGAGATACACCAAGCTTGTCTCGGAAGTATTCAAATTTCACTCGAGACAGAGGTTTGGTTAGTATGTTGGTAACTTCTTCACTTGAGGTAAAGATTTGGTTAGTACATCGGTAACCTGTTACAAATTCAAACTTTAGTTCCTTCTACATCATATCTTATTAGATCCCTATGTTCTTTGACTTATCATGGAACACTAGATTCTTTGTCATCTTCATACAACTCTATTTGTCACATAGGATCACAGTTGGTTCTATCTCTAATTCAAACCAATCCTGAAGCCAAGCTTCTTCACAACTAGCAGAGCAAGCAGCCATATATTCTGCTTGTGTTGAGAGCCACACTAGACTGCTTCCAGCTAAACCACGAGATCATGGCTAATCCCGGACAATAACATCCTCTTGATGTGTTCTTCCTGTCTGATACACTTTCTTCCCAACTAGCATCTGATTAGCCATCTAAAGTCATGATCTCCAAGATAGCATAGATCAAAGTCTATCGTATCCTTTAGGTGCCTCATCACATGCTTTGAAACTATCAGGTGAACACATCTAGTTTCCACTAGATACTGACTCAAGGTGTTCACAACAAAGCATATATCTAACCTAATATATGTTAGATACATCAATCACCCAATAAATTGACTGTACAGAGTTATATCCACTAACTCTGATGAGTCATCCCCTAACAGCATCAAGTTGGAATCCATAAGAGTGGCCATTTCAACACCTCAAGTCCCTTTAATATTTCTCGACATACTTTCCCTAGTTGAGAAAGATTCTTTCTGATCCTTGCCATACTTCCAAACCTAGAAAGTAATGCATCAATCTGAGATCTTTCAATTTCATTTCTACAGTCATCTATCTATGCCATCTCTCATCAGATGGGTCTATTGATATGAGCCTCAACATCATTCGAACTCTGTGGTGAGTTCCTTCTTGCATCCATGTCATATGTGTATAGAAGCCATATTCAACCTTGTAGCAAAGGTTGAGATCCATATCACCCATGGTGATCATTAAGCTCATCAATTGATTATCGATCCTGGGAACCATATAGAACCTGATTCACACTTCTTCTTTAATTACACCATTAAGAGAATGGTCTTATTTTAGCCACTTGGAGCAAACATCTCATCATGATTCTCTTCCTCTTTCTAAGAGAATCTTCTAGCCATGAGCCTTCTATATTTTGTTTGATTTGTAAATCTTCTTGTTGAACATCCATTGCTTGTTCAGTGTTCATCATTCATCATGATCTTTCCTACAATTCAAAATTAAGTACAGGATTAGTGATACTTCATAATCATCAAATCATATTGACATGGTAACCTATTATGCATACAGATATCATTTATATAGTTATGCAACTAATTTGACCAATACTTTGGCACAAGACTTTCCCATATCCTGTATGCATATAGTGGCTATCTAGATGCCTTCCATCTCTACCAGAACATACTATCGAGAGTGTGCACAGCTCTCGGCATGTCAGCAAAGAGGTTTCATTCTAGACAAGCAACAATGGAATGTTTGTCCAACTTACCAAACATATACACATTAGTTGTATACTGTTCAATGCTCTATGAATGTTTACACTCAGCATTATATATTCTAGGAATACAAATATGCATACAACCTATTACAGGCAATATCATTACTATTTCAAATAACAACTCAAATACTTATCTTTTATGTTTGTGTGGCTGCCTCCCGCTTGATCTTCTGTATGTATTTTGAACTTCTATTCATTCTGTACCACTGTGCATGCTCAAGAGTCATCCTCATGATCTCATACACAAACATACACTCATTAGTATATTCTAAATTCTATCAAAACATTATAGTACTAAATAATCTTGAAAATGTATAGTCATGATTATAGTTAATAAACATTAGTATTCAAGATTTCAGGGAAGTCTTATTTTACTCATGCATATCATCAATCAAGATAAAAGATATAATATGCATAATCCCTTGATTACTAACTTTATGAATAAGCATAACCAATCATTCCAATTATACTTATATAAGGGATCCTAACACAAGGTAAGATTCATGGGAAACATACCTGGATTAGTATACCTACTTGGTTATGTACAACATACCTAAACAATCTCTTCAATGATTTAGAGATCCTGAGCTAGAACCTGCATGTCTCATAGGTTAAGCATAATATAACAAAGTCATACATACCTCGTAAATAGAACAAAGATTATGGATGAGTCTTTGTCTTCATGTTTTCATGGTCATGGAGCCTGATTTGTCTTTTGTGATGTACCTGTATCTTGTTAGCAGACAACATCAACCTCACACAACATCATAATGCATTAGTACAATCATAAGTGTCAACACCCTAACCAATGAATATCTTCTATCATGCATTCATAATTTTGTTAACGTGATACAACAAATATAAAATCAAGATTGTACTAACCGTAATAACATGAAGACAAACATACCATAAACTTAATCATGAACAAATCTCAAAACATACCTCGATGAGTCATACCTGTCGAGATCGCTTGTAATCTCCTTATGTAAAGCCTTAGCCTCATCTCCCTCTGAAACAGGAACTCCTTCACTTATGCAGGTGACAAATCCATCTTCTTCTAGGATTAACCCTATCCACTTGATTTGCAAGAACTGGACCTTGATGAGCTGATCAAACTGATATATTCAGAATTCGAAAACTGCAAAGTTTCACTCCTCAATTTTGCCTTTGAAACTTTCGGATTCACTGGACGTGACCCTGAACTGGGGTTTGGTGAATCCCACTCTTCTTCCCAATCAAAATGTTTGATCCAAAGCTCTAAGCTTCTATTTTTCTGAGGAGCTTCCAGCCATGGTCACAGATCTCAAAAATTCCCATTTTTACAGAAGCCCTAATTTTCCACTTTTCTGATCAAAGTCCCGAACTAGGGTTTGATCAAGACCGGTCTTCTGCCCAACCAAAAAATCTGATCTTGGTCTCTAAATTTCTATTTTGATGAGTAGCATTCAGCCGTGGTCTCCGTTTACAAAAATTCCAACTTTCTTCAAAGCCCTAAATTCTGGAAGCCATGAATGAAGGTACTCAAAAATAATTCTGTTTTGACAGAAATATGTACCTGATTGTTTCTGGTGTAACTCCAAACTTTTCAATCCACAGGGTCTGAAAAAGTTTTCTGAGATAGCCTGACCTGTTATCTTTCCATCCTGATAGGTCTGACCTCAATTGGATTGTCTGAGAGAGAGTTATGTCAAATGTCGCAACGTGACCTGTTTTGGGATAAAACAGAAGAGCAAACTTGTACGGCGTGCCACGTGTCACTGTTTGAACTTCGGCCTCTGAAAAACTTTCCTGAGGTATCTCGGCCTGTTATCTTTCCATCCTGACAGGTCTGACCTCAATTGGACTCTCTTAGAGAGAGTTATGCCAAGTGTCGCAACATGACCTGTTTATGGGATAATACAGGAGGGCGAACTTGTACGGAGTGCCACGTGTCACTGGTTCAACTTCGGCCTCTGAAAAAAATTTATGAGATAGTACAGACTGTGCACTACCTGTCACTTTTTACTAAATTTCATTTGGAGCTTCCTAGCCCAAGATATGACCTTTTTCCCAAGGTCACCTGATTTTGACTCAGATCTGGAAGAGGCAGAAACCCTATATTGTACAGATCATAAATCACAAAGTACAACGAATTAGAGGTTTTCCTTTGGACACAAGATACCTGGAGATTTAATCTTCGTCCTGTAACAATTTCAGATCCGAAAACTTCGCCAAAACGGATTTATAGCGAAAGTGCTACAATGACTGGTTTTTGCTATGTAAAACCCTAACCTTCAAATTGTCATAAGTAAAGGAAGTGTCGTTAGTGCCATACCTTGTCTTCCTTCAGGTTAGCTCTGATACCATGTTAAAATTCAATATGCTAAGACAGAAAATAGCAGCATTACATTCCATTTCACAATAATAGCATATACAGGATCACTGAAGAAACAACAAGCATAGCATAAACACAAGAGACAGAGATTTATCCTGGGAAACCCTCATGGGGTAGAAAACCCAGCAAAGCTTCCTCAATATAGATGACCAGAAATATACAAATATGAAACCCTGAGACATGATCTCCTCCTCCACAATAGCAGACCTCTCCTCCACAAGTGCGCTATCCTCAAGTGAGTGAATGTGTGTATAATGAGGAACACACCTCCTCTATTTATACACTACTCTGATATGTATTTTACACAAGTACATGTAGGCTCGTATTTAACCATTAGGTTAAATACCCCATTATAACTGACTGGGCCGACCCCCACATGGTGGGTCTAATAACCCTAGTTACCACACCCAACTCGGAGGAATAAACATCTCCGGATTTATAGTATAATCATATCGGAGGTATGGAACATCTCCGGAATAAATAATATACAAATATAATATTCTTTGAAGTTACAATATTTCAACACTACCAACATCCAACATTGTAGTGTTGATATCACAGATAATGACTCGAGTATCATCTTTAGCATCTTCATCAATTGCAACACCTGATATATTTTTATGTTCAAGGCTATGGATAGCTGCTAAAACATGAAATGCAATATCTCATGCGAAACATATGGAAACTATCATAAGATGAACCCTATTCTTAACCATCCAACTATTTAAACACTGGACAAATAAAGTAAGTCTCTGAAATATTTAAGATGTAAGGAACACTCTGAGACAAAAGGTTTTATAGCTGCAACAAAGTTTATTTATAAATCTATAAGCACCGTTGTTCACAAGGGTTAAACTATTTCAATGATAAGATATGGAGATAAGATTTCCTTTCTCATCAGCAATGACAAAGGTAAACAATTGTCATTGCTAATATTATTTGGAGGTTTCCTAACTATTGTACTACTGAGAAACAAGTTGAGGTCAGTCCCCATATACAAAATGCCATGCCAATGTAAGGACATCAACCACTTTGGCAACTAGTTTCATTATAATGGGATTTATAACCAATGTTGCAAACATTGTTTCGAGGAATATATCACCAAGCAGTCACCTTTCATACTAGGTGTTACACTAATGTAGTCACCTTTCATACCATGTGTTTTGATGCATATTCTATTACAAGCATGATCATGGACAAAAGGATACATAATTATTTAAAGATTCATAATTTCATGCAATGTATATAAAATCCCTTTTCAATTGTACACATTAAATGTTTTGCAAACAAGTAATCTGGGCTTGAATTTTACAATCAAAGTCCTTGATTTAAATTTTATGAACCATTGAGTTTAAAAAAATAAAACTCAGGTTGAGAAAGATGCATAAATCCATGATGTGCTTACGAAAAGCAAGAATACAGAACTCTAAGAAAATAACATGAATAATGGAAGGAAACAGAGAATGAAAAATGCAATGGCACTTGTATGTGCCTACTCCAGTTCTCGTTGATATCTTAGGTTCTTGAATAAACTGATATAGAAGAAATCCATTCCTAGAACTAGAAGGAAAAATACCAGAGACATAACTAACACAATTAAGTCAATTCACTCAAGGCATAGACTAGTTCCGGCCATTCGTTCATTCATTAAGCTTCACCATATGGTTTTCTTTCCACGTGTGATTCATCTCTGAAAACTTACTAAGCCTACCTACTACAGCTTTGAAACTAGTTGAATAGATCCAGTCCAAATTTGGTGGATGAAGTGGGCCTAACGGTTGAGAACACGGGTTCAAATCTGGAGAGGGTGGGGTATGTATACCTTTGTAGACTTGAGCAGTCAAATTGCTACGCGGAGGGGGTCCCTTGCCCCATAAACAAGGGGGTCTCATACACCAATCTGGAGTCTGGCTTGGCCATGGCCCGTGTCCTTAAAAATTAAAATTAGATTATTCTTTTATTATTATTTTTATTATTAATTACTCACGGTGTGAGATTTCAACATTTTCATTTGACCATTTAAGCCATGTGCTAACCATGACTCCAAGAGCCTATACTGACATCCTCTCGTAACCTGCATTCCCTTTTTACTCCATTTCTCCATCCAATTCTGTCTCTAATCACTAAGTTTTTTTGACCCAAAATCCAATGGCTAAAAATTTGAATTTGCTACAACCTGTGGTCGACTATCCAACAATTCCAGTATTTTTTTATCGTTAGTGGGATATAAGCTAAAGTCCGACGTAGTTCAAGATGTCGGATATTCGACTAGAAAACACGTCGGTTAACTGACTTCCCCCAGCTTCACAGGTAGTTGGATTACCATCTTTCGCCATCGATTATGCATCGATTTAGTCGTCGGTTAAGCGCTGTATTTTCCATAAAAATGTCGGATTGTGTCGTCGGTTAAGCGACGTGTATGCTAGACAAAAAAATGGAATCCAACGTTTCGAGTCGTCGGTCGTATTGCAAAACCGTCGGTTATTACCATACGGTCGTAGGATTGGGTTGTCAGTTAAGTGACGTGTATGCCATACAAAAAAAAGGAAAACCGATGTTCCAAGCCATCGGTAGTATTGCAAAACCGTCGAATATTACCCTACTATCGTCGGTTTAGAGCATCGGTTAAGTGACTACCCATTACATTTTTTTTTTTAAATAGCATTTTTCAAATAAAATTTTTCATACTGTAGGAAATCAATATATTCTATCTCTATTGTGGAAATATGTAGAAGAATTACATATATATATATAATTGAGAACCCCATTATGCTCTTCCCATTGTATTAGCAGCGGAGTAGCCTAAGGGAATAGAGTCGTTGTAATAAATCCATTGTATTAGATTCATTGTATCAAGTGGTAGAGTCAATCATTATTCAAGTGGACCTACAGGCTAGTGGGTGCCTATTAAGGTGGCACAAAAGACTGTACTCTTAGTCTCAAGTGCTAGTTCCTATGGAACTTACTTTATGGACTACAGGCTTTCCACATAGCAGAATAAAAGGACTCGAAAGTTATGTAACATTTTGGCATATTTGTCACAAAGATATGGTAGTGTGCTTCCATTGTGTCTAGGTACTCTTACCTAACTTCTCTAATTTGGTATACTAAGGAGTTTGTATATTCATGTATGAGATCATATTCTTTGAATAAGGGTCGTTAGATAGTTAATGGGTAGTTACTTAATGTAAAAGACTCATTTTTATTAAATAAGAACTAGTAGGTGGTTGGTAGTCATTAATTTTGAGATTGCATGTAGTTAGGGTTTTGGGTTGTAGAAATCCAGCATCATAGCCATTCATTGAGCTCCTCTCAGTTTCGAGAATAATTTCATATTCTCTACTGAATAGGGCCAACCACGTGAAGGTGGAAGCTCTTATGCCCCCCCCCCTCACATCACTCTCAATTCCCCATACCCAATGCATGCACTCGAAAAAAACAAATATGTGCAAATTCATCCATATTTTATCATGAACTTTCATCCATTATTCATTCAATAAATGCTAACATTCACTAAACCATTGTTTCTATCGATACACACATTCATTCAATAAAAGATAACATTCAATAAACCATTCATTAATGATAATTCAGTCAACACATTCATTCAATAAAAGATGGAATTCAATAAAGGTAACAATTTACTACACTGAATCATTAAAACATTAGAAAATTCATTAAACCATTCAATGAATTTTCGCCATCCAATGAGTTTCCATGGTCTTCAGTTTCATCCTGGCAACGGTTGACGATTCATGGTATTACGTTTGCCTTCGACTGCAAATGACAAACTCATAGTTCACTATTAAGGTTTGTCTGACAAAGCTAACGGTTAAAGAAATCTTGATAGTGAACTATGAGTTTTCCATATTGCATCTTAAGGGAAATGTAAATATAGAATTAATCGTCACAGAATATTCATTGAGCTCCTCTCTGTTTCGAGAATAATTTCATATTCTCTACTGAACAGGGCCAACCACATGAAGGTGGAAGCTCTTATGCCCCCCCCCCCTCACATCACTCTCAATTCCCCATACCCAATGCATGCACTCGAAAAAAACAAATATGTGCAAATTCATCCATATTTTATCATGAACTTTCATCCATTATTCATTCAATAAATGCTAACATTCACTAAACCATTGTTTCTATCGATACACACATTCAATCAATAAAAGATAAAATTCAATAAACCATTCATTAATCATTCAGTCAACACATTCATTCAATAAAAGCTTAAATTCAATAAAGGTAACAGTTTACTACACTGAACCATTAAAACATTAGAAAATTCATTGAACCATTCAATGATTCCGCCATCCAATGAGTTTCCACGGTCTTCAGTTTCAACCTGGCAACGGTTGACGATTCATGGTATTACGTTTCCCTTCGACTGCAAATGACAAACTCATAGTTCACTATTAAGGTTTGTCTGACAAAGCTGACAGTCAAAGAAATCTTGATAGTGAACTATGAGTTTTCCATATTGTAGCTTAAGGGAAACGTAAATATAGAATGAATCGTCACCGTTGTCAGAATATTCATTGAGCTCCTCTCTGTTTTGAGAAAAATTTCATATTCTCTACTGAACAGGGCCAACCACGTGAAGGTAGAATCTCTTATGCCCCCCCCCCTCACATCACTCTAAATTCCCCATACCCAATGCATGCACTCAAAAAAAACAAATATGTGCAAATTCATCCATATTTTATCATGAACTTTCATCCATTATTCATTCAATAAATGCTAACATTCACTAAACCATTGTTTCTGTCGATACACACATTCATTCAATAAAAGATAACATTCAATAAACCATTCATTAATCATTCAGTCAACACATTCATTCAATAAAAGTTTAAATTCAATAAAAGTTTAAATTCAATAAAGGTAACAGTTTACTACACTGAATAATTAAAACATTAGAAAATTCATTAAACCATTCAATGAATTTTTCGCCATCTAATGAGTTTCCACGGTCTTTAGTTTTAGCCTGGAAATGGTTGACGATTCATGGTATTACGTTTCCCTTTGAATGAAAATGACAAACTTGTAGTTCACTCTTAAGGTTTGTCTGACAAAGTTGACGGTCAAATAAATATTGATAGTGAACTATGAGTTTGCCATATTGCAGCTTAAGGGAAACGTAAATATAGAATGAATCGTCACCGTTGTTAGAATATTCATTGAGCTCCTCTTTGTTTTGAGAATAATTTCATATTCTCTACTGAACAAGGACAACCACGTGAAGGTGGAATCTCTTTCCCCCCCCCCCTCCCTCACATCACTCTCAATTCCCCATACCCAATGCATGTACTTGAAAAAAACAAATATGTGCAAATTCATCCATATTTCATCATGAACGTTTATCCATTATTCATTCAATAAATGCTAACATTCACTAAACCATCGTTTCAGTCAATCAACACATTCATTCAATAAAAGATAAGATTCAATACACCATTCATTAATCATTCAGTCAACACATTCATTCAATAAAAGTTGAAATTCAATGAAGGTAACAATTTACTACATTGAATCATTAAAACATTAGAACATTCATTAAACCATTCATTCATTCATTAGACCAAAAATAGTGGACGATATATTGTTATCGAAAATATTTAGACGTTGTTTTTCTCATCCTTCTTTTTATAATTTTTTCTTCTCATCAGTGGTATATAATCTATGAGAGGACCATCTACATCATCTAGACTTTTTCTTCCAGTTCTTGGTTCTTTAGCAGGCACTTTTGGTGATGTTTGCAATATCCTAGCTGATTGTTGTTGATCTAGACCTGGATTTTGCTGCAAGGGGTTCGGATTTGCTGCAACGATGTGAAAATGTTACATCGTTATATTTTTCTATTGTAATGACAAGTTTTTCATTTAAAACAATTCATTACAAAGGTGTTTTTTTACCAGGTGTGACCAAATCATGTTGTTGATGTTCTTGTCCAGTCTCAACCTGTACAGTTTCACCCTCTACATGCTCTGCAGTTGAAATACGGTGAACTACAATTAATGGTAACCATTTTCAATGCTATACATAAAATTGTAGCATATGAATAAATTCATTACCGGGATTTGAAGCTTGATCATCGATTTGTTGTTGTCCCTCCTCGACACTAATGGGATCATTACTTTCCTATTAAAAACAGAGTCAATATTTTACATCAAGTATTTGGAACAAAAATATTCCACAAGCGACAAATATTCATTAAACTATATAGATTCTATATACCTGTGCACTGGATGGATTAGTACCACAAGACTGTGTCTGCCCAAATAAGCTTCTTCTACGTTCAACAATAACTCCAAAGCCTTCATGGAAGCCAAGTTTCATGTCTTCCTATGTGGGTACTTCATTGAATCGATCGGCCTGCATATTTGCTTATCGTCGTTAATTAACATTTTACGGTGCAATAAAACGAAAAATAATTTTCAATTTATTATTTGTATTCATTGTTGGTTTCTCGAAACTTACAAACCGTGCCGCCAAATTCGAATAACCACCAAGGCCAAGCTTGTGCTGACCTACTTTTTCTAGTCTTGCCTTTGTGGCCTTTGATGTGTCTGGTAGCCTATGCAGTGTTGAAATACGTTAGATGTTCCAAGTTCAATATAGAAATCAAGGATAATAAGGTTTAGAATTATATTGTGGAGAGTATTGCATACCTCCCTGTGCCTGGTGTTAGCTTGCCTTCTCTTCTCAGAGCCTTCTCCTTTCCATCTTCCACTAGAGCTCTCCACTCCATTGTTGGAATCATTGGTGGGTTCTCATACCTATGGTTTCTTTCGAGGTGTGTCCTATATTGGTCTCGGACAACCTTCACATGTTGACAAGCCTTTTTCAAGACATTGGCATGATTGAAGGTTTTCTCCCCGAACAGGCCAACCAACCGATTAGTGAGTTCATATTTTAAATGTTTCGGTTGTCTATCCCACCTTGATCGGATGGTGGGCCTGAAGATCTCCAAGCAAAAGTCATTCATATGTTTATATAAAACATTGTTTCTTGCACAACGATCATGCCATGATCATAAATAGTTGATAAAAAATGTTTTATCGGTATATTACAATGAAATTATAAACACTAATTAACCTGATCAACTATGATTAATTACCTGGGATCGTCGGTATCTTTATTGGGACGAGATCTTCATCCACCAAAAATGTTGTCTCCAGTGTTCCCGTGCTTTTGACACGGGAAGATCCTAGAAATGTAGCTTTTTCGACATCAAAATTGATAGGGGACTCGGTTTCAACCCCTTCTTGTGGAGGATCCGTTGTGTGTTGGTTAGTATCCATTTTTGCGCTCACAACGGGGGTCCGTGGTGTTTCAGAACATGTTGCCGACTGTTCGGTCCACAACAATGGTGAAGGATTCAAACTACATGGAGTCGTTTGGTTGTGATGTGAAGTCTCTCCACGGGCCTCGCTGGGGCCAACACCACCTTCACCAATATTGTGTGGTCCCTTATAATTCTGTAAATACACACCATGTCTTATACGTTCAATACTATCATATAAAAGAGAACATTATAAAGATTTAAACGAATTATTCTATGATTCAAGATTCCTCAACTTACTCGCAAGTTATTAGATCTATGTTCCAACAATGCAATCCTTTCTTTAATTGTGCTTGTCTACGAAACCTGGATTACTAGAGAAAGCATTTCCGCAGTATATCTATTCAACAATTTCTCTACCATCTTTAGTGGGTGTGTGGCTTCACCAATTTTTTCGCAATCGTGAAGCACCTCTGCCACTTCAGGGTCTAACGGAAAATGTTGCGATGCTGATTCACACTGCGATTCACTACTGGGCTGCAACAAACATATATAAAGCACTACTGAGTTCTCTACTGATAGATTCCAAATTTTATATTAATGTATATAACACATCTATCATGATAGATTCATAAAATTACAACACGGTTTACATTATCACAACGAAACCAGTATATCACACGAAAAATACATAAAAAAATTAACATTATGCTATGTATTATATTGGTACAATTGAAATGAATTATACTTGCGACCTCGAGGATCGCAATCCACTCATTGGATCAATGGTCATAGGCGACTATCCCCAATCTGCTAATATCTGGGAGCTGCCCCTAACAACACCCTAATAAAAAAACATAGTGAAAGTCACCTAAACGATTCCAAAAGTATCCATGAGAAAACACATCAAAAAATTATTATTCATATTATATTTTTAATATTACAATTGTACAATTCAAATCAGGTCTACTTGTTGCCCCGAGGGTGTTGTCGTCTGATCAACATTTGACGGGTGTATTTCCCGATCAACGTTCTGCATCAAATATAAATTTCATTATATAAAACAAACCAAGTTATTAATAATGGAAAAACAAAGCAAATAAAAAATCTTTTCTCTTATTATATTTGTACTATTAGAAATATGTATACCTACTCCATCAAGGAAGAAGTTCTCCTCTGACCATTTCTTGGTAGGGATTTATCCCGATCACTGGCCTGCGAAGTAAATATGGGAAATTTAAACGAAATAAACTAACAAAAAATCCTTATGATGTTTAATTTATTACTAAAAGGTTGGGTAAAATGATATATAGTAACCTTGTTTGTATCTACTCGGTTGACAGGGTAATTAATAAGCAACTCGTCCCCTACAGATATTGTTTTAATAGCAACCACAAAAACACGGTTTCCTTCACGCCCCTCAAATTCGCAGTTTGGTTGCTTAATTGAGACCCTGGTTGTGTACTGTTTATAAACCCCGCAATAGTCCCTGTGGCCTTTGGACTTCCGTCCATGTACAATGTTCCTCCTTTATTTTGATTTTTGTCTTTCAATTGTAAATAGTTTGTTGACAATCCATAGCTACGCATACTTTTTGTATATCAGACAAGGCGCATCCAATCGTTGTAGTTGTATATGGATCCAACATACTCCATCAATTATGTACATGTCCCGTAATTGACTAAGATGCAATCCATGGAAAACAACCCGAAACCATGTATCGACGACAGTGCAATTCGATATCTCCTCTCGTTCACACAAAAATCAGTGTTCGGTGGAGGAAGATCCTTCGATACCCATTGTTTCACTAAATGTCTGTACCTCAAGGGCACCTCTTCGTCGTCTTTTGTCTCATCACCATAGGAACATGCCCCCCCTTGACCGTGAAAAAATTCATTGCGTCTATGGAATCTTCTTTTGGTTTTTTGACATCTAGTTGATACAATTCTTCTAGACCTACTGGATGTCTTACTTTCCTCTAGCCTTCCTAAAATCCCCTCGCTCGAGGAAGACAGATCAGACAAATACCTGTTTGGTTCTACCTGCACCATTGGAAAAAAGTTTAGATTCTACCACAAGGCACAGCGCCTCTTAAAAGTTGACGTGTATCGCCTTTTATAATTTTACTTGATCCCCATTCCCTTTGTCAACATGTAGGAATTCAAGTGATGATCAGAAGATGACCTATTTATCTTTCTTAAGAGTAAAAAGTCATGCAATATTTATGAGTTGTTTTTTACTATTTGATTTAACTCTACATCACACACGTAACACACATGTAGCACACATGAAACACTACACATACACGGTACAAGATCTCCTCTAATGCTACAAGTCCTGGCTACTTAACGAGAACTATTTACCACATATTTGATTACCTTAGTGTAGACGTTTCCTGTAATATACTCAGAAGAGTTACTTTCAGAAATGATTGTGCCTCTTAGAGGCCAGTCAACTCTAGGAACCAAGTGACCCTATGATAGGGCTAGTACAAACCAGAGAGAGAGAGATGACTAGGCTATGGTACGCTCAATCAAAGAAATTCAGTGACAGTAAAAAGGCTCGGTACAAAGACCAACCAGTAAGGTACAAGTAAAAAAAAAAAGAATGGGTATAAAGACTCACAACCCTTGGGACTAAGGGGGTGTACATGACTACCTAAAACGTGGAGAAACTACCATATTTATAACAACAAGACCAAAAACATACAAGGCGGTCCAAATCAATATATTCAATATCTCCTTGTAACTACCTCATATATGCAATATCTCCTTGTAACTACCTCAAATATGCAATATCTCCTTGTAACTACCTCATATATGCAATAGCTCCTTGTAACTACCTCTTGAAACTCAAATAGTACCACCAAAAGGTATGATAGCATGCAATCTTCCAAACTAAGGTCAGGAGGGTTGTACGAAGTGGGTATAAAGACACATAACAATTTGGAGAAAGTGGGTGTACCTCAAATGTGGACAAACTACCATAGTACCCACAAGACCTAAAACATAAAAGGTGGTACAAATCAAATGATATCCCAATATCAATAAAACACCCAAAAGGTAAAAGTCAAGGTACCACAAAAATATTATCGACAAAATGAAAGGACCATAAGACAATCAACCAAGGTGGGGTACAACCATTCATCTCTCTCTCAAATGTACCATTGTTCCATATAACTTGAAAGACCATCATCACAGCAAATGAAAAATTCCACACGGGTGATGTGATCACGTGGTCCTCTAGACTACTCCTACGGTCAAGCGTTAGTGGCTCCATGAAGGGGTGTTCAGTCCCTTCAGAAGACCATCTAACTCAACCATCTCGAAGACCTAGGAGAAGAGGACATCACACATCATCAAATAAGTATTGGTAACTACTGTGTATGAACTCAAAAACCCTAAAGCAACCGAGCGTGCAGAAGGGGAGCTATGAAAAGACAAGGCTCGTAGGCCAAAAAAACAAGCTCAAAAAACTATACTGGGACCGATGTCACAGTAAGCGAGCTGAAACAAAAGTGGCCAGAATGCCAACAAGTAGCACTAAAAAGAAAAAGACCCTCTAAAAAGGTGAAAATGCAAGCAAACTTCCTAACTAGGAGCTGGAGACCTTGACAAATCGTATCCTTCGCAAGGTGATGAAATCCAAGCCGAACAATACGAAGTGAGAGACCAAATTTGAAGGATATCTTTCTACTGAAAGGGATCCTGGGTAAAAGAGCCCTAGTAGAAAAGTCACTAAGCTACCTCGTTCATGACACGTCGGAAAAGGTTTTCGGAACTTCTGCCTTATCACCCTTGTATCACTAGTATGGTGGCCGGAGAATACAAGGAAGACAATTATCGATGTTGCCTTAGGGCTAAGTGGAGTGCGGCATTCCACATACTCCGTCCGGTTCTCGATCTCGCGGCGGTTTAACCCCTGAAACAACAGGAGGCCCCTCCACAAACTGGTGTATGACCGTGTCAACAAATACTAGAGGATTTTGGTTCCCTGGAGGACAACAACTATGTCTCAGATGATAATGACAAGGGGGAATTATTTGGATGCCTATCCCCGGTGTCCTACCTAACTACCAAATTCTTTTGATTTCCTCAAGTGAGGTTATGGTGTGTTTAGTTAGGGGGTGTAAATTTTAGTGGTTCTATTACTCAATCGGGTGATGGAAGTGAAACTCGTGGTGTGATGACTGACTCAAACCATGCAAATGCATATGAATAAAATAAGCCTTTCCTTTCAATGAATGCTAGCTAAGGTAAGGAGAGAGTTCTTTCAAACTATAACTACTCTTTCAAATTAAATGAATGCAACAAGTGTTCAAGTTCATTCATGGGACCTCAAGGAGAGCTTCAGATATACTCAAGTCTTGCAAATGAATTCATCACATAAAACAAAGTGATAATAAATATAAGGAATTGTACATATCCATGTTCATAATTCTCTAGGAACACTTATAACATTCTTCAATAATTGCACAGGTGGAGGTCACAGTTGGAGCCAACTACATATTTTCCCCAGTTATACGTGGACTTTAAGTAGCATTTGTCGGTATGATGTGCATGCAGACAGCAGTTTAAATGATGAAATGACATACACGCAACTTATACCAAGACCGCAACTTTAATTAGAATTGCTATCTATGGTGGACATGTGTGCTAGTTTTAATTTCTAAATTAGATTTCTGAAAGTATAAATGCATGTGACTTCTTCTTCTAGATAGTTATAAGCTACCATGGCGCTTTGGAGCTTACGTTCTATGGAAAGCTTAAACCCTAATTCTGTAGTGACATTGTCCAAGCTATCGAATTCAGGACATCATCCAAGCCATCGAACTCAAAAATCATAGCTTCCCCTGACAAGAATCAAGAAAATAATGAAATTGGATGATCTACAGAGGCTCATTTATATTATATGCATTACTGGTCATTTAGCATGTAGGGGAAAGGACAGTCCAAGATTTCATGTATTTTATGGCATTGCAAGACTCCAGAATGAATTTTATCCAGATTTTGGAAAAAAAATGTCCAAAAACATATAGGTAGGGGAGGACTCGTGAGGATGAAGGGATTCTACATGGGCCATCAACAAAACTAGCAGTTGTCATCTGCAAAAAAGTATTATCATAGATTCTGAATAGGTAATAACATTGGTCACTGAATCAATTCTAATATATCATCTTCAACCATTTCTCTCATACCCATACAATCCATTGTCCTCAATGCCAAAATATCTGCATCAATGACAACACCCAACACTAATAGATATGCACGGCCTGGCAAATTACTTAAGATGCCTGCATGGTCTCAATCCCCTTCTCAAATTTGTCACTGCATTTCCTTGCAATACCCAATTGGATTTTCCCACCATAAATGCCTCATACATGTTCTCAGATAAGTACTGAGGAGGAATGCTTCTCATAATGTGTTACCTTTCATGATATAAAGTAGAATACATTGATTAGGAACAACAGGTGCAACCATGGAAACAAATGCTCTCTTGGTCAAAACATTATGTCGCTATTATTCACACAAAGTTTATCATTCAATTATTTAGCTTAAATAGATGGTAACTACTTCTCTTATATCTAAACTTTGACTATGTTCTTGCTAGGGAAAGGGATTTTTTTTTGCCATGCTCTTTCATTGTAATACTAGCACCACCATTGTTGATTGTCAGAAACTTTAGTGTTTAACCAAATGTTGGTTACAGAGCACACAAGACCCGAACTCTGTAGCCGTTAAGTGTGTGTAAATTATTTTACTGTTAGGAAAATATAGCAATAAAATTTTGTGCATGTTTTCCAATGATGTTGTCTTGGTCAGTACGTTATGTCGCTATTATTGGCACAAAGTTTATCTTTCAATTATTAAGCTTAATTAGACGGTAATTGCTTCTCTGGTATCTAAACTTTGACTATGTTGTTGGTAGGGAGAGACTTTTATTATTATTATTTTTCCATGCCCTTTCATTGTAATACTACCACCGCCATTGCTAATTCGTGGGAACTTCAACATTTAACCAAATGTTGGTTACAGAGCACACAAGACCCAATATATGTAGTTGTTCCAATGCTAATAACATCCACCGAAAATGTCATGTGTAAATTATTTTATTGTTAAAGAAAACATTGCCATTGCTAACTGGTGGGAACTTCAGTGTTCAACCAAATGTTGGTTACAGAGCACACAAGACCCAATATTTGTCGCCATTCCAATACTGACAACATCCACCGAAAATGTGTGTAAATTATTTTAGTGTTAAAAAAACATGTAATATGTATGGTGTGCATTTAAACATACAAATATGGATGTGAAATTACATGATTTATGTTTTTATTGTAGTGAAATGTTTAAATTCAGTCCTTTTTGCTACAACTTTTTCTCATTGCAATTGAGTACCTTTGTAGCCCACATGGCACAAGTAGCTCGAGTGGTGATAAATGTAGGAAACTCCCTCACCAATCAAGAAATGTGCAATGGAAAATAATTACACAGCAACACATCTTTGGCTTTATGAATGATATGGAATCCTTGCACTGGGATGATTAAATCTATGAAAACATGAGTAGAAAGCGGTGAAACCAATCATTGAAAATAGATTTGATTATACAATAAGAAGGAGTTCAGTCGTAATAAGAAAAGAGTGAATAGGCCAAATAGACTAGAAAATATGAATGAGGGAATTAGTGTATAGTAGAACAAGACACAATAAGGAACAATAAATTGAAAGAAAGCATGGCCATGAACAGAAGAAAAATTGCTTTAAAAAATGGCCACTCAATTTAGCACCTAAATGGAAAAGTCTCGATCCACTACTGCTATCAAGTGCAACTTCAGAAGAGAAGCACCACTGTCACCTTAGTGCTTAACTTTCCTCTTTTAGGCCAGCTCTCAAGGCCAAGAAAATCCTCCCTATGGGTTGATTGGATATTAGGTTTTGGGAGAGCTAAGGGAAAAGAGATCAACTTGCTTTAGATGTGAAGCGTGAATTGTTAAGTTAATTTCCCAAAGTAAGCATTCAGTCACTTTGAACTTGTAATGACCAACAGATTAAACACTGAGAAGATTACTGACAGCCACCGGGGATCAACAACGTATGCCCCAGCAAGGCCCATAGGCTCATAGTAGAGGCCAAAGACAGTTTGGATAGTCATGTTCCTATGGATACTGATTCTGAAGATAAGCATAATGACGGGGTTGGAACTAGTGGATTGTCTCTTGAAAATATGAGTAATGAATGCTTTCTAAAATTAAGCATTTCACATGCCATGGTGTTTGTTCATCTGGCAATGGAAAATCCAGAAACTTGTAGAATATTTGTTGAGAAAAAGGCCATTGAAGCCCTTATGAGGTTCTTGACTCTTCCAAGTATTCCGCTATCTTCAAAAGGGATGTTTGTAGCTGTGCACATGGTTGCAGTTTGCAAAGCATTCACACAACAACACTCAGTTGCCCTTGCAAGGGTATTTTGTGCTCATCTGAAGGAACATCTCAAGACTACATTAAATGTTTTGGATCATGTTGCCAGGACTAATTTAGTAGCTGCAAAAGATGGACTGAATCAGAAAGTATTTTGGTGCTTGTTTGTGGTACAATTTTTTGTCTTTCTAGCTGATGATACTAAAGAGAATCGATGGTTGGTAGCATTAACGACAGTTTGGAAATGATAGAAAGGATGTGCTTCTTGATATTGGGATGATACATCAAGAAATACTATGGCAAGTTGCACTTACTGAGGATTCAAAGGTGCTGCTAAAGAAAGATGATGGCAATGTTTCCAGCAGTGTCACAACTGATTTGGATGCGCATGCAATGTTTCTCATTCTGATGAAGGCCCTTCCAGAATCAAAACGCAAGGCAATAAGCAAAAGTCACTACATTCTTTTTTCTATGAGATATTAAGGTCATTTTCAGTTCATATAAGTCATTTGTTTTCAGAACTAGGAAAAATGAATTGTCAGTCCTGCTTCCAAATTTGTAGCATCTACATTTTCAACCATCTTTCTGGCTGATGAGAAGCATAATAGCTTCCGTGGGAAATGATAAAGAGGTGAGGGTGCCTAATCTTGTGAGCTCTTTGGACCTTTCTCAAAGGGTAAGTTCTGCATTCAATGGAGGAGATCATAATACAAGGGTATGGCGACATAAGTGCCATCACAGGGGTTCTGATTCACACACAAGAAATGCCTAGAGTGGAAAATTTTTAGGCAGTGGTGTTCTAGTTTTCCCCAACTGGTATGAATTCTGGCATCCCGAGGCTAGATATGTGGGTTGTATCTGGAGAGCCTCATCCACAAGGCGTTCATGGATTTCCAGTGGCAGGGAATCCAATAGCTTGCATTTGAATAGCTTATATGGGTGAAGACAAACTTGCAATAACAAATGAATGCATTGCAATAACATTGTTTACCACAAGAAAACAAAATTACAATACCAAATTAGAGATTTATTCTCTGGATTGGAGCCCATAAAAATTAGGGCATCGTACTCACCGATATGGGAGGCGCCATTGCTTCTTCTCGGAGTTGCTCCACTCTGGATCAGTCTCAAATGCACGGCCACAATCCCAATTTCCACGAACAAGCTCAATATCCTTTGCTAACAGATCAGTACCGGACTCAAATGCAGGGAACCACAATCCAAATTTCCATGTGCAGGGTGAATATCCTCTTCTCACAGCTCAACAAAGGTCACAGAAAGGTCACCGCGGGAGGTAGCAGACATGGTCTGCAGAAGAACAGTCTCGCGGGGGGGGTAGCAGAAAGGGTTTAGGGAAAAAACTGTCGCGGGAGGTATCGGCAGCACACATCGCGGGAGGTATCAAGCAGGTAAGTTTTTTATTTGCTATGTATTTTTTATTTTTTTATATATATCTATTATATAGTTTTTTTTGTTATATATTTATTATATTTTTTTTTATTATGTATTTATATATAATGTTTGTTTTTTGTTATTTTTTTATTATTATTTGATTTAGTTTTTATAATTTTTTTATTCAATACAAAATATATATATATACATTTTTTATATAATATTTATATATTAAATTCAAAAAAATACAACAAATAATACCAACAATAACACAAATAATTAAATATTTAACCACAAGAGGATCGAAATACAATCAATCTAGGTTATTTTTGTTTAGAGATTAAAAGAAGATCTTATATCAAGCTATTTTACTTGTATAGAGATGTATTTTATTAGACATACCAGGACTTGAAGGTGTATGACACAATAATTATTCAATAGGTGATACCATTGAAGAAAACAACTAATCCCTTTCAATAAAAGATGTGAAAGGTTCATCCATCATTAGAACCGTTTATGCAAAAGGATTAGTTGAAGAAGTTGCTAGATGCAAACATTATGTTTCCAATGCACCGTTAGCCATGAATTGAAAACCTTGTACATGTTAAGGAACAAGAGTGGTGAAAATAGGCCTTGTGTCAATTTTAGAAACCTTAAGTAAGCATAAGAGAAATATAATTATCGAGTTCCACTTATGGAGTCAATTTTGAAACTTGTAATGAGATCTGAAATGCTCACTCTAGGATGTATTTTTGGGATCTAATCAAGTTCTTGTCTCAAATGAAGATAGATCGAAAATTGCTTTCAACACCAAATGGAGCAATTCATGTGTAATGGATATAGCTTTCATACGCCTTATAAATCAAAATGTACTTGTCTATATGGACAATATTGAAATTAAAGCTATTTTTAATAGATGTAGAAAATATGGGATCACACTACATCCCAATAAAACCATTTTCATTATTGCATAAGGAAATTACTTGGGCATATCATATCAAAATACATGATATTGGTATATTAAAAAAGAATAAAACCTATAACATTCTATCCCATTGCCACACAACAAGGCATTGATGTAATCATTCTTTGGGATGATCAATTTCATAAAGTGTTTTGGATTTGAATTCATTGAAATCCTCAAACCCTTATAAAACATGATTAAGAAGGATGCATGATTTTATAAACTAAGGTTGAGAAATCAAGACAACTATTGCTACTGCTCCATCCTTAAACAAATTAATCCAAACTTCGATTATTATTTTTACCTCTATGATAAAAGGAGTGAATGCCCAATATCATTTATGAGCATGAGAATACAAGATGTTAAATTAAACTATATTTAATGATTAAAAAACAAATCTAAGTAAGTTATGCATTTGCAATATCTAATCACTCCCTTGTGTCACCCTCACTGTAGGTGAAAGGAGTGATTTTCCAATGTCATTTATTAGCAGAAAGATTACACGATGTTGAATTAAACTAAGCTAGTGATTAAAAACACATGAATAAGTTATGCCACTCTCTTTTGTCACACTCACTCATAAAGAACTATCTAGTGATTAAAAACACATGAATAAGTTATGCCACTCTCTTTCGTCACACTCACTCATAAAGATGAATTATGAAAGGAGTGACTTTCCAATATCATTTATCATTTATGAGCACATAATTACAAGGTGTTCAATCAAATTACCAAGTGGGCATAAGTTGCACGATGACGATGATGAAGAAGATGATGATGATGATGATGAAGAAGATGATGTTGGTGGTGATGACAATGACAATGATGATGATGACGATGATGAAGATGATGGTGATGATGATGATGATGACGATGATGTTGGTTGTGATGACAATGACAATGATGATGAAGACGAAGATGATTACGATGATCATGATGATGACGATGATGATGATCAAGATGGGGGCGATGATGATGAAGATGATGTTGGTGGTGATGACAATGACAATGATGAAGATGATGATGATGATGACGATCATGGAGATGATGATGATGACGATCATGGAGATGATGATGATGACGATGATGAAGAAGATGATGATGAAGACGATGATGAATAATGTCTATCTAAGATGATGAAGAATGTGTTTTTTGGCATTATGATGATGATGACGATGATGATGACGATGATGATGACGATGATGATGATGATGACGATGATGTTGGTGGTGATGACAATGACAATGATGATGAAGACAATGATGAAGATGATGGTGATGATGATGATGATGACGATGATGTTGGTTGTGATGACAATGACAATGATGATGATCAAGATGGGGACGATGATGATGATGAGTACAGGGTTGGTGGTGATGACAACGACAATGATGAAGATGATGATGATGATGACGATCATGAAGATGATGATGATGAAGATGATGATGAAGACAATGATGAAGAATGTCTATCTAAGATGATGAAGAATGTGTTTTTTGTCATTATGATGATGATGACGATGATGTTGGTGGTGATGACAACGACAATGATGATGAAGACGATGATGAAGATGATGGTGATGATGATGATGATCATGACGATGATGTTGGTTGTGATGACAATGACAACGATGATGAAGACAAAGATGATTACGATGATGATGATGATGACGATGATAATGATCAAGATGGGGACGATGATGATGATGATGATGTTGGTGGTGATGACAACGACAATGATGAAGATGATGATGATGATGACGATCATGAAGATTATGATGATGATGATGATGATGAAGAAGATGATGATGAAGACGATGATGAAGAATGTCAATCTAAGATGATGACGAATTTGTTTTTTGTCATTATGATGATGATGACGATGATGTTGGTGGTGATGATAACGACAATGATGATGATGACGATGATGTTGGTGGTGATGATAACGACAATGATGATGAAGACGATGATGAACATGATGGTGATGATGATGATGATGACAATGATGTTGGTTGTGATGATAATGACAATGATGATGAAGACGAAGATGATTACTATGATCATGATGATGATCAAGATGGGGACGATGATGATGATGATGATGTTGGTGGTGATGACAACGACGATGATGAAGATGATGATGATGATGACGATCATGAAGATGATGATGATGACAATGATGAAGAAGATGATGATGAAGACGATGATGAAGAATGTCTATCTAAGATGATGAAGAATGTGATGATGATGATGATGATGATGACGATGATGAAGATGATGGTGATGATGATGATGATGACGATGATGTTGGTGGTGATGACAACGAGAATGATGATGAAGACGAAGATGAATACGATGATCATGATGATGACGATGATGATGATCAAGATGGGGATGATGATGATGATGATGATATTGGTGGTGATGACAACGACAATGATGAAGATGATGACGATCACAATCATGAAGATGATGATGATGACGATCATGAAGATGATGATGATGACGATGATGATGATGATGATGATGATCCTGGTGATCATGATGAAGATGATATTGATGATCAAGCAGTACGCCATTTGGGGTAGCATGATAATTGTACTACATTTCCTTAATTCCAAGCTTCTCTCTGTTTCGAGAATCATTTAATATTCTATACTAAACATGGCCAACCACGTGAAGGTGGAAGCTCTTATGGCCCCTCCCCCCCCCTCTCATCACTCTCAATTCCCCAATATAGCCCGAAAAAAAATCTATGTACCAAAAAATTAAATGTCTTTTCTCATTCATACTAAGTAATAAGAAAGGTTTCTAATTTTAACATACAGGAAAATGGAAATTAGCTAAGAAACAGTTAATAATTTATTATTAGTAATGCATACCTAATCATAGACTTCAATGGTCTTCATCATCTTCTTCATCTGAGTATTGATCATCTGTACTATCATCCGATGATCCAGATTCAACATTGTAAGGATTGGCCAAATCTTCATTGTCGTTGATGTCAATTACGTCGATCATCATGTCATCATTGATATCATCTTCATGGACATTTTCTGAATATACATCATGATCCAATTCAAGAAGTTCTTCGACATCTTCTTCTGGAACAGGACTATCATCTAATTACTCATGTTGATCATGATCATCTTCAACAACATCTTCTTCTTCGAGAACGTCTTCATTACAACCTTCATCTACGTTATACTTTACCGGCCTTCCCCTTGGATCATGTCTCATAGAAAATGACCAACCTGCTCTACCTGGAACCTCAGAGTAAAATACCTGTTCGCATTGGGTTGGAAGAACATAGGGCTCCATTCCTGGCTCAAACAACCTTGTGTTTACCATGGTAAAACCATTATCATGTTCAATAATTATTCTATCGGGATCACGTTGATTCAATCGACACCTGTACCATTTGACAACGAACAGAAATACCTTGAAGGAGTTAAAGTCACACTGAAGAATGTCTTCCAGATACCCATAGTATCGATTTTTAGATAGTTCTGGATGTCTGTCACTTCTAGAAGAAACATTGGTCACCTCAAAGACTGCAAATATCCCACAATCAGATGTTTTCTTTGTTTCATCCAACTTTTGATGCGATATCTACATCCATTGCACCACATAGCTTTATGGTGTTTTACCTAGTACAACAAGCCATACAGGAAAAGATTACATAATGACACCATATTTATGATAAAGTAGTCATGCATGTTTATTATAATGCCATAAAAGGAAAATAACAAGCGTGACATACAGCGACAATATTTAAAATAAAAAATAGTGTTGTTGATTAATATGCTTACCTTCTTATCTTTTAAACCTCTTGCTAAATCGATTTCCCTTTGTGTTAGATTGGTGTCTCCATTGCGATGTGCAACTTTAACCAATGAAGCCACACCTTCCCATGATATTCCATGACCAAATTGTTCACATTTTTCGATCCATACCTTCATCCAGTCAAGATTGTTTGTGATGTATAAATGAATTGCATCCTACTCTCAACCAACTGTTTGATGACAATAAAATTAAAATTCAATGAAAATGTATATTAGTCACCTAAAAAAGTATATGATTACAGTATAAAATGATGCAAAATACTAAATAAAAAATAGAATATATATGTATGATATATAAACATAAAAATCACCAGTGAAATGTGTTATATTACCTTTCACCTTCCTCGATCTACCTTTCCCCTTTGGGTACTCCCCTTCGAAATCTTTTTTGGAGTCTGGATCACAAATGTGACGTAAATTGAGCTTTGACACCAATATAGGAAGATACTCACTAATGTACATCATGTTTTGGTATACCATATATCCTTCCATCATAGAACCCTCAGCATATGCTCGTTGTCTGACCAAACCCTTCATAAATTTCAAGTGCCTCTCAACCATCCACATGGACCTTGAGTGTGCAGGTCCACACAGTTCAATCTCCTCAACTTGGTGTATGAGGTAGTGTTCCTGTGCATTGAAAAATGCTGAAGGTAGATGCTTCTGCATTTCACACATGAGACAAGGAATTTCTCTCCTCCAATACTTTATGTCTTTTTTATGGAATTCTTTAGATGACAACCATCTACAAGTGACATGACAACCCAATCAAGAGATTAAAGAAAAAAGTCATTATATTACGTAACATGAAGTAGATAATGAAAATCAAATTAAGAATAAGTTCTATGTTGAATTAAAAAAACAGTAAGCACATGGAAAAATCACCACTTACCTCATGTATTTCCCAAGACTATATATTATTTGCTTGACATTGTTGTCGAAGTTGTCCGGGATAGAGAGAGGTAGAACATACTGTAACAATAATATACAAATAGTTTTAGTATATCGAATAAGAGTACTAGAAAAAGAAAAAAATAAATTATTAAATGCATACCATATTAATTATTACCTTCATGAAGACATGCCAATCGTGCGTTTTCACCCCTGCGAAATCACCTTTCTTTGTTATGATATTCTTCATGTTCGCACAAAATCCGGTGGGAAATTTAATTTTTCGAATGACTTCTTTTACAACATTACTTTGCTGGTCTGTTAACATCCATGGAAGTGAGTTTATATTAATTTGCTTTCCGTTTCTATGAAATTGAATGACGTCTTTCATTGCATGGTTGTTATCTTGAATGTCTTTGCAAATTTTGACAATTTTTTCTTTGTCACTCCTTCCATCCAATATTCGCCATAATGTTTCAGTCACATTCTTTCTGATATGCATTGTATCAAATAGATGAGAAATTTGTAGGTGCTCATAGTAGGGCAAGCTACTAAATTATCTAGGATAACTTTTCATTCCTCATGGAAGCCCATTAATGCCTTCATGATGATCACATGAAGAACAATGATGAAATTAAATATTAAATCAATGTCAATTACAGTAAACAACACACAATATAATAAAATACAATATCATCATATATATACAATGATTGATTATATGTACCTTGATGATTTCTATTATATTGCAACTTCCATAGCTGAGGTGTCATTCTCTTTGGTTTTAATGCAGTCTCTTGCTTGCCATTGAAAAGATGTTTTTCGGTAGTTCGATACCTGTGATTCTTGGAGAGGAAGTGCCTATACTCATCAAACACCTCCTTTCCTAAGCTTTTTGAACGACGAGATTTGATCTTAGGAGCAAAAACTGGACATGCAAATTTTCCCTTTGTCTGAAGACCTAAATAAAAAGATGGAATATCAATATTGTCTATTATAATTATATAAAAATGACTAGATATTTATTTAGGAAAACATGCATGCATATTATATTTACTAGTAGTTTGTAAAATTAAATGCAACTAAAGAGGAACTTATAATTACATACCACAGAAATGGGTTAACCCTGGGGCATCATGTATTGTCCATACAAGCATTGCATGGAATTGGAATTGCCTTTGTCGTATTGGTCTAGATAAGTCATACATAGTGATGCCATTCCATAACTTCAGTAGCTCGTCAATAAGATGTTTGATATATATATTCATATCTTTGACTTGGTACTTACCTAATTGATTTGAACATATAAAATAAATATTCTGATTATGAGACATACCATTTAGATATATAAACCATATTTCGCAATAGAAAAACTTTAAATATATATATAACATTATGAGACAAAAAACGACAAATGAGAATATACCACTGCAATAAAAAAAACTACAGTGTTCGTACCTGGAATAATCATCGACAACATTATGTGCTCCCTCTTTATTGTCAACCATGGAGGAATGTTGTTGTTGATAACAAAAATAGGCCACACCGAGTAAACAGATCTCATCTCTGCAAAAGGATTGACACCATCTGCTGCCAAATAAATCCTAAGATTACGAGGTTTGCCTTTAAAGTGAGGCCATTTTTCCTCCATATCTCTAAGTGCAGACCCATCTGCAGGAATCCAAATAATGTCGTCTTGACTTATGTTCCATGCATGGTAATCCATAAACTGCGCTATGTTTTTGCACCTGAACAGTCATTGCAAACGGGTAATAATGGGAATATAATGTAGAACCTTGCGAGGCACCTTTTTAGTTACTTGATTTGTGCGATATCTACTAATATGACATTCAGGACATTCTGTTGCAAATTCATGTTGGTTGTAATAAAGAATATGATCATTGGGGCATGCATGAATTTCTTCATACTGCATTCCAATTTATTTCATGATGTCAGATAAATCTCGATATGTGCGAGGTGAAATATTTGATGGTGGTAACAAATATTCACCTATCATGTTACAACAAATTAAAATAAAAATCTAGGTAATATAATATAGAAATAATATTAATGAAACAAATTTCATCCGTAGAAATTTGACTTATATGTGAATTAACAATAAAATACATGACAATCATATATATTTTGTGATGGAATATATTACATACCTTAACGTCCGTGTGACTGATATGTTTGAAAGACCATTCATAACCTTCAAGTTCATTACCAACAATATAGCAGAGAGAATATTCGTCTTGGAGCCGTCATAAAGGGGTTCATATGCCTTGTCAAGAAGAGGTGTATCATGAATATCATCAAAATGTTCATCATTTTCATGATCATCATCATCGTCCATTCCAACATTAAATGAATCATGGATCAAAGTATTTGTAACATCATCTTCAACTATGTTATCAGTATCATCATCTTCTTCAATGTGATTATTAACTTGCTCTCCATTAATATCCATAGCTCCATGTTCCTCCGATACTTGTTCTAGAAGCACTTGCTAATCCGGACGATATGCCGTAGGATGTCTTTCCTTTATAAATACATGAAACAATCAATAGATAAAAGTTAATATAAGAAATTCAAAAGCAAAATGTAAACATTTCAAATTCAAAATGTAAAAATTTATGTGATACATTAAAAATTTAACAAATTTTGTACTGTTGGGATGAAAAGAACAATGACCAATTGTACTGTTTGTCAAAAATAAGAAATATTATAATAATACATAAATTTACAAAAGCAATCAAAATTAAAAAAAATATAATGCAAAACTTACAAATGGATGGTATTCATGTCCCCCCTCGGCATGCCCATGCTCCCTACAATGTTTTGTGGCTATTTTGATCAAAATTCTTCTCCTCTTAAAGCCCCTGCATTGATTACATGGAGCATAGCATTTACCATCACCCCTTCTTTCAACTCCTTCCCACAATCTAGCAAGCAATTGTCGATTTTGTTCCTTTCGATCAGGAATATTCGTAGTTGACATTTTCTCGTAAAGAGCTTAAATGAAGATTATTGATCTTAGAAAATGAAGCTCCACAGTACTTTGCTCACTTGAATAACAAAAACAACGAAAAACAGTCCGTCGAACAAAAAAAAACATCCACAAACCGTCGTTGGTATAGCAAACATGTCGGAATGGTTAGATATTTATAAATTTTAAAAGTCAAAAAGTCAAAAGTACGTCGGATATCCGACAACAATAATCTAGTTACCGTTGGGAAAAATCCATCGTATATCTGACTTCCTCGGGTTCGAAATGACGTTGGTTATCCAAAATCCAAAGCGTCGAATACCCGAATAGGCGTCGGATATTCGCAGAGCCGTAGGATATCCTACGAGCTTCGTCGGATATTCAAAATTACATCGGATATCCGACGGACGCCTTTCAAAATTTATAAAAACAAAAAAACAAAAAAAGTAATTTTGAAGGAAAAATCCGACGACACAGTCCATTTCGTCGAAGGTCATCGGATTTGCTTGTCGGATTTTGGGTTCAAATCTACTAGTGAATGTAGGGGCACTTGCTTTCATTCAAAGTTCTAAATGATGATTAGACCATGAGGTCTTGACGTTTTCCCAAGGAGGGGCTTGATCGTAAAAATCATTGTACAAATCCATAATACATAGAAACTCCATAGTTTCCAAGTATAATTTTAGAAGGTTCTGAAGTGATGAATCATAAAAGCTAGGTGTCAGTGCTAGCAATGAGTCGTTTAGTGAGTTAAGCTTGAGTTCTATTTTTAGAGTTAATTGCAGGATTTATAGAAAGTTGTTAGGGTTTTGAAATGAGGGAGCATAAAATTCTTTTGATATAACTGTGAGCCTACAGTCGAGGAAAAGGAGTAGAGACCAAGGCTCGGTGCACCCACACATTGTGTATTGGGCCATTTATAGTTTGAATATTTTTTATAGAGAACAAATTTGTGTGCTTTTGAATACATCTGTAATTTTTTTCTGTATTGTAATCCATCAATGATTATTTCAGTAGACAATTAATTGTCTAGGTGTCTTTATTTATTGTATTGCGAAGTTCTGTGTACTCAAAGTTGATTTTATATAACTTGATGAATATAAGGAACAACATTCTCTGTTTGGACAAACTCGCCTCTGTTTTGGGAAATCGCCATTTGGTAGAGAAATATTCTTTGTACACTATTAGTTAAAGATTGAAGACTATAGAGATCTGGAAAGTCCGTTGCGCAAAGGATTGCAAGAATTTGCTTTCTGAAAAGTAAGGGAAATTCAATCCCTCATGAAATCGCCCTTCTAGAACTATTTTGGTGTATGTGAATTTTGGAATTGAAAACGTATTCACAACGAAGGAATGAAATTCGGATAAATAGACTGCCATTCTCCCATGTTTAAGAATTAAAATCATGATATCTTATATGCCATAGGGTATGCGTCTTACCATAAAATGTAGGAGGAGAAACATAAGAGAGCAGGAGAGATAGTGAGTGCTTGGAAAGAGAATAAGTGCTCAGAAGTTTTATTATATTTGAATGTGGTGAAATATGCCTTCCAGGGTGATGTTTTATTTATGAAGCTAATGAATAGTTCAATTTTGAATTAGATAAGGAATGTGTCCGCCCAATCTTGTACAAACACTTAGGCTTGTGAAACACACAGATTAAAGTAGAAAGATGATGGTTGAAAGGGAATGGGCATTGTTACTACATTGTGGCATAAGGAATTAATTGCAAACTCAGATACATAGATTATCCGTATGGGTTCCAGAGTATTATAGGTCGATTTGAATGATTGATTATTGGAGAGGTGACATCTATAATGCAGATCCTGTGTTGTTGTTCTGTGCTTTGTCTTTATTCTAGTGATCTTGGTTATGCATTTATGTTATTATGCTATGAATGTATGAAATTTTAACATGGTATCAGAGTAGTTCTAGAAGAAACCATTGCCGAAGCATTGCTGGAACCCTGCCAAAATTAGGGTTCATCTTGTGAAGTCTTCACCCATCATTTTGAATAAAATGAGCCATGGGAATTTAGTTTTTGGCAAGGAGAATCTATTGGTGAAGACGGAATTCAATTCTGAGAATTTTCATTTTTTGACCTAACTCTATGGCTGCAACAGAATTAGGGTTTTATTTTTAACTCATTTCTCTCCATAGATTTGGACGAGCCTACCCTGTATTCAACTCTCCTTGGAAAGGAAAATTTATCTATGGGTTCATTTTTTCAAATTATTAACTTTCATTTTCGACCTAGCTCCTGCTAGGGTTTCTGGACCAGATCCGCAGTCAAGATGATTGGTATGAAAGTTGAAAATCATTTGGAAGGAGCTTCCAACTTTATCTCCTAGAAGTCTAGGGTTCTTCTACTCCTAGAATAAAATGATCTCTTGCTATGTGTAAATGAGAAGGCACCTGAACCAGAAGCCGAAGAGGATAAGACCCAATGGAGGAAGAATGATGCTAAAGCAAGAGGGATTCTTGTGGATTCAGTGAAAGACGATTTGGTTCCTCAAATTTCAGGAAAGAAGAATGCTAGGAAAATGTTCAATACCATTATGAAGCTATTTGAACACACTAGCCTTAATGTATCCATGACTTTGAGAAACCAACTCTCAAATATGAAGATACCAAAGTCAAAATCCATTGCCTCATACTTTGTGAGGATCACAGAACTCAGAGAGAATATCAGTACCAGTGGAGATCCTATTAATGATAAGGAGCTTGTCCTCCACACTTTAAATGGCCTTCCACCATCATGGGAGTCCTTTATCCAAAGCATAAGTGGTAGATCCAAACTACCAAAGTTTGATCAGGTTTGGACAGATTGCTCTCATGAGGAGACAAGCATTGCAGCATGTCAAAGAATCCATGGCACTCAACCTGAAGAGAATAAAGCTTTTGTTTCTCATACCAAGAAAGTGTTAGGATATTCCTATACTCCATCCTAGTCCTGGTAGCTTTCTAGTCATTTTCACTTTCAGTCATGCATGCAAAATTAGGGTTTGCATGCATTCTAGGTCATCAGTCCCAGCACCTAGTCCTCAGCAAACTAGCCCCCAGAGCTTCTTTCAGATCATTTCTAGCCTCCCAGTGACTATAGCGCCCTCCTTTGCTTCACTACATGACAAGGGCACCTTCTTCACCTACCAGTCCAGTTATATTCAGTTATTCCCTTGATTTAAGGCTTAACTGACTCTTTAATGAGTTTATCACTCTGTTGGACCTCCAGGAAGACTAGATTGACCATTCTGACTCCAGTTAAGTCCTATGGCGCCCTCCACTAAGCCTCCTTCACTATATTAGTGATTCCATGTGCCAGTTACACCAACCACATTTTGTTAGACTCAGTTTGACTCCCGGTTGATCATTACTTGTGCATTGATGACTTCACTGATGAGAAGGTGGACTCCTAGTTAGGCATTGATGACTCTCCACTGATTATGGATATGTGCATGAAGGCCAATTCGAATTCCTCCTAGTGAATTCGAATCCTCATACTCAACATTGTATATTTACCAGTTTATTATTCTGTTAATAGTAACATGTGTAATTATTCTGCCTCAATCAGAGTTTCTTTGAATCTAAGTTCTATTTCTTGTCTCTTCTTCTATTATTCCTAAATTCTTTCATTGTGAGGTTTACATCATCTCTTTGGATCTTATGTGGGAAATTTCACAGAAAGGTTTGGGAAAAGGAAAGAAGTTCTAAAAACACAGCACCAAGAAAGGAGATCAATTCCACCTCCAGATTAGAAGAAGGAGAAAAGGGATTTGTCTCATATACAATGCTTCAGGTGCAAGGCATATGGTCATTATGCAAATAAGTGCCGAATTTCTAACAAAAGAAAGTGTGAAGCCTCAATTGTTGATGTAGAAGAAGATCATCATCGCAAGAAGCAAAGGGATGATGATCATTCGTAGTTCCTCTTCTAAAAGATACAGAATGCAATAACATAGATCTCTTATGGTTCCCACAAGAAGGCAGTGGGAGCCCACACCAAAACAATAAGAGATAAGTATTTTGTTTTCTTGCTTACATAGATCTATTTTTAGCTTATATGTTGTTATAACTATTATATGCATATCTAATGTGTTGAGCAGTTGATATAGTTTACCATGTTATATTATGCATATGAGATACACAACATTTCATGAAGTTAGTCTAGATGATATCTCCCTCCTACATGCTTAGGGTAGTGCACACTCTTGATGGCATGTTCTAGTGGAGATAGCAGACATGTAGATAGTTCCTAGATGTGTTTGGTAGACATGTTCATAATTGTTGTGATAAAGTATTAGCTAAGATTCATGTGTAAACTATTTGTCTTTTCATTTGAATCATTATAAAATGTCACTGATCATCAATTGGGATTTGACTTGTAGGGAAAAGACCATGTGACATGGCCTACAAGAAGGATGATGTGACCCTTGAATAAAAGATAGTTGTCAGGAAAGGTAGAGGTTCAGACATGGAGATCGATGATGAAGAAATACTAGAACTAAAGGAGATGAGATCATCTCCCCCTATAGTTCAAGAGGGAGTGATGAACCCATTGACTTCATTGATCCAGCTTTAGCCAGTTGATGTGCCCAGAGATATTGTAGCAGGCCAGAAGAGACCTAGTTGGGCACAACAAAATTAACCATGGAGCAGATGGCAGTGTTGAAAAATACAAGGCTAGATTTGTAGCCAGAGGATTCTCTCAAAAAGAGGGAGTTGAATATGATGAGACATTTACTCCTATGGCTCGATATACTTCCATCCGATCCATTATTGCTATTGCTTTAGCTATGGAATGGAAGTTGCATCAGATGGATGTAAAGACAACCTCTCTTAATGGTATTATTGAGGAAGAAGTTTACATCGAACAACTAGATGGGTTTATTGTCCAAGGAAAGGAGTCGCATGTATGCAGATAGAAAAATGAACTGTATGGACTCAAGCAAGCACCTCGTGCTTGGTATGGAAGGATAGATGGATTTTTGGTGAGCTTGGGATTCTCCAAGAGTGATGCATACCCCAACCTTTACTACAAGGTTGAAGATGATGAGAAACTGATTTTGGCATTGGATGTTGATGACTTATTTCTCATAGGAAATGAGAAACTCATTGTATGGTGTAAGAAGAATCTCACCTTTGAGTTTGAAATGAAATATCTTGGATTGATGCACTACTTCTTGGGATTAGAAGTATGGCAGAGGTAGAAAGAGATTTTCTTAGGACAAGGAAAATACACCATTGATATATTGAAGAGATTCAGGATGTTGGACTGCAAGTCCATGGCTACTCTGATGGATTCAAATTGGAAGAAGTTGAGAGATTCTACTTCAGATTCTGATTTGATTGATCCCACCATTTATCACCAGTTAATTGGATCATTGATGTATCTGACCAACACCAGACCAGATATATGTTTTGCTATGAATTCCCTGAGTTAGTTCATGTGCGAACCGAGGTAGATTCACTGGATTACTACAAAACATGTGCTCAGATACTTACGTGGAACTGTGTGATATGGATTGAAGTATGCTTCAGATTGTGTCTTGAGATTGCAGGGGTTTACAGACTCAGATTGGGCCGGATGTGTTGCAGATCAGAAGAGTACCTCCGAATGTTGCTTCAGTTTGGGTTCTGCAGTTATTTCCTGGTGCAGCGGGAAGCAAAACTCAATAGAACTAAGTACTGTAGAGGCTGAGTATATGGCTGCTAACACAACAGCTTGAGAAGCAGTTTGGCTTCGTAAACTCCTGGTAGGATTGTTCGGCCAGTTTTCAGAGCCGACCGTGATTCACTGTTATAACAAGAGTTGTGTGCAGATGTTAGTGAACCCTATATTTCACGATAGGTTGAAGCATATCGAGATTCAATATCACTTCATTCGTGATATAATCACTAATACAAAATGAGATAAAAGTGACTAGGTGACTAAAAAAGTTAGTCACCATAGTTTTTTCAAGGGATAAATGACCAAAATTGAGCAATTTTATGTGAGGCAACTAAAAACGACTAAGATAAATGACTAATTTAGTCACGGGATAAAATATACGACTAAATAACAGGTGACTAAAATACAAATGACTAACATAAACAACTAATTTAGTCACAAGAATACATATATGACTAGCTAACAACAACTAAGAATATGAATTAGGAATTTATGTTAGCAATTTTTAACTATGTCACCCTGGCAATGGAAAATTACAATTTTGAAAACGAAAAATTACAATTTTTCATTAATTGTAATTAATTATATGGAAAATTAATTGTAATTCTTTACATGATGACTAGGAATAAAAAAACTAAATTTTGTCGCGAGATCTTTCCATCTATACTATCATATATAGGGAAATGTGTTGGTCATGACGATGCCTTGTTTCACCATTTTCACTTATGTGTGACCCCTTCTGTAGACTTGCACAATTGCATCCTATGCATCATCATGTCATGGTCGAGTCAAGTATGGCAGTTTTGTTGTCTTTCACCACACATGTCGTCGTGCCATGATTTTATGTCATTGCATTTAGGTAGTCATGATGGTCACACTCATACTTCATTTGGAAAAATTCAAGTCAGTTTGGCCCTTTCGATAGTCTGTCAAAGTTTCGACAAGTTGAAGTAAATTATGTCATGTCAGTTAAGACTGCCAATCTTGGGTCCATCTATAAATTTGGCAATTAGGTCCATTATTAGTTTTCTTGGCTCATCTATGTCTAGAAATATTTAAAATAATCCCCTACCATATCCTTGCACGAAATTCCAATGTCCTCCATTATGTGAGAAAAGAAAATCCCCCCTTTCACACTTCATTTCTTTTATTATTATTGTTTTTCCCCTTTTTCATTTAAAGAAAAAAGAAAAAATTAATTCCTCTTTCAAAACTTTATCATTTTCCTTTTCCCATTTAACTTCCAATACCATTTATTTTATTTCCCTCCACTTTAAAAAATAAAATCGAAAGAGGTTACTTTTATCGCACCCCATTCTTTTCTCCCTTTCTCATTTACCCCACTTTATACCCAAGATCAAATTATAAAGCATTTTTTGAAAAAGGCTCCTTCATTTGAGCTTCAACTATATTATTTAAAAAATAAAAAGATAAAAAACATAACCTTTACCAAATCATGGAGCCTGCGCAGGTTGAGAGAATATAACACAGGAACATGGAGGAGGGTATCGAAGTAAACAAGTGGATGGCCATGTGATTCCTAAGGTCTGCAACACACACAGAGATTTTCATCCCTGTAGATCAACAACATGAGGAACATTATACATGGCAGAGGGCACGAATCAACGTAATCCACCAAGCACACAATACATGGGCACACCCTAGGCGGGTTTCAAATGGAAGGCATATGAGGAGCGCGCTCTGAGTTTTGGCATGTTTAATACAGTAAGAAATTATTGAAAGCTCATACACCTTATCGAGTAGAGTAGAGAGGGACGTTAGGAGGAACTCTAAATCTCCATGGGTTATCCAAGTTGATAAATGGAATTTTTGATGCCACAATTCTACTCTGCCAGTTGGAAATTGCAGTGATGTCGATCGATATTTTTTTGGGTTTACAAATTCTCTATATAATTGCAATTGTTACCATGGATAAAGGCACATTGGATAGAACTTGGAGGCTATTCAATATGCTAGTGAGGGAGAAGGATTCTGCAACACTGGATTTCAAATCTAATACATCCCATCCAACTATTGACTGAAAGGTATATCAATCTTTCATGGCACCTTCTAAAAATCACTTTCTAGATGTTTGAGTGTAGTAATGTAGATACTTATTTTGTACAATTGTATCTCTAACATACATTACCCCATGCACTGCCTACAAGTAAGGGGCTTGGTATTTATGGAAACTGTTTGACAATTGGAACTTCATCTTCATTTTGTACAGGTGACATCATTAATAGCCAGAGAATTTGCAGCATTTAATCGATCTGGTGTAGAGGTATTTTAATTTTTTATTGTTTAAAGAAAATTTTCCTTCTCGATGGATTCTACCAACAATCATGTGTCTTTTGATTCCTTTTATAGAAATAACATATCAACTTAGTAATATATACAAAAGACATTCAGTGGTGTGAAAGCCTATTCTATAGTGTTATTTCATACTTGTTTGTTGAATCAAAACATGATGATCTTTCTCACGTTGCAAGGGTTGTAGGAGGGAGAAACCTATTTTCTGGAGCTTCATGGGTGTGATCTACATAGCATATGCAGATCACATAGGGTGATGTAAAATTGCCTCCTTGTATTTTTGTTTTGTTATGTTTTTTGTGGATGGTTATATTTTGAAGTTATTTTTTTCTATATTTATTACATTTCATTTTTCTATGAATTTTGATTTTCCTCATAAAATTATCTAAAAGGTACAGAGCACATGTTAAAGTAGTATCAACAACCTGTGATCCTGTTTGAGATAGGCTATTATATTTCTCACTTATGTTTTACTGTAGATGATCATATATAGAACATCTTATTGCTAGCTAATTGATATGCATGGATTTCTTTCAATATTTTTCCAAGAGGCTTATAAAATTAAATTCACCATAACCTAAACTTATTAACGATATTGATGTATGTCTTTGAGTTTTGATATTATCCGCTACAACCTTTGATGGCACTGGGACCTATATTCTTTTAGAAAGTAGTCCAATTCCATGTAATTGAACCGATAACCTAGCAGTTGGAATCTTTTATTGATTGAGGCTGCAATGTGGTTCTCTTTGGTGCCATTGATCAATAAAGTATCCGTATTCTTGGCCATCCTCTGTTATAGAACATAACCATGACATAAAAATATTTTTTTTTATTTAGTTTCATTATTCTGTCCATATTATTATATAGCATTAAGATCATGACACATTTTAACTAACATAATTTCACTAAATTTGATCTTTTTCTTTCTGTGAATGTAGATTGCCATTATCTAATGGAAAATGGCATAATATTTTTTTCATTCTTGGCTGATGTTACAGGATTATGCTTCTAAACTCTATTTCATTTAGGCAGTCACTACTCACTAATGTCTAAACCCTATTTCAGAATGCATTTCCTATAACACACTAAAGATAAATCAGAGTCTAAAATTGTCCATCGCATGTAATCCCTTCCATGATGTCTTTGTCCATCCTAGGTAGAGACCAAGACCCACTTGCTAGATGATGTTGGATGACATTTCTACTTGCTTGATATATACTCCAATGGCCTTGTTGGCATAACTCAATTTTGGGACTAATTA
Organism: Larix kaempferi; assembly: GCA_027924585.1. Taxonomy (NCBI): domain Eukaryota; kingdom Viridiplantae; phylum Streptophyta; class Pinopsida; order Pinales; family Pinaceae; genus Larix; species Larix kaempferi. Next base: position 23,592,377 of record BSBM01000401.1, on the reverse strand, counting down.
TTTAATCACTTACAACAAAAGAGTGAATTATTAGTGGTGTTTTGACATGTTCATATGTGGTAGTGATCGAGTAATGTGCCAAGTTTTACTCTTGAGCCCATGTAAAGCTAGGGTTGGACACATTGAAAGTTTGTTTTGGGGATTTGAAATATCGATTCTAGGTAGAAATTACTAGAATAATAAATTTGGTATACATAGTCCAATCGACAAAGTGGGTTGGCTAGAGTCCAGGCATGATTGGATCTGTTCAATGTGAATTTGTACATGGAAACTGTTAGCGACCAAAATAAAATGGACTTTTGAGAGCGTTTTTTATCTCTCTCTGTTTCACTTCTTGTTTTCAAAATTTAGCCTTTTGGCCAGTGTCTTAACCCCCACTTCTTCATTCAGCTCTCGAGTGATCACTTTTGCCAAGCATCCCTTGGTTCTTCCCTATTGACCTGCAAAATATGAAATATCAACAATGGTCATTGTTGTTAGCCTTAATCTATGTTTATTGATTTTCAAATACAAAAATATATTTTATATATTTTTATGATCTCATACAAGTGTCTTATTATTAAACCTAAGCTATATCACATGTTCCATTCCAAGTCATATGTCACCCATCCTACATACTAGCTACACATTTAATTTCTATTACAAGCCCAAATGATAGCTATGAGTCATGCCACGAGTTAAGGCTCAAGCCACAAATCACTTAACATGCCAATTCCCGAGTCAAGCCATGGTTTAAGCCACGGGTCATACTACACAATGCATAGGTCCAAGCCACGGGTTATGGAAACCAAATGCGCCAATTTCAATTTTCAGATTGTGCGCAGAGATCAAGGTCTTGCGCTCAATTTCAAATCTATAATTCATCATTGCGCAATTTGAAGTGGCAGAGGGAAAGAAAACACAGGTATCGAATTTTTTAATTTGCAGATCGCCCAGGAAACCTTTTTATTTGGCATGTGATATGGCCAAGTAGAGATTGCATTGACAAATCATTATTTTATTATTAAATAGGTGACAATCTTGTAGAGAAAAAGCATATTTGTATGCTCATAAGACTTTTATTATTTTGAATTCCAAAAAGTTCGGGACTATATGGAAATCACAGAGCGCTCCAGCTTTGGGTTAAAGTCATATGAATAAGAAACAGCTAAGCATGCTCAACACCGTGTAAATACATCACCAGATAGTGGTTTTGAACAGCTCCGACAATTATTCTGCATCATGATCTCGATGCTCAGGTTGTTGCCAACTATTTGTCATCGTTTCAAGAAATGTTGTGGAAAATTCATTTGCAGATTTTTTAGGGATACAAACATTTTCTAGTGTCATATGATGGCATAAAATTTCAGTGAGCTTCAGAATGCAAAATAAACTGCAGATCAGAAAGTTGAGACAAAATAATGTTTTGCAATATTGAAAGCGATTCTCAAAACAGAGCTTTCGGTGGCTTACAAGCTCGAATTTTGGCTCTTCTAGCCACCGAAAGCACAAAACTGGGCAGAATGCTACCATTTTTGCACAGATCCAAGATTCTTTGATCCAGATGCCTCGAGGATGGTTTATAATGATAAATAATAATTAAAGGAATCATAATCAAGGTTCTATTCTAGATTTAAAGGCGCCAACAAGGAGAAAATGATGAAGCTTCTCATCTATTTTTGGTAAAAGAATGACCTGTTTTTCCAAGGTGGAATTTTCGATCTTATTCATCATCTTTTGAAGGCTTGCGACAACTGTCAAAGAAATAAAGACTAGAAAGAAGGAGATGACCCCCTTAAATAGGATCCATTCCTATTTTTCATGAAACTATTTTGACTGTCTATTTTTAGCAAATTCGATCCCGTTTTTCAGGATCTTGAACTGTTTTGTAAAGGCTATAAATCCTGTGACTTCTGTAGAACAAAGGGTTCGATTTTGAGTTCTAAACTATACTGCTGTTGTGATAAAGACACTTTCTATAATATATTCAGTATGCAATCTTCTTTCAATGTTATTTGTCATATCTTCTTTTACCTTTCTGTTTTATGCTTATGAGTATAATTTTGTTCTTTATCTATGTTTACATAATCCATTGGTGATTTTCATCTTACCATCTGATTAGTGAGCAAAGGATCATAAGTAATCATACTAGTTTTATTGGCCCATCATATATACATGGTTGTGTGTATGTGTTCTGGTTAATAAAGTCAGTTTCTTCATCCATATTTATACATTACCTATTTGACTGTAGCTTTTGAAAGCTTTGTTTTGTCTGAGTGTACTTAAGACTGTCTTGAGTATACCACAAAGTGAGTTAGATATTCATTTTGATCCAATATTACCCATCATTGAGAAAATAGTTAAGTTACCAGGCATCTTCCAGCTACAACCTAAAAGAGTTTCCTAAAGTGATAATAGAAACCTTTGAGACCAATTGTAGAAATGCCTCACTAGAGGATGTTTTAACAAGATCGTATCATTTACCTATTTCTACCACTATGATTTTTGGAGGTAAAATTGGCTGTGATAGAATTAGGTTCACATAATATAAATCCCATTCTAATTGTATTTTGGAGGTAAAATTGGCTGTGACAGAATTAGATTCACATAATATAAATCCCATTCTAATATAAATCCCATATTAATACTTTCAATATAATAATGTAGTTTGCTTTATTCATCTTCCTCATTCTCCATTTTCGCTCTCTTGTTTTGTTTAGGTCTCTTCTGCGTGGGATCTCCAACACACTAAACAAAAATATTGAAGACCATGCCATTTATTAACGGTAGAAGCTACAGTTTGGACCCTGCTTCTTCTCCTGGTTCTTGCAAGGGGCAACACCACTTCCAGTCAGAATATAAGATAAAAACCACTTCAATGTCATGCAACTCTAAAAGGTTCTTCTCGCATGATCTCGCTCATGGTTTTATATGCCCTTGATTTTATTTCTAGAGTGACTATTAATCAATGCATACATTTGAAGATTTTATTTATTTTTATTTGATCGATTTAATGTTTTTCAATGCACATATCATTTGCAAATTGACTCTCCTTTACTTGCAAATGGAAATAGGGAAAATTAAGGGGTTTAAATATAGTGAATTGTCTGCCTAAAACCTTGCTATCCAAAATATATATTATTTGATACAATGCTTGATGTAAATTACAGGTTTTTTTAATTTCCCATAAAGGAATATCAACCATCATAGAGACCTGGATTATCTTCTAATAGATGTATCCCTGCTGCAATGTGAGGGAATAATGTGTGTTTTAAATAATTAAAGACATTCCTTAATCCACATGTGAGAAATCTAGGTTTCTTATTATTTCAGTGGGAAAATGACTTCGTAAGATTTGATAATATTGGATGTTGCTTGGAAATTGCCACTGAAAAACCCTAGGCACAACCTTTTATTCCAATTCAATGTTTTGAAAATGAATGAAATTTTTATCCTTAATAAATTTCTTTAATGTGTAATAAGGTTGAATGTCTTTTACGCTATGAACATTTTTTTTTCCACGGGATTTCATGAGCAATGTTAAGGAAGTAATATGGATGTTAAAGTGTTGTGAAATCCTCCTCCATTGAAGTTGATCTCCTCTCCTCTCAAAATGATTTGGAGATTTTTTTGATTTCATAGTTTTCCCATTTTCCTTTTTATTTATTTTTGGTTTTATGTGAAGTGATAGTTATTTGTTTTTATTTTTTTGCAGAGTTTTGAATAGAATCCCCCCCCCCTTTTTGGAACCGATTTCTTCCGAATTCATTGATTTCTCTGTACTTAATATGGTTTAACATAATTAAAATTATTTACTTATATCCACAACTTAAATATTTTTTAGGTGTATTTCAATTGATCACAGGAGTTGATTTGGAGTGTTCCCATGGTCACTGGGATTTCTATGAACAAAATCCTAGGTGGATGGACTGCGGTAACCTTAAATTTGTAATCGACTGGTGTAAACCTCCCATGACATTGTGAGAAAATGGGATCCTAATAATCACACTACAAGTCCTTAGATTTGACATTTCAGAATCAAAACCAATTTATTTGACCAGATTTTCCCAAAATTTAGTCTACAGTCACCAAATTTCTTAGAAAAAATATTTTTGGATTGACTTTGAAGTGGTAAAATACTTGTATGTGTTTAATAATATGCAATTATAACATAGGAAAATCTTGTTGGAGAAGCTTTACAGGAAATTGGAAATGGAAAAAATAGGAAAATAAAACATATACATAATCCAATTAGAATTGCAAAATCTATGCATAGGAATCCACTAATGAGATGGTGCATAGCCTGGAAATATGCAGACTTACAAATGCAGATCTGGAGTATCAATTGTCATTTGAAATTGTCAACTATCTAAGATTGAGGTCTAAAGTCATACCCACTACAATCTATCCATAAATAGGAGAATATCCAATCAAGTCTGGTTGATGCTTCTTTGTGTCTGGTTATTGTTGTCATTACATTCTGAGCCCGGTTGGGAAGAACTGATTATTTCAGGACTTAGACAGTGAATGCTTTCTCATGCATATTAAATGGGGTTCTGCTTTGCAGGAAGAATAGGTGACATGTTATACCTTTCTCAGTATTCTCCTAGTGTATCCACGACATATTTTACACAATCCATTAATATGCTTTATTATTCAAGCATTTTCCATTTTTTTTAAAAGAAACTTTTCTCAAGTGGAAGCACATCAAGGTTGAATTTTTCCATTGTTCCTTGTTAGATTAAGGTTTCTGAGGAAAATATTTCACTTGCACAGAATCAAATTTAGGTAGAAGGTGAAAACCAAATATCGTTGCTTGATGTGGAAAATGTGAAGAGAAACAAACTTGCAGAGAACTATTCTGGTTTAACAGAATAAGATAAAAAGGATTCTGAAGAATGTGGTGTTGATTTTATGGAAATAGATGTAACCCCAATGGTTTCACTAGACACGACGGGGAATTCAACTGTGGAGGCTGTAAGAAGCTCTATTGTAAAATATGAGGTTGACATTGAATTTGTTGTGGCCCACAAAGATAATGAAGAGCTAGGAACAAGGGACACTTCTGGCTCTGGTGGGACTGAAGATGTATTTTTAGAAAAGGATCATGGAGTAAAAATGGAAGTGGACCAACTGGTCAAAGTTCATTCTTCTTTGGAGCAGATTAAAAATTATTATGGTGAGGATGAGTTTAGTGATATTGACAGTGCAAAAGTTTTGCATAATCTTCATAAACATGATTTGCAAGTAGACTTGCAAACTGATAATCAGGAAGAAAATTTAAATGCAGTAACAGAGGCCAAGGATACAAATTATGTTTTAGAAGGTCAGAAAAGGATAATTGATATTGGTGGAGGTCTTGCTGGGCTAGCAGCTACTAGGCATTTGCAACGGCTAAATTGTCATGTGACTATTTTGGAAGCAAGAGATAGGGTAGGTGGAAGAGTTTATACAGATCGTTCTGCACTTTCAATGCGAGTGGATCTAGGTGCTAGCATTATTACTGGTGTTGAGGCAGATGTGGCAACAAAAAGAAGACTAGATCCATCTGCATTTCTTTGTACACAGCTTGGCCTAGAGTTGACAGTGCTAAAGAGTGACTTCCCTCTGTATGATTCTATGACTGGTCAGAAAGTTTCTTCTACCTTAGATGAGGCACTAGAAGCATAATACAACATCCTGCTCGATGATATGGTGATGCTTGTTTCTCAGAATGAAGATGTAGTAATGCGCATGTCTCTGAAATAAGGGTTAGAGTATGCTCTGAAAAAGAAATGGATTGCTCGATCAAGCTCTACTTGTTTTGAGTTGGCAATTAGTAAAGCTCTTCTTAATGATCCTGATAGTGGAAGCACAATTCAAGATTCCTCAGTGGGAGCATTTGAGGCACTGAGTGCAACAGTTGATTCTAGATTAAAGGAAGTTTCTGAAAATAATGTTTCAGTAGCTGTAGGTATGGATAATGAGATTAACATGGAACCTCGACCTGATAAACTGAATTTATGGGATAATTCTAGCATGGAACAATAGAGCCTCACTCCACTTGAGAGATGAGTTATGGATTGGCATTTTTCTAATTTGGAGTATGGCTACACAACAAAACTTAGTCGAGTTTCACTCCCTTACTCGAATCAGGATGATGCTTATGGAGGTTTTGAAGGAGCTCACTATATGATTAAAGGAGGCTATAGCACTGTCATGGTGGCATTAGATGAAGGTCTTAATATTCAGTTAGGTCACATTGAAACATATATTTCATACTCGGAGAATCCAAAGGGAGAGGTCAAAATTTGGACTGAGAATAGTTAGGAGTTTGTTGGTGATGCAGTTCTGATAACTGTAGCCCTTGGTTTCTTGAAAGCAAACACAATCAAGTTTTCACCAGAACCTCCGGATTGGAAATCATCCTCCATTCAACAACTTGGTTTTTGTGTCCTAAACAAGGTAATCATGGAATTTCCCAATGGTTTTTTGGATGAGAATGTGGATTATTTTGGGGCAACTACAGAGGTCATGGAGTTACGAGGTTGGTGTTTTATGTTTTGGAATCTGAAGAAAACAATTGGTGCCCCAGTTCTGATAGCTCTTGTTGTTGGAAAGGCTGTAATAAACGACCATAATTTAGAAACCTCCGATCATGTTAAACATGCAGTCATGATCCTCCAAAATCTCTTCGGTAATGTACCAGACCCCATTTCATTTTTTCTACAAACTGGGGTAGTGATCCATTCAGTAGGGGTGCTTACTCTTATGTTGGATTTGGTGCTTCTGGAGAAGACTATGATATTTTGGGCAGGCCTGTAGAAAACTATATATTCTTTGCTGGGGAGGAAACCTATAAAGAGCATCCAGATATTGTTGGTGGTGCAATGATGAGTGGTCTTTGAGAAGTTGTTCGAATCGTTGACATTCTAGAAAATAGAGAGGACTCCATGGAAGAGGTTGAGGCTATGGTTGTTGCACAAAGTCATTATGACAGTGAAATAAATGAAGTGAGGGACATGGTGAAGAGACTTGATGCAGGAGAGATTTCTAGTGTTCTTGCAAAGGATCTCTTGATGGGGAACATAAGCCTTTGAGCAAATATGATTTGGTTCAAGACATGCTTGGAAATTCAAAGACAACAGTTGGGTGTCTATTTTTAACAAAGAAGATGTTGCAGCTACCTGCTGCTGCTGTGAAGGATTTTGCTGGCATAAAAGAAGGGCTTAGCATTCTCAACAAATGGATCTTGGTATGCAAGATGAATTTTTCTAAATTTCTTCTTCAATTTCATCTAATGGATTTGAATCATTGATCAATGAGTACCTTGGCATTTCATTTGAAAGAAGATTGTAAGAATGTAAGGTTATTTCAAATTTTATCTTTCTTATACCAGAGATCATGATATGAACATTAGCGTTCCAATATTTATACATGAATAAGTGGATGCTTGTTTGAATTTGCAATTCTTTGACTTCTCTCTAATTAACTTTGAGGGCAGTGTTTGATGGTTTTTTCCTTTGGCATTAAGTTGCTCTCTTTCCCTCTTCAGAAGTTCTCTATTTTCTAATTGAGATGATTTTTTTCAATGAAATATACCTCTAGTTCGTATTAAACTAGCATGGTTTGTGAACTTAGGAACTTTTGATTTATGATCACTATATTCTTCTAGTCTAAAGTGTCATCAGCTTTTTAATTCAAGGATATAAGCCTCCTGCACCTTATTATTATAAATATGTTTTAAGTTTGTACTTAGATGCTCTGTATTAGAGTAGTTTTATATCCTAAACAAGTCAAGCTTTGACATAACTGTAATTGTACTTAGGTCCTCATTTGTGGATGACGTTAAAGCTGTTGATGGAAAAAATATTAGAAAGAAGCATGGATGAAGAATACAACTTTATCTTGTAGTGGACTAAGAGATTTATAATTTTTCCTTTTTCATGTGGCAAACATGATTCCATGGGAAAAGAAGGAACACAACTCTTCCACCATTGTGTATAGTTTATTAATTGTTTCAACTGATATGATTGCAATATGACAATCTGGTAAAAACACTAAGACCTCGACACACCTCTTCATTCTTCTTTTTCTTTTTGTATGTTTTTCATTTTAACAATATTTTTGATCCCTATACCCCTTGGATGTTTAGATGCACATATCAATTCATCTATGTTATAGCATTTATATTTTGAGAAATGACCAAGGAAATATTGATGCTTGATTTTATAATTAAGAGGAAAGTTTGTATTTGATTCAATATATTATGTGCTGAATTTTTCCTATCATAAACTATGAGACTGTTGCTTTGAGAGCCTATAATTTATAAGAAGTTAGTATGATGTGCAGTACAATAGATTTAAAACATGGTTCTTAGCTCCTTCATAATGTTATTTATTTGGAATATTTTTTAATGTTATCTTCAGTGTAATATTTAGAAAATTATCTTTCCATATTTAAAACATTAAAGTTTTTTCTTTCTGGAGACATGAGGTTTGGATATTACTTATTTTTACAGTTAGTATTTGCTGCTCTGTTCTTTTCTTTTATTCTCCTTTTGCTCGTTCTTTCCTTTTTGTATTGTGGTTATTTAGCAGTTTTTACCCAATGTGTGTCTTTTCTAATGAAAGTGACATGAGAGTTGTGTCTGGATAATTAGGGCTTTTATTCTGTTGTGTTGAATGTTCTTGTTCTAGCATGCATTTTGTAGAAGTTAAAGGGTTAGTTCAATAAAGGTTGCAGGAAGAGCATTTCTTCTACACAAGGTTCTGGGATGCTATCAAGTTGAATCCTTGGTTAAACTTTCAAGATGCAACAAAGCAGCATTTTCTGCTACATGACCATAACTTGAGCTTTTTAGTTTGGTTCTTCTCATGATCATTTTGATGATTTTCTTTACTGTATTCTTCTTGCAAATTAAGTGCCAATAACAAATTTTCCTTTTGAACTGGTTATTTCATCGATGATTAGTATATATGGCTGTACTACCAATGGTGCATATTTTTGTGTAAATTCATGGCCCCATTTTTTTATAGGTACAAAAACAATTTCCCGGAGATGAGAACTAGTTAATCTTTAAGAGGGGGGATTCTCCCCACCTTCATGACTGAGAATGAGTTAGGAGTTTTTTGTTGATGCTTTTAGTTTGTATTTACTTTTGATTCATTGAATTTTCCCAGGGTGCTTCATTGTATTGGTTTTTCCATATCCCTGTTCTCAGGGTAGAACTGTCTAGTTGAGTTAAAATTTCAAGGCTGACCAGAGAGAGAAGTCTGTTGCATATTGTTTTTGAGGGAGAAAACTAGGATATATATTGGCTGGGAATATTTGTTCTGTTTTGGGGCTTCTCTCTCATTTTAATGACTAATTATTTTTGAGTTGTTTGCACTTTACCCTTCAATATCTTGTGTTTCTTTGAATATGCATTAGGTCCCTTTTCCATTGTCCAACCATGTACCATTTTCCATGTCTAGCTTAAGAAACTGAAATAGATATTGTATTTTTTTTAGAACCATATATGTGTTATACAAGGCTCTACTTACATGATGTAAGCTCACTTTATATAGATACATTATTTATTTAAGATGTCAGGAGTGTCTGCTTGTTACTTTAGTGTGTGTGAGAAACTAGGTTTTATGTGCATGGCCTATTTTGCAATTATGATAGCTTTTTGTTTCTTATAACTTGTGTATTTTGTTTTATAGGAATTGGAAGAATAGTTAAGGAGAAATTCATTGTGCATAAAATTCGTGATATTCGTGTTGTAGCTAGTCAGCTGGTAAAAATGTGGATTGAAGTATTTCAAAAGGAGAAAGCAAATGGAGGTTTCAAACTCCTTAAGAATATGCATGGATCTGCTTCTAACCCCAATTCATCAGATGCGGTAAAAGAAAAATCTAAAGATAAAAGCAGTGGGAAACCTTCTGCCACTGCAGCCAATGATGTGAATGGAAATATAGATCAGTCCCCCTCTACTCCAATCAACAAGAATCTGGTATTGCACTCTGTACGTATGGAAGATGGAAGTGAGCTAAAAAAGGAAGCAAATTTTGTGGGGGCACAAACCTTGGATCAAGGAAAACCCAAAAGGCCCAAGGATTGTGCACTCTCTGAATTAGAAGCTGCAGCTATTGCTGGCGAAGAAGCATCTTGATTTGCTGCTGCAGCTACTACAGAGGTTTGTTTTTTCTGGTATGTTCTTATGTACATGGGGAGTTTTACATTTACCTCCCCATGAATGCTTTTTATTTTTATTTTTGGAGAGGGAATTTCATACACTGATTTATCATTAATATCCAGTCAGTTTCCACTCGAGTACCGTATTGTATTTATAAAATTATATATATATATATTGCAAAAATATGCAACATCAGAAGCAGAATGCAGTACTTTCCATGAACTTCCTAAGATACCATCGTTTCATAAATTTTCCTTGTGTGAACAAAATGTTCAAAAGGAGCATTTTGATGTCAGAAAGAGGAAATGGTCTTCTGCAGTGCTTGGGAAGAAGGAATTTTCTTCTGAAATAGATTCTAGAAGCTGTAGAGTTAGGAATGGGTCAGTATATTTTGCTGCTACTTGTGGTAATTTAGATAGTTCTAGATTAGCAGGTCCAGATTTGGAAGTGGAAATATTTTTCCCATAACTGATTCAAACGAGAAACAGAGAAGCCACTCCAATGATGTTGATAGTCATTCCGACCTTAAGGAGCTGTTGGTAGAAACAAGGGCAGTTGACAGTAAATCGACAAAAAGTCGAGTTCAAAATTCTGGTGGCATTACTGGAGTAAAGATCCCTGACAGTAGATATAACAACCTTATTCATTGGGATCACATTCAAAAGTTTTTGATCAAAGTATTCATAAATTGAATGAGAAATGCTCTAGTAAGATTGAGAAAATATGTATTGGGAAAGAAAGACATGGAAATGATGATAAAGGGGTTGCTGAAGCCGGAGCAAACATAGGATCACTTGGTACTAGAAATGGCCATAAAGATGAAGCCATAGGGGTAGACCATATAAAAAAGGGTATCTCAGATTATGTAGCATCATTGCTCATGCCATTGTATAAGACCAAGAAAATTGACAAAGATGGGTACAAATCTATCATGAAGAAGATTACTATCAAGGTAGGATAATATTCACATTTTATTTGCACATGTTGGTATTCTACCTTAATATATAATAGCTAATTGAACATTTAAATATGTTATGTTTTCTTAATCATTTGTCCATGATAAGACTTTTCTTCTTTCTTAGGGATTTTTATATTTCTTAAGAAATTGTATCAAGTGTAGAAGTTTATACTATAATCTCCAGAAAATTTTCCATTCTGTCAACCTTTGTGGACCCAGTAGAATGCCACTGCATCATGTTTAGAAGTTTATACTAATAATTTTCCATCTTGTCAACCTTTGTGGATCTAGTAGGATATCATGGAATGCTTTATATTCCTTGAAATGATTTGCTCATTTGTGGTATGTTGTTGTAAATCCTGATCAGGTGATGGAACATAACACACCAACAAAGAATGCCATGACTGTTTCTGAGTTCCTTGATTGCAAACACAGATATAAGGTGTGTATTTGTTGGATAAAAAAGGGCAACTGATTATAATCAAATGCATTGAATATCAGTTTTTCATTGTATGTTAATTGGTTATTGACTTATCGTAGTCTCTTTACCTTGCTTGGTTATTAGTAAAGTTCACTTGTCAGGACATTATCTTTCATTTCCTCCCTATGAGTAGGTTCTGACTTCTTCTTAGCAGCATTGTATCTGAGCTTTGTTTTCTATACAGACTTAGTTTCAATGATAATTTGTCTTTTGAGTGGAGATGTTTTCATAGAAATAAATGGCTGGGATATGTGACTTTGACTTTTGTTTCTTTTAACCTACATGGTTAGGGTGTATTTTCTTGTTATCTTGTTACCTTTGATGCTCAAATGTTATTTGAAACACCCAAAATTGATTTATGACCACCTTGACACTTGTTTGTGAGGTCGAGGTATGCCCAAAATTGATATTTCAGGCATAGATTGTGATTAGGGCTGATTTAATGGCTGATATAGAAATCCCTGATTGCATCCCATGCTCCAAAACTGCCCAGACTTCATGTTGCCTGCTAGTTTGATGCACAGTTGAGGAAGGATGTTAACTATTGTTGCTTTTAAAGGTTGTTGAGTACCCAAAATTGATTTTTGAGGGACTGTGGCATGCCATATTTGAGAGACTTATATACCCCATATGTTAAGAGACAAAAGGGAGATATTATCATTTTTCTACCATATGTCATCCTTGGGTGTCCCTTGCTACCTTCTTACATTTATATCATAAGCATCCATTTCTCTATATCTAGAAAGAAAACACTCATAGACAACAATCCCTTTGAACTATATCTAGGCACAATTCCATGAGAATCTATATAGATCAATCTTCTTTACTGGCCAATATCAAACATTGGAGGAATTGGCCACCATGCAGATACCCCAAGCAGAGATGCATAAGTGAATAGGTCGAAAATATAGTGCACACAGTCCACTCCCTTGTGATGAGTCCCACTGACATAGTAGAGAGATGCTCCCACTAGTGTGCTTCATCACATAGACAACTCCTACTCTTAATTGAGCATACAAATGCCCATCACTATATTTTCCTCTTTAGCCTCAAATGTTAGGAGAGATGTAGCGGATTGTTCCCAAGCTCCTCAAAAGAATACCCAATCAAGCCCTATCACTCCAAGGCATTCCACAAAGAAAATTATCAAGATTTTGTTTGGCTCACTCACAAATTATGGATGACAACAGTATGAAAATCCTCACAGCATATCTAAGAGATGATGTATACCTCACAAGAGAATAATTATGATTAAGCAAGGAAATAGAAGAAGAGTGATCAATGCAGTATAATGAGCAACAGAATAATAATATAGTAGAACTCGGATAGAAGCTAAAATACTTCACACACACTAATTAATTAATCACAATATGGAAAAATAAATAGCACAATGCATGAGGATTCGAATGCCTAAGGTGGAAATTAGAATTAGCCTTCATGGAGTGATCAAAAGATCACTGGAGTGTCATCGGAGCACTAGTAGTCTATCTCATCAGCAGTGGAGTCGTCAATGCTCAAGTAACTATCAACCATAAGTCTAACTAAGTCTAACTGAGTGTGGTAGGTATAACTGGAACTAACTGAATGAAGGAGGCTCAGTGGAGGGCGCATGAGGAGCTAGCTGTAGTTAGAATGGGATGTCAAGTCTCAGTGGAGGTCCATTGGAGTGATACAGTCAGTTTAGAGTCAATCTAGCCTTAAATCAAGGAAAGAACTGAAGACAACTGAAGATAACTGAATTAACTGAAGTGCAACTGAGTGGTAGGTTAGAGAGGACGAGTGGCTTCCTTAAATCAAGGAGGAAGGGCGTACTAAGCTCTAGGAGGGCTAAAACAGATCTAAGAGAAGCTCCCGGGGGCTGGATAACTGATGGCTAGGTGTTGGACTCATGATTGGGATGGATGCAATTGCATGCATACCCTAAATAATGCATGCAAACCCTAAAAGTGCATGCATGACTGAAAATGCAAATAATAAAAATGCTGGTAGGACTAGGATGGAGTATAGGAATATCCTAACACCCCCCCTTAATCCATCCTGGGCCCTGGTAACTAAGACCAGAGGTCACCCAATACAATGAATAATAACAGTCAATAAACCGAGGAAATGGGGAAAACCTCATGGGAAAAATACCCCCCCTCAAAATAGACTGTAAGGCACTCACAAAAATAAATTCTCCAAACTCAAGCAAGTGTGATGCTTGGTCATATGTCTGGAGGTATCTTCTTCTTGGGAAGAAGTGGATCATGCTCATAAAGCATGTGCTTGTAGTTACTCTTCAGATTGAATGTGATGAGAACAAATCCAAAGGTATGAGGATGATCCTTGAACCTGTTATTCGAATCAGCTGAGCTAGGATCAAATCTATGAATATGCAGCTAGTATTTTGTCTTCTCCTTCGAACCATCATGGGTGAGATTATGCCAAAAGGAACCATCAGATAATAATGATTGCTTGAAATCCAAATCAGATTTAAGACTTGATGAATAGTTTCTTGAGATTCCCTTTGAACCAGCAGGGGTGAGATCAAAACTATCATATGCATGAGAAATTATCCCAAGTAGTAATTGCTTAGAATACAAATTAGATCCAAGACTTGAATCATGGTTTCTTGAGATCTCCTTTGAACCATAAGAGGTGAGATCAAAACCAGTAAATGCATGAGAACTTATCCCAAGCGAATGGAAATGGTTTCTTGAGATCTCCTTTGAACCATAAGAGGTGAGTTCAAAACCAGTGGATGCATGAGAAATTATCCCAAGTGGGTGGCAATGGCCATATTATTCAATAACCTTCTGAAAGCATGGAATAATGATCATATAGTAGTAAATAAGAGGTGATTGCTTGAGGAGGGTGAATGCATTACCTCCAATAGCTGATTTTTCCTCCGAAATAATCATGTGATCATGATGCAAACCAACAGACTCTGGTGCAAGAGAGGATTTAGGACCTTCTACAATATCTAGAGTGTGAGCTGGCTCAGAAAGAGAAGAAAGTTGGAGCATGAGTGTAGAATCTGCAAGTTCTTTCTGGACAACTTCAATATGAGATGATACTGGTTCATGATCTGAGATACCATCAAGGGGATCGAATGCATCACTTTGCTTGTTCTCGAAAGGGTTTGGACCAATTCCTTCATTTTGTCTACAAAATCTTTCATCCAGGTAAGCCCATATATTTTTTGGAGATGAAATATTAGGGAGGTCATATAACATGCATAGAGACATAGCATAACTCATGACTACACAATCTTGTTCACCTTCACTTAACCAGTCATACTCTTCATCATAGGATTCAAACTCTCTTTCAAAACAATAATCAAAGAGACCATGTCTCTTCAAATTTGCTGTCATTTGTGGTTTCCATTCATCATAGTTGAATGGAGAAAGAGGAGTAATTCCTAATGAATACATGGAAGTTGTAGAAGACCTGCAAAAACAATAGAGAATATCTGCAACTACTACTGCTGCAAAGATGCAGAAACTGCTGCAACTCGAAATCTTGGTAATAACCTGCAAAAAACTCTCAAGAATGGAGATAAAAAATAATCTCAACATGCTCTGATACCATGTGAAAATCCTCACAACAAATCTAAGAGATGATGTATACCTCACAAGAGAATAATTATGATTTAGGAAAAAAATAGAAGAGTGGTCAAAGCAGTATAATGAGCAACAGAATAATAATATAGTAGAGCTCGGATAGAAGCAAAAATACTTCACACACACTAATTAATTAATCACAATATGGACAAATAAATAGTACAATGCATGAGGATTTGAATTCCTAAGGTGGCAATTTGAATTAGCCTTCATGGAGTGATCAAAAGATCACTGGAGTGTCATAGGAGCACAACTAGTAGTCTATCTCATCATCAGTGGAGTCATCAATGCTCAAGTAACTATCAACCATTAGTCAAATTGAGTGTAACTAAGTGTGGTAGGTGTAACTGGAACTAATTGAATGAAAGAGGCTCAGTGGAGGGTGCATGAGGAGCTAACTGGAGTCAAAATGGGCAGTCAAGTCTCAGTGGAGGTCCATCGGAGTGATACAGTCAGTTGAGAGTTAGTCTAGCCTTAAATCAAGGAAAGAACTGAAGACAACTGAAGATAACTGAATTAACTAAAGTGCAACTGAGTGGTAGGTTAGAGAGGACGAGTGGCTTCCTTAAATCAAGGAGGAAGGGTGCACTAAGCTCTAGGAGGGCTAAAACTGATCTGAGAGAAGCTCTCGGGGATGGCTAACTGAGGGCTAGGTGCTGGACTGATGACTGGGATGCATGCATACCCTAAATAATGCATGCAAACCCTAAAAGTGCATGCATGACTGAAAATGCAAATAATGAAAATGCCGATAGGACTAGGATGGAGTATAGGAATATCCTAACAAATAGGGCAACGTGGTCCACACAATTAAAAAATCCCTCAACCCAACACATTAGTGGAGTCCTAGTGTGTTGTCTAGAAGAATATTTATCATATATATAATATGTTTTGAATTATGGATTGTAGTGTGCCTAATTGTAAAATCCAATTTTGCTACAGAAGATGATGGAATTTTCCCTAAATTATGGTCACCTTTGCACTGACCTTTCCTCCTTTGTTGGTTCATAGTTTCCAGTAGAGGAATTTGGAAACCATAATGAAAGTCTCTCAGCCAAGCATCTGTAATAATATCATCAACTACTAGGGAATCATCATCATCATTGAAAATCATTCAACCAGCTGCTCCAACCAAGAAAACATCATGTCAACCCCCCTGAAAATGTGATGAAATCACAAATGGACACCCATGCAAAATGGGGGATAATAGTTTGAAAGTTTGTTTTGTGAGCTATCTCATCATGGTGAACATTCTTCTTGTTTCATGAGCCATGGCACCGACACCAATGAAGGAAGAAAATCCTAACAAAGATAAAGCTCAATCCAAGAAGGAATGACTATGCTAAGATGGTTTTTTGTCTCTACTTGTTCTCTGTATGTCTTAATGACCATCTCTAAAGGCTTGTAACCTCCCTATATACAAGGTTTCTAAAGTTTTTGTTTGTATGATCAGCCTTGTATTACTCAAATAGTGGAAGTTCTCCTATGTTAGGAATGTAGGTAGGGAGGGAAGTTTCCCAGATAAATGTTTGAAATGATACTAAATAAGGTGGACCTGAGGGACTGAAGGAAGATAGCACAAGAAAATACCAGACTGAAATCTATAGGTGGCTGGAACAGAATCACGTTGAACTGGAATACTTTATTCTACTTTATTCATATTGCCAATTCAGAATTTGTTAGAAGTATCTATGGATGAAATATACTATTAATCTCATGTAGATAGCAATAAGCCATTTTGTTAATCCAAAAATTTTCATTCATACATTTTATCTTTGTTAAGACTTATTGTGTAAAAATACATGAAACAAACCCATATTAAACTTTCCTTGATTCTCCTTTCGAGAGGGTGTTTCTCATTCCAGGGTCTTTAATGGCCTTCTAGTGCTGGATGACTCCTTGATGCCACAAGTCATCCTAGCATAGCAATTCAACATGTTTGGGATGGAAGATCCACAAACATCCCTTAAAGGTACCCACAACTACTTCTTGCATATTCTACCCAACCCCAGGTTGCAGAGCACATCACTTCTCTCGTTCAAATCATATTTCAGAGTGAATCATTATTGGAACGTGAGGGATCACATATATCGTGACACCATGACAAAAAATTGCACTACCCTATTTAAATGAATATAGTAAAAATAACAAAGTATATGAGCTGGAAGACATAAGATAGAAGCCTGATGTGACTGTAATGTGACATGTAGTGGAATAAATGCACAAGATGTGGTCCACTGCATTTCTGCTACATTTTTAACCACTCCAAAGCCATCTCTACTCTACAAAATATTAGAGTTATGTGACTAAATCACCTTGCATAACTTATCAACAAACTTTTGGTTTTTATTGGGTATAGGAAGAGCTCCATGATTTCCAAATGCAATGACTAAGAATACAGGTAATGCACATAGATAGCACTGCACACCAGAAGGCCAGTCAAGCAGACAGAGCTCCTTGATTTCATTTTTACAAGATTTTCCCTACATGGCCCTGTAAGGACTTGGACACAAAGCACCAATGCTTTACAGTCTCTTACATATTCTTCAGTCTTGGAAATACTTTCTGCACTTTATTTACATGATCAACTTTTTAATTCAGGTTAGTTGTGAATCGTGATTGAGGCATATCCCTGTCTATCTTTGAATAGTTAATTGATTCAGCTATTAAACCAAGCTACACGTTTTGCACAACACTACCATATAAACCCAGTATTCCTCAGAAGGCCCCCATGCCTTCACTTATGCACTAGGAACAACTAGAATAAAGATGGAAAACAAAAGGTGTAATAGGAAAGAGAAAAGTAAGCACATATGTAAGGCACAATATATAGCACCTGAAGCTTCTCCCATGATAAGAGCAAAATAAATCCATCACAAAATCCCTACAAAAAATAGATAAGTACCAATGGGCATAGCTAGCAGTTGCAAATCAACTAATTATGATTGTTTATTACGATCTGATTTAATTGATGCATAATGACTCAGGCATCAGTGGTGATAGAATTGAGAGATTGATAGAACACATACAACCTACAGGTTAGAGTATTATTGAAATTGGTCAGCACTAAAAACTCTCCACACCCAAATCAATCGATGGCAATCTCACAAATTCAATTAGTCAAATAGTTTAAATAAAAACAATGATCTCAAACATGTACAGTTCATTCAATTTATGAATCCTTTAAAAATACATTTATATGCAACCCTTTTGCTAGGAAAGGATATATTGCAAACCAACATTCTACAGTAAATACAGGTAGAGAAAAAGAAAGAAGCAAAATAAATAAACGATCTCAATCTACAATTACACAGCTAACCATATGTGATCAATAGGGATGGACATTTTTCCCAGTAAAACCTCACAAAGAAACCCAAGGGACGCTTCCTGACATTCATGGATGGCATCCATAGTAATCCTGTCAGCATAGACCAGTGTGCTTGACCCATAGGGACTCTAGCAATTCACCTGCTGGCAAGGAACTAGCCAAATGCCCAGTAACATTAGTGCCAACCAGTTGAGCTAACCCCTAGGGATACAATGTATGCACACATACATGGTAAAAGCTAGACATTCAATGAAAATTGAGATAAAACTTGATGAAATATCCCTTTCTAGAACAAAATCACAATTTTACACAAGGTGAAAAACCAAACATCCTTCAGTCAGTGGGTATTGGCAAAAGGTTCCCCTTCCCCAAAAAAACCAAAAAGAGAAAAACTAAAGCCCTGCTGCCTTACTTCTAGACTACTACCATAAAATAAATTCACATTTTTCTTACCTGTTATAGGCATCAATAACTTACAGACTTCAACAAACCGAAGATAACAACTTTATTCCTTTGTTTATGTTATCAGCAATGAGGAATCAAATTTCTTGAGGTAGCGATCTCAATAAGCCCACTGCGATGGCTCCATGCTAGATATGAAAAAAATAAAAGTACCCCACTTTTTATTGACTACTCCAAAAATACCATTTCTTTTGTATTAGCCAGCTTATGCTTAGTCATAAAATGAAGCCTCTTCATTTTCTTTAGTAGAAGCGATGGCCTTGAATATTGAATGCGGCTGACTCCCATTATCTGCAACAGTTTTATACTTGTGGATTTGCACGTACTGCATCTAACGAAAGGCACAAAGTAGTGATCAAATATTTGGAACAATATAAGCATGGAAAGGAGAACATTATAGATGCCCCAAGAGAGTCTGTGGATAATTGGCAATTGTAAGAATCCACGTGCCTGTAAACAAAAAGAGTGTTGACTTGTGCTATGACTAATGATAGTACTGATCTGTATAAGCATTACTAGCCAATCTCAAAGCAAAGCATTTCAGTCATAAGCTGTGTTTCTTCTGCCTGAGTTATAGGAGCACATCCATGAAAAGTTAAAACACCCCAGATATGAATATGGGATGCCAATGGAATACTAAACTGAAAGGAAGAGGAAGGAACCTACAATAGAAATAGGGAGTAGGCTGTCACAGGTGTACCCACAAATTATTTGCACGTTTTGCTAAGGTTTACAAGGCTTACATAAACTCTACCTAGTCAATTTCTCTACACACAGTCACACCAAGTGGACATAATCCCTCCAAAATATGAATGCTCTCAAAGGCATTCCTCCAACTTCAATCAACATGGGTTGATATCCAAAAAAGTGCATTCAAATCCTTACACATGACCAATGCTCCAACTACATGTTGTAAAATTATGTCTTAATTGATCATGTGATTATTATTCTTAGGCATGGACATGTATCATTTGGTAGTAGATTAAGTAATCCCAGATAGCATGTCCAGATTTTTGATTTGGAATGCTACCTTATCGAGGAACATAACCTCTTCATTGCACTAAGCGTTTGAACTTGGTTGAGCAGCTGGCTTGATGAAATTAATTGTAGACAAGCGGAATTGGTGGCTGCTCAATTTGCAGCTAAAAAGCTACAACAAAGGGATCAGTTCCTGACAACAGAGAGTGATAAGTTAAAGGTATGCATTTTATTATACTAGCTTTTGGTTCTTGATTATAGATAATACCATTTTATAACAGGGACATACCACTGGGTTGTAAGTCATATTGCAGAATTTGATTATCTTTTTCAACCATATTCGAGACAGACAATGCTAATCAGAGGAGGAATATTGTGGAGCTTGAGGAAGAGATTAAGAATATTTCAGGGCAACAAAACCTACACCAAAGAATTCATCATCATGCAAAAATTAGGGCAAGCATATTTTATCTAAACATATTAGTTTAGTTTGTAATAAGAGGATATTGCAAGATGATATAAGAGTATTTTCATTTGGAGCAAATAGATTCGTGTTTATAATATAAGTGGACATTAATAGAACATTTTATACTTTTTCATAAATTTATGTTGAATGTTAAAATTCAATGCTGCTTCATGTTGCAGGAAGAAATTAATACACTCAAAGCTCAACTTGAAGAAATTAGTGGAAGACTAAGGCAGACAGAGGCTCTTCAAGCTTGTGTAAGTGATGAACTTGCTTGATACCAGACGACTGATAGAAGGACACCTTATATTAGTATTGATGAAGAGCAAAGGCTACAGAACAAGCTTCAGGTACCTTGATGCCATCCTATCTATCCTTTGACCAAAGAAAGTTGTAGACCCTTTTCATATTTTATTTCCATGATGTGTATGCTTTTTTGTCAAACAATAGATTTCCCCTTAAGTAGGAAAAAGATGATGCTTTTCAGCATAAACACTGGCTTGAGTATTTATTAGACGATCTGATTCCATATTTCCAGGAACCTGAGGAGGAAAGGGTGCAGTTGGCACAAAATTTAGTGAGCTTGTGTAACAACATCTTGTAGGTTAGTATAATGTACCGAATATTCATGGATTGTGTGCATGTACAAAATACTCTCTAAAACAATGCAAACATGGAACCAAACAAGTAGTTGGAGTTGTTCGACCACCAAGGGACATTGATCCTTCCTTAGCAATTGAATCATTGCAGCAACTAAAAGAGAGACTTGATTGTGTAGAGAGAAATTTGCAATACTTGAAGCTCAAGGTATTGATCCGAGTGCCATTATTACTTATTTTAGCATAGAGCTATATATTATGGAACTAAAAATGAAGATTCACCTGGTTGAAAGACCCAGCAAAATTCACTCACAACTTCTTGATTTTTTGCTTCAGAGGATAAATATTTCTTGCATCATTGTAATATCCCTTTTTAATAATTTTATTAAAATGACCAATTTTCCACTTTTTCCCCTTATTCGACCTTTGACTAGTTTTTGGATCTAGGTCTCCAAATTGCTCCAAATGATCCCGAATATTCTGAGAAGGTATATGGATGATGTTAGAACATAAATATGTGTTTCAGGGATTCTTTTGGAACCTTCCAATACTTCTTCAAATCCAATTTAATTTCTAACCAATGTAGGGAATTTTACTAGCAATTTCCCTTTGACTAGTATTGGTCTCTAGGTCTCCAATTGGCTCCAAATGCTACCAAATATTCAGTGAAGATGTATGAACGATATTTGTACTTCATTATGATGTTCAAGGATGATTTATGACCATAAAAATACTTCTGCAAACTTGTTTAATATTCTAGACAAAGTATGGAATTTAACTAGCAAATTGAGGTTCAAATCCCCCCAGGGTAAGTTCTGAAAATGGCTCTCCAAATGCCTCCAAACCCACTCGAAATTATGAACATAGGTAGGGGATGTTTAAAGTATATTATTTATGTCTCATGTGTGTTGATGTATTTGTAACTTCGGAATGTATTTCATGTATGTATATTGTATTCCTCTAGAGATGTTATTATTCCTCTATACGAAAGTGTTTGTATTCCTACAGAGATGTTATTATTCCTCTATACAGAAGTGTCGTCATTTATATTGTAAGTGTCGTAACTTATACTTGATGGGTTATTAGACCACCTTGTTGGGGTCAGCCCTGTATAAGTCATGTGGGTTAAAGGGTTATTAGACCACCCTATTGGGGGTCGGCCCTATCAGTATTATGTTATGTGGTTAAGTTGAGGCCGACCTAGTAAAGGTTATTAGGCAAGTCAATTAAGGTATAAATAGAGTGCGGGAGGCACTCTATTTGATCATTCACTTCTCTCTCACACACTCATTGGAGAGTGGCGCACTAGTGGAGGAGGAGAAGCTGTTGCTAGGAGGACTATCTCTTGTACTTGGGTTGTATCATTGATCTATCTCTCTTTGAGTAAGTTATGGGGTTTTTCAGCTTCTTGGTTTTCCCCGGTGAAACTCTATGTCTCTTGTATGCTTGCATTATTGTGTCCATGATTGATATGCTGTACATGTTATTCTATCAGTTAAGATGCTAGATCAGATTAAAATTCTGAAAAATTAACAGTTTCTAAAACTTATACAGGTCGAAGATAAGATCCCAATGCACCTTGTGTCCGAAGCACAACTTCTAATTCGTTGTACTTTGTGTTTTATGATCTATACAATCTAGGGTTTCTGCCTCTTCCAGATCTCAGTCATAAACAAGTGACCTAGGAAAAAAGGTCACAACTTGGGCTATGAAGCTCCAAATGAAATTTTGTAAAAAGTGACAGGTAGGGCACGGACTGTAGTTTCTGAGGTAAGGTTTTCAGAGGCCAAATTTGATCCAATGACACGTGGCATGCCGTATAAGTTCTCTCTCCTGTTTTATCCCATAAACAGGTCACGTTGCGACACTTGGCATAACTCTCTCTCAGAGAATCCAATTCAGGTCAGACCTATAGAATTGGAAAGATGACAGGTCAGGCTACCACAGGTCGCAGTTTTAGACCCTGCGGATTCATAATTTCGTAGTTACACCAGAAACAATTAGGTGCATATTTTTGTCAAAACAGAATTGGATTTTGAGCACCTTCATTCATGGCTCCGGGAATTTAGGGTTTCGAAGAATGTTGGAATTTTTGTATCGGAGACCATGGATGGATGCTCCTCATCAAAATCAAAATTTAGAGACCAAAATTGAATTTTTTGGTTGGATAGAAGGTCAGGCTTGATCAAACCCTAGTTCGGGACTTTGATTGGAAAGGTGAAAAATTAGGGCTTCTGCAAAATGGGAATTTTTGAAATCTATGACCATAGCTGGAAGTTCCTTGGAAAAATCGAAGTTTAGAGCTTTGGATCAAACTATTTGGTTGGGTGAAGCTCTGGGAAACTCAAACCCTAATTCAAGGTCCTCCCTAGTGAATCCGGAAGATTGAAAAGCAAATTTGAGGGGTGAAACTTTGTAGTTTTCAAATTCTGAACTTACCAGGTTGATTAGCTCATCAAGGCGCATATTTCTATCCTTTCAGAAGTATGAAATTCAATGTTTGAATTTTTAGGGTTTCCCTAACAAATCCTAATCAAGCTCTAGATCCAGTTTCTGTAAATCAAATGGATTGGGTTAATCCTATAAGAGAATGGATTGGTCACCTACATAAGTGAAGAAGTTCCAGTTTCAGAGGGAGATGAGGCTAAGGCCTTACATAAGAAGATTACAAGCAAACTCGACAGGTATGACTTACGGGTATGTGTCGAAATTTGTTTATGATTAATTTTATGGTATGTTTGTCTTCATTAAGATTAGTACAATCTTGATTAATTGTAGACTTGTCGTATCACCTTAATAAAAATATGAATGCATGATAGAAGATATTCATTGATTAGGGTTTTGACACTTATGATTGTACTAATGCATTGTGGTGTTGTATGAGGTTGATGTTGTTCGCTAACATGAAAGGTACATCAAGCAAGACAAATCATGTTCTAGTTCAATAACATATGACCATGGTGACATGAAGACAAAGGTTCATCCATTGTCATGGATCACATAGAAGATCTACTTACAAGGTATGTATAACTTGGTTCTATAATGCTTAACCTATGAGATATGCAGGTTACTAGCACAAGTCATTGAAGAGAACAAGAAGACATTGCTAGACATAACTAGCAAATATGATAACGAGGTATGTTTTTTCCTATATCATGCTAGAATCCTACCTTGTGTTAGGATATTATACTGTTGTATGGTTGATAATGATTATTCATGAAGTTAGAAATGTAAGTAATCAAGGGTTTATGCATATTATGAATCTTACCTTGATTGATGATATGACTAACCAGAAGAGTCCTATGGTCAAATAAGAATATGCAAGAGTAAAAGAAGTATTCCCTGAAACCTTGAATACTAATGTTAATTATCTATGTATGAAATGATATTGACCATACATGTTTAAGATTACTTAGAATCATAATGTTTTATAGTATTGAGATTATACTAATGAATGTACGATTGTGTATGAGACCTCGAGGATAACACAATGATGATACTAGTAAGTATGCATAAGTGATCGAGGATGGATATAAGTTCAAAGACGGGTAATCTAGGAAGAAAAGATAAAGAGGGAGCACACTCTAGTAGTTCCTGCAAGGAAGCAAAAATTGAGAGGGAGTCCACCCTACAACCAAACAAAGATAAGTATTTAAATTGTCATTTCTTGCATACTTGTTTGTTTAAATAATATTGTTCAATGATGTATATGCCCATGTTCCTAGACTTAGGGTGTGTATTATGCATATTAGAATAATTGCACTAATGAATAGTATACTACTAATATGCATGTGATGGGTAAGTGGCCTATGGCACTGTACAACATTCCATTGCTACTTATCTAGAATGAAACCTCTCTGCTGACATGTTGGGAGTTGTGCACACTCTTAACAATGTTCTGGTAGAGATTGGAAGGAATCTAGAAAGTTATGGGATATGGATAAATGTTGTACTAAAGCATTGGCTAAAATAATTGCATGACTGTATGACATATTTCTTTATGTGTAAGAATTTGTTCTGAAAACTATGAGATGTTTTCTAATCATGCAATTTAACTTGTTTTGTAGGAAAGATTGTATACCATCACCTACAAAAGAAGAACTACAACATTTGTTCTAGCAATCAAGTTCAAACTATCTATTGAAGATATTGAAGAATCTGAAGTTCCAAGGATATGAGATATAGTAAAGGGATTCCATGGTCGAGAAGTACCAATCGATTATGTTTGGGATGTGGTCTCAAGACCTGAAGGGAAGTTTGTTGTGACTTCCAAGTGGATCTACAAGATCAAGCATGCTGCAGATGGTAGCATAGAAAAATACAAAGGAAGTGATGAAATGGAAGATACACCAGATGGATGTCAAGATAGCTTTCTTGAATGGTGTAGTCGAGAAGGAAGTGTATGTGGAGCAGCCACTTGGTTTTGAGACACATGACAGACAGTCATATGTGTGCAGGTTGAAGAAAACCTTGTATGGCTTGAAGCAAGCTCCTAGGACTTGGCAGGGTAGGATAGACAGCCTTCTATCCAGTTTGGGCTTTACCAAGAGTAAAGTGGTTTCCAACCTTTACTACAAGGTTGAGGAAGGCAATCCAGTGATATTACTTTTGTATGTGGATGACCTGTTTGTTACAAGTGACGATAGATTGATTGCCGATACGAAGAGGAAGCTTGTTGCCGAGTTCGAGATGAAGGACTTGGGGATGATGCACTACTTTCTAGGTATGGAGGTGTGACAGAGTATAGATGCAATATTGCTTGGACAAGGGAAGTATGCAGTAGAGATCCTGAAGAGCTTTGGGACGATGGACAGCAAGGCCACGGCCACACCTATGGCATCAAACCTGAAGCTTATGTGTGATGCTTCATATGATCCAGTTGATGTCACTATGTATCTTCAGATGATTGGGTCCTTGATGTACCTGACAAACACGAGACCAGATAATTACTTTGTGGTGAACACATTGAGCCAGTTCCTGACGGATCCCAGAGGTGTTCACCTGGTTGCTGTAAAGCATATTCTGAGGTACCTGATGGGTACAATTGTTTATGGGCTCAAGTATGATGTGAATCAAAAGTTTAACTTGCAAGATTATGTTGATTCAGATTGGGCAGGTAGTGCTGCAAATAGGAAGAACACTTTTGGGTGTTGCTTCAGTATGGGATCAGGTGTGATCTCTTGGTTTAGCAGGAAGCAATCTTGCGTAGCATTGAGTACAGTTGAAGCAGAGTATGTTGCATTTTGTTTGGCTATTTTTGAGGCAGTATGGCTCCGGAAGCTACTATCTGAGTTATTTGATCTCCCGTTGGATGCTATTGGTATCTTCTGTGATAACCAAAGTTGTGTGAAGTTGTCTGAGAACCCGATGTTCCATGACAGGTCGAAGAACATTGAGATCAAATACCACTATATCAGGGATATGGTGTAGAGAGGAGCAGTGAAGCTCCTATATGTTGCAATGGATGAGTAGGTTGCGGATGTGTTGACGAAACCACTAGCGAGAGTGAAGTTTGAATAATTCAGAGAGAGGTTTGGTGTTCTTCATATTGACAACACTTCGAGGAAGAAGTGATGGACACATTTGCAGGAGCCATTCCAAGCAAGGTGAGAGGAGGTTCCTTCCCATGGCTGTGGATGTAAGCGTTGGATGATGAGAATCAGGACGATGCTCTAGTTACTTCTCTGTATATGCATCATGTTGGATGCTTTGTATGATCAGTTGGATCATGTATTTGTATATGCATCATGTTGGATGCTTGATATGTATCAAGTGGATACATTGGATGATCAGTTGGATCATGTATTTGTATATGTATCAGGTGGATACATTGTATGATCAGGTAGATCATGTATCTTGATATCTATTAGGTGGATACATTGTATGATCAGGTAGATCATGTATGATGATATGTATCAGGTAGATACATTGTATGATCAGGTGGATCATATGTATCAGGTAGATACATTGTATGATCAGGAAGATACATTGTATGCATCAGGTGGATGCATGGTATGATCAGGTTGATCATGGATGATGAGTATCGGGATGTTAAATTTTTCAAAATTTACTTCAATCTGATCTAGGATATTAACTGAGAGAACAACATGTACATCAAATCTACAGCATATCAATCATGGACACAATAATGCAAGCACACAAGAGACACAGAGTTTACTTGGGAAAAACCATAAAGGTGAAAAACCCCAATAACTTCCTCAGAGATAGATAGAGCAATGATACAACCAGAATACGAGAGATAGTCTTCTCCTAGCAGCAGAGTCTCCTCCTCCACAAGTGCACCACTCTCCCAAGTGTGAGTGAGAGAATAGAATGTGTAAAATGAGAGAGACACACTCTTTATTTATACACTAACTTGACTTGAGCTTTACTCAACTAGGTTGGCCTCAACTTAACCACTTAACATAATGCTGACTGGGTCGACCCCCACTAGGGTGGTCTAATAACCCTTTGACCCACATGGTCGACCCCCAATAGGTTGGTCTAATAACCCTTTGAACCACATGACTTATACAGGGCCGACCCCAACAAGGTGGTCTAATAACCCATCAAGTATAAGTTACGACACTTACAATATAAATGAAGACACTTCCGTATAGAGCAATAATAACATCTCTATAGGAATACAACCACTTCCGTATAGAGGAATAATAACATCTCTATAGGAATACAATATACATATATGTGAAATACATTCCGAAGTTACATTTACATCAACACTCCCTCTTAACTAGGAAGGTATTTCTCGACACAGGTCTTCTAGCACAAGTCCTCTTCTTAGGATCATCGTCACTGATAATCGTCATCGAGTCATGATCATCGTAACTGCTGCTTCTATCTCAATCAATCTCTGAATCTACTCGTCATAGGAAGTTCTACAGAGCCAGTCCTTTTTCATACTGGATGTAGGCCCAACACCTGTAGGTCTTCATCATTTGTGCGAACGGTCTGAAAGAGGTGGCCTCTCAGGACTAATTTTATTTGCGGATGCAATACCGGAAAGAGTATCCCAGGAACATTTATGTGCCTAAGCATGATCGACAAGATCTCCCAGGACTGATTACATGCATCTCCTCCACAATACCTTTAAAGAGCATCCTAGGAACATTTATGTGCCACAGCACGACCGGAAAGATCTCTAAAGAGCATCCTAGGACTTATTACGAGCACACAGCTCAACCTCTCGGATCTCCAGGACTGATTACATGTGGATAGAAAAAACCTTTAAAGAGAACCCCAGGAACATTTATGTGCCGCAGCACGACTGGAAAGATCTCTAAAGAGAATCCCAGGACTAATTACGAGCACACAGCTCAACCTCTCGGATCTCCAGGACTGATTACATGTCTCCGTAGTAATACCTCATCCCATGACTGATTACGAGCACACAACTCAACCTATCGGATATCTGAGGACTGATTACATACTACATAGCAATACCGGAAAGAGTACCCCAGGAACATTTATGTGCCGCAGCACGACCGGCAAGATCTCCCAGGACTGATTACATGTTATTTGCACAACCTGCCACATATCATCTCTGACCTCCAAGTATCAACCTGATACTCATGATCCCATGGATCATCATCGCACAAAGCATCATCCTGATGCTCATGATCACACTGATCATCATCACTGTACCATCCTGATACATATCATCTGGAGCAACATCCTGAAGCTTGTCATCATGATCATCCTGATCATACAATGCATCCACCTGATGCATACCAAGTATCTACCTGATACATATCATCATACATGATCCACCTGATACAAATACAAATACATGATCCACTTGATCATATCTGATACATATCAACATACATGATCTACCTAATCATACAATGTATCCACCTGATACATATACAGATACATGGTCCAAGTATCCAACATGATGCATATACAAAATACATACAAATGATCCAACTGATCATATCTAGCATCCAACATGATGCGTACATACATATACATATAAATTATCCAACTGATCATATCCAACATCATCCTCTTCAGATCATCTCATCATCCACAAAGCACAGCCCAGATGCACATCATCCAGTACTTACACCACCGACATGGGAGAACACATCTACCACCATGTGAAAAATGGCTCAGCAATTATATCACAACCAAGGGAGAACACATCAACCATGTCAGAAAAGCTCATGTGCATCTGCATCTTCCGGACTCATCACTTCCCTTTGGAAGGAACCTTGATCTGAAGTGCACCAAGCCTCTCTCTGAAGTACTCAAACTCCTCTCTGGCCAACAGCTTGGTCAATACATCTGCAACCTGCTCATCCATCGCAACATACTCTGCTTTGGCTATACTCAGTGCTACGTAGGAATGCTTCCTGCTAAACCAAGAGATCACACCTGATCCCGTACTGAAGCAGCACCCAGGAGTGCTCTTCTTATCTATAGCACTGCCTGCCCAATCTGAATCAACATAACCCTGCAGGTTAAACTTTTGATTCGCATCATACTTGAGCCCATAGTCAACCGTATCCTTCAGGTACCTCAGAATATGATTTACAGCAACCAAGTGAACACTCCTCGGATCCGTCAGGAACTGTCTCAATGTGTTCACCGCAAAGCAAATATCTGGTCTCGTGTCCATCACGTACATAGAGGACCCAATCATCTGACGATACATCGTGACATCAACCGGATCAGATGAAGCATCACACAGAAGCTTCAGGTTCGATTCCATAGGTGTGGCCATATCCTTGCAGTCCATCATCCCGAACCTCTTCAGGATCTCTACTGCATACTTCCCTTGTCCAAGGAAGATTCCATCTGCACTCTGCCACACCTCCATGCCAAAAACAAATAGTGCATCATACCCAAGTTCTTCATCTCTAACTTGACAGCAAGCTTCTGCTGCGTGTCGACAATCAATCTATCCTCACCTGTAACAAATAGGTCATCCACATACAAAAGTAGTATCACTGGATTGCCTTCCTCAACCTTATAGTAAAGGTTGGAATCCGCTTTACTCTTGGTAAAGCCCAAACTGGATAGAAATTTGTCTACCATACCAAGTTCTGCACATATATGACTCCCTATCATGTGTCCCAAAACCAAGTGGCTGCTCCACATACACTTCTTCTTCAACTACACCATTCAGAAAGTTGTCTTGAAATCCATCTGGTGTATCTTCCACTTCATCACTGCAGCCAAAACAAGTACTGATCTAATGGAATTGTATCTGGCTACAAGAGAAAAAGTCTCTATGCTACCACCTGTAGCATGCTTGATCTTGTAGATCCTCTTGGAAGTCACTACAGACTCCCCTTCAGGTCCTGGGACTGCATCCCAAACATCTTCGTGATCGACTGGTACTCCTCGATTATGGCAATCTTCTCAGATCCTGGGAACTTCAATATCTTCAATATTTTCAAGAGATAACTTTGTTGCTGAACAAATGTTGTAGTCCTTCTTTTGTAGGTGATGGTATACGATCCTTCCTACACAACAAGTTAAATTGCATGATTAGAAAAAAACTCATATTTTTCAGAACAAATTCTTACACATTAAGAAATATGTCATACAGTCATGCAATTATCTTAGCCAATGCTTCAATACAACATTTATCCATATCTGTAACTTTCTAGATGCCTTCCAAGCTCTACCAGAACATTGTTAAGAGTGTGCACAACTCCCAACATGCCAGCAAAGAGGTTTCATTCTAGATAAGTAGCAATGGAATGTTGTACAGTGCCATAGGCCACTTACCCATCAAATGCATATTAGTAGTATACTGTTCATCAATGCAATCATTCTAATATGCACAATACATATCGTAAGTCTAGGATCATAAGCCTATACATCAGTGAACAATTTTATTTAAACAAACAAATATGTAAGAAATGGTAATTAAAATACTTATCTTTGTTTGTTTGTTCGGTGGACTCCCTCTGAGTCTTTGCAACTCCATTCTGATGTGGATTGTGAGAAGTGGTGAACTCCCTCTGAATATCTGCATCTTTGCAGAAACTACTAAATTGTGCTCCTTTGCTTTCTTGCAGGAACAACTGGAGTGTGCTCCCTCTTGATATTTGCTTCCTGGATTACCTGTCCTTGACCTTATATCCATCCTTAATCACTATGCATGCTTATTAGTATCATCATTGTGTTATCCTTGAGGACTCATACATAATCACACATTTATTAGTATAATCTTAATACTATCAAACACAATAATCTTAAACATGTATAGTCATGATCATTCACATATAATAAACATTAGTATTCAAGGTTTCAGGGAAGTCTTCTTTTACTCATGCATATTCTTATTTGATCATAGGTCTCTTCTGATTAGTTAAATCATCAATGCATAAACCCGTGATTACTCAAACCTATACCTTCATATTTCTTCTGGTTAGTCATATCATCAATTATGGTAAGAAACATAATATGCATACAACCATGACTATCCAAACCTATGACTTCATGGATAATCATTATCAACAACACAACAGTATAAGATCCTAACACAAGGTAGGATTCTAGCTTGATATAGGAAAACATACCTGGATTAGCATGCTAGCTAGTTATGTCTAACATACCTGCATAATGTCTTCTGGTTCTCTTCAGTGACTTGTGCTAGTAACCTGCATGTCTCATAAGTTAACCATTGTAGAACCAAGTTATACATACCTCGTAAGTAGATCTTCTATGTGATCCATGACAATGGATGAATCTGTCTTCATGTCACCATGATCATATGTTCTTGAAGTAGAACATGATTTGTTTTTCTTGGTGTACCTTTTATGTTAGCGAACAACATAAACCTCATACGACATCACAATGCATTAGTACAATCATAAGTGTCAAAACCTTAATCAATGAATATCTTCTATTAAGGTAATACGACAAGTCTAGTAATTAATCAAGATTGTACTGTAATGATATGAAGACAAACATATTATAAACTTAACCATGAACAAAATTCGAAACATACCTATAAGCCATACCTGTCAAGATTGCTTGTAATCTTCCTATGGAAGGCCTTAGCCTCATCTCCCTCTGAAACAGGAACTTCTTAGCTTATGCAGGTGACCAATCCATCCTCTTCTAGGATTAACCCAATCCACTTGATTTGCAGGAACTGGATCTGGAGCTATAATAGGGTTTGTCAGAGAAACCCCAAAAATTCAAACTTTGAATTTCAAACTTACGAAAGGATAGAAATATGCGCCGTGATGATCTAATCAAGCTGGTATATTCATAATTTGAAAACTGCAAAGTTTCACCCCTCGAAATTGCCTTTTAGATTTCCGGATTCACTAGGGAGGACCCTGAATTAGGGTTTGAGTTTCCCGGAGCTTCACCCAACCAAAAGATTTGATTCAAAACTCTAAGCTTCGAATTTTCTGAGAAGCTTCCAGCCGTGGTCACAGATTTCCAAAATTCCAATTTTTGCAAAAGCCTTAATTTTCCATCTTTCCGATCAAAGTCCCGAACTGGGGTTTGATCAAGCCCGACCTTCTGCCCAACCGAAAAATATGATCTTGGTCTCTAAATTTCGATTTTGATGAGTAGCATCTAGCCGTGGTTTTCGATTACAAAATTCCAACTTTCTCCGAAGCCATGAATGAAGGTACTCAAAAATAATTCTGGTTTGACAGAAATATGTACCTGATTGTTTCTGGTGTAACTCCGAACTTTTCAATCCACAAGGTATAAAAAATTTTCTTGAGATATCCCGACCTGTTATCTTTCCATCCCGACAGGTCTTACCTCAATTGAATTCTCTGAGAGAGAGTTATTCCAAGTGTCGCAACATGACCTATTTATGGGATAATACAGGAGAGCGAACCTGTACAGCGTGCCACATGTCACTGGTTCAACTTCGGCCTCTGAAACATTTTCTTGAGATAGTATAGTCTGTGTAATACCTGTCACTTTTTACTAAATTTCAGTTGGAGCTTCCTATCCCAAGTTATGACCTTGTTCCCAAGGTCACCTGATTTTGACTCAGATCTGGAAGAGGCATAAACCCTATATTGTACATATCATAAATCACAAAGTACAACGAATTAGAGGGTTTCCTTTGGACACAAGGTACATGGGGATCTGATCTTCGACCTGTAAAAGTTTCAGATCTGAACACTTCGCCAAAACGAATTTATAGTGAAAGTGCTACGATGATTGGTTTTTGCTATATCAAGCCCTAACATCATAAGTGCAACAAGTGTCATACATGCCATATCATGCCTTCTTACAGGCTAGCTCTGATACCATGTTAAATTTTTCAGAATTTACTTCAATCTGATCTAGGATCTTAACTGAGATAACAACATGTACAACAAATCTACAGCATATCAATCATGGACACAATAATGCAAGCACACAAGAGACACAGAGTTTACTTGGGAAAAACCATAAAGGTGAAAAACCCCAATAACTTCCTCAGAGATATATAGAGCAATGATACAACCAGAATACAAGAGATAGTCTTCTCCTAGCAGCAGATCCTCCTCCTCCACAAGTGCACCACTCTCCCAAGAGTGAGTGAGAGAATAGAATGTGTAAA
The DNA here is from genome assembly GCA_027924585.1 of Larix kaempferi. Classification (NCBI taxonomy): domain Eukaryota; kingdom Viridiplantae; phylum Streptophyta; class Pinopsida; order Pinales; family Pinaceae; genus Larix; species Larix kaempferi. The sequence goes on along the minus strand of BSBM01000401.1, from coordinate 23,558,803 downwards.
ATGAGAAAGACACACTCTCTATTTATACACTAACTTGACTTGAGCTTTACTCAACTAGGTTGGCCTCAACTTAACCACTTAACATAATGCTGACTAGGCCGACCCCCACTAGGGTGGTCTAATAACCCTTTGACCCACATGGCCGACCCCCAATAGGGTGGTCTAATAACTCTTTGACCCACATGACTTATACAGGGCTGACCCCAACAAGGTGGTCTAATAATCCATCAAGTATAAGTTACGACACTTACAATATAAATGACGACACTTCCGTATAAAGAAATAATAACATCTCTATAGCAATACAACCACTTCTGTACAGAGGAATAATAACATCTCTATAGGAATACAATATACATATATGTGAAATACATTCCGAAGTTACATATACATCAACACGGGATGATGATCAGGATGATCACCTATGATGAGTATCAGGATGATACTCTGGATGATGTACATCAGGATGATGTATTGTGTGATGATGATCAGTATGACCATGAGCATCAAGATGATGCTTCGTGCGATGATGATCAGTTGGATCATGAGTATCAGGTTGATACTTCAAGGTCACAGATGAGATGGGGCAAGTTGTGCAAGTAGCATGTAATCAGTCCTCAGAGATATGATAGGTTGAGCTGTGTGCTCATAATCAGTCCTGGGATGAGGTATTGCTATGGAGACATGTAATCAGTCTTGGAGATCCGAGAGGTTGAGCTGTGTGCTCGTAATAAGTCCTGGGATTCTCTTTAGAGATCTTGTCGGTCCTGTTGTGGCACATAAAATTTCCTGGGATGCTCTTTAAAGGTATTGTCTATTCACATGTAATCAGTCCTAGAGATCCAAGAGGTTGAGCTATGTGATCGTAATAAGTCCTAGGATTCTCTTTAGAGATCTTGCCGGTTGTGTTGCGGCACATAAATGTTCCTGGGATTCTCTTTAAAGGTATTGTGAAGGGGATGCATGAAATCAGTCCCGAGAGATCTTGCAGGTCATGCTTAGGCACATAAATGTTCATGGGATGCTCTTGTCAGGTATTGCATTAGCACATAAATCAGTCCTGAGAGACCACCTCTATCAGACCGTTCGCACAGATGATGAAGACCTATAGGTGGTGGGCCTACATCCAGTATGAAAAAGGACTGGCTCTGTAGAACTTCCTATGACGAGTAGAATGAAGATTGATTGAGATAGCAGCAGCAATGAGGATGACGATGATTCATTGTCGATGATCTAGTGATGATGATCTAGAGAAGAAGACTTGTGCTAGAAGACCTGTGTCGAGAAATACCTTCCTAGTTAAGAGGGAGTGTTGATGTATTTGTAACTTCGGAATGTATTTCATGTATGTATATTGTATTCCTATAGAGATGTTATTATTCCTCCATACAGAAGTGTCATCATTTATATTGTAAGTGTCGTAACTTATACTTGATGGGTTATTAGACCACCTTGTTGGGGTCGGCCCTGTATAAGTCATGTGGGTTAAAGGGTTATTAAACCACCCTATTGGGGGTCATCCCTGTCAGCATTATGTTATGTGGTTAAGTTGAGGCCGACCTAGTAAAGGTTATTAGGAAAGTCAAGTCAAGTATAAATAGAGTGCGGGAGGCACTCTATTTGATCATTCACTTCTCTCTAACACACTCATTGGAGAGTGGTTCACTAGTGGAGGAGGAGAAGCTGCTTCTAGGAGGACTATCTCTTGTACTTGGGTTTTATCATTACTTTATCTATCTCTGAGGAAGTTGCGGGGTTTTTCACCTTCTTGGTTTTCCTCGGTGAAACTCTATGTCTCTTGTATGCTTACATTATTGTGTCCATGATTGATATGCTGTAGATATGTCGTAGATATGTTGTACAGGTTATTCTCTCAGTTAAGATCCTAGATTAGATTGAAATTCTGAAAAATTAACAATGTGCACCATTAATTAGTTATTAATTATGTTCTAACCTTCTCCCAAACAGCAACAAAAATCACTAATTTGACCCTTGGCGAAATGGCACTAAATCTCTTCCAAATGAAAATAAACTGAGCAAGATGGCTTCAAATGCTTACGTGCTGAATATGAAACTTGTAAAACTCATCAATGGAAGTCCATACATCATAAATATATCAAAGAAACATTCTTCCATTCGAAATCATCATCAATACATTGGCATACATCCAGGTGTTGATGTATATGTAACTTCGGAATGTATTTCATATATGTATATTGTACTTCTATGGAGATGGTATTATTCATCTATACGGAAGTGGTTGTATTCCTATAGAGATGTTATTATTCCTCTATATGGAAGTGTCATCATTTATATTGTAAGTGTCGTAACTTATACTCGAAGGGTTATTAGACCACCCTATTGGGGGTCGACCACGTGTGTCAAAGGGTTATTAGACCACCCTATTGGGTGTCGACCCAGTTAGCATTATGTTATGTGGTTAAGTTAAGGCCGACCTAGTAAAGTTTATTAGGCAAGTCAAGTCAAGTATAAATAGAGTGCGGGAGGCACTCTATTTCATCATTCTATTCTCTTTCACACTCTCGGGAGAGTGGCGCACTTATGGAGGAGGAGAAGCTGCTGCTAGGAGATGTCTATCTCTTATGCTTGGGTTGTATCATTGCTCTATCTATCTCTGAGGAAGTTATTGAGGTTTTTCACCTTTATGGTTTTTCCCAAGTAAACTCTGTGTCTTTTGTGTGCTTGCATTATTGTGTCCATGATTGATATGCTGTACATGTTGTTCTCTCAGTTAAGATCCTAGATCAGATTGAAGTAAATTCTAAAAAATTAACATGGTATCAGAGCTAGCCTGAAAGAAGGCATGGTATGGCATGTATGACACTTGTTGCAATTGTGAAGCTAGGGCTTGATATAGCAAAAACCAGTCATCATAGCACGTTCGCTATAAATAAATTTTGAAAAGGTGTCAAGGTCTAAAAATCATACAGGGAGAAGATAAGATCCCCATTTACCTTGTGTCCAAAGAACAACCTCTAATTCATTGTACTTTGTGATTTATGATCTGTACAATATAGGGTTTCTGCCTCTTCCAGATCTCAATAAAAAAGTTCATCACTTGGGCTACGAAGCTCCGAATGAAATTTCGTCAAAAGTTACGAAGTTACATGTCAGAGGATGAAACGGAACCAGTGACATGTGGCACGCCGTACAACTTTGCTCTCATGTTTTATCCCATAAACAGGTCACGTTGCGACACTTGGAATAACTCTCTGTCAGAGAATCCATTTGAGGTAAAACCTGTGGGGTTGGAAAGATGATAGGTCGGGCTATCACAAGAAAACATTTCATACCTTTCAGATTGAAAAGTTCGGAGTTACACCAGAAACAATCAAATACATATTTCTGTCAAAATAGAATTATTTTTTAGCACCTTCATTCATGGCTTCCAGAATTTAGGGTTTCGGAGAAAGTTGAAATTTATGTAATAGGAGACTATGGCTGATTACTACTCATCAAAATCGAAATTTAGAGACCAATATCAGAATTTTTGGTTGGGCAGAAGGCCGGGCTTGATCAGACCCTAGTTCGAGACTTTGATCAGAAAAGTGGAAAATTAGGGCTTCTGCAAAAATGAGAATTTTTTAAATCTGTGACCACGGCTGGAAGCTCCTCAGAAAACTAGAAGCTTAGAGCTTTGGATCAAACTTTTTGATTGGGCAGAAGGGTGGGCTTTATCAAACCCCAGTTCGGGGTCATGTCCAGTGAATTCAGAAGTTTCAAAGGAAAATTTGAGGGGTGAAACTTTGCATTTTTCAAATTATGAGTATACTAGCTTGATCAGCTCATAAAGGTGCATATTTCTATCCTTTCGGAAGTTTGAATTTTAAAGTTTGAATTGTTAGGGTTTCTCTGACAAACCCTAATCCAGCTCTAGATCTAGTTCCTAGAAATGAAGGGGATTGGGTTAATCCTAGAAGAGAATGGATTGGTCACTTGCATAAGTGAAGAAGTTCCTGTTTCAGAGGGAGATGAGGCTAAGGCCCTACATAAGAAGATTACAAGCAATCTCGATAGGTATGACTCATCCAGGTATGTTTTTCTTCATGTTATTACGGTTAGTACAATCTTGATTAAATTTAGACTTGTTGTATCACCTTAATAAAATTATGAATGCATGATAGAAGATATTCATTGATTAGGGTGCTGACACTTATGATTGTACTAATGCATTATGGTGTTGCATGAGGTTTATGTTGTTCACTAACATGAAAGGTACACCAAGAAAGACAAATCATGTTCTAGTTCAAGAACATATGATCATGATGACATGAGGACAAAGATTCATCCATTGTCATGAATCACTTAGAAGATCTATTTGCGAGGTATGTATAACTTGGTTCTATAATGGTTAACCTATGAGATATGCAGGTTACTAGCACAAATCATTGAAGAGAACAAGAAGACATCATGTGGGTATGTTAGACATAACTCTCTAACATACCAATCCAGGTATTTTTTTCCTATATCAAGTTAGAATCCTACCTTGTGTTAGGATCCCTTATATAAGTATACTTCGTATGATTGGTTATGTTTATTCATAAAGTTAGAAATGCAAGTAATTAAGGGTTTATGCATTTTATGTCTCTTATCTTGATTGATGATTTAACTAACCCGAAAAGTCCTATGATCAAATAAGAATATGCATCAGTAAAAGAAGACTTCCCTCAAACCTTGAATACTAATGTTTATTATCTGTGTTTGAAATGATCATGACTATACATGTTTAAGATTATTGTGTTTCGATAGTATTAAGATTATACTAGTGAATGTGTGATTATGTATGAGACCTCGAGGATAACACAGTGATGATACTAATAAGCATGCATAGTGATGGATATAATTTCAAGGACAGGTAAATCCAGGAAGCAAAGATCAAGAGGGAGAACACTCCAGTTTTTCCTGCAAGAAATCAAAGATCAAGAGGGAGTACACTCCAGTTGTTCCTGCAAGGAAGCAAAGATCAAGAAGAAGCATACTTCAGTAGTTTCTGCAAGGATGTAGATATTTAGAGGGAGTTGACCACTTCTCACAATTCACATCAGAATGGAGTTGCAGAAAAGAAGAAAAGACTGAGAAGGAGTCAACCCAACAAACAAACAAAGATAAGTATTTGAATTATCATTCATTGCATATTTTATTGTTTAAATAATACTGTTCAATAATGTATATACTCATGTTCCTAGAATTAGGTTGTGTATTATGCATATTAGAATAGTTGCATTGATGAACAGTATACTACTAATATACATGGGTAAGTGGCCTATGGCACTGTACAACATTCCATTGCTACTTATCTAGAATGAAACCTCTGCTCGATATGATCAGTTGGATCATTTATTTATGTATGCATCATGTTGGATGTTGTATATGATCAGTTGGATCATTTATATGTATGTATATATGCATCATGTTGGATGCTTGGACCATGTATCTATATATGTATCAGGTGGATACGATTGTATGATCAAGTAGATCATGTATGTTCATATATATCAGGTGGATCATGTATGATGATATGTATCAGGTAGATACTTTGTATGCATCAGGTGGATGCATTATATGATCACGATGATCATGGATGATGCAGTGATGATGATCAGGATGATCATGTGTGATGAGTATCAGGACAATAATCTGGATGACATGTATCCTGACGGTACAGTGATGATGATCAATATGATCAAGAGCATCAGGATGATGCTTCGTGCGATGATGATCAGTTAGATCATGAGTATCAGGTTGATACTTGGAGGTTAGAGATGATATGTGGCAGGTTGTGCAAATAGCATGTAATCAGTCCTTAGAAATCCGATAGGTTGAGCTGTGTGCTCGTAATCAATCCTGGGATGAGGTATTTCTATGTAGTACGTAATCAATCCTTAGATATCCGATAGGTTGAGCTGTGTGCTCGTAATCAGTCCTGGGATGAGGTATTACTACGGAGACATGTAATCAGCTTTGGAGATCCGATAGGTTGAGTTGTGTGCTCGTAATAAGTCTTGGGATGCTCTTTAGAGATCTTGCTGGTCATGCTGTGGCACATAAATGTTCCTGGGATGCTCTTTAAAGGTATTGTTTATTCAGATGTAATTGGTCCTAGAGATCCGAGAGGTTGAGCTATGTGCTCGTAATAAGTCCTGGGATGCTCTTTAGAGATCTTGCAGGTCGTGCTGCGACACATAAATGTTCTTGGGATGCTCTTTAAAGGTATTGTGAAGGGGATGCATGTAATAAGTCTTGGGAGATCTTGTCGGTTGTGCTTAGGCACATAAATGTTCCTGGGATGCTTTTGTCAGGTATTGCATTAGCACATAAAATTAGTCCTGAGAGACCACCTCTATCAGACCGTTCACACAGATGATGAAGACCTGCAGGTGGTCGGCCTACATCCAGTATGAAGAAGGACTGGATTTGTAGAACTTCCTATGACGAGTAGATTCAGAGATTGATTGATATAGTAGCTGCAGTGACGATGACGATGACTCGATGACGATTATCCAGTGACGATGATTCCAGAGAAGAAGACTTGTGCTAGAAGACATGTGTCAAGAAATACCTTCCTAGTTAAGAGGGAGTGTTGACGTATATGTAACTTCGGAATGTATTTCATATATGTATATTGTACTCCTATAGAGATGGTATTATTGCTCTATACGGAAGTGGTTGTATTCCTATAGAAATGTTATTATTCCTATATACGGAAGTGTCGTCATTTATATTGTAAGTGTTGTAACTTATACTTGATGGGTTATTAGACCACCTTGTTGGGGTCGGCCCTGTATAAGTCATGCGGGTTGAATGGTTATTAGACCAACCTATTGGGGGTCAGCCATGTGGATCAAAGGGTTATTAGACCACCATATTGGGTGTCGGCCCAGTTAGCATTACGTTATATGGTTAAATTAAGGCCGACCTAGTAAAGGTTATTAGGCAAGTCAAGTCAAGTATAAATAGAGTGCGGGAGGCACTCTATTTCATCATTCTATTCTCTCTCACACTCACGGGAGAGTGGCAGACTTATGGATGAGGAGAAGCTTCTGCTAGGAGATGTCGATCTCTTATGCTTGGGTTGTATCATTGCTCTATCTATCTTTGAGGAAGTTATTGGGGTTTTTCACCTTTATGGTTTTCCCCAAGTAAACTATGTGTCTCTTGTGTGCTTGCATTATTGTGTCCATGATTGATATGTTGTAGATATGTTGTACATGTTGTTCTATCAGTTAATATCCTAGATCCGATTGAAGTAAATTCTGAAAAATTAACACCAGGTAGTGGGGAAATGGCACTGTTCTTTCATTAAAAATGAGATTTATACATTTCTACTTGGAATTTCATCCTTAAACTTTCTGGAGATGAAGAAAAGAGTATTTAATTCATATTAAAAAATAAATGGGGCATTAGAAGCTCCCCCAAAGATTACAATAGCTCACCAAAAATGCCCTCCCTCAAGGATCAAGAATATGTTATCAAAACTAGAAATGGTTGAGAGAATGTGCTACACTAGAAGAAACCATGAGCTTCCCTGTAGCTTACAACTGCAAATAAATACTCCATTAAATCTCCAAATGAAATTTCTGAATGGCCTTTCCAATTACCAACTTGGATGGGAATCTTGCACCCTCAAAATTGGCTAAGGCAAGAAACTAGTCATCCACTTGCTCTCTCTCTACACAAATGCAATTGCAAATTCTACAAATGATCAAAAGTTGGTTTAATTATTTTTTATTAACATTTATAAACTTATAATGTCCTCCATGGGTCTAATTCCTTCCGAGAGACTCATGCCAACTCAAGTTAGGAAGAGATTCCAAAGAACACCACTTGTACAACAATTCCTAGTCTCCCACTTCCACCAAATCACATGGGGAAGCATCTTAGCTTCCCTAACTCCCTTGAGATCCCTCTTGGAGGATAGTTTTATCCCTAACATGTCATATATGTCATATGTCATCCTTCAAGTCTATTTTTTGTCATATGTTTCATAGCATCTTCATCATTGTTGTCATGGAGCTAGGAAATCTAGCCCAAGTGTCCCACTAGCTCCAAATTGACTTTTCCTCTTCCATGGGAGTTGTTCTTCCTCTATATTTAGACCTTGGATTATTCATTCCATGAATAATAACCTTTTAACACCCCCAAGTATGTTACCATTCACCTTGAATTCAAATTGGTGAGAAAATGATGCCAAGTGTAGTGGGGGGAATCTAGCCATATGTGGGTCCCACTTCCTCCATGTGTCTTCATGATCAAATGCCACTTTGATTTTCAATTGTATATATTTATTTATATCCTTTATTAAATATTTATGCCATTTTAATGTTCAAACATCATTTATTATCCCCCTTATTATAAATCCCAAAGCTTCCACCCCAAACCTAGGAAACTAGTCATTTTCCTCCTTGGCAATGATTTGACCTTTAGCATGAATTTGACAAACTAATACGAATATGGACAATTTGCTTAGGCCATTGTGACCCAATACCAAATTTGGGACATAAAAAATCCTCCCTTCCCAATATTACTTGTCCTTGAGCAATTTCAAACATGGGTGTTCAAGAACCTGCTTTCTGTATAATGTTTTGAAGTTGTCATTGAATTGCCCAACCTTGAGTCTTTGAGTTTCCATGAAGATTTTCGAGAGAAACCACCTTTCTTGCTACTGCACTACTCTGATAAAAATTACTTTATTAAGTTAAAAATCCATCTCCCATATTTCTTGTTTCCCCCCCAAAAAAAGAAACCAATGAGACAAAAATTATTCCAGGGTTCCATTGCTTGTATTGCACCCCAACAATCAAGAGTGCTCTCCAACCCATACCATCAGATAAGAGGATTCCTGGATCCCATTTTCTTGTATGCATTCTTCCAAACATCATGAGTACAAAATATATATCATCAAAGTACATAACAACATATTGAAAATGTACATCAAGGAGATGCTTCATCAAAGAGTCATGAAAGTGCTTATACCTCCAAGCAAGTAGACTACCATTTTTCAGGTGCATACAATCTTCAAGCGTCCAATCAAATATGCTACAATGACATATAAGGTGAGGATCCTTAAACAAAAAATTTCAAAAACACTTAAAACAATTTCGAATTCTTCTTTTCTTCTTTCTGTGATGACTGCTGCTTAGCAAGAGGTGATCTTACCTCTATAACTATCCAACTTAGCCAGTTTAGGCCCGATGCTGAGACCTTTGGTGATCAGGAAGGGGACCTTCCCATGTAACTGTAATCAGATTTGGCCCATAGAGGTCCAATGCTACAAACAACAGCTCTGATACCAAAATGTAACGTCCCCACCCATCATACCAGTGCGATGGAGAGAACGTTAGACTGAAGCCAGGGCATCTAGCCCCATGAACTTATTAAATAAGCATTCACACACACACACATATATATATATAAAGAAATATGGGAATGTATAATTATAAGATAACACAGCGGAAGTAATTTCAATTACACATCCATCATACATTCAAGATATTCATGATATTCATCAAATAACTAATTGCAAAGTTAATACAAGAAAGTACTTATCTTATAACAAAGTAGTCCCAAGCAATTGGCTATGCAACTGCAACATTCCACCCAACCATAGGCCAGTTGTGATCATCAATATCTCAACACACTGCCACCCCCGAGTTGGGCATGATCTCTACAAGGAATCAGGGAACAACAGACTCACACATAGCATAAAGATACACCAAATCAGCCAATCCAAGCTACAGTTGGGTTTATTAGGCTGTTACGCAATGGAAGGAAGAATTGCTAAGCTAGTGTTATCATCCATAGAGATATGGGCACCCTCTGCAAGATCTATCTAGCTTGGTCTCCACAATACCTACACACCTGGCACAAGGAAGTATTCCCTTCACTAATACACAGTCCCTCAGGCCAGACCTCCCATTCTAGTGTTCTTCAAGGTGTGCATAGAAGAGCAACCAGCCCTTTTGATACTCTTAAGAGGTTACCTCCTCACTAGGTTTATCAAGCCAATTCTGGTCCACTTCCACTCCTAATTCTTGCTCATAATTTCCAACCAACACATGGATGCACCCTACAACAAAACAAAAGTGCTGAAAAACGTGGGCAACCCAAAATGAACTGGTAGATGGGGAATAAACCCTGGGAGAGCCATTTGTTTTCAGAAAATGCTTTTATGCATTCCAGGGGCTGAAACGACCTCTATAAACCCCCAAAACGTGACTCCCTTTCTCCCAGCTACTGTGCAACACAAAAACGAGCTCCCAGCTATGGAAAATGCAGGAGATTGGTGAAAAACGTGATGAAGGAAAGACCCAGTAGTTCAGACTGCGTGAGAGAGGAAAGACTCTAGGTTCAGAATGGCTTTGGCCACCATTTCGTGGGTGTTTTCTTGCCCTAGAAGCAAAAGTACGTTTTTCTAGGTTGATGGCTTGCCCATGCACGAAATTGGTTGCCATACCTCTTCATTCCCCATGCATTAACTGCCTCAACTAATTTCTGGAAGAATTAAATGATTGGGTGCATAACCCAAAATGGGTAGTTGGTGGTTTATGGGTTTTCTCATTGACACATGGATTAACACCATCGACTCAAGGGTTTGAATAATTTCCCTCCCTATTCCTTGTAGAATCATGCCCCCATCTCTTTGTTGCATTGCATTTCCAGTTGTGGTTTTTTCATTAAAATTCGTATTTACATGATGTCTTAATTTACATTGTGCCTATCTAGCACAAGAACCATAAGCATCTTTTTTTTTAATTGTTGATACATAAAACGCTAAATCAATGGTGGGGCCTTGGCCTTGAGCTCCTCACCATGATTAAATAACAATATTTACATCATTTACGATTTAATGCAAAAAGGGGGTCAAAATGGGGACATTACACCTTGACTTCGAATTGGTGAGAAAATGATGCCAAGTGTAGTGGGGGAAATCTATCCATATGTGGGTCCCACTTCCTCCATGTGTCTTCATGATCAAATGCCACTTTGATTTTAACTTGTATATATTTATTTATCTCGTTTATTAAATATTTATTCCATTCTAATGTTCAAACATCATTTATTATCCCCCTTATTCCAAATCCCAAAGCTTCCACCCCAAACCTAGGAAACTTGTAATTTTCCTCCTTGGCAATTATTTGACCTTTAGCATCAATTTGACAAACTCTAATGAATATGGAAAATTTTCTTAGGCCATTGTGACCTAATGCCAAATTTGGGACATGAAAATCATTCACTCTCACTTGCAACATGACACTCTGGTGTTTGCACACACCATTTATGACCAGCATTTCTTTTGGTTTTGTATGATCATGCTGCCGCTTGACGTCTGTATTTCATGCTTGCATTCATTGTTTGGTTTTCTCTTACTACAGACTAGAGTCTACAGTGTTATATGGCTAGGGAGAATAACACTATCCCACAACTACTCAAGCTAGACCCAATTGATCATCATCAGTTTGGTACTTATTGATCACTTCTTTGATTTATTAGATGGAGCTAATACTGTTATTTTTATTATGTTGTTTTTTTTATTGAAGTGTTCAAGAAATTGATTGCTCTGCAGGAATACTGGAAAAACTGAATAGTAGAATGTAATTGAAATAGGAGGATTTTGAGTTGACTGAAATAGGATGTTTGTGTGGAATCATGATGTAAGTAATGTGTTGAAAGAGTGCATCCAAAGGTAGACATCCCATTGCTAAACTATTGTCTGACTGAGTCACGAACTTAGAGGTGGTCTTATATAAATGTTGTTATATTGTCGATGTTGTCTTTATTGAAAGGATAAGAAACTAGTGAACATGAAGGACATGAATGTGCGAGGAAAGAATTTTCCAAATGTTGTTGTTGTTTGGTGTTTCTTATATTTTGATATTCAGTTCTATACAGTGTTTCTCTGGGCTAATAATAATGTATCATGGTATAGTTTGCTTTCACAGCTTCTCCAGAAGATTTATCAATGATGTGCATAACGACAAGGTGTAGGGAAAGCAAGTGAACAATTTCTTATGTAAAATGTTGATTAGTTCTCAGCATTAGATATAAAAAGCATTATTGGCGCTCTTCCTGTGGGCTCAATATCTTCTTGCGATTTAATTTTTTGAATAAGTGAAGAAAACACAAGCTGGATGGAGTGCAAATATTTAGGCTTATCCTTGTTCTAACTAGACTACTTTTGTGGATATTTTATAATTGTAATTTTTGTTTCATTTTTGGCCAATGATTTCAATAGGAATTTTGTGTAGTAATGTGATTTTGAGTTATTTTGATGTCGAAGTATGTGCGGCATTGGATCAACTACTTGAGATTCATCCTGATTTCCTGCAGGTGAGTTGCTATAATCTTTTTTCTTGTCCACCAATGGATACTTGTGATATGTATGTATCTTACAGGTAGATCTTTCAACATATTTTCATTCCATTTTAATTTACTGGTTTTTCTATCTATGTGAATCCTCCTTTTGTTATTGTTTTGGTATTAATGTCACAAATAGTAGGCCTTGGTTCTATGATTTATATTGTTAACTTTTATCCCAGTTATCTAACATTATAATGACTTGGATTTCTAGTTTTTAGATTTGTATTGTGGAATAGATTGCGTGGAAAACTGACCTTTCTTTTACGTTACTATGAAGTTTCTTCTGTTGAGTTTTAGAATTTACGCTTTAGATTTTAAAACTATAAATTTAGGGGTTCTTATACCTACAATTGGGTAAAGATTTATTGTGCAACCCACATGAGAAACGCCATTGAATACATGTTGCAAGCAAATCAAGACAGCGATGCAGATGTGGCTCTTGAAGCATGTGAATTCTGGTATTCTATTTTTACTGTCATAAATATCAGTATCCTCGACACTACAAGTGAGTTAAAATTTCTGCAAGAATGTGATATATAGGAGTTAAAGTTTCTGAGCATAAAATTCATCCATGGCATCAAATATGCATAATCAATGTCCTTTTGAGTGGCATATCTTTTCAGTTACACAGGGAGACTTCAATATTTTACTTCAGTATTTTTTTAATTTTACTGGGAAGTTTCATAGATCTTTGGGGAAAATTTTAAGAAGTCATGGTTTCCCCTTTTTTATACCAGGTCTACATTTTGTGAAGCTCGTCTCCCCCCAGAGATATTGAGAGAATTTCTATCACGCTTGATTGCGGTATTTTTAAATCTATGGTCTGAGCATTAGTAATAATAGCTGGCATCTTTATTGGCAATATTTCCAGAAATGACCTTATAGTGTATACTTTTGTAATTGCTGCCTATTTTGTAGGTATTGTTTTTAACATGGTATATGCAGATGATGATGAAGCACTTGTTGATGTGGAGGTGGGTCATTTGTCCTGGGGTAGTTAAGGTGTTTTGAAAAATAAGATATTGTGTTTTTCCAGTTCTAAGATTTTATTTTTGTTCTTTCCCATGACTGAATGTTTTCGGATCTGTTATTGCAGGTGGATGAAACTGTGCCTGACAGGGATCAGGTTATTCTATTGATTCTATGATATATGTCATGGATTGGTTAAGGATTCTATGTTTAAATTTGTAGTTTAACAATAAAGATAATTGTTTTGAAAATATTTGGCCACAAGATTTGAAGCCTAGGTTTCACAATTCAAGAGGTCATGGGGCAGATGGTGCTGATGAGGAAGATGTATGTTCTTTTTTGTTGTTTGTTTTTTTATAATATTGTTGGTTTCTCAAGTCATGAGTTATAGTATAATGCCATGTTTTAGTTTTTATCTGGCAATTGTTTTGGTTACTGTGCAATGTGGTTTGGCTACTTCTTCCTGTTACCCTGCTATGTGGTCTCATGTAAAGTGCCATTATGGATCTATAGTAACTTGGTAAGCATTATTTTGTATGCTTGAATGATGCAAAATTTGTTTGAATATCATCATTGTCAAGCAATAGAAACTTCTTAAAGGGTGCTAGCTCAATGGTAGAGCACCTTCCTAACTATAGGCAGGATATTGGTGGTTCGATTCCTCTGTACCCTATCATAAATTAGTGACTAAGAAAACAACTAAATTCGCCTATATACAACTATTAGAAGTTAATTTTGAGTATCTTATAGTGCGGCTAACGTTTAGTCGTATTTAGCTTAGTCATTAATATGCTATCATCTAGTAGTTTATTTAGTCGTATATTTGGTCATTAATTGTGGCAATCAATGACTATAAATGACTAAATCAGTGACTATCAATGACTAAATCAATGACTAGTAAGTCAACAAATTAATGACTAGTGAAATACAACTAGATATAAGATAGTGAAAATTAGGTACTATTAGTCAACGACTCAAAAATAGTCGTTTATAGTCGAATTTTAGTCATTTTTCAGTCACTAATTCCTCATTTTGTACTAGTGGGTGCAGAAAGGTGCGGTCGAGTTACAGTATGCGCCGACAGACGACCAGACTGCAGATGTTCTCACTAAGGCTCTTCCCAGGGTGAAGCTCGAATACTTCCACGGAATACTTGGAGTGGAAGAGAACGTATCCCTCCTTGAGAGGGAAATATGACATTGAGATGCTTTCCCTGCTTTTCCCTAGTGCCTACTGCAGTCCAGTTACTCAGCCAGATATGGGAGAAATCCCATAGGCATATGAGGAGGACAGTAACAGTTGGTCGGGCTCACCCTGGTGCCTTCTGCAGTCCATTTACTCAGCCAGATATGGGGGAAATCCCATTGTCAGATGAGTAGGACAGTTAGCAGTTGGTTGGGTTCACACTGGTGCCTCTGCAGTCCGGTTACTTAGCTAGATATGGGAGAAATCCCATAGGAAGATGAGTAGGACAATCAACAATTTGCCATGTGATTGCATTGGTGCCTCTACAGTCTTGGTACTCAGCCAAATATGGGAGAAACTCCATAGGCAGATGATTCGGATAGTCAGTAGATGGTCATGCCCAATTGCTCATCTAAGATCTCAGCCTATTATGGGAGGAACCCATCGGTAGATGAGACAGACGGGTAGAAAATGGTATAGCAAAGATAACACAACTGATTATCTCAGACATCATGGATTGAGTGATTCTCCTAGATCCAGGATCGAGTGATTCTCCTGGACTCACCGAAGGACTGGTGAGGATGTCACAGATATTTAGGATCGAGAGATTCTCTTGGACTCACCAAAGGACTGGAGAAGATGATACACTAAGACTGTGTGGACAACCTTCAGTATGCATAGAGATGATGGAGACAGTTTAGAGTACAAGATGAAACCTAGATGATCGTGATGTTGATGAAGACCGAAGAATACCTTCCTCATTGAGAGGGAGTGTTGGATTTTGTGCAACTTCGGAAGATATTATTCATTGTATTTTATTGTACTTGATTGTACCTCATAAGAGAGATGGACTGGATGTAATTATTTATGTAATCACATGAAAGAGTCAATGTAAACCTTGGGGTGCAAATAAACAAAAGAAAATTATTAAAAATAAACTATTTATTGCCCGCAGGTGAAGTCGACCTAGTTAGGGATTTTCTAGTTTTTGCACTTGTATAAATAAGAGGCTAGTGCACCTCATTATCTCATTCTCACACTTTCCTTTTGTGCATCACTTGGGAGAGAGCTGATTTCGCATCACTTGGAGGAGGTAGTTGTTTCTAGGGTTTCTACTTGTGGAAGACATTTCCACATTTTCTTCTTTACATATTTGTACTAAGATCTCGGGATTATCATCTCTATGCGAAGGTTGCTGGGTTTTTCCCAATTGGGTTTCCCAGGGTAAACTCCGTGTTGTTGTTTTGTGCTTTGTCTTTCTTCTAGTGATCTTGGTTATGAATTTATGTTATTATGCTATGGATGTATGAAATTTTAACACTTTCAATAGAAAAGCTTGAGAAAGAAATTCTTTTGAAAAAAAATGAGGACCTTAATTGCAAATATGAAAGCTTGATTGAGTAAGCAGCTAAATATGCATATGATAAAGAAGCATTATCTAAAAACCTTGCTTATTTTGAGGCAAAAGTTATTGAGCTAGAGTCTAACTTGAAAACTATTAACGCTGACAGATAAGGTATGATAAGGATATTGGTTGATATGGTTGGAGAAGTGTTTGACGGTGAAATTCTTAATGAAATCCCTTCTAGTTACACTACTAAGCATTTGGA
The DNA here is from genome assembly GCA_027924585.1 of Larix kaempferi. Classification (NCBI taxonomy): domain Eukaryota; kingdom Viridiplantae; phylum Streptophyta; class Pinopsida; order Pinales; family Pinaceae; genus Larix; species Larix kaempferi. The sequence goes on along the minus strand of BSBM01000401.1, from coordinate 23,542,661 downwards.
AGAATGTCTTGGGAATATCATAGATAGGTTCAGTGTTCTATCTGAAGAAGTTAGCATGCTTAAAGTAACTAATCAAGAGGAATTTTGGGGCACTGTTACTCTGTCACATACTACACAAATGATGTCAAGGCTTCAGGTTGCACTTGATGCAAAGGATCTATAATTATTAGAAGTGCATAGGAAGCAAGAAGAATCCACTAAAGCTGTGGCATCACATAAGAATGAGAAAGATAAGATTATTGAGGAATGCAGAAAATATTCCGAAGAGATGGAAGCTATGAAAAAATAAAGCGATGCATTCAAAATACAGCTTACGTAGTCTGACCGAAAATTGTCTGTGACAAGGGAGATGTTAAGCATGACAATGAAAAAGGGCAAGGGCGTAGTTCAATAATCTGACAACTTGAAACAACTTGTGGATGGAAAAGTAGTAGAACTTGAACAAGTGAGAATGGAGCTTTAGGTGCATCAATATGTAAGTAACGAATCTGAATAGAAAATTAGAGACCTATAAAGTTCTCTAGACCACTTTAAAATGATAGAATCATATCTCATCTCTTCAAGAAAGCATGCTACAGAGGTAGAGCAATCTTTGTTTGATAGAAATGAAATGATGCAAAGAGTGATGACTGCATTCGATTCTATTGGTTCTATTCATCAATTTCAGTTTGGGGATCCTGTGTAGGTGCCTGAATGGCTTGCTAAATCATTTAAAAAATTACAAGGTAAAATAGTATCTGCTGAAGAAGATGTTAGGAAATCAAAAAGAGCAGCAGAATTACTGGTTGCAAAATTGGATGAGGTCCATGGAAGAATGGACAATCTTGAGGATGAGTTAGCAAAGGCAGAAAGTGAAATCGTAACTCTTAAGAAATAAAAGAATGTAGCTGAAGCTATAAAGGAACATGCCATACTTCGCCTTGAGCATACAGTAGCTGCTCATGCAGAAGAACAAAATCAGGCATCAATTCAAAACTATGGACTTCTAAACTTATGCACAGGTCTTGAGCAGTTGAGGAGAGAACATGGTTGCTTACTTCCTCTATTAGCTAATGATTTTCTCAAGAAGTTGGAGCTTTTGAAAAGTATGGAGTATATTTCGCAAGGCATCTTGAATCAGCTCGCAGGTTTAAAACTTTAAAAGTGTCCAAGGCAACTGGTATATTATCAAACCTGTCTGAAGAGGTAAAAAATTTGGGGACTGAGTCTTTTTTTGGGCACCATGAAGAATATGTAGCCAATTCTAGACAACATCATGACACACATGGAAGATAGATGGATGATGAACACTTCTGTTATTTTGTGCATGAGTTGCAAGGATGCATGGGCGATGTTCAGATTCTCAAAAAAAGATTGGAAGGAGAGTCTACTGCATTTAGCCAGAAGGCTATAGGTGTGTCACACATTTTGCAGATCATAGTGCAGGAAGTTGCAAATTTGGAAGAATTTTTTGAGTCTCTAAGGAAAAATGCTAGAATATCGATGATCTCACAATAAAGAAGGATGTTGAGACTGGTATGGTACATAGAAGCATTACCATCCTTCATGATGCTTTCAACAGTGCCATGGCAAAACTTGAAAATATGAAGTTTAAGGATGCAGATAGATCGCATTCTTAAGGGCATGTAATGGTAGTAACTAGTGGAAAAAGGTTGTCAGCAAACATTTCTCAACCTCTGCAATCTACAGAATGTGTTGATTTTAGTGCTAAATACAGTGCTGAGATATATGAAAACTTAGTGTTGGCTATCAAATACTGTGTACATATTATAACTCAGAAATACAAACACAAGTTGGATGCTCTCGCAAAACAAAAGGATGCTGAGATTGGTATGGTACATAGAAGCATTACCATCCTTCATGATGCTTTCAACAATGCCCTGGCAGAACTTGAAAATATGAATTTTAAGGATGCAGATAGATCACATTCTGAAGGGCATGTAATGGTAGTAACTAGTGGCAAAAGGTTGTCATCAAACATTTCTCAACTTATGCAATCTACAAATCATGTTGATTTTCGTGCTAAATACAGTGTTGAGATATCTGAAAACTTATTGTTGGCTATCAAAGACTTTGCACATATTATAACTCAGAAACACAAACTTAAGTTAGATGAGCTCAAATCCAAAGTATCACAGTTAGAAGCAAGGGAAGATGAAAAATTAAGCATGTGTAGTGAGATTCAAATTCAAGTAAAGAATGTAGAAAGAGTTGCAAATAATGTTTTGCGAGAAAGGGACATGGACAAATCAAGAATTTGTGAAGTAGAGAAATACATTGGAATGTTACAAAATGATTGCTAGTCGTTGGGACATAAATGTTTCAGATCAGTTGGTCAAACAACCGCCCCCGGATGTAGATGGAATGCCTATGTTTAACTGTGCAAATAACAGGGTAAATGGATAATTAGGAAGTCTGCCAGGGATCTCTGGAAGTACAGGTTGAAGTCCTATTTACCCAAAAGTCCTATAGGACACAAAAAGTTCATTAATATAACAAATTTATTTTAAATTGTTTCTCTTCTTCTACAAAAACAATATAATGTTAACATAGATGAGTTTCATGGAGCTTGAACCTAAACAACCCAGGGAAGCTTATCTCCTAAGATAGCAATTATCCAAGGTATGGATGTGGGGATAAGTTTACTACAAAAATACTTTACCTAACCCCATGTTCACTTGGTAGGGGAACAAAACTATAACAAATATTTAATTGTTTCACATTTCCCACATTGAGGACAACTAGGCCTCTGTACTCCCAGATGAGTAAGTCTCATATCTATGGGGAGGCCTCCCATAACTAGCAACCATGCAAGACAAAACTGATTTTGGGTTTCTAATAGTTTCCACACAATGCACAACCTTAAAAGTTAATTTTTATACTTAGACTTGAGTCTTCATAGTTTATTTGGAAGACCATCCAAAATTTGATCCCTGTTTCAATCTTAAACAAGCTAGATATGCATGCTTCTCAACATTAACTGCGAGACTCGAAATGGAAAAAGACAAAGTACATTTAGATCTAAAGTTGAAACAACTTTAGATCCAACTTTTATGTACCAAATACTGAATATTTCATCAATACAATGGTCAGCTTCATCTATTTCTTATGTCATTTTCTGTCTTATCTTCTATTAATGCAATGATTGTTGTGAAACGATTTCATAATAATCTTTAAGCACATAATTTAAAATCTGTAATGCGATTATTGATTTTGACCTATGTTTATGAGCTGTAATTAGAGAATTTATTTAGCAATTAGAAAGAGGATCTTCTAATTGACTAAAATTCACTATGTGCTAGAAATGTTATTCACTCAGGATGAGTTACTAATATAACAAAAAAGTAGATTGTTCCTCTCATCAAACCATAAAATACCTAAGTTGCTATTGTATTCATATGAACTTCTTTGACAAGATACATAAAAATAAGATAAAGTGATATCTATCTATCATTTCAAGACCAAACTCTTGTAATCTAAATAATATCCTTAAACACAAAACATAGAAACATATCGAAGATGTGCTAGAAGAAGCCCTTAGCAGTCAAGGAGTGAATTTTAGCACTAACAATACCCTTGACAAACAATGTGAATGAAATTATTCTGGGAAAAGAAAATGAGAATGATGGATTAACGGAGGATAAAAACTCCAGAAATAAATCCTGAAACTAGTATGGAAGCTGAAAAAACTCTAGGAGAAAATTTCTAAAAATTTCATGAGGAATGGAGAATGAAGAAGATTCAAATATATAGGTAAATATTCCAGACTCCACTACATGATAAAGCACTATTTGAATAGGAATGGAACTTCATAAAAAGTATGCCTAGCAACCTAGCAGCCATTGGTGATGATAAGGAATATGTTTAGTTCTTTGAAGCTTCAGTGGAGTGTGTTTAAATCAAGTGAATAGACATGTGTAGTCAACTAGGCAAATAGTAAGGGAAATGGACTCAATTAGTAAAGAATGGTAAAAATAATCCCATTAGTAATTTTCATAATAGCAGTGTTTCTAAGTTTGTTGAAGCTCCAACGGATTCTAAGTTTAAATGCGATGAAGAGTGTCCATGGAACTACGGCAAAGACAAAAGCTTGTCTCTTGTTAAGGCAAGTTCCTCTAAGGCTAAAGCAGCTTATACTCCGGCCTTACTCTATAGATTAAGACTAAGGCTATTACCACCTTTCGAAGAAGTTAAAAAGATAGAACTAATTATTTTTTATGAACAAAAGCACAAAAGACATAAATGTTTGGAACAAAAACTTCAAGTCCTAATTCTATAGAGTTTAAAAACCTATTTTTTTCCTAATACGGACAAGGATAGCACTCGGATATCACTACATCTTAGAAGAGAACTTACACTCACAGCCTTGTGGAGTAGACCCAAGCACATAAAAACTATTCCAATTGGAAGGAAACTGGACATGGACTTGGGTAGTAAAGAATGGTAAAAAGAAACTTGTAGGTAATGTAAATAACAGAAGTACCCAACCTCTAGAGGAGATATCCCTGCAAGGTAAAGCTGGCTGGTACACGGGATACACCTAGGAATGTGGGGATTCAAAACTTCAAAATAATGGTTATGAGCAGGGAAACTATATCTCCAGGCACACTCTTATAGGTGAAAATAGAACCCACTCTTTTGGTGAAGAACTAAAACTTCATATCAAAGTAGCTATTAAACTTACACTCAAAACACATGAGAGAAGATATTAAAAAAAGTGTGGCTCCAGTATGAACTTATAATGCGTCCCACATGCATGAGAAACTGACTAGAATGGAGTGTCCAACTAGATAAGGCTAACAACATGTAAACATCTATCATCTTGCCTCGGGAAAAGTGCCCCACTGAAATCTGGAAGACTCCTCTCTCTCATGTGCTGTCTAAAGTTACATCATGCACACATACTAAAAATGAAATGAATTGTAAGCTAGACTGAAGTTTAACAAAATAAACACTTGAAAATAGACTATTTCCATCTAAAACTAGAACTGCTGGATCTGAAGTGGACATAAACTGGAATTCAGAGAAGGTGCTAAATCTATAACAACAGTTATAATTTTGAAAATATTCTGAGGTGGGTACATGCATGTTGTAGGCTTGCATGTGCCCTCCTACAAACTGTTCTCTCTTTGCTGCTGCGCACAGGAACCAAGAACAATCCAGCTGGAGTGCCATTACTACTGGAGAATATTGGCCGAGCAATCAAAGGTAAAAATCTAACAATGCTAGGGTCATGCTGGAAAACCTTAGCAATACCTCATGTCAGGAAAAGTGCCAACAACCAGTGACACTCTGTATCATGCCAACAAATATGGATCTTGTGCGGACCTTCATTAGATCACCACAAATAGTCAGATGTGGTGCCAACAAGCTCAACTATAGCTGGTAGTCCTTAGTAGTACCCTGTAACTGATTCTTGTGTACTGATGTATAAATAGAGCTGTAACTCCACTGTAATTCTTCTTAGCACTCTTAGCACTTTTGGCTCAACTATCATACAAGGATCTATACAATTTTTTTGCTGATTGTATTAGTTTTCTTACCCTCATCATGGGATAGCCTCACAATCTATCTTAGGGTTTTGAAACAGAGTTTTACAGTCAACTACTCATTTACATTGTAATATATAATGACAATTGTATAGCTCTCGAGTCTAGAGTATTACATTTGTTATCTTGATGTTCTGCTTGTGTTTGTTGAGATATTGTAACTTCTAAGAATATTATATTTGTACTTTATTATTCCGGATATGTTTCATTCCTCCGTGGAGACCCTATTGTATATCCGGAGATGGTTTATTCCTTTGTGGAGAATGTGGTAACTTGGGTTATTAGACTTCCCTAGTGGGGTCGGCCCTGTATGAGTCATGTGGGTTAAAGGGTTATTAGACCACCCTAGTGGGGTCGGCGTTGTCACATTATGCTAAGTAGTTAAGTTGGGGCCGACCTAGTTAGTGTAAAAGTCAAGTGGGAGTTGTGTATAAATAGAGGACGTGTGTTCCTCATTTAACACACATTCACTCACTTGTGATTGGCGCATAGGAGAGAGAGAGGTCTGCTATGGAGGAGAAGGAGCTCATGTTTGTGGATTACATCTTTTTATTTGCTAGTCATCCATATTGAGGAAGCTTTGCTAGGTTTTCTACCCCATGAGGGTTTCCAAGGATAAATATGTGTCTCTTGTGTTTATGCTGTGCTTGTTGTTCTTTCCATGATCCTGTATATGCTATTGTTGTGAAATGGAATGTAATACTGATATTTTATATCTTATCATATTGAATCTTAACATGGTATCAGATCTAGCCTGAAGGAAGGGAATGAATGGCACTTACGATACTTGCCTCACTTGCGACAATTTGAAAGTTAGGGTTTTATATAGTAAAAACCAGTCATCGTGGTACTTTCGGTATAAATCCATTTTGGCGAAGGTTCAGGATCTGAAACTTCTACAAGTCGTAGATAACATCCCCCTTGTACCTTTTGTCCACAGGAAAGCCTCAGATTCATTGTACTTTGTGATTTATGATCCGTACAAGTTAGGGTTTCCGCCTCTTCTAGATCTCAGTCATAAATAGGTGACTTGGGAAACAAGGTCATATCTCTGGCTAGGAAGCTCCAAATGAAATTTTGTAAAATGTGATAGGTAGGGCATGGACTGTAGTTTCATAGGTCCACTTTTCAGAGGTCGAGGGTGAAATAGTGACACGTGGCACTCTGTACAAGCCAGATATACTGTTTCATCCCATAAACAAGTCACATTGCGACATTTGGTATAACTCTCTCTTAGAGAATACATTTGAGGTTAGACCTATGGGGTTGGAAAGATAATAGGTCAGGATACCACATTCCAAAGTTTCAGACCCTGCAGATCTGTAATTTCAGAGTTGCACCAGAAACAATACGGCCCATCTGAAATGGCTAAATGGAGGAAATCTAAGATGAGGAGGAAGAATCTCGCACTTAGGGTTTTTCAGCTCTTAGGTATGGAAGGACCTGATACAATTTTGGAGACACGTGATACAACATTGGAAGCTTTGATAATGGGTTTGGAATCCATTCATCATAGATATTAATCCTCCATCAAAATTTTTGTGGGAGGAAGGAGATTGAAGATGAGGGTTTTCAAGTAAACCCTAGCAAAGTTGGGAGACTCATAGGGAAGCAATGAAGAAGGTTTAAATGGCACTGATATTCTATCATCCTAGCACCATGAACATACATAATATATTTACAAGTGATCTACATTGGATGATTAGGGTTTTACCGCTATAGAGAAGACTACTCGTCAAGTATGACTTGAGAAGACACAAGTATGTTTTGAAATCTGAGTCTTGATTAAGTTCATAATATGTTTGTCTTCATGTTATTGAGGTCGGTACAATTATGATTGTTTGATAATGAATGCATGTGAGTGATAGAAGACATTCATTGATTAAGTTTATGACACTTATGATTGTACTAATGCACTTGTGGTGTTGTATGAGGATGATGTTGTCTGCTAACAAGATACAGGTACATCAAGAAAGACAAATCAAGTTCTATGACCATGATGACATAAAGAAAAAGAATCATCCATAGTATTTGACCACAAAGAAGCTTTACTTACGAGGTATTTATGACTTTGTTCTACTATGCTTAACTTATGAGATATGCAAGTTCTATCACAAGGTCTCTAAATAATTGAAGAGAACAAAGAAGATATTGTTTGGGTATGTTAAGACATAACCAAGCATGATAATCCAGGTATGTTTTCCTATATCAAGTTAGAATCCTACTTTGTGTTAGTATCTTAGGTAAGTATACCTATGTATGAAATGATCATGACCATACATACTTAAGTTTATTTAGAATTATAATGTTTTGATAGTATTGAGATTATACTAATGAATGTATGTTTATGTATGAGATCATGAGGATGACACTAGTGCACAATTAAGCATGCATAGTGGTACAGAATGAATAGAAGTTCAAAGACATATAGAGATCAAGTGGGAGGCAACCACACAAACATAAAAGATACGTATTTGAGTTGTTATTTGAATATCTGAAATAGTAAATGATATAACTTGTAATAGTTGTATGCATATTTGTATTCCTAGAATATATATCATGCATAGTGTAAGCATTATAGGATTGAACAATATACTACTAATATGCATATGATGGGTAAGTTGGACAAAAATTCCATTGTTGCTTGTCTAGAATGAAACCTCTTCGCTGACATGCTGAGAGCTATGCACGCTCTCGATAGTGTGTTCTAGTAGAGATGGAAGGCATCTAGATAACCACTGTATGCATACAGGATATGGAAAAGTGTTGTGCCAAAGTATTGGTCAAGATAGTTGCATAACCATGTGAATCATATTTGTATGCATAATAGACTATCATGTCAACATGATTTGATGATTATGAAGTATTACTAATCATGTAATTAACTTTGATTTGTAGGAAAGATCATGAAGAATGATGAACACCGAACAAGTGATGGATGTTCAATAAGAAGACTTACAAATCAAACATACTACAGAAGGCTCGTGGCTAGAAGATTCTCTTAGAAAGAGAAAGAGGATCATGGAAAGATGTTTGATCCAAGTGCCTAGATAAGACCATTCTCTTAATGGTGTAATTGAAGAAGAAGTGTGAATCAAGAAAAATCCCAGGATTCAATTGAAGAAAGCTCTGTACGGGTACCCAGGATTGATTGTCATTTGATGAGCTTAATGATCACCATGGGTGATGCAGATTTCAACCTTTGCTACAAGGTTGAAGATGGTGTCTATATACAAATGAAATTCTTCTCTTCGATGGATGCAAGAAGGAACTCACCATAGAGTTTGAATGATATTGAGACTCATATCAGTTGACCCATCTGACGGGAGATGGAACGGATATATATGTAGAAGATCACTCAATGCATAGTGTAAATGATGTTCAGTCACAGAGGGAAAATTGACAGTTTCTTGAGAAGCTTGAGCTTTACCAAGAGTAAAGATGATCCTAACATTTATCTAAAGGTTATGGATGATGAACCTGTCATATTGTTGTTGTATGTGGATGATCTATTTCTGACTGGAAATGAGAAACAGATTGTCGAGTGCAAGAAGAAAATCTCTGTAGAGTTTGAGATGAAAGATCTCGATTTGATGCATTACTTCCTAGGACTAGAAGTATGGAAAGGCTCAGAAGGAATCTTTTGATATGTTGGAATGTAAAGCCATGGCCACTCCCATGGATTCCAACCTGAATCTATTAGATAATGACTCATCAGAGTTAGTGGATGTAACTCTATACAGATAGATTATTGTGTCATTAATGTATCTAATGAATACCATGCCATATATATGATTTTCTGTGAACACCTTAAGTCAGTATCTAATGGAGACTAGATGTGTTCACTTGATAGTTTCAAAGCATGTGATGAGGTACCTAATGGGTAAGATAGAATTTGGTCTATTTTATCTTGGGGATCATGACTTCAGATTGTATGGCTACACAGATGTTGATTGGGCAGGAAGTGTATCAGACAGGAAGAGCACATCAGGCGGATGTTATGGTCTAGGATATTCCATGATATCATGGTTTAGCAGGAAGTAGTCTAGTGTGGCTCTCAGCACAGCTGAAGCAGAATATATTGTTGCTTGCTTTGCTAGTTTTGAAGCGATATGGCTTCGGAAGTTGTTATCATGATTGTTTGACTTGGAGATGATAGAGAATCCCGTGTTCCATGATAAGTCAAAGCACATAGAGATCCAATATTTCTATATACGGGATATGGTGCAGAAAGGAGCTATAAAGCTCCAGTATGTGAGAACTAATGAACAAGTTGATGATGTATTGACCAAACCTCTGTCTCAAGTAAAGGTCGAGTATTTCTGAGATAAGCTTGGTGTAGTTCAAAAGGAGCCTCCTCGAAAGGAGGAGTGACATGGTCGATGATGATGTGGATACTGGTATCGATATGGACACCTGTATCAATGATGAGATTTCCTATATCGACGGTAAGGTATCCTATGTGGATACTTGTATCGATGATGAGGATACTATATCGATGATATGGATACTTGTATTGATGATGTGGATACTTTTATCGATGATGAGGATACTTGTATCGATGATGAGGATACCTCTATCAATGATGTGGATACTTGTATCGATGATGAGGTTACGTGTTCCGATGATGAGGTCGATGATGAGGATACCTATACCAACGAGGAGGTCGATGAATGGTCCCTAGTGGATGAGAGGGATTGTATCATCCCCGGACATCGGTCCCTGAATTGATTTGTAGGCTCTTGTATTCGAGAAAGATGTTGGTGAATGATGTAATGTGCGCTCCTAGACTGCTCAGCATAGCAGTAGGTGATCATTCACAAAACCTGTAATGATGTAATGTTCGCTCCTGGATTAGCAGGTGATCATTCACAAGTTGTAAATCCTAGATCTGATTTAGGTCACACCCCAGTTGAAATAGTACTGGCTCTATGATTGATGGGAATGATGTAATGTGTGCTCCTGGACTGCTCAGTGTAGCAGCAAGTGATCATTCACAGGTCCTGTAATGATGTAATGTTCGCTCCAGGATTGCTCAGTGCAGCAGCAGGTGATCATTCACGGGTGGTAAAATCCTAAATTTACTCTAGGTCACATCCAGTATGAAAAAGGACTGGCACTGTGGTCGAGACTGCATCGTCCCTAGATATGAGAGGTGTATTAAAGTGATAAGGATTGATCATCATGTAAGTAGATCAGGATTTCACCATCCCTAGACATTAGAGGTGTCTTAAACTGATAAGGATTGATCATCTTGTAAGTAGATCGGGATTGCATCGTCCCTAGACATGAGATGTGTCTTAAAATGATAAGGATTGATATCCCTGTAAGTAGATCGGGATTGCATCATTCCTAGGCATGATAGGTGTCTTAAAGTGATAAGGATCGATCATCCTGTAAGTAGATCGGGATTGCATCGTCCCTAGACATGAGAGGTGTCTTAAAGTGAGAAGGATTGATCATCCTGTAAGCAGATTGAGATTGCATCATCCCTGAATGGTTGGTTCAAAATGCATGTGATAGGACTGCATTGTCCCTGAATGTTTGGTTCAAAATGCACGTGATAGGACCGCATCGTCCCTGAACGTTTGGTTCAAAATGTACGTGATATGACTGCATCGTTCTTGAGCATTTTGTTCAAAATGCACGTGATAGGACTACATCGTCCCTGAATGTTTGGTTCAAAATGTATGTGATAGGAATGCATCATCCCTAAACATTTGGTTCAAAATTCACTTGATAGGACTGCATCGTCCCTGAATGTTTCGTTCAAAATGTACATGATAAGACTGCATCATCCCTGAACATTTGGTTCAAAATGTACGTGATAGGACTGCATCATCCCTGAATGGTTGGTTCAAAATGCACGTGATAGGATTATATCATCCTTGGACTTATGTCCTAAAGTGAGCGGGATTGATCATCCTGTAATTGGATCATCTGTGTTGCAGGGTATGCTGCTACGATACTTTTGATCGGAAGATCCAAACGATGAGGCTATTGATCGAGGATCTAGATGATGAGGCTGTTGATCGAGAGATCTAGATGATGATCGATAGATATAGATGATGAGGCTGTTAATCGAGAGATCCATATGATGATTGGTAGATCCATACGATGAGGTTGTTTATTGAGTGATCCAGATGATGATGATGATGCTGTAGCTGATCGAGTGGTGCAGAAGATGAAGACTCAATACTGAAGATGTTGATGTTCCAGTATTGAAGATCTTGAAGATGTTCCAGTAACTGTTTAAGTTACTAATGATGTATGAAGAAAGCTTCCAATGATTTATAGATGTATCGTGTATCATGTAGTTTATGACTCCTTTATCCTGCAGATGTTGTTATAATATCCTTCTCGTTAATGGGGAGCATTGAGATATTGTAACTTCTAAGAATATTATATTTGTACTTTATTATTCTGGAGATGTTTCATTCCTTCGTGGAGACCCAATTGTATATCCAAAGATGTTTTATTCCTCCGTGGAGAATGTGGTAACTTGGCTTATTATACTTCCCTAGTGGGGTCGGCCATGTATGAGCCATGTGGTTTAAATGGTTATTAGACCACCCTAGTGGGGTCGACCCTGTAACATTATGTTAAGTAGTTAAGTTTGTTTCGACCTAGTTAGTGTAAAAGTCAAGTCAGAGTTGTGTATAAATAGAGGAGGTGTGTTCCTCATTTAACACACATTCACTCACTTGTGATTGGCACATAGGAGAGAGAGAGGTCTTCTATGGAGGAGAAGGAGAGCATGTTTGTGGATTACATCTTTGTATTTGCTAGCCATTTATATTGAGGAAGCTTTGCTGGGTTTTCTACCCCATGAGGGTTTCCCATGATAAATCCGTGTCTCTTGTGTTTATGGTGCTTGTCGTTCTTTCAGTGATCCCGTATATGCTATTGTTGTGAAATGGAATGTAATATTGATATTTTATGTCTTAGCATATTGTATCTTAACAGTGTTGTGTTTTCCATTGTACTGGCTTATGTTCTATTTGAGCATGCAACTCCTATAAAATACTGGTTGTGTTCTATCTCACTGTACAACTCACAGTCAATGACACACACTTCCTAATAACCATTGACTTCCTTAAGTTGACGGTTTTCCCCTGTGTTATACTTGGGAACAAAGATCAAGTAGATTGGAATTGAAATTAACAAAAATACTTTGAATGATATGTTGGTGATGTTCTAGTTAGTGGGATTGTATATAGGAGGGGTGCTATGTGTGCAGGTGGTCTTACGGTTTTGAAGCATATTGATTAGCACCATGTATTTGCTCAAGTTTGGACAAAATGTAGAGAAATAAAGTGCCTGGACTTAATAGGAAACTTAATCTTGGTCTCGGACAGGAATTTTGTAATCTAAGGCAAGAATTTTAAGTTTAATGTTAGCCTTTGTGTTCTTTTGGGACTGATCCACAGATAATTGAATGAATATTACCAAGAAGTTGTTGTTCCCTTGGATGTTTGATGAGATTGGTGTTCTCCATCCTTTCAAAGAAGCTGCTCAAATGTTGGCTCAGAAAGAAGAGTGGCCACAACTATATGATACTAAAAGACTACGACAAAACCAAGTTTGTTGCAAGTTTAATTGGAGGATTTGAAAATGAAACAATGATGTTCTTTGGTGAAACTTCTAGGCTTATAATTTGATAGCCAAATTGTTTGTTTGGTTTGAACTATGTATGGCTTAAAGACTGTTCTCTTGTGCTTTATCATTATGTTTTTGTTATGAAGTCCTGAATGCATTTTTAAATTTATTATGGAGCAATGATATTTATTATCAATCATAATATTATTTCTTATCTAGTGAAATACATTGACCCTAGAGATATTTGTGGCGAAATTTTTTGATGAAAAGAATCCAGTTGTAGTATGGATTTCTCGACCAAAGTCAAACCCTATTTAATCAACCTGAGAAAATTTACTTTCTTAAATTCTTAGTGAACTAGGTTAAATATCTCACAATATCAAAAGATAAATGTTACCTCCATGTTCTTTTCAGCGCTTTGTTTTTCTCCATGCCAACGAGTCCAGTCCAAATATAGTGAATTTTCCAAACCCCAAACTCAATTTCCAACCTGAGTGAATTGATATTAAATGCTATAAACCCTGATTTCACGCCCCATTCAATTGAATCGCCTCTCAAACACAAATAAACCCCTTCCCTACCACAAAACCAAAAAAATAGTGCCAATTAGAGATTTTATCACACTAGCAATGAAGTGATAACTCCATCCCATGTCCACAGAGTCCATCCTAAGCTCACTCTGTAGTGAAGTTATTAGAAACCTTGGAGTTGTTCAGATCGGGCGTGCCAAATCAATTTAATGGAAGACCAAAAACCGCATATCTTCCCATTTGATAGTTTCAAACCATTCCTATCCCTAGATACAGGCCGAACAACATTAGAATCTCAAGCATCTCGAACAGCTCAAACCAGGAACACACAAATCCTCAATGTGCATACCATAATAAAATGACTAAACTGAATCAACCCATTTATTGCTGGAACTCCTACACCGATCTAGGGTTAAATTCAGTCGCATATTGCTCCGAACTTGTAGCTGGCGACCAAATGGGTTCCAAACTGTGTTTTGTTTGGATAACTTGACCAACTTGCAATTTGTTTTGTTATTTTTTTTATATTTTATTTACAATATTAGAAATTGTTGTTTTATATTTCATTTACAATATTATAAATATATTTTATAACATATGTTTTTTTCATATTTTATTTACAATATTATAAATGTATTTTATAACCTATGTTCTGTTTTTTATTTTGTGTTTTTAATATTTTATTTATAATATTATAAATATATTTTATAACATTTGTTGGGGTTTTTATATATTAAAGTTTTATCTTTGCACACAAACACACACACATATATATATAGTTTACACACCTATATATATATATATATGAGATTTTGTTTTTATTTTTATTTTTTATTTAAAATAATATATCATAAATGTATTTTATATTAAAATATGTTTGGCTTTTTATATATTAATGTTTTATTTTTCCATGTATATATATATTGCTAGCTCTCTCATTTTACCAAGGCCTACCTTTCAAGGAACAATGGTTTAGAATATGGTTTACAAATGATACATATATGCAAGGCTTTTTTGTTGGAAAGATCTTGTAGATGTGAAAACCAAAACATGGAAGGCTTTGTCTAGTCCTTCACATGAGTTTGGTTTGTTACAAACTAATTATTTCAAGAATTTGTCACATGAACCAAGTATTTCTCATTTTGCTATTCAAGAATTTCAAAAGTTTTTCTCACCTAACAAGTTGTATAATCTTAATAGCACATTTCAAACCCTATTTGGTTTGATTGACGAACTTGTTTAGATGTACAAGCTAATGTTTTTTAAATCATTTTCCTTTCAATGCAAGTTGGATGGACATTAATCCCATGATAAAGCATAATAGATAACTCTTTATTATTGTTAAGAAAAGAACATCAACATGGTTTCTCATGAAATATGACATTGTGTAACTATAGTGACCATAGTGCCCATAGTGCCCATAGTGACTATAGTGACCATAGTGACCATAATGACCATAGTGACCATTATAGTCATTTAGATGACATTAGGGTCACTCAAACACCATTAAAGTCATTTAGGTTCCATTAGGATTAATCGTGATCTAGAAGTGATTTCATATGTATAATCATTGTGGACATCGATCATCGTCATCAACATCATATGGTACATCATCATCATCATCATCATTGTTGTCATCATCATCAACATCAAATACATTATCAATAGCATCATCGTCCTAATTTCCATTAGGGTCACCCATATGCCATTACGGTTCATTGTCACTCATGGTCATTAGTATTCATGTCATGTTGTTAGGGTCACTCATATACCATTAGTGTCACTAAAATGTTGTTGGGGACACTTGAATGCCATTAGAGTCATTTAGGTGACATTATAGTCACTCAGATGACATTACAGTCATTTAGGTGGCATTAGGATCAATTGGGATTCATAAGTGTTATCACATGCATCATTATAATGGAAATTGACATTGTATTTGTCATCATCGTCAACATAATACAGTACATCAACATCATCATCATCAATTAGACATGATCATTATCATTATAACCATAATCAGTGTTATAATAATCATGATTGTTATAATCATCATCATCGTTACAATGCATCATCATCATTATAATCATCTTCATCGTCATAGACATCGACATTAGTATCATCATAGTCATCATCATTGCCATCATAATACATCATGATCATCACTGTCAATCTCAAGATCATCATCATCATCATGATCATCATTGTGATAATGATAAAGGAATGAAACCACCTAATTAATTACATGAGTTTCGTAAAAGATATTTGGGATCTAAGTGGGAATGTAAGCATTTATTGTGATTTATATCATCTTATAATTATCAAATCATCATCAATGCCATCAATATTGTCGTAATGGATCATCATCATGTTGTTAGGGTCATTGAGATGCCGTTAGGGTCAATCAAATGTTTTTAGGGACATTCGAATTCCATCAGAGTCATTTAGGTGACATTAGGGTCACTAAGATGCAATTATGGTCATTTAGGTTCCATTGTGATCATCAACATCCATAAGTTCTATCACATGCGTCATCAACATCATCCTCATTGTCATCGTTGTCACTGTCGTTATCATAACTTCCATCATCATAGAGATCGACATTATCATCATAGTCATCGTCATTGTCATTATCAATGTAGTGATCATAATTGTCATTGTTATCATTTTGTAATCAAATCATCATCAATTCCATCATCATTGTCATCATGCATCATCAGCACCATCCTCATGTTGTTAGGGTGACTCAAGTTCCATTAGGGCCACTCAAAGGTTGTTAGGGACAATTATATGCCATTAGGGTAATTTAGGTGCTATTAGGGTCACTCAAATGCAATTAGGGTCATTTAGGTGCTATTAGGGTCACTCAGGTGCCATTAGGGTCATTAGGTTCCATTAGGATTAGTTAATATCAAATAATGATATAATCGCCTACATCATCATTATTGAAATTGGCACCATCGTCATCATCAAAATCCTAGTCAACATCTTATAGATCATCAATGCTATATTTATCATTTTCAAGATGCAACAACATCATCAACATCATGCAGTTAGAGTCACCCAAATCTCATAGGGACACTCATATGCCATCATGGTCATTTAACATTAATTACGGTCTCTTAGTTTCCAAAAGTACCAGTTAGGTTCCGTTAGGGTCACTTAGGGTCAAATAATGCAATATTATGCATCATCCTCACCATCGTCATTATCATCGAATCGCCATTAGTGTCATCGCCGTACTTATCATCGTCATTATCATCATAGACATCAACATCAATGTCTAACAAAACCTTCCCAAATATAACTCTCAACTCCAATAACCAATAGCCTCTATCCCATCAATTAAGTAATGCATATGTTGAAGTAGGCTCAATTCTAGGAGGAAAACTCAGTGCTATTTTGGGAGAAAATATAGGCGCAATACTAGGAGCAAAAACATGGTGGTACTTTGGGAGAAAAACTAGATTCTATATTAGACGTTATTGTAGATGCAAAACTTGGTGCTAAACCTAACGCATATTAGGAAGTTAAATTAGGCGCTAAATATGGTGCTAATCCTGGCTTGAATCTTGGTGCAACTTAGGGAGCCAAACTAGGCGTAATTCTTGGTTTAAATATTCGCGCGAAAGAGGAAGCTAAACTTGGTACTAAGCTTGGCAGTATGGAGGACGCTATTGGTGGCACTAAAGGAAGCAAAACTAGGCACTATTGAGGGAGCTATGCCTGGCGTTATTCCAGGCGCTAAAGTGGACGCTAAAGTGGATGCAATTAGTGTCTAGTTTAGAGCCTAATTTCAAAAAAGGACGCAAAAAATGCCAAGAAAAGCGCCATCTCGTGAAATAGCGCCAACATTGCCTATACAATGAAGGAAAATACACTAAACGTGTTAGTGGATTCCAAAAAGGGAGCTGAAAGAGACGCTAATTCCAATATTTGTTGTAGTGGAAGGATCGATCGCCCCTTCTTTTCGTAGTTAATTGTGAAAACCTTTATCCATCAATTCAGCTATATCCATAATGGAAAACAAAAGAACGATTGACCGACCCTTCTTGTAGTGTTGAACTATTATGAAAATAATATTGGGCATAAGAAGGGTCGGCCCACCCTTCATTTACGAGGGAATTGTAAACATAGAACACCTTGGAGAAAGAGCGGTCGCTCTTTCTCTAAGAATATTTCCACTTGCCAACAAAGTATTTGAAGCAAAACTTCTATAAATTTTGTTGTTAAAATGTTCATATCTAGCATCCTAGGGTGACACGTGGAATTCTCATATTGTGACACGTGGCATATTTGATTTGGCACATTGAGTATAGCGATGTTACTAATTTTTTATTACAGATTTAAAACTTATAAATATTTATTTTTCCAAAATTAGTAATGAAGACGGATGGGACGAATGGGGAACGGTAATTATCATAGTATGGCGGGATATCATCTCTGTAGATTTTGCTGGAGTGATTGTACAATTATATAGAAGTTCGTGAGACTTCAGGCTTGGAAATTGATGGTGTGTAGAATGTATTTGCTTCACTAGAATGTATTTGACAGGTCTGCTTGGAATTTACCCATCATTGTCTACATGCATGCATAATTTAAAGCCGTCAAATCAACGTCCACTAAATTCACTTATCTGTCATAAATAAATACTAGTAAAATTACTGGTTTGGTACTTGTTGCAATTCAACAGTTTAATAATTAAGGTTAGGAAGATTTACATGGTTTAATGAATTGAAAATTTTCATCTGATTTATGCTTGTTTGATGCGCTTCTGACCTGAGTGTAGTGTGATTCTTAGATGCACTTGTGACTTGAGTGTAGTGTGGCATTTTTCAGAGGGAGACGAAATGGATTTTTGTACCAACTTTGATGTAAATAAAAAATACTGGCTTGCTTGAGGTATGTCGAATTTTTTCAAGTTTCGTATGGATTAGGGGTTCTATTTTGATGATTTTGAAAAGCAGTAATTGGTAGTTTTTTTATGGAATTCATACTTTTAAAAACTTTTTTGATGGTAGTTTTTCGATGGAATTCCTACTTTTTAAAATTTTTTATGGCAGCTATGTTTTGTCGTTGGTTTTAGGATTTTTTACATCCTTTTTAATTTTAATTGTGTAATATTTTGTGCATAAACAAGACATTGAATAAGAGAATAGCAATATGCTTATTGGAAATTGTAAATATAAAAAAATTGATGTTTGTAAATTTACATAAAACGTAAAATGACAGGCACTAAAAACATGTTACCGTCATCAAATTTTGAATTGACAGGTACATAAAATTTGAAATTCCAGGCCTTTTCCTGACATTGACGAGGAACTAGAATGGTAACTGTACGATTAAACTTCACTTCGACGAGCATTATGGACGACCATCATCAGGAGGAAGAAGTGAAGAGGAAGAGGCATAACATGGAAGAGATCTCTTTGGAGAATGGTCACATAGTCTCTTATGCTCATAGGACATTTTGGTGGAAATCTAGGATTTTTGAGCTAGACCTATCATTTGAAGTGCAGAAGGAAATCCAAGGTGTGGAGTAGGAGCTCTGGAAAAATCCTGGTAAAGATACCCTGCAGGAGGAAGGCCGAAAGCTGGAAAATTGGGTCATGGACCTAGGGAACACTATTGGTCGTTTAACCCTGTACAAGCGAATTGTTGCCCGTTACTACGTAATGAAAAACTTGGTGGGGTATGATCTTACAGACCGTATGCAAAAGGAGGATTTGGTGCATAACTCGCTTCAAGACAAAACCAGGGAGCTGAACTAGAAGATGGACTTCTTGCTGCAATCCATGGGCCTCCATATTCCTGATGCTACCAAGACCGCGCCAAAAGAAAATCTTGGTAAATATACCCTGCAGGAGAAAAGGTGGAAGCTAGAAAATTGGGTCATGGACCTGGGGAACACTGCTGGTCATTTAACCTTGTATGAGCGAACTGTTTCCCTTTACTGGGTAATGAAAAACTTGATGGGGTATGCTTGTATGGATCGTATGCAAAAAGAGGATCTGATGCAAAACTCGCTTCAAGACGAAACCAGGGAGCTAAACCGAAAGATGAACTTCTTGCTGCAATCCATAGGCCTCTGTATTCCTAATGCTACCATGACTGCACCGGAAGAAAATACTCAAGGCCATTTCCTGGATTTCCGTTATATTTTACCGTAATGTTGTTATGCTCTTTAGCTATCGAGGGTTGTTTCTCCCATGTAGTTGGTGTGTTTTGGGGGTTTATATCATAGTAGAAAAATACGGTCATACTAGTAGTTGTTGTACGGAAATTCGAACAAAGTTAAAAATACGGCGAACATTCAAAATGATACGAGTTCAGTACAGTCAACCAGATATTATAATTTATTAATACGTAGTGTTATATTGTTAGAGTTATTATAATTTATTAGTAAGGCTTTTATATCATTTACATTACTAATAATAACTTACTAGTATACTAACTTACTAGTACATGACTACATGTAGTTTTTATTTATTTAAGTTTTATTTTATATATAATTGTTATTTTAAATTTTCCTTTTATGTTTTACTTTTTAGTATTTAGGTAGTTCCTTTGTTCTTATTTTTTAAGTCATTTGTATAAAAGTAGATTTACATATATTTGTAACTTTTATTTTTAAAGCTTCAAGTCATTTTATATTTACTATGTAGTTGTCATTTTAATTTTTAATTTTCTGATTTTACTATTTATTTAGTAATTCTATTAGGATTGGTGAGGGAATGGGGATGATGACATCATAAAAATTGTTATATTATAAGATATGCCATGTATCGAATTTGAATTTGAGATATGTTTCAAATTGTTTTCAATGAATAATGAATGATATGTTAAAATTTGGAATGATTTATGTATAATCTTATTTTTTTAAATTAAAATTGCATGTTTTTTATATTTATAAGATGTCTACTACCGTATTTTAGCAGTACTTTATTTTTTTGTTACTTATTTTTTCTGTATCTTATTCGAATTCGTACTCAAATCTTGTTACTTATTTATATATTCTTTAACTCTTCTTTTAAACCTTGCATCTTTCTAGAACAGGCTCATGGCCTTTCATCTTCATTCCTCTTCAAATCTCTGATATTAATGATTTAAATTTATAATTTTGTTTATTATAAATTTATAATTAATTAATTAATTAAAACATTTTTTCTCATCCTTCAATCTTGCGGGATTCTTTCATCTCAGGGTTGGGTGATTCCATGAAGATCGGTAACTCTTTTTGGCCAAATATGATGGTGAAAAACAGAAATTTTACCCATGTATTAAATTGAATCCCTTGAAACTCATACTTGCCACATGAATTTTGACATGCGGTTAAAAAACGAAATGTAGAGAATTATGTTGGATTTCCAATGATATTTTTTTTGAAATATGCCAATGTCATATATCATGTCGAATTTTCATTTCATGAAACATGTGTACTTAAAAATTTGAAGAGCAATTAACAAGTAGTTTGTGTGCATGCACAATAATTTAATGTTAAAGTAATAATTTAAAAAAATAAAATATGTGAACATGATCTAGACAGAATGCACTAGGGCTTACATATTTTTATTTTTATTTTTCTCAAAAAAATATGTTTATTATTATTTTTTGAAAATGACCAATGAATATTTAAGTCGCATTTTGCACACATGTGTGCGCGTGCACAAAATATTTTGATTTTTTGCATAATTTGCAAAACTAAAAATACCATTTTAAAGAGGACACGTTTATCTAGGGCTTGTGTATTTTTTCAATTTTTTTGGATGTGTATTTTGAATTTTTTGGATTTATCTTTGAGCTCAATCGAAGTTGTTGACAGGGTTTTTTAGGGCAAGTTTTAGTAGAAATTTGAAAACAAAAGACATATGAAGATAAAAATTCGTAAATTTTATATATCTGGATAGAGGATTCGTTGACGAATCCAATGGTATCAAGTCCGCTCATTAATGAGCATTTAATGACATGGTTTAACTCTATGGAAGGTAGACAAAACTTTCATTTTGCAGTGAAAAGGGCTCGTGGCCTGTTTTGTAAGCCCTTTATCGAGGGTTTAACAACACCTTGAACGAGGGTTTAACAAGACCTCGATCGAGGTATTTTAAAACCCTAGATCGAGGGCCTAAAATGAGCCTTTCTATGTTTTTCAAAAGCTCGATTGAGGGTTTTAAAAGCTGGATCGAGCTCTTGTTTCAACCCTCGATCAAGGTATTTTAAAACCCTCGATCGAGCTTTTAAAACCCTCGATCGAGATTTTAAAACCTCGATCGAGGGCTTGAAAATACCTCGAATGAGGGTTCGAAAAACAATTTTTTTAGCTTCCATCCACCACAAATGGTGAACCACCTTCGTGGAATCACCCGGTTATGAGCTACTCCTTTATTCTCTTATGGACACATCTCATTCTTCACCTGCAGACATACTCCATCCTTCACATGCAGGCATACTCCACCTTGCACATGTGGGCATAATCCATCCTTCATTTGTGGGTATAATGTAAGCTTTCACGGGCTTATCATTTAAACCTCTGTGGGCATACTCCTTCTGTGGGCTTAATCCTTGCAGGAATACTCCATTAAGCCTCTTTTGCAGGCATAATTAAGCCCCTACGGGCATCCTTAAGCCCTTGCGAGTTTAGCCTCAGCCCCTGTGGGCATCCCTGAGCCCTTGCAGGTTGAATTTCAGCCCCTTCAGGCATAAAAAAACCCCTTGCGAGCATAACCCTAAGCCCCTGTGGGCATAATAAGGCTCTTGGGAGCTTTATGCTTCAAGCACCTTGTGGGCATTCCCTTAAGCCCTTGTGGGCATACCATAAGCCCTTGCGGGCATAACATAGACCCTTGTGGTCATTTTCCTAAGCCTTTGCGAGCATAATACAAGGTTTAATTAACCTTATTTTTCTCTATTTTGGCAGGCCAAAATCTCACACATGTGAGCCTCAAAGAGAGAATTGACACCATAGCTAGATGGCCACATCACTAGGGAATATGCCCATGCCATTTGGAGAATTTATTATCACAAGGACACTCTTTGGCGGGCATTTCCAAATGCCTCTTAAACCTTTATTTGGACATCAAAACAGATGTTTTCTTATTTTGGTAGGTTTGTCTTTCACACGTGTGAACTACAGAGGAAAATATGATCCTATGGATAGATAGCCAGTTCATCAAGGAACAATCTTATGCCACCTGATTAATTTTATCAGTATAAGGACACATCCTTGCGAGCATTTACAAATGGCCTATTAGCCATGTAATTTCAACACTTAGCTAGATTTTTGTTCTTAATATGCAAAACAAAACAACATTTTTCTCATTTTGGTAGGCTTGTCTTTCACATGTGTGAACTCCAGAGGAAAATATGATCCTATGGATAGATAGTCAGTTCATCAAGGAACAAGCCTATGCCACCTGATTAGTTTTATCATCACAAGGACACCTCCTTGCAGGCATTTCCAAATGCCTCTTCAACCTTCATTTGAACAGTAAAAAAAAGCTTTTTCTCATTTTGGCAGGCTTGTCTTTTGCACGTATGAAATCCATAAGAATATATGAGCTCATGGTTAGATAGCCAATTCACAAGAGAACAATCCTATTACACCTGATTAATTTTATCAGCACAAGGACACCTCCTTGCAGGCATTTCCAAATGGCCTCTTATCCATGTGAGTTCAACACTTAGCCATATTTTTGTTTTTAATATGTAAAATACCTTTTCCTTCACTTTGGCAGATTGATTTATTTCAAATTTGATCAACGTAAGGAAAAATAAAAGCATGGATGGATATACACTTCAACAATGAACAAGTCCATGTAAAAATATGAACTTATTGACACACACCCATCATCTGGCAAGCATTTGAAAGTGGCCTTCCAAACTGTTGATTTGACACTTAGGCAAAATTATCAAACCCTAGGTTAATATGAAGTGATTTTTATTTTCATCAAATTTGAAGTGTGAGACATCCACTGGATAGGTTCCAACTAGGGTATTCTATCCATACCAATTTCACCCCTTGAAACCTCTTTCTCTCTCCTCGGTGGGCATTTTATAGGAGTAGTATAAATTAGGTTGAGAAGCACTTTTGGAAGATCAATATCTTCCTCCTCAGGGACTCTTTAGACAATCTGAGACCATGTTCATATGCAAACAAAACATTCTATAAGATGACCATAAGGTGCGGGCATTTTCTTCAACCCACAAACTATGGTGGCATTTCCCTGAGGCCACTTAGGCAGTTTTGCTACTTTGGTGTAAAAGCAACTTGAAACCCTGTTTTGGCAGACTTATAACTTTATCCTCATAAATTATTAAGGAAAACTGATACCATGAATAGATGGCCACTTCAACAAGCTATAGCCTGATATGATGGTGTGTGCATTTTTCTCAAACCATGAATTATGGCGAGCATTCTCTTAGAACAGTTTTGACTACTTTTTCTATACTTAGTCAATTTCCAAAGTTTCACAAACTTGCCATACTTTTCCAGAATGATGTCATATTGCAACACTAACTTAATGATAGCACCAGAAGTCCATCATGTGCCTTTCCTGCTTCATCACACATGCCACATCATCTTACATGCCATGTTATCACTTCCTTTGTCATTCCTTTGTCTTTCACTAAGTTTGCCCTGCCATCATGTCCTTGGTTATTCCTTTGTCATTATTGAACTCCTTTGACATTATTCCCTTGACAATATTTTTGTCTATAATGAGTTATATTCAGAAATATATATTCGTCATTTGACCATATTTATCTATACAATACTTCTCTATAATTATATTGAAGCATATAGATGGATTTATTCAAAAGGCTGTGCACAACCATTCATTACAAAAAAGGGAGCCAAGGAGCATAAATAGCTTTCCCAGTATGGCTCTGTAAATTTAACAAGATGCAAAAAAAACATTCAAATTTTCCAAAATGGAGGTAACAACTCATCCAAGTAGGGATCTCTTCTACAAAAAATTATGCCGCTGAACATAGGTTTCCTCATCAATTCTCATGTCCATAGAGGGGGATTTCTGGCAGTGGCTGCACTGTGACATCCTAGCCATCTTCAAAATTTAATCTTTTATAATATCCATTTTCCCCATAATTTCAATCAAATTGTGTTCTGAATCATCAATTATCAAGTCCTGACAGGTTAATTCCTGAGAGATATACCTCATGTTGTCGGCTAACTCTCTGTGCGCTTTGATGCCCAAGAAGTCTACCTCATAAACCTTTTGCAGGTGTTATTTGAAGTATTCCACACTAGACCCTAGGAACGTCATTCTGTCAGAAAGGACCACCAGTGAACTAAGAGAAGATGTCAAAGAACTGAGAAGGGGCCGAATCAACTAGATCTGCTCACAATTTCAATTAAACCTCGGATCTGCTCACAGTTTCAAATAAAAGTTCGATCTGCCAACAGTTTCAATTGCAGCTTGCGATCTCAAAAGTATTTATGTAAATGAAATAGTTGTTTAATCCACCAATCATATGATCCCTAGATTGCCTCCAAACTGTCTTATGAGTATGAGAGACTCTGCAACGACCATAGGTTATATTCTCCTCTTCTCCTGGCGATGGTGGTCCATAATGCTCGTCGAACTGAAGTTTACTTGTCGAAGTAATTGTAAATAAGTAACTTTACACATTTACATTAGTATCATTAGACGAATACTATTCTATTTTTTTTTAATATAATCATTCTTTCTTTTAGTTTTTTTAAATAGAAACATTCTTTTTTCTTTCTTTTTAAATAGAAACGTTATTTCCTTTTGTTTTTTTTAAATAGAAGCATTATTTCTTTTTGTTTTTTTCAAATAGAATGAATCTCATAAAAATAATGAAAAGTGTTTTTAGTTATTATCTTTTTTTAATTAAATCCTTTCATGTTAGAAGGGCGGTATGAATATATAACCTTCAACCTGAAATTAAGTTCAACCCTTCAAATTTGATCCCTGTGTGCCACTAGTTTTCTTGTTTATTGAAAGGATTTTTTTTTAAGCAAAAAAAGAGAAACTTTGTATTATATACTGGTAAAAAATATTACATCCATCTTCTTTTCATATTGCACTTCTAAGACAAAAACTGGCATATAGATAAATTCCCATGTCTACTATCAACCTTGGATACTGAACATAAATCCTTACTGTTTGACATCAAAACGATCGGCACAGAAAAGACCCATCCAGGTTGATAGACAGACTAGAAGGATTGCAACAAAGTATAAATTATTGGGGCTAATATCACATCAAACGATTTTCTGAAGTAACATCCATCCCACTCTTAACACTATGCCCCATATGCTCTCATTGTGCCTTAAATGCTGCAAGGCCCTTCTCGTTTATTCTAATTTTTTCTCTTATCCATCCTTTCCTTGGTGACCATGCCCATATGTTGCTATTTACAACGATCATCATATTTTCTTCTACACCAAAAACCCATTGTTTCATGTCTAAGCTGTTTTTGTTCAAGTCCTTCAGATCCTTCGATGCTCCTGTTGGCTTCCACCATTTAACCTCTACTTTGTAAGACCCAACAGTACTAGCATCTGAATCCTGATAAATATTACCAATAACCCTACCCAACCAGATTGCAGAATCTGGCTCTGGTGATTGCACAATGACCATTTGGCCCTTTACAACATCCACTCTTGGAATGAATTCATCTCTAGGCTTGTTGCATACTGGTCCAACATAGCAATCCTGGAAAGCAAAAATATTTTCCTTCTAATAGGCATCCATAATTTCATGTTCAGATCTTGTACGTTCACTACTATGAATATCATGGCTTGTCAATGGCCAAAGGTTAGTTGATGGCTGATCAACACTCTTGAAGGGACTGTCCAAAGCTTTATATACAGCCTCCCAATAATTTAACTTGGGACGCCAAAATTGTTCACCTCCCTTCTCAATACCTCGATTCCAAAATGAAATATATGTTTCTATTCCTTTTTTGATTTTGTCAATGTCCGAAGGTCTTTTTGATTGCAGATTTAATAACCTAGGTTATCGCACCGACAAGTCTGCACTACCATCTGGAAATGACCACCATATATTAATAGGACACTACCAAGCTTCATCCCAAAGTCATTCCCTCCATTCCGTGACTAGAATGTCATCTATGAGCTTAAATTTAAAAAGTTAGCATTTTTTGATACCGATGATCTTGGCATTTCCATCCAAAAGGTGGGGTTTCAAAAAACTCTTAAAATCGTAAAGTTCATTAATTAGATAAGGGACATAGAAATTTTGATCTTCACATGTCCTAGACATATCCATAATTTTCGAGAGTGAAAATATATCCTTGTGCATTAGCTTTACTGATAACCTACCATAAGTTCCATCTATGTCTTCATGAGTGTGTCCGACTGGGAGGAATCCAACTTCAACTATCTCGAACACTCTCCTTGTTGTTAAAAGAGATAAAAATGCAAATACAAAGTGGTTTTTTTTATCTCTTGAACAATTATCCATTTGCAACAACAATATGGGAGGTAGTTTTCTATTTGGCATGCATTGATTAGTACCATCAACACACAATACATCATCTTGCATTACATCTTGTATGTATATGAAACACTTTTCATATGAGTCTGATTGCAATAGAGCATCATGCAATTGGTGCTTAGATGTGCCTCCTTTGTAGAGCAGATCACCATATTTATCAACCACTCGTTCTTCAAGATACTTCAAGCATTTAGCCAGGGATGTCACAGTGAAATTCGATCCCATCTCTAAAAATAAGAGGCTAAAATGGCCAAAAACCCCAGTCTTGTGCCCATGAGTCAACATTCCAGTCAATGATATGGGAAGATTCATAACATTACTAAAATCTTTTTCCTTCTTACCCATCCTTGGAATGGAAGTCTTTGACTTATCCATTTTGTCATGAATAATACTCAGAAAATTCTTTGGATTTTTTTGCGAAGATAATCTGTGAGAATAATATACTTGGCGAAAACTTGCGATATATTTATTATGAGCTTCTTGATTTCCTCGAAAACGTTCCACCTCAACTGGATCAGTGGTCCCATTAAACCTATCATGTATTGTAATTCACTCATTACACCTTGCAAAGCAGTTTGATTTAGAAATTTTGACATCTCAAAAATCTTCTCTCATCACCTTGCTAAAGGAGGATTGTGATACTGGTGGAAAATTGATTCTTTCGATTTCATCATTAGCCATTTTTCGCAACAAATCATGGGAAATATTAGATGGAAATACTTTCAATGTTTTCCTTGTTCCATCTTCATTGATTAATCGTGTAAGATGTGGATATTTGTCTGAATTCTCTTCTACAATTTTATTAATGGTAGCTACCATTGCACTAGTGTTCACCCTAGATTTTTCCAAGCCACTGTTACCATGCACAACTCTCACATCACCATTCAAGAACATGATTTTATAATTGTATAAATTTCTCCTTTTTATCCCATGGCATTTATACCATGCATTTTGACAAACATCTATTGTGTCTAATCTCATTGTAAACATGATTCTTTTTCTGTCATGTCATTATTTTTCTACAGGATCATTTGATCCCATAGAATTTATAACCTACTGTCTTCTTGAATTTCCATTCATACTATCAAATTTATTCACACATTCAACTATTGATTGAAGTGAAATTTTTGATATACAAATATTTGAGCAACAATGTTCGGTGACAATTTTTGAAAGGAATGCACCCTGATCAATTCCAAGCCTGTAAGGTACCGATCTTGAATTTCTTTCAGAAATTTTAGTTCTAGCTTGGCATTTTACGAAATTGTATGGCCTTGTTCCATTACCTTTAACATCTGTATATTCACAATGGGGAGTACCTAGAAGGGCCATCTATAAAGGACATTATTCAAAGATATTCCAAAAGTTGATTATATCTTTGTCTGTTTTCTTTTTTAGTATAGCATCCAAAGGAACATCATCGAGGTCAAGAAAATTGTTTGCAGGCCATCTTATAAGAGAGCCTTCAAATACACCACAATCCTTGCAATTGCAGAAGACTTTATGAACTAAAATACCAAACTCACCAGCATCTAGTGCTTTGAATTGTACAATGTCTCCCTCAAAAATAGTTGACACTATTCCCCGAGCAACATACTGTGGATTTAAATAACATTGATGTATCAAATTAAATTTCTCTCCCACAAACCTAGCATTGTGTTTTTCTCTTAATAGTTTCAAAGTAGTTTCAGATTGATTATTGTTGAAATTGCTTTCAACAAAAAGCAATGTTTATGTATTAAAATCTATGATTCTTTTAATCGGCCATACAACAAAAACTCCACTGCTCAACCTTGGACAACATGCCATACAAGAAAACACCACTTCATCCACCAAAATACCAAAGGAGAATTCACCCATAAATGTTCCCCCAACAAAATCAGTCCCACTCACATTTGTTACAAAACCGATGGAAATGCAATCCTTTCTTTCTGAACACTTATGTAACAACTTAACTTTTCTCATAATAAAAGAATATTTATTCTCAATTGTTATGATATGTGCTACACTCGGAAAAGTAGAAGTTGCTATATCATTCACCTCATTCTCACAAAGAGCAGACCCAATGTGGTTAACGATCTCAGATACAGTCCATTGAATATAACCACCAACAACCTCTGACAATGTATCTGCACCTTTTGATGGATAGGGCAATGGAAGAATTGCATTTAAAGTCTTGGTAGAATTTATCCATCATGAATGTTGATATTATGCAATATTTTTATTTTTGGAAAAGAGATTCCATCAGCAAATTTCAATCCATTAAAAAGTAGGTCCACACATTGTTGAGTACCAAAATCCATTTCATAAACGATATCTGAAATATAAAATAACAAGACACATTGTTCAGAACCAAAATCCAATTCATAAGCGATTTATGAAATATAAAAAAGAGCACATTAAAAATAATATTTATTTTAAACAAAGATATAACCTAAGTTATAATATATAAAAAAATGTTTGTCCGGACTTCCAATTTTCCGAATGGAAGGATCGATCGCCTCTTCATTTAGTGGATACTTGTGAACACCTATATCCAACATTTATATATATCCAGAATGGAAAACACAAGAAGGATAAATGACCCTTCTTGCATTCTAGAAATATTACGAAAATAATACTAGGCAGAAGAAGCATCTCTCGCCCATTCATTTATGATGGAATTTTAAAATACTCAACCTACGAATGCTAGGTCATCAATTCATGTATTTACAAAATGGTGAACACAGGAAGAATACTGATCACAAAAAGGGTTGTCTGACCCTTCATTTACGATATAAATTTGAAAATATTTAATCTATGAAGGCTATGCCGACAATTCCCGACTTCCAACTTCCATTGTAAATAGTAGGGACCTAGACATCATCTAAGTTCTAACATATAAAAATGTTTATCCCGACTTCCATTTTCCGACGACAAGGATCAGCCGCCCCTTCATTTAGTAGATAATTGTGAACAACTATATTCAGAAATTCACCTATATTCAGAATGGCGAAAGAAAGAAGGATTGATCGACCCTTCTTGCATTCTAGAACTATTACGAATACAATACTAGGAAGAAGAAGGGTCGGATGCCCCTTCATTTATGAGGGAATTGTAAAAATATTCGACCTATGAAGGCTAAGACGTTAATTCATCTATATCTAAAATGGCGAACACCAGAAGAATACTGAGCACAAGAAGGGTCAGTCGACCCTTCATTTACAAGATAAATGTAAAAATCAGACATCAGCTAAGTTATAACATATAAAAATTATTTGTCCTGACTTCCGTTTTTCGACAAGAAGGATCAGATGCCCCTTTGTTTAGTAGATAAATGTGAAAAAATTTATCTATAATTGAATGATATCTAGAATGGAGAACACAAGAAGGATCGACAGACCCTTCTTGTAGTCTTGAACTATAACAAAAAGAATTTTGGGAAGAAGAGGGGTCGGCCGCCCCTTCTTTTACTAGGGAATTGTAAAAATAGAACTTGGAGAAAGAGCGGTCGCTCTTTCTCTATGGATATTTCCACTTTCCATTAAAATGTGTGAAGCAATGTTCCTATGAAATTTGTGTTTAGAGTGTTGATATCTACTTTTTCCAATCCTAAAAACTCATCCCCAGAGGAAGGAGCATACGTTCTTTCTCCTCGGCATCTACTTTCAACACCCCGAAATAAAACAACCTGAAAAAAGAGCGACCTCTCTTTCTTTGAGAAAATTTCAACTTGCCAGAAAACTCTTTGTAGCAAAACCTGTTGTTAAAATATCGATATCTAGTTTTCGAGGGTGACATGTGGATCGCTCAGATTGTGACACATGGAACTCTCAGATTGTACCACGTGGTAAGGCAAACTTCCTAGGCACCATGTGAAACCACTATCATGGTTTGTAACATTAAAAGTAAAAATTTAATGATAAATCAATGGTTAGAATCAAAGTGGAAACGAATCCGATGGTGGAGATGATTTTCCAGAATATTCACAAGAAATGAAGGTAAAATGATGGATGATCCAATCATCTAGATCGCGTGAGGGTAGATCGACAGGTGGAATACTCTTTCGCTGGGAAAATGTAGGGGATATAGCCAGGATTCAGTGTGCAACGTTATAAGAGAAAAAGGTTAAAATGTGGTAAATTATCACCATTGATAGAACAAGAATTGATGGATCAATGGATCGGATACATTTCGCATTGTGGAGATGCCTGGTAAATTGAAAGGATAAGCGGTTGCGACATATGAAACCGCTATCCACGTGTCAATACATGGGCATTTCACAAATTGAAAGAATGGTAACGAAAACCACCTGGATTCCGTGTGAGACCACCTCCGAGGGTTATAAAAGGGGAAGATGTCATGTGAAGGTTGACATTTGACATTTGTCTCGTGGAGCTCCAGAAAGTTCGAAATGTGTGCGAACCGAGAAAGTGACAGAGCACGCCCTATTTGCGGAATTGAAAATAATATGTATGAAATTTATAAAATTATAAACAATTTAAATAAGTGACTGTTTGGAATTCTTTTTAATATTTTTCAAGAAATATTGTAAGATCGGTAGGAAATAATTACACAATTCAAATTCATTGATAAATAATAAAATAAATTCTTAAAAATATTAGAAATATAGTTTAATTATAATATTGAATCATAGAATATTTTCTCCTCTAAGCACAACTGAATCCATCCCCGGTCCCGATCCATATTTATTCTCTATTAAACACTATGTTTTAAATATGCTACGTGTTGGCATGTATTGGGATAACTGCAAGAGGAAGTGAATAATAATAGCAGCATTTGTGCTCTCGCACTATCATTGCCTCTCTACCTATCGGTACACCCTATTATCTTGGTCATTTATGTTGATATAGATACTTGCAATCGTTGAGACCTATGGATTGCAAATATCGACACCTAAATCCTCCAAAAACAAAGGTATCAAAGGAAAATACCATTTTTTCATGGTTCGTGCCTATGTTTCATGTTTTAATCGGCCATCAAACCCAAATGGATTCATGTGCCCAACTTATGAGATATTGGTTTGAATAATATAAATACCTGGAAATTGAAAAAAAAGCAGTCGATTCTTCAAACCAATCTTACTGCTCTAGACTCCCAACACTCTTCTCGGTTCCACCTCATCCAAAGAAAACCTCGGTCCTTAGGGAAACCAGAGCTCCAAACTGGAAAACACAGAGTACCTCGGTCCTCAGGGAAAATAGAGCTCCAAACTAGAAAACACAGAGTACCTCGGTCCTCAGGGAAAACATAGCTCCAAACTGGAAAGCACAGAGAGTTTGAACTTTTAGTTTCAATGTAGGCAATGGGTGGAATGTATCCCTTATCAATGCAAATGTTAGGAGGCCCACGAAAGTAAGCCATCTTCCTTACAAAACACTCCATATTCAAGAATAAATTTTGCATTTACTTGATATTGACTCGCTACCCACCAGAAATTATACCTCGAATTGACAAAATGATTTGTTTCCTTAAAAATGGTTTCTTCATTCTAGAAATGAGAACGGGCATAGAAAAAGTCGTTTTTTCGTTCTGTCCCTGTTTCTACTCAGTTTTTCCAAAAAACCGCACTCTTCTGTCACGTTTCTGGTAACATAGCCAACAACAGAGAAAAAATAAATGATGCATTATAAATAAAGGATTAATGGGATTCAAGACTAGGAATAGAGCAAAATGATTTAAAAAGAAGAAGATTAAGAGGGATTATGAATAAGAAGAATAGGTAGTAATTGTGTTGGTCGTTTTGATGTCAACAGCACTGCTTGCTATCCATCTCTTTATCGGACCTCTTAACTTTATCGAGATTCAAATTCGACAAGCCCATTACTATTAAACATGCTTTATATTTAAATATTTCTTATTAAGACATAAAAATCAGTAAAATTTATTCCGGGTTAAAACAGGGCAACTTCACCGCATTACACAAAGATGGAATTTAATTTGATCTTTCAAATTTTATAGAGCTGATCACAAACATAGACTCTTCTACTACAGGATTTATATTAAGACATTTCTTACTAAGACATAAAAATTAGTAGAAGTTATTTCGGGTTAAAACAGTGCAACTTCGCCGCATCACACAGTGATGGAATTTACTTCGATATTTCACCTTTTATAGAGCTTGGGCTCTTAATACATTTCATGACTACGAGCTTGAGCTCACAAACACAGACTCTTCTCGTACATATACACAGACTTAATTTTTTCTTCTACTAGAAGCTAGACTTTATTTTTGTTTCAACTAGAAGATATGAGTCACATTAGAGGCAAATCCTGGTCTTGGGGCTTCGAGAGTGCTCGAAATTCCCATATATCATGGTGTGGTGAGGATTTGTTAGGGAACTGCTATTGAAATGCTCATATATCATAAAGAGAACTGGGGAACGACCATAATACTCAAGTATTTATGATAAAACAAAAAAGGAAATGGAATAGAGGTAGTAAAGAAGAGTGCCATGACTTCTCGAAGATTTAATTTTGCTGCGATATAGGGTATGGTTTAGTCTTTATATAGTGAGTGGCTAGGGAATTGGTGAATTGACTTGGATGTTACAGATGGGAAATGATAATTATCATAGTATGGTGGGATGGTGGTCATAGATATTATCTATACTGACTATAGATTTTGCTGGAGTAATTGTACATGTATCACTCAAATCGATGCCTTGAGAAACGAATGTATGCTAACATGGCGATGGTTTATACGATGAAATTCTGAAATGGCGATTATCCTGACGGTGCTAATGGTGAATGATGGCTTGTATCACATGTGAAGAAAATAATATCATCATTCTTTAGTGGAAATTATTTCTTGTCATGAACTTTTACTTCTCCAAGGACTTAACTTCAATGGCAATTTACTTCGCGGATTAAACTTCTCTTCGAAGAGCATTTACTTCAACAAGTAAACTTCACTTCGACAAGCATTTACTTAGCGGAATATTTACTTCGCAGAACACTTTACTTCGCGGACCTCTTAAATTTGACAACGCGAAACCTTTTACTTCGTGGACCTCTTAACTTTGTCGAGATTCAACTTCGACAAGCCCACTCTTAAACAATATTTATATTAAAATATTTCTTACTAAGACATAAAAATCAATCAAAGTTATTCCGCGCTAAAACAGGGAAACTTCACTGCATTACACAGAGATGGAATTTACTTCGATCTTTCACCTTTTATAGATATTGGGATCTTAATACATTTCACGACTATGAGCTTGAGCTTGCAAACACATCGTGAAACTTTTATTCTTCTCCTTTATCTCTTGCTCTCGCTTCTTCACACACTCTCTTTTTTTTTGAACTTTCCTCTCCTACATGTACACAAACTTGATTTTTGCTTCACCTGGAAGCTACTGAGTCACATTAGATACAAATCCTGGTCTTGGGGATTCAAGAGTGCTCTAAATTTCCATATATCATGGTGTGGTGAGTATTTGTTAGGGAACTAATATCAAAATCATCATATATGCACATATTTCTTGTCACAAACCTTTACTTCGCCAAGGACTTCACTTCAACATGAATTTACATCGTGGAGTAAACTTCACTTCAACAAGCATTTACTTCACAACTAAACTTCACTTCGACGAGAATTTACTTCACAAAATATTTATTTCACAGAACACTTTACATCACGGACCTCTTAACTTAGTCGACGCGGAATTTTTTACTTTGTGAAACATTTTACTTAGTAAATTGGTGAATTGACTGGGATGGGACGGATGGGGAATAGTAATTATCACAGTATGTTGGGATATCATCTGTACCGACTGTAGATTTTGTTCGTGACAAGACATAATCAATTTTTCATCACAAGACATAATGGCAACTGAAGCATGATTTGATTATTTTCTTCACATGAGTGATACAATCCATCATTTACCATTAGCGTTGTCAGGATCACCGCCATGCCAACGTACAAACCATTTTCAAGGAATCAATTGGAGTGATACATGTACGATTAATCCAGCACAATCTGTAGTTGCTACAGATGATATCTATGACCACCATCTCGCCATACTATGATAATTATCATTCTCTATCCATCCCATCCCATTCAATCCATCAACTCACTGGCCACTCACTATATATAGGCTAACCATGCCCCATATCATAGCAAACTGAAATCTTCAGGAAGGCCATTGCATTTTTCTTTACTGCCTATGTTCTTTGTCCTTTGTTGTTTTATGATAAATGCCTGAGTCTTATGACCTCTCCCCAGTTCTCCTCATGATATATGCACATTTCGACATCGCTCCCTGAAAAATCCTCACCACACCATGTTATATGGGAATTTCGATCACTCTCGAAGTCCCAATACATGGATTTGTCATTATGTTCCTTGGCACCAATCATGTTTCTGTCAATCTTCTTTCCGTCACTCTTCTTTCAATAACCGATTGGTATGCAAGCCACTATCTTGGAATCTCTCTTCTCTAAGACAACATGCGTTGTTGCATTCGTCAGTGTTAAGCTTGAATCAGTCGTCGAATGTTGTTTTAGTAGTACCAGACCATGTTGTCAGCTTCTTCTTCCTGCATGGACAAGTTTCCAGACATGAAGACCCATTTCCATCCAAGGGAGTATCTAGTACCAGCTCATAGTCATCAACTATCTACACTTAATTACGAGAAAAAACACAGTGAAGTTCATATGTTCATCCAACTCCAGTTATTTTCTGATTTCTTCAAGACGAAGAAAGGTATTGTTCGTGGGGGAGATGTTGGAGGAGATTAGGGCAGCCACCCGACTAGGTCCTCTGTTCGACTAGTTAAGAGAACATGTCAAACCGTCGTGTCGATCACCACATGTCGAGTCAGTTAGTGAACCTATGAGTCGTTGTGTAACTGTCTGTAAACTATATATATAGGCTGGAGAGTCGGATGTAGGAGGCATTGAGACATTGTATTGTATTGCACTTGGTCCTGAGGAATAGAAGACTTCTTGACTATGCTACCATTACTTATCTTGGGTTCCTATCTATATACTTGCTTGTTTATAGAATTTTATGTGCTTGAAGTATGAAACTTTTGGCTTTGAAATTATTTGATGTATAATTGTTGTTATAGGACTATGTAATCCATGAAATCCCTTTGAGGGGCATTAAAATATTCAAATTTTATGTGTTCTTTCTTTTCAAACAGTTCTCAGAATTTTGTGTGTTCTGATTTCAAACATACATATTATAGAATTAAATAACAGAGAAATCACAACATTACAATTAACAGAATATAAAATAATATTGCACTACATTTAAGAAACCAAATCACAAGCTAAGTTAGAACATATAAAAAATGTTTGTCCCGACATTCGTTTCCCGACAAGAAGGATCGGTCGCCCCTTCATTTAGTAGATAATTGCAAACACCTATATCCAACAATTCCTTATATCTAGAATGGAAAACACCTATATCCAACAATTCTTTTTATACAGAATGGCGAACACAAGAATGATCGACCGACCCTTCTTGCAGTCTAGAACTATTATGAAACGAATACTAGGCAGAAGAAGGGTCATGTGCCCCTTCATTTATGAGGGAATTGTAAAAATATTGAACCTACAAAGGTTAGGTCATCAATACATGTATATCCAAAATGGTGAAAACTGGAAGAATATTGAGCATAAGAAGGATCGACTGAGCCTTCTTGCAGTCTATAACTATTCTGAAAAGAATACTGGATAGGAGTCTCATGGTATTTTTCTATCGCTTCCTTCAATTCCATTGATAAAATATGAGCCCAATTGAAAGATTCCCCTGCGATAAGAACATGATGGTCTAGAGGCGCCTATTCTGTTTTAAAAACTGAACAATTCGACAACCCATATAAACTGTAGAGAATGGCTTCCAACAACAAGAAAGGTTCTTGTTGAAGCCCAGGATGTGATGATGGAATATTTTCCAAGGAAATCAACAGAAGGTGACAGCCTAGTCTGAAAGGCGTTCAACAACCCTATGAAAGAGTGGTTCTATCCCCAAATTGTTTGGTGTGACTAACCCGTATGGATATCAGGCCTTCGCTGGCACTTATGTGAATGGATCCTAATGGACCTGTCTTCCTGTCAGGGAAGATTAAAAGTTGTTCTATGTCTAAGGGGTAACTAGTGTTAGCTTAGGAAATATCTAATGAAGTTAGATCAAAATTAGAAAATGTGATTTGAGTTTGCAAAACAATTAGATCTTAATTGTTTAATAAGTATTTCACCAATTAATAGACATATGAATCAGATTTGTACTTATCAGCTTTAGACAAAACCAAACAATAACAATTGAATAATTTTACCCAAAGGATTAGAGCATAGATGAGATTGTTTTGTTATGATATGCTAATTGACTAATTAGCTTCAATATAATTATGATTGTTTATCAATTGCAGAAATATATAAAATGAGTTAAGCAAATAAATTCATTTAACACATAATAACACCTAAATCGTATGTTAAGTTAAATCCAACCTACAGATCGATGCATTCATTAAATTTGCAACATAAAACAGAGTTCATTCAATAATCGAAGTGAGAAATCCGAACCTATGAAAGAAATTTGACAAATTATACAAACGAGATGACCAAGAGAAACTGACTGAATTTCATTAAGTCTACAAAACATTACAATGCCTCAAAGAAACAGAGTATCTACAGTTCTCCTTTGGTGATTTTCTCTCCTCCATTCTATGAGATATAATTCCCTTACATCATAATTACATGAAATTACAAAGGACAGATTTCCCAAAAAAACAGGGATTACAAAATATCTCTAATCTAAGACTTGGCAAGGGAAATTGTCCAGTTGGCACATACATCCAATAGATCATCAACATCCTGATATTTAGCTAGTTCAAGTGCCAACTGGGTCTTACAAGTGAAAGATTCAACTTCTCTTTTCATCACCTTTTCCCATTCACGCAGAAATATGTTGATCTTCATCCATAGATGGATGGGTACTTCAATTAATTCTTTAATATCAGAGATGTGAATACAATCCAGCTGTTCAATCTGCTCCTTGGATTCTGAACATCTCTAATCAATTTGCTCAATCGTAAGATTAGGTGGACAAGATTTTTAAATAAGGTCCAAGGTTGGAAATTCCAGCTTGATCATTATATTATCATCTCCATACCATATTCTGCCACAAACAGCTTGTGCTTCCTTAATGGTGGACTCAACTATATCACAAGCATGTTCCCATGAATCCAAAGAGATTTTGATCCTTCTAAACTTGATGTTGTCCAAAACAGGGATATCCTCAGGTTTGTATTTAATGTACTTATGCCAATCAACCACATCTTCAATAGCCCTAGTTGCTTCTTCCCTTCTCTCATTATGTTTTTCAAGGACATCAGAATGATGCTCAAAGACATTATATGTTTCTTGAATTTCATTTAGGCATTCAAATAGCTCAATCAAGACTTTCTTATGGTCTTCAATTATTTTAAGAGCTAGCTCCTTGAATTCATCCTTAGAAAATCTAGAGAAAGAGGAGGCAGTTTCCATGGACTCTGAGTCCTTCAATTGCTTCTCAAGCAGTGTGATCTTTTCAGCATAGCCAATGTTTAGAAATTGTGCTTGTTGTAGCTGTTGTTGGAGAGATGCATTATGTGCCTGGACGTCTTTCGGCTGATTGTCATGCTCATTTTTCAACTCTTGAAGTTGAGATTGATGTTGTCTTTGATTTTAGTATACTCCTACTTGAGATTCTGTAGTTCCTTCTTCTTGGCCTCAATATCCTTGTTCAATGAGGTGACAGAGTCATAATTAGCCCCTGCAAAGGCTCCCATTGCTGCAACAATTTCAAGTGCTTCATGTTGTACATCAGTGGATGTTTTCTTCCAAATGACTTGGTTGCGAACAGGGCCCTGCATAATAGTCCCTCCCCTCCATCTTTTGGTTCCTCTTTTCACTACTGCTTTCTCCGACTTCTTGTAAAAATATTCTCCCAAGGAAACCACAACATCTTCCACAAAATATGCCACTATGTCCACTTTGGAAGTAGACACATCAAAAGTTCTGACCAAAGGTGTAGTTTGGGAAACAATAGAAGTTGGAATAGGGATGGGGATTTGGGTGGTAGAGATGGAAGGAGGAATGATATTGGGAACTGATGGTAAAGAGGAGGAAGTGGAGGGTAGAGAAATGATCTCTGGGAGTGAAACAAAAATTGGGATCACAAGTGCTTCTATAGGTACAGTAGGGACTTGGGTTTCAGCAACTTGTGCAAGTGGAACAGGGGTTGGAGCCATGACTGATTCTTGGGAAGTCACCACAAGGATGAGAAGTGGCTCAGCTGACGCAGGTGCCAGAGTTATGATATTAGGTGATGAGATGGGGGGTGAAACAATTGGAATTTATGATGGTATGGATGAGTTTATAACTGTGGCAATAGTGACATCTGGGAAGTTAAAATCAGGAAGAGATTCATCAATAACTATGCTCTCCAAAGGGTCAGAATAGATAGGGTGATAGAAATAAATTCTTGCAGGGTGATAGGGGTGGCAATTGGGCATGGAAATTTTGAAGGAAGGGTTTCATCCTCCACATCACTATCTTCTATGTGCATTATTGTCACCTCTGGTGCAGTAACTTCAATATTTTTCCTTTTGGTTGGAGTTATTGTAGAAACAGTCTGAGTTTCCACTACTGAGGTCAGCGCTTCCAGTTCCCTTTTCATCTCAGTAGCTGACTGTATCAAGGCATTGATATTGGCCAAGGGTTTGGGTTGCAGTGTGTCTTCAACAGGAGCCTTACCCTTATCATCAGTGTGGTAGGTCAACATCAAGGGGGTGCTTGATTTCTGAGCTTCTTTTTCTTCCTTGTCTTTCTAAACCTTTTCATCAAGTGGCAGCTCAAATTTTATGTATTGCAAGACCTTAGGATTGAGCTCATGTTGATACTGAAAGATGAAATTCTTTTCTTCCAGGGAAGAGTTCATGTTTAGGACCTCAGCAAATGAATCAACTCCTTGGTAGATTGAGTCATCTAGGTCAGTCTGATGAGCATATATACTTTTCATGTTAACTTGTACAAAATGATTTTCCAGAAATGATTTAGGATCATGCATCCTTTTTAGATCTTTTCCAATCTTGAGGGTGACAATCTTCTTCCCAAGTAATCCAACATGGGTTGAGTTTTGAATTAATAGAGGTACAAGATAAAGTGGAACTTAGGCCACCCTCTTCTTTTGTCTCCAGTTAGTTTAGGGAACACACCATCTGTGACTGTCTGAAAAGAAATCTCTTCTAACAACAATCTATCTGGTACAATTCTGGGCAGTAGATGGGTTGTGTTGCTGCCCCAGATCCTAACATAAGAGAAGTATTCCCCTACATACCAGTCACCCATTGTAGAGACAAGTGCTTTGGCATGTTCGGAGAAGGTGGGACCATTCTCCTTGAAGATCATCAAATGAATTGAGCCGACAAAATGGTCAAAAATATCATCATGAGGGGCATAAAATTTCCTTCCCAGAGTGCAGAGCAATAAATATGGACAGGTGGTGAAGATAGAGTCCAGTTCTATCCCATGGAAGGAAACTAAAAATCCAAACAAAATACATCCATTACGTAAGACAAGTAGAAGAAAGTAGGTTTTCTGGAAGCTGGTACCGTTCACCCATGATAGAAACAAGTGCTTTGGCATGTTCGGAGAAGGTGAGAGAATTATCCTTGAAGATCATCAAATGAATTGAGCCAACAAAATGGTAAAAAATATCATATATGAGGTGCATAAAATTCCCTTCCCGAAGTGCAGAGAAGCAAATATGGACAGGTGGTAAAGACAAAGTCCAGTTCCATCCCATGGAAGGAAACTGAGAAGCCGAACAAAAGACAACCATGATGTAATCCAAGTAGAAGAAAGTAGGTTTTCTGGAAGTTGAGGTCTTCTGATATTTCTCAATTGTTGTCTTGAGATCTACTGATAAAATTTGAGCCCAATTGAAGGAATCTCCTGTAGTGAGGATGTGGTTGAAAAGGGGTTCCCATTTAGCCTTGAACATTGAACAGTCTGGTAATACGTATAACCTGCAAAGTATGGTTGCCAATAGAGCGAATGGATCTTTAAACCAGGAGATGGGATAGGATCTATTGGCCTTGGGCGTGAAGCTTGCAGGGTTACTGATCCATGATCTAAGCATTTCATCAAAATTAAATTGGGTTTTGGTAGAGTCCAGGAATTTCATATTCAACAACTGGTCCGGTTTCCTTAGGGCATAAGCTCTAGCAAACACTTCAGACTGGAAAGAAGCTAATTGTTCCTCAGTCTTATCATTGAAAGAATGATCTAGTGGATGAGCATGGTCAATTATCCATTTCATAGCATCGGTGTAGGGAATGAGCGCCGGTCTAGCCGCAATGGCATGCAATTGATATTTGCTAATGTTTACATAGGAGGAGTGGTTGTGTTGAATTCCAGATGGGTCATCATTGTCGAAAATGGAATAAATCCATGACCAATCCAAGTGATAGGTCTCAGATACCCTGCCATTTGTATCAAAGAGGGTTCTACTATTTGGGTCTTTGTTTTTAAGTTCCTTTAGGGCCGTTTTGGACCGGGGGTTTTCGACATGGTAGGGAAACTTGAAAATCTGATCAAACGAGAAAAAACAAATCAATAAAACTAATTTTAACTCTGAATTATCACCAAAATGATGATGAAAGTGTCGAAAACCAACCTGCATCGAAGAAGGAAGTAAAATGGTAATTTTGGTAAATTTGTTAACATAGTAAAACTCCGCAGTAAAATCCTTTCACCAAAGTCGAAAATCGCAGTAAAAAGTGTTCACTGAGGGAAAAATTTGAAGTTTGAAAATGGTGAAAAGATAGTTAAAATTTGAAATATATAACACAATATTACTTACGAAATCAATCCAGACTGTCAATCTCAAAGAAATAGACGGTTACGATCAAAAGGAAGAAAAGCAAAAAAAAAAATTGCGAGAGTGACTGTTTAAAATTTTTGTTTTTGGCTTCTACAATCTGCATTGTGGATTGCAGAAAAGTGAATTTCAACTTGAGCAGTTTAATGTTTCGCAATCCACAATCCGTAGTCGGGAATTTGCAATTTAAAAAATAGTGGAAAAATTGTAAAAAATGGAAATATTTAAGCAACAGTGGGATCAATCCATATCGCAAAAGCATAAAGAATTGACGGCTTAGATTCAAAATGCGAAAAAGAGGAATGGAAATGCGGGAGTGAATTTTTGGCAATTTTGATTTTAGGTTTCCGCAATCCGCAATACAGAATGTAGGTTGTGTGTTGCGGAAGTGTGTTGAGGCCCCGTATGTGCAGGGTAAGTGCAAGGTGTTGGAATGGGTCCAAGGCTCCCAACAAAGGATGAAAACCTAGCCAAAGGCTTCAGATAATCCTACGCAAGTATTGCCCTATCCTCGAGCTGTTTGGTGTGGTTAACACCCACAGATATTCGGCCTCCGCTGGCACTCTTTGAGTCGGTGAGTTTTCTCCTCGTAAGGGAGACTTTGAATTAGATCTAAAACTAATCCTAAATGTGATTTGAATGCAATCTACAACTAATAATTCTGCAACTATTAGAATAAATTCTATAGTGACAGAAATACATATATGAACCAGAATGCTAACCTATCTAAATGTTAATTAAACTAATAACCTATCCCAGGAGCAAAGTAATAAAAAATGGAGAGAATGATTTAATGCTCAAAAGAATAATTGGATTGTCAATAATTTAAAAAAGAAATTTTTAAATCATTAACATTATCAGCACATCAATTCTAACATGAGAAGTAAAACATTATCTTCACTGTGTTACAACTGTTTGAACATAGAATCATTTCTGCAAATCATTAAACATAATCAGATTAACAAATATACTACAGAAATGCAAAAATTGAATCTGATTACTATACAAAAGTGTGTAACAGAGAAATCTTATTAGACACAAATGAACAAATGAAGAATAACTGCAAAAAGGAAAGGTTCACATCACCATTTTAGTTTCATAAAGAAATTTACAAAGCTGCACATTGATGATCAGCAGCCTCCTTAGTCTAGCTCTCTTCCAAGTAGAAATACACAGAAAAGAGTTTAGCAGAAAAATTACAATCCTTCTGGTCTGCAAGGACCACCTCTCTTCTCCCTCTCCTCCTCTTCTCTACCATAGAAGGTGGGTATTTATACAGAGAAAATTATAGAAAAAGATAAGATTAGTTTCCCCAATTGTTGAACTAACTAGCTGAGTTGTTCCATTTGCCAGATCCGTCCATGAGAAAAATCTGGACAATTCCATTTTGGAAAACCAGTCGGATCTCCCAAATGAAGAAATTTATGCGGATTCTGCTCTATGGTAACAAATTGGGCATATTCTGCACAAAACCCATGTCCCGAATTTTCCACAATCACCTCCATTGCTCCAGAAATCACGTCCAAAGATCGTTTCTTTCTACTTAGCATGTTTTGATCACTCCAAATCTGAGACATAAATTGTTCAATTAGATTCTTCCAAATCCAAACCCGCACCTGTACAATTCAAAATAGAAATTAAAATATCATTCCAAATTTAATGAAAGAAATCTAAAACAAATAACAATTCATTTGCAAATAAAAAATAATGAAAATGAACAAATTTTATGCAAATCCGAAATTGACTATTCAGGCATATTTTCAGGGTATTTAAGCTATTCAAGTGGAAAAAACAATCTTCACAAATCATTCCTCATCCTTCCAGCTTTCCAACGAGCTATCTTGGGTTTGATTTGGAATTATAAATCTCAAGATATCGCTCTTAGAAGTTAAGACTCAACAACCGTTGATTTCATTGTTTGGGTGAATTATGGACATTGATTTTAATGTATTAAAATCCATTATTCATTTTGATTATTTTCCAAATGAATAAACCCAAAAAAATCCAAAATCTATACTCCCAACAAAATCGGAAATGAAAATCAAATGTCGGGAGAAAAATTAGAATTTGAACAAAATCTATTAAAATCGGGAAAAACCCAAAATTAAAACTAAATCAAAACCCTATGTAAAAACTGAGATTACCGAAATTACGGACCTGAAATTTAATTAAAATATAACCTAAGATAAACTTAGGGTCTGGAAAAATACATGAATGAAAAAGTGAAAAAGCAAAATCCGCAACCCGAAATTTCTTTTGGGTTT
This sequence comes from Larix kaempferi, assembly GCA_027924585.1. Lineage (NCBI taxonomy): Eukaryota > Viridiplantae > Streptophyta > Pinopsida > Pinales > Pinaceae > Larix > Larix kaempferi. The sequence goes on along the minus strand of BSBM01000401.1, from coordinate 23,498,342 downwards.
ACAAACTGTAAAAAATAAAAAAAACAAATATGTTTCCGAAATCGGCAACCTGAAATTTTAGGTTTCGGGTTTCGGATTGACAAACTTCAGAATAAAGAACAAATGTGTTTCTGAAATCCACAACCCAAAATTTCGGGTTTCGAGTTTCGGGGATGAAAAGAACGTTCAAAGTAAAAATACCATTTCCCACATCCGGAAAAATGCATAAAAATACTTAGGAAGCTTAGAAAATTGCAAAAAAAATAAATTTTTTGAACGAAGTAATGAAATATCAATAGATAAAAGTTATATCTGAAAACCCTAAACCTAGAAGTAAAAATAGAAACTATTTACAAGTTAATTCTTAAGAAAATAAATGTTGGAAACAAGTTACATATATAAGAAAATAATCACTCCTATAATATAGGAGACTTAATGTATTCCATAAATAGGTTTCTAACATAATCATTTTCCAAGAATATAAAACCAAGAAAAGAATAATAATATTTCATTTTGTAAAATAAATGAAAATCCTTATAAATTGCAAAATGAAAAATAGAAGTTATATTTTCAAAATCAAATTAGCTTATTGAGAATGAATGACTTATCCATGATCAAACTAATTTTATATTCGTAAATGTTGAATTTTAATCCCACTAATTTCCAAATAATCATAAAACCAAATCTCATAGAAATTGGGGAAATTAGAACCCAAACAAACTAAAACATGTGTTCTTTTAATCTCCATAACATCCAATTGTGTGTAAATTTAATATATGGATTTTAATGAAATACACAAATTAAGTTAATGAAAGTCAAAGCATGACCATGAATATTTAAAAGATTTCAACAAGCTTAAACTAAACATTAAAAATATTAAAGTAATCTAAGCAAACAAACCAAAGACTAAGATTATTTACGCTATTGTTTATCAGACAATCCACTTGAGCGGACGCAAGCCATATCTCCCTAGCTCAATGTGAGTCTAGAAAAAATAAGACAGGATACAAATGCATTTCCTAGATCTACTTAAGGATTGAGTACTATATGTCTTACCTTTCACTTCGCTATCCTTTCTCTTGAATGTTGTTCCACGTCTCACGGTTGTCAGATCCAAGCTGCAAGACCTGTCAAGACAAGAAACAAGAGAAACAAGTAAAGGGCATCTATACAATAAGAGATCTAAGTGAATAGTTAGGCAGGTAAACTACTCAATATCATTACACACGTGAACAATATTGGTGGAAAGCATTTGTATTACTGTAAAAATAGGGAATTACATAGCAGAGATGTAGAACTACAACTAAGGCTTAACGCTGCAACCCTTCTCCAACAGAGCCATTTTCCATTTCCTGCTAAGGAAGCTTGAGTCTCTTAAGGATGAGTAGAGATATCTCAAGAGTGATTTCACCAGCATGTATACGCCATAGAGTTCCTCCTTTTGGAGAGGGGTAGAGCTTCTCTTATATAGGACTAAGTGGATAATGTATGGATAGAATAGGTTGAGATATGGTAGGAGAGAGATAGGGGATCCTCCCAAGGTGTTAGGAATCAAGCACCAACTCCTCTAGAGGCCAGGGATAAGGCCCCAAGTCAGTAGGTTTCGAGAAGAACCTCGAAGAAGCTATTTTTTCCCATTAACTGACTTCGTCGCACCGTACAATGAAGCAAGCTGCGACGTCGCATATTGCATGAGTGCAACCTATGACGACATCTCAAAACCTGGTACAACTGGTACAAATTCTCCCAGGTTAATTACTCAGTGAAGATATCTTCAGGGGTGTATACACTGAATCTCATGATGGATAGATTTTGGGTGTTACAGAATGCCCCCCAAAGCATGAAGTTGTTGAAGATAGACTGGTGAAGTGCTTTGATAGAAGAAATTGAAATAGACTTGTCGGGAAAAGGACACTGCTGCAGTACAACTGACTCTAAACTAACAATCTCATATGAAGTACAACATGGTTGCCGACCAATACAATGCAGATCTATGGTAGTAATGACCAACTGAACACAATCATGGCTACTAGACACAAGCGTAGATCCATGATGAGATGATAACACAGCCACGACCAATACAAATGTGGATCCGTGTAATATAACTCAATACAAACTCCATCGCAACCTGGGAAAAACATGACTTCCCAGGGTCTTCAAGCTGAACCCGCAATGATACGAATCTATCCATGTGATTACAAATGTCTTGATGTCGAACATGGTAGAAACCACTTGATTACTGGCCATTGATGTAAACCATTAAGAAGTGTGAGAGAGATCACCTTTGATGTAAACCATTAAGAAGTGCGAGGGAGATCACCTTTGATTTCAATGATTCCCAAGGTATCACAGTACATATTATCAAGTGTGAATAAATGATTTGAAGTCGAACGCAAGACGAAATATTTCAATCAAGAGTCAATGATCTAAACTCATGTTGAAAGCGAGGTAACCTGCCATTGAGGCATGCAGGGCCAAGGTACTTGATTGATTTCTAGATTCAATCCTTGGATGATGAGTTGAAGTCAACAAGGATGAATCCATCAAAGGAGGGCCATGATGAATCCCCCATCAATCGACAAGAAACATGACAAAAATGTATAGAGTAGATCAGATGGTACAGTAACATGCAAGACTGACTCAGAGTAGACCAACATGATGGCGGGTGTACTGATTACAGATGATAAATGATGGGACATATTCTTGAACATGGGCATGGCATGACTTGGCAGTATTGACATGACGAGTGCGACACAAATTTCTAAGGTGACTGATGGTGGAAGCTTTCTTTGAATGATTCAAAAGAGTAACAAGACTCAGGAAATAAGTGGAACTCGAGGACAAACGGATGATCCAAGTGCTGTATGCAAATGCAGATGAGTGCCATGTTCAAGAACGACTACATACTGCCACTAAGAAGGTACGTAACACAAAAGCTTTCCTTTTTACCCATCATGAACGATGAGTGCCTCATGTGTTTTTTATGAGCTTGATGAAGGTAACCAGATGCTTGGTATAGCTCATCTCATAGATGATTCCAATCCCAAATATTTTTCGAACCTAGGATAGGAGGGGTTGATCCCATGGCGGGCCTTTCAATGTGAGATTTTAACGAGTCCATAGAAGGTAAACTCGGTTGTCATTTCATGTTTAGAGAGTCTGAAAAGATCTAAAGAAGACTCCAATGGTCCTTTTTCGTAAAGTTAGCCTCATAGCCCGAAAAAGGGTAAAACAACGTGGGAGAGGACTCTTCTAGTCATGATTGGCAAGAGTATACATTTTTTGTAGCTAGTGCCCTCTTGTCTGAAAAAGGGGTAAACTATCACCAAGAAGACGACCATTCAAATTCTTTTACAAGCATGAACACGACAAGTTCGCTTGGCAATCTTTTCGTATTTTGAGAGCCTGAAAAGAGATTAAAGGTAGACTCCGGGGGGTTCCTTTTCCGTAGGAGTTTAACGAGCCCGTAAAAGTGATAAATTGTAACCCGGTAATGTATTCTCATAGTTTCAAGAGCACGAGAAAGAACAAAGAGTAAGCTCATTAATTGCAATCAATGAAAAAACGGGTAAATGACAAAAACTCACAAGGGGTGTTCATACCTGAGATGACCATTCCAATATGAAAATGGCATAGAAAGGCACTTCACAACTCCTACACACTCGGGAACTAGGTCAAATAGTCAACCAAACATTCAAATACAATAAAACTGATCCAAACTATAGGAAATAGCATAACGACATCAAATATTTAAAAAAGGAATATTCCATTTGTTTTATAAATAGAAATAACAACCAAATATAGTCACCAATGTTCTATTTGCCAAATTTGGGAGGAATAGTGCCATTTGCTGCTAGATCTTCACTTGTCGATTCTGGGAGCTATGATCAACCATTTCACCTGTCGTCAGGAACAGATAACCCTAAACTTTAGCCAGCAAAATCGTAGTGGTTTACAATTTTGATTTCCATTTATTTTTTTGGGTTTTGGCTTGATATGGGAAGGTCCATTACGCCCTCGGCTCGTCGCAGTTGGCCCTTTCGGGAACTGTGACGAGACTGAGTCATCGCAAATGGAATATAGATGGACTACAACGACGTCACCCTGTTTGCAAAAATGGGGTGCGACAATGGTGACGTCCATCCCCAAACTCAAACAAAACTCAAAAGAAGGACTTTCAGTGGGTGAAGCAAGTCCTAACATTGTTAAACACTTCCTGTTGACAGGTTCCAAGCATCCAAAATGGTTTTGGAATGGCGGGAAAGGGAACATGAGTTAGATGATGAACAAGCTGCGAACGATCCACATTGTGTGGAAGCTTTGGGAAACTGTGGGCTTCTCAAGTTCTTCCGCATTTAGGGGATGAGATACCAACTTCCACTACTGAACCTTATGCTCCAATGTTGGGATGAGGCCCAGCAGTACTTCCTAATCAGTGAGCATGAGCTTCACATATATGTCAAGGACATCTATTTTTTGACTGGTTTGTCCCGAAGGGGGGACAATGTGACACTCATTGGATCATGTGGGAGTGATCGAACCACAAAAAATTTGATCCGACAGCATTGTGGTCATAATGCCCATGCATCTAGCGGGAAGATTTGCATTAAAGATGTATGGGAGCGCCCATTGCGGGTCATTTTATTCACCATTACGAGGATGGCGGGGAGTCAAGCTCCTCACCTAGCCACCAGAGCATAGATGCTTTATGTGGAGGACTGTTTGTCTCCAAAGATATTCAACTGGTGCGAGGGGGTCCTCACAAACGTGCGAGCTCAGCTGACAAAGTGTCGGAAGGAAGAGCTCAAACAGTTCGGCTATGGTTCTATTGTGATCTCATTCTTGCTGGAACGGGTTCCCCTTTTCGTCCTCAGGTACCACTAGAGGATAGGGACCTCAGAGATCCACACATGGATAGGTGGAATGATGTGATGGCTTGACATGGTGGGGGTCCTATCATCGGATTCCCTCCTGAGTTCTTCACTTGGCTGGCAAGCCAGTTACTGATGGTGGAGGACTTTCCATATAGTGGCACTGACTTCACAGATGACCTAGACTTGTCGCTGCCTAAGGGAGCAGCATGGGGAGACTTCAGTAAGAAAAAACAACCCTTGAACATTTTAAGTTTTGTGCATTTATGATTTTTTTGATATAGTGTTGATAGGTGAACAACATGTGTGTGCAGATGTGGGGCCTATACGACCAGTGGGGACCTCTCTTCTGGCTAGGAGAGATAGAGGAGAGGGAACGATGGTGGATCCAGCTGTGCATGCTTCCATCATGGAGATGGATAGAGTCTATGCCAACCTGAGTGGGTTGACACTAGCTTTTCCTGAGCCGACTGTAGATGAGGTGCCGCGGCCCAGGTAGGTGCACATGGTTGGAGCGACTGTGTGCTTCAATGCACTGCTTCGTAAGGTTGCGATAGCAGTGGACTGTTTCTAGACTCAATCGTCTAGGGATGCTAGACCACCTAGGGTTGTATGGGCCAGGCAATAGGCCACATGTTGTTATTGTGTGTGTACTAAGATCTTAGAGGCCTCAGATTTTGTACTACTGAAAGCTGTGAAGCTTCAGATTTTGTAGAGACTTACTGAAAGCTATCGAGCTTCAAATTTTTGTATCAGCACTACCTTTTTGAGATTCTATATATATATAAACAGTCTGGCGATTTATACATTATGTGTTTCAAACAATAATGATGTGATCTTGTTTTATATGCTTGTTTCTATACAGTGCATTATTTACATGTTATGAGTATCATGTGTGTGTGATGTACCAATCCAGAATGAAGTTGGCCATCGAGTCAACAACTGTGTTTAACTCTCATGGAATGTGCAGGTATTGAATGGTTTCAAACGAACTTTCCAAGAGATGAACCCATCTAAAGAGACGGATTAGGGTAGGATCACAGATAGTGTAAACCCGGTTAAGATGGGAAACCACCAGTTGAGAATCCATGTGGATTGACAATGTGGTTCATACCCAAGGAAATTGCATTGGTTAAGGTTCCAACTACCGAGAGATACTCTGCGGCATTATTGGTTGTGAATCCAAGGCAACTTCCTCCTGAACTGATGAGCTCACCTGTTGGGGAATACAGTACCCAGGATGCCGAGGCAAGGTTACGGGTATGCCAGATGGCGCCGTCCGTGAATCCATAGCATGTTGCCATCTGCACACGCAGACAGAACATGGTATGAGAATTGAAAATAAGATCTAAAGACACTCGAAAACAAGTGTGCCACACCACACAAAAACACACAAGCACGCCATGTATAGTATATACAAGAAAATCTATGCATGAGAGGGTTAGGCATAGTACCTCTTCAGGTAAAGCCCATTATGGGGTTCACCCAAAGATATTCCGTCATAATCTTCAAGATTGTAAGCTCCCTTTTCCAAAGCACGTTTGACGATGTAAGGTCCGTGCCACATGGACTCGAACTTTCTTGCTCCTTATTTGTCATGCTTCTGGTCGTATGTGAGGACCAAGTCACCTTCGTTGAAGATACGGGGTTCAACTGACTTTTCATATTGAGCTTTGATGTGTTTCTTGTGTGCTTCATTAGCAAGAGCAGCATCTCGACGAGACTCATCAAGTTTTGCTAAGTACAGGAAACATTCTTCCTCGGTAGTAGTGTTAGGAAGAAGTTCGACAACGAGTTGCAGAGATGGAATTTCGCACTCTATAGGAAGGACACCTTCCAATCCATACACCAGTTGGAAAGGAGTGAAACCTATGGTGGTTTTAATGGAGGTTCTATAGGCCCATAATGCTGAAAAGAGCATATTATGCCAGTTGGACTTGTGCATACCTACCATCCGTTGGACCATAGTTTTCAAGACCTTCTTAATGGCCTCGACTTGTCCATTGGACTATGGGTAGTAAGGTGTTGAGTTTTCATGTTGAAAACCCAATCTATCACTTAGTTCATCAACCATATGGTTCTGAAAGTGAGAACCGTGATCAGTAACTATAGCCTGAGGAACTCCAAACCGCGTTATTACATGATTGAACATGAAGAGTGCGGCGGTTCTGCCGTCGTTTTGGTATGTAGGCATTGCCTCGACCCACTTTATGAAGCAATCCACAACTACGATTATGTAACTATGCCCCCTGGTCGAGATAGGCTTATAATGCATTAAATCGATGCCCCATTTTGCAAAGGGGCCCATGGTAATAAATAGGTGTAACGGGGCGGGATGGGTGCGCTTCTTCATATGGAAGTGTTGGCATGGCAGACATCTTTTCATGACCTCAATATAATCTTTGAAGATAGTAGGCCAATAATATCCTCCGTACAAAATCTTCTGGGCTGTAGCCATCCCAAAGAGGTGACTGCCACATGCCCCAGCGTGACAGTCATTCAGAACCCGTTCATCCTCATCATGAGTTAGACAACGTCAAAGAATGGAATCGATGCCACGGTGGTACAAAGTATCACTGATGATCAGATAATACTTTGCATGGTCATGAATTCGATGACGGTCATCGGAGGAGAGTTGAGGGTTGAAGCATTGGGTCTGAAGATATAAAGAAATATCTCCATACCATGGATCGGTGGTACTGATGAGGAACAATGATTCATCTAGAAAAGAGTCATTGTGCTCAAATTTTACATCAGAATGGGGAAAGTCACAGATCAGGTCAACAAACACCAAGGAATTTTTGGACTTAGCTTTCTCGAAAAGAAGATCGAATTCTTGCAGTATCACGATCCAGAGTGAATACTTGCCCCCAAGCACCTAACGTGTCAGTATGTGGTACATGGGATTCGAGTTTGCAATGATGGTGGTGGTGCAGACTATGATGTAGTGTCGGAACTTTTGGACAGCAATGACCGCCGCGAAAGCAAGTTTTTCGACATGTGAATATCTAGTTTCAGTGTCAGTGAGACCCTTACTTGCATAGTATATTATATGTTCCTGGGTGTTTTGATCCTCCTGTACCAAAACCATGGCGATAGTGGTAGCAGAAGCAGCAAGATATAATATGTAATCTCGGAAATAATTCGGCGGTTGGATTATGGGGGCATGTGTGATGGCATGTTTGATGTTGTTGAAGGATTTTTGAGCTTGATTGTCCCAAATGAACGTGACATCATTCTTAAGAAATCTCATATACCTCTTAGTATTTTCCACGAAATGACAAACAAAACGTCTTAAATAAGTCGCCTTCCCTTGGAGACTTTGAAGTTTCGTCATAGTGGTGGGAGGTGGGACGTTGACAATGGCCTCCACCTTTAAGGGATCAATGCGGATCCCATCCTTCGAGACTATAAATCCTAAGAGGCGTCCGCACTCAATGCAAAAGATACAGTTGTGAGGATTCAGATGGATTTTGTACCATCTGCATCTGAGAAAAATGGTCGTCAGATGATCCATGTGGAACTCATGCTAATTTGAATGAGAAGGGAGGTCGTCTAGGTAAGGTTCCACAAAGTCCTTAATATCATGGAAAGCATACGACATGGCTCATTGGAATGTGGCGCCAACGTTTTTAAGGCCAAATGGGAGTTTGCGATATGCAAACATCCCCCAAGGACATATAAAATCCATCTTATGTTGGCCGGCTGGGTTGATCTCAATCTATTTGTAACCAAAAAAGCCATCCATGAATGAAAATATGACGCTTCCGAAACAAATGTCGATAATCTGGTCAATGAATGGGGTCGGGTAGTTCTCCTTTGGACAAGCCTTGTTAAGGTCCCGATAATCGACACAAACGTGAATTGTGCCTTGCTTTTTGTTCACAGGGATGACATTTGAGACCCATTCCATCAACAAGACAGGATAAATGAAACCATCCTTTAAGAGTTTTTCAATCTCTGTCTTGATCGTTGCAGTCTTCCGAGGGTGTACTGATCGCAACTTTTGACATACATGTTTGATGTGGGATAGGTTTTTATTTTGTGACAAACAATTGCAGGGCTATCCCAGGCATCTCCTCATAGGACCAAGTGAATACGTCTCGAAATCACTTGAATAAGGCCATACCCATAGCTATTTCTTTAGGGGAACACTTCTGGCCTATGTGAATGTATTCCACTAAACCAGGTTTTACCGAGATGTTTACCGGGGTGGTAGGCTCAATGTTGGCCAAGTTACCCTTAGTGTCCGAAAGACATGTAAGTACGGGGGATTGGGGGAATGGGTAGATATCCGGTGAAAATATGGCTTGAATGTTGTTCTCTATGTACTCCAAAGGTGGAAGAAAAGAGGACCTATGGTGAAGGTCATTCCACGGGCCATCATCAACATTCATAACTTCCATGATGGACTCATCTAAATGAAAAGTATGAAGTAAGAGGTTGGGTAGGGATGATGCCCGTTGTAGAGAACAAGATAGGGAGGCCATGGTTAGGTGGTCCTCCATTGCTAATTGGATAGCCTCGTAAATACGTTCAGCGGGTGAAAGAGGCATTGCATCTCCAATCAAGTGTGTTGTGGCTTCGTCCGGTACAAGCCAAGTATCAGTAGAGCAAGATGAAATATCCACGGAGATCATGTTCACTAAGGAAACATGATTAGGGCGGTCCGAAATGGAAAAAACGCCCATCAGAGATGAATCTTTCGAAAGGCCAACCCCTATACTCTCATACTTTTTTGACATTTGTCCAATGGAAGGAACATGGTCACCAGGACAAGTAGTAGTGTCCGGCGTGCAAAAATCTAATTGGTCAATGGTAACAATTCATCCTTGGTGGGGAATTGCACCATCCGGAAGACTAAAGAAGCTACCGCCTGCATGGCATAAAACCAATTTCGACCAAGCAAGAGATTATAGTCTATTGGGGAAGAGACCACTTCCACATTGATGGTTATGGTCTTTCTTCCTAGCTCGACTGCAAGAGATTGTAAGAGCCCATGAGGTTGAAAGCCACGCCCGTTGAATGCTTTCAACGTGGTGGGAGAACGATTCAATTCGGGAGAGCCGATGGCTCTCCAACAGGAGATCGACATGATAGACGTAGAGGCGCCTTCATCTAGAAGGGTACGATGGACAATTTTCCTAGTGAGGTTTGTAGCTACTTGAAATGCGAGCTAATGTGAAAGCCTCAGCTTGAAATGGTCAAGTCGGAACATGATGGTATTCGAAGAATCAGGGTCAATTGCACCGATTGCTGCGAGGAGAGTTTTACGTTGATTGGGACAATTCTGCAAAACTTCCAGCGTGGACATGGTGCAAGGGACTTGTGCCAAGTATTCTACAATATTGTAATTCTACGCCACCTGAGCATTAGGATTAAAAAAAGCTTATCTAATCGTGCCCTTGGGCGGTCGCAATATCGAATCAAGGAATGGCCTCTCAATGGTGAGAAAATTTGATGGTATAGTGCCATCAGGTAAGGAGTTGGAATCTTTTTTAGCATTACGCCCAACAGGTTCCTTTGAAGGAACCATTTCATATGATCGTGAGTGAGTGTTCAAATTGATCGTCTCATTTCGCACCATGAGAACATGCGCAGTATTGGATGATTCCGCCTGGAATGGGGGAGGTTGAGCAATCATTTGCTGGTTTTGAGCGGGAAACGGGTCATTGAGGACTGTGGGAGTGGGTTTACCCCTAAGAAACTTTTGGAATTCGTCTCTATGGGGACACTCTTTAGAGAAGTGATCATCTCCACACAGTAAATAGGGATATTTTAGCTTCCATTTTTGTTTGGCGTCATCAGGAGTGCTCTTTTGTTCCTGCTGGGAAGAAGATTTCTTAGGTTTTCCCTTGTTTTTCTTCTTACTGCCAGACTTCTGAGGTGAAGCTGATGAGACAAAATTCACTTCTTCAGTAGCAGGAGCGGATGACTTGGTGGTGCTGATACCAGCCTATGTTGGTAATGGGGATGAACCCCGGGGGTTCAAAGAACCAACAATTTGATGAGGAGGATGGGTGTGAAGGGATCCGATGATTCCATCGGCTTGGGGTCCCTTAAGTGGTTTCACAGGATCGTTAGTGTTACAAGGTGCGTCAGGAAGAATATCAAACAAATTTCCAGATTGAGTGTAGACTAGGTCTAGTACATGGGCACTCGCGATGGCTTGTTCTTCGGTGACAATACCTCGCATGGAAACATCTCTTGCTATGACAAGGATGAGTGACTTCGTAAACCAGTCTGTTAGGAGTTGATCTGGAATGGGAGCTTTGATGAGACGACGTCTCCTTTGCCACTCATGGATATGATCAGAAATATGAGTAGCGGTATTCTGATGGAGTGAGGTTAAAAGATTAGTACCAGTTTCATACTGTATAGGCAGCTAGAAATGAGTCAAAATGTTCATGGCAAAAGAGCCAAAATTAGGAAAAGAGTGGGGTGGAAACTCAATGTACCATTTCGTAGCCGAACCGGTGAGAGTCCTTTGAAACAATATAAGATGAATTGAGTCATCCATTAAGGAATTAGATGAACACCATAAATGGCAAGTCATCACGTGGTTTTTAGGATCTTCACCCGGCTTGCCGTCAAGTTTCGGGATATCAAACGGAAGTTTCACCGGATTAGGTGGCCAATTAGTTCCATGGTAAATGGGGTTGTTGGTTAAATGAGATAGGTCAGGTAGGTCCAAGGTATCTAGAAAGGTCAGTTGTGGATTAGGCTGCGCGTATTGATAATACAGATAAGGCGTGTGAGGACCAGTATGACCGTATGGTGTACCAGGAGGAAACTAGCCATAGGGGGGTGTGCCGCCCAGACCGTAAGGGGGTCCACCACCTTAAGGTGGTCCATTACAATAAGGTGGGGGTCCACTTCCACCACCGGGAGGAGGTGGAGGTCTAACGCCACCAACGGGAGGAGGTGGGAGTCCATAACCGTAATAAGGCGGTCCACCACCGCCTCTGCCTGGAGGGGGTGGTGGACCACCTCCACCTCAAGAAGGATAGGGTCCCCCACCACCTCCGTCGTCGGAAGGATGAGGGTATTCACCACCACCACCGCCACCATAGTAATTAGGTCCTCCTCCACCATAATAGGGTGGTCCCCGCCGCCTCCACCTGGAGGGGGTGGTGGAATATTCCCACCACTGCCGGAAGGGTGAGGGACATGGTTGGTAAAATGAGGTGGGCCTCTACCAAAGTTAGGTGGGGGCCCGTTGCCTCCAGTAGGAGTTGGGGGAGGACTGATCGAGGGTGGGGGTGCTTGAGGGATAGTTGGTAGGGGTCTGTGTTGCAACACAGGCTGTTGTCCCCATAGAGTGTATGGATTCCCGGGATAAGGTATCCTGTATTGTGCGTTTTTAGGATTAGATTGGCCCAGCGCAGGGTTAACAAAACCTGGATACGCTTGACTCCATGAGGGTAGGGTTACATTGGATGGCCCTCCAACATGAGAGAATCCCATGGTGGATGGTCTAGTGGGTTGAGATGTTTCAACGGAAGGTCCGTTGGGGATTCCACCGCCTACATTCTGGTTAGGAAATGGGGGTTTCCCCCCAACCACAACAGGCTGACCACTATTCAAAGGTTGAACCAACCTAGGTTGTTGATTAGCTACCATAGTAATAACGTTACCAATGAGATAATCCAGAGGAATGGAATATCCTCCCCTTGAATTTTGAGGTGGGGGAGGAGCTGGTAAAGTAACTGTGGTAGTAACAGGTGTGTTGGACTGTTGTCCTTCCACTGGTTGGAATACTTGAGGTGCAGGACTGGACTCTTGCGAGGGTTGACCAGTCTCATTAATGGTCAGGTTGTGGGGAGATTGTTCCGGTGATCCAAAAGATATTGGATGATCTGGGATGGGTCGATAAGGGCGTAACGATGGGTCTTCAAAACTTCGTTGGAGACTTGATTGCCAAAACTTCTCAGCCATGAAACAAAAGTGAGCTAATTGGACATGATAATAAGTTAAAGGGTCGTTCGGAGTGGTCCCACTGTGTGGGGATGCGATGGAAAAATGAGCCATTGGGTGACCAGTAGAAGATGTCCAGTAAGATGCTAGAGGACCAACAACTGTAGGGTCATCTTGGGGTCGGTCTATCCATTCCAACGATCCAGGTTCTCCCGAGATGACGGGAGAAAGGTCTTGGAAAGTGGGGATTTGTGCTCCTTCATCCTGCGGGGAATGAGAGGCAGGTGAGTCCGGAGGAGTTTGTGGAAACAAAAGTACTCCAACGTTCAGAGTGGGGTTTTCCACTTCAGTGACTATGACCGTGTTACGTTGATCCATTCTTACCTTTGAAATAATGTTAAGATCCTAGTGGGTGGACTTCACTAACATCGCGAGGTTTTGGTGTAACGGTTCGTATCATTTGGTATCAGAGCCTCCACCCAGGTTCAAGTCACAGAGCGGGTGGCAACGCCGGCATTGCAGTGTTTTCCTGGGGATCGTACGACGCAAAGGGGACACCACCGTACGGGCGCACATCCAGCCCAGAGTCTAGACTGCGGAGCATGGTGGGATGTTAAGATCCTAGTGGGAGGCCTTCACTAACATCTCGAGGTTTTGGTGTAACGGCTCGTATCAAATAACCTCCGCGTTAAGGGGATATTCGGGTGATAAGTTTAAGATCCTATAGGATCTTCTCTAGGGAAAATACTCCAGAGCATCAGGAAAGTCAGCCAGAGTGGCTGAAATAGCGTTTCTCCTAAGCATAAGCTAAAAAGAAAAGAAGTCCAGAAAAACCTACTCAAACTAAGGCAACAAGCAGACTTATGCAACAGAGTGGATTCAAAAGTCTGGAACCTCACGACATTGTCAAGGCATTGCAAACAGCAATATACTGCAGGGTCCAACAATATGACGCGACAAAGAGGATTGGGACCATACCCTTGCCTGCATACCCGATTACCTAGATAGTACGTGCGTGCTAATCTCCCTGAGTGTTGTTCTCGGTGTATTGCTTTGCCAAGATGGACAAATGGTTTACTTAGTTGGTTTGAGGAATCCTAGTGGTGTCTCCCGATATATGTAAGGTACGTGGGATCTCAAATCCATAGTGGTGTTGTCTAATGCACAACCGTTCGGCAAGAGACCTTCCGATATACTATCGAGTACGTGATACACCCTTCGATATACGCCAAGTACGAATTATGGTACTTGGTGGGTACGTGAAGGAGCTCGATATATCGATAAGTACGTGGAAGACTACAATACCCCCGGGATACATTGCTGGAAAATAACGATAGCTGCCACGCTTAACGACGCCGGAAGACATCTCTAACTTACACACAAGTTGCTAAACATTTTACCTAGTTCTACCGTTAATTTTATCTTGGACAGTTAGGTGAATGCATGAGGTGAGTACATAATCGGAAGCATAATGCAAGTACTAGCTATATGCATGAAATATTCTTTTCTTTTAATGAATTCTAGCTACACGAAGAAGAAATCTTTTTCTTTCCGACGAGATTGCCAAAACAACACAATGCAACAGTTGCCAATTCAAACAAGCTTGACTATGAAAGTATTCTTTTCCTTTTTCAACGAAACACAAAAAATCACAACACTACTATCCAAATCACAACATTTTTCCTTTTCTTTTTCTTTTCAAAACAAAAATGATACTAGGTAATGAAAAGAGAGAATTCTAAGATGGAGTATGCAAGCTTTTCAATTTCACTTTCAATGGCCTAAAAGCAATGAAAAATAAAAAAATGCACCTATCTTTCCCTAGCATGGAAATACTTTTGCAAAATTGGAAGTGTAGCTTGAGTCTTTCAAGAAGATGAGTGATTCATATTTTAAGAAAAACACAAACGATCATACACTCATTCAATTTTCCAAAAGATTGATAAACGAAACATTCCAATGCAAGAACGTTTTTCTTTCAAAAACACTCAATAAATGATGGGAAAGAAGCACTTTTTGAGTTTTCGATAGATGCATCAAAGAATAAACTTGATAACAATTAAGCTTTCAGATCTAAATGAATGAAAAGAAAACACTACTTGCAACACTCAGTGCACTCAAAAAACTCAAGAAAAGACAAGCACTCAATCAAGCTAAAAGACACACTTAACTCAAAATCAAGTAGTAGCAAGCAAAGCTCAAAAAATAAATGTAAATGAGGTCTGGAGGCTGATCTAATGCAATGACCAGATCAGGGATGGAAGGAAGGGAATGCAAGGGTGAGCGGATGAAGGTGGAGGAGACAAGAGTACCCACCACTACCAGTCCTTAGACTTTTCCAAAACGGAACCCAAAATAAATCCAAACAAAACCAAAC
Organism: Larix kaempferi; assembly: GCA_027924585.1. Taxonomy (NCBI): domain Eukaryota; kingdom Viridiplantae; phylum Streptophyta; class Pinopsida; order Pinales; family Pinaceae; genus Larix; species Larix kaempferi. Next base: position 23,483,198 of record BSBM01000401.1, on the reverse strand, counting down.
ACTCAATACATGAATCAAGGAATGGGATCTCTGGGTAGATCTTGTAGCATAGAGGGAGTTCATACAACAAACCAAAGTTCAGAAATGGAAAATGGAGAGGGGATGCTTGCATGCCAAATTTTGACAAATCGACGCACTCTGTGCTTGTACATAGTGCGACGTCGCAGTCCACCAATGCGGGAAGTGTGACAATGTTGTAGTATACCAATAAAAAGGTTGCGATGAGTGACTAATATGTAAAGAACAGAGGCCAGAAATGACATAGTGTCGCTATGTTTCCACTAACCAGGTGCAACGGGCAAGATCTAAGTCCAAAAATGAATCAGATCTCCAAGCAATGAACTATGGAATGGTTTGGAAATGAGTAGTATAAACTCAGAGGAAGCAAATCAGAGTCCTCAAGATGAAGATCTGATAGTGAAATCAACTCATGAGGCAAATGACAAATGGAAGGATTGTGTCTAGCAATCAACTGAAAATGACTCTCAGTCAGTTACAAAATCAGACATAATATTCCCCAGTATGGTTGCCAGATTTGTTTATCGGACATTCCACTCGAGCGGACGCGAGCCAGATTTCCCTAGCTCAATGTGAGTCTAGAACAAATAAGACAGGCTACAAATGCATTTCCTAGATCTACTTAAGGATCAAGTACTAGATGTCTTACCTTTCACTTCGCTGTCCTTTCTCTTGAATGTTGCTCCATGTCTCATGGTCATTAGATCCAAGCTGCAAGACCTGTCAAGACAAGAAACAAGAGAAACAAGTAAAGGGAATCTATACAATAAGAGATCTAAGTGAACTGTTAAGCAAGTAAACTACTCAATATCATTACACACATGAACAATATTGGTGGAAAGAATTTGTATTACTGTAAAAATAGGGAAGTACATAGCAGAGATGTAGAACTACAACCAAGGCTTAACACTGCAACCCTTCTCCAACAAAGCCATTTTCTATTTCCTCCTAAGGAAACTTGAGTCTCTTAAGGATGAGTAGAGATCTCTGAAGAGTGATTTAACTAGCATGTAGACACCATAGACTTCCTCTTTTTGGAGAGGGGTAGAGCTTCTCTTATATAGGACTAAGTGGATAATTTATGGATAGGATAGGTTGAGATATGGTAGGAGAGAGATAGGGGATCCTCCCAAGGTGTTAGGAATCGAGTACCAACTCCTCTAGAGGTCAAGGATAAGGCCCCAAGTCAACAAGTTTCGAGAAGAACCTCGAAGAAGTTATTTTTTCCCATTAACTGACTTAGTCGCACCCTGCAATGAAGCAAGCTGCGATGTCGCATGTTGCATGAGTGCAAGCTGTGACGACCTCTCAAAACCTGGTACAACTGGGTACACATCCTCCCAGTTTAATTACTCAGTCAAGATATCTTCAGGGGTATATACATTGAATCTCATGATGGTTAGATTTTGGGTGTAACAACTATTTACATTATGATCTAGGCATGCAAAAGTGAAAATAAATCTCTATCAAGATCAAATATCAAACTAATGCAATGTCCAAAATCATGATAGAAGAAACCACAAGATCAATCACAATCCTAGAATGAAGGTAGTCAACCAGCCATCATCTCAAATAATTAATTTGTGCAATGAATACCAAATATAGGTGGGACATGTGAGGAACAACATAGTAAATTAACCACCAAGATCATGGAACCAGATCAAATGGGTCAAAAAATCAAAACAAGCTAGAAATCAATAAAAATGGAAACAATCCAAATAATTATTCAAATCATGCAGTGTAATCTCATCCGCGGGATCAAAACGAAACAACGGTTAAAATTAAACATGCGGAATCAAAGTTGCAGAAGCTTTCTTTTTGCAAATATATACACATCCTACCCGCAATCCGCAATTTGTGGGTCAACATCACTCTTCCTTCAAATAGTGAAGTGATCGCATTGACGCAATCTTCGACTGATCCCATCAGTCCTTTAGAGACTGATGCATCTGTCCCTGAAGTCTTCTGCATTACTAGTTAGGATGTTTCTGAAGTGGGGGGCACTTCATCTGTGCCGAGTGAACCCCTACCAAGCTCTAAGATCATTTCCTTTGATTGGAATAGTCTAACTGGGATTTGCTTTTCTTCTTTTGCACCTTTCCAGATAAAGGTTGATATGGGAAACCATGCGGTTCATCGATGTATTATAGATGAAGGATCCTCTGTTAGTAATTTATACCCTTATACTTGGAGAGATTTAGGTTTTCCAAACCTTGTTCTAGATGTTAATTGGTCGTTGAATTTTGATAAAAGACCTAGTGAACTGTTGGAATTCTTCCCTCAAGTACCCGTTACTTTGGGTGGAAAAACAGTCCTAGTTGATTTTATGGTTTTAAGGGACCCTATGGATTTTGATATGATCCTCAGGCGTGATTACGTATATGCTATGTAGACTATGGTGTCTATACTCTTTCGTGTGATGCATTTTCCTCACAATGAAAGCATTGTCACTATCGATCAACTTATAGTTGTTGATTCCTCTTATTACCCAACTATAGACTAAGTATGTCCCCCGTCGGTAGGAACTACCATGTCACAATCAAATTATGTGGCATATTGTTCCTTGATTCTAATTGCTACTGAGAAGAAGCCTTTGAATTCATGCTTACCTTCTCGGGACTGGGTCTTGGCAATTGACCAGGCGATAACTCCATAGTAATGTTTATACATGCGTTCTATTTGGGATGATATACTTCCGTCTGATGAAGTTTTATTATAGTATATAATGCAGTATGCCATTCATTTGGACATTGATCCACCATTGAGCATTCTTCCACCTTTTCTTCGAGCTCATTAAAAACAGTGAGGCTACAATCATTCTTCCACCTTCACTTCAAGCTCATTAAAAAAAATAAGGAATTTATGAGCATTCTTCTGTATCTCCTTTGAGATCGTTAAAAACAGTAAGGAGGTCATGAGTTTACTTTTTTGGGCTCATTAAACCTTTACAGAAAATATTTTATGGAGTTCTCTCTAAGCTCTTGTTAGACTCTTTAAATATGACAAGATTGTCGAGCATACTTGTTCTCTTCAGAATCGTTAAAGGAATTGAAGGAACATCCACTTAAGTATAAGTTTACCCATTTTATGGAATTTTGTGGATTAACTACGAAAAAGGTATGCTCTAGTCACTTGTTGCTAGAAGAGTTCTTCTTCCATTGTTTTATACTTTTTCGGGGGACGAGACTAACTAGACGAAAAAGGACTTTTGGAGTTTTCTTTAGGGTTTACAGACTCTCGAAACATGAAAACACCAATGAGCATTCACCTACTCGGGCTCGATGTGAAATCCACGAGAGGTGTATAGAGGATGGTTTAAGTTTTTCTGACTCTTTCAACAAGAAAACACCGCCGACTAACTTGGGCTCGATACTAAAATCCACGAGTAAGTGTATGGAGGATTGTTTAAGTTTTTCAGACTCCGTAAACAAGAAAACACCAGTGAGCATAAACCGATCCAGGTTCGATATTAAAATCCATGGATCAGTGTTATAGAGTATTCGTCTATCTCTTCTTCGAACTCTGTAAAAAATGAAGGTCCCCAGTCTTCCTCCCATGGGCTTGTTAAACTTTTACATGGTTGGACCTATTGCGTTTTCTTTCTTGGACTCATTAAAACAACAAGAAGGACATTCTTTTACCAAAAATAATAAGGGAAGGGAAGTATATCTACATCTTTGTCAGTTTCAAAGGCAAATAAGTCAGTCATGTCCTTGAACACAGCTCCTGTTTGAATCTATCATTCAGTTGGGTTTCAGTTTTTTACCTATGGGGTAAGCCTGATCTCAGAGTTTGTTACTCCTCCAATTGGTTTGTTGGTAGGCGGTTCAATGAGGAAATGTCGCAGTACTGTCGAGGCTATGACACATCAGATGAGGTCACGGAAGGAATATTTTGGGTTAAAGTATACCAGGGTATGCAGGTTTTTGGGTCACGTAGACCACATGTATGTAATATTGAGTCAATTGCACCGCGGTATGCAGGTTTTTGGGTCATTTGGACCAAGTCAGTTAGATATTGGGTCAATTGTCCACAGTGTCGGTTAGGAAGTCGCTAGTAAGTGGACAAACATTGTAATGGCAGAAGCCTATAAATAGATAAGAATTGTAAGTGTTAAGGGTGGAGAGATAGATGGAGATATAGAGAGAGAAGCGAGAGGAAGTGAGAAGATGATGTATGCAGGCACAGATCTATGTTTTGCTTATGGTATACGGCTGTGACAAGTAATATAATGATGATGTTTTGATACGATCTTTGTGCAATGTTGCGATATATGAATGTTGTTATATTTTCTTGATGCAATGTTTGTTTACTGTGCTATGATGAGAAATGCTACGATTAAGTAATATGTTATAACTCCATGTCGAATGTTTAAAGTTTATGTACTGCAATAGAACCCATCTGTGTAGCCACAACTCACCTCCTCCCTCGGCAGAAACATGGTTCCGTCTGCTCTTCTTGGACGCCTTGGGTGAGACCTCATCTACTCTGCAGGTGTTGCTGGGCGGGCTCGAACCTACCCGGGCCGGTTCCTAGGGAGACTGTTGTATGTGTCGACAATGAGGTAAACCCCTGTCGACTGAGGTCGCGTTGGTCAACAAATGGTTCTGTTTCCAGGACCGTGTGCAGAGTAAAAGGAGGTCATGTTGTGGCACTAGACGACGCCGGAGATACAGGGCTGGCTTGATAAAAAATTGCAAGAGTTTGATGAAGAAGAAAGTCGAAACACACGACTGACAGTAGATCACTAGCTAGGAAGGTATATTCACGACGGTCCGCATGAATGGTTTTTCTGTGAATTCCCGGTCATTCTATACGAGTGGTTGTCAAAGCTGACCTTCTAGAAGAGGAATTTCCAGGGTGGTGAGCTGACGGCATGGACCTCGGAGTTGATTCAGGAGGTACAGGAAGTCAATAATAAGGCATCACGGGCTATTGAAGTTTGGCTCGATAGCATCTTGGAGGGATATATCACTAAATTTGCGGTCGATGCGCAGAAATCCTATAGCGAAGCTGAAAGATACTTCTTCCGTGAACCTAGGGGAAGGTTTCTGCTGTTGCTCCAACTGTCGATTAAAATGCTAATCTGCGAAAAGGGTATACTAAAGATGCATCTTAATCAGTAGATAGCCTGGTGGGTGGAGGCCGTGGGTACCGCGACTGCTGGGAAACAGTATATGGAATGGTAAGGGGTAGATGGGTGTAGACCACTAGGAGAATGTGAGAGAAGCTGAGGAAGAGAGTGGTATTACAAGAGGAGGAGCAAGGTTTCAATAGGAGAAGAGGTAGAGGACAGGAGAAGGTCCTGCCGCGATCGGACCGCAAAACTGTGAAGGAAGACCACACGGGATGAAGCGACATCACAGTCCTAACAAGGACGACTAGGCTATGCCCAGGATAGAGGCAGGACCAAACCCTGGCACCAACGTACCCACACCTTCACTCACTGACTCACAAATAGCAATAAATACCACTTTGACATCGCCAAGTTTGTCACTTCCATGAAAGTTAATTGGTAGTAGTACATCGACAGGAGGAAGGAAGCCCAGAATGGCGGGAAATGATGCTAAGTTACCGTTGTTTCACAGAAGTGCAACAAACAACCCAGAACAGTATTGGTTTTTGTGTGAAGCGGTCTGGACCATGAAACAGACGACTGATGCTGATGCTAAGAAAGGATAGTTAGCCACGACTCTGCGAGGTTGTGCATTAGGTTGGTTGATGAAGTTTATTCTAGTCCCTACGGGAGCCCCAGAAAAATCGATGGATGAGATTCATGATGGGTTGATTGCTGAATTTAGACAGCCTAAGTTGGAGGCTCAATATATTATTGAATTAAAGGAAATTAAGCAGTATCCCAATGAGACGATATGGGATTTCGACAAGCGATTCAAGACGTTGATGGAAAAGGTTAGTTTCGATATGAGTGCCGTCCAACATAAAGAATGGTTTATTGCGGCACTGCTACCCCACATTCGACTGTCGCTGATGTAGCAAAACATATCGACGCCTAGCGAAGCTCTAGACATTGCAATGCAATTGGAAGCGTCACTGATTGGAGATAATGCAGTCGGTATGTCGCAGATATAGACACATCTCGCCAACCTGACTATACAGTTGCAAGATTTGAAGAAGAACAAGGAACAACGTGATGAAGTATGGTGCACACAATGCCGAGGAGAAGGGCATATGACGGACAATTGCCCGAATTTCTGTAATTATTTGGTGTCAGGTGCGCCAAACCCGTTGAATGGCGGCAATATGCTATGGTGTCGTGTTTTCCAGGTGTTTGGGCACAGTCACGATTGTTGATGTATATGTAACTTCAGAATGTATTTAACCCATGTATTTCATATATGTATACTGTACTCCTATAGAGATGGTATTATTCCTCTATACGGAAGTGTTTGTATTCCTATAGAGATGTTATTATTCCTCTATATGGAAGTGTCGTCATTTATACTGTAAGTGTCGTAACTTATACTTGATGGGTTATTAGACCACCTTGTTGGGGTCGGCCCTGTATAAGTCATGTGGGTCGAAGGGTTATTAGACCACCCTAGTGGGGGTCGGCCATGTGGGTCAAAGGGTTATTAGACCACCTAATTGGGTGTCGGCCTAATCAGCATTGTGTTATGCGGTTAAGTTGAGGCCGACCTAGTAAAGGTTATTAGGCAAGTCAAGTCAAGTATAAATAAAGTGCGGGAGGCACTCTATTTCATCATTCTATTTTCTCTCACACACTCTTTGGAGAGTGGGGCACTTGTGGAGGAGGAGAAGCTGCTGCTAGGAGATGTCTATGTCTTATGCTTGGGTTGTATCATTGCTCTATCTATCTCTGAGGAAGTTATTGGGGTTTTTCACCTTTATGGTTTTCCCCAAGTAAACTCTGTGTCTCTTGTGTGCTTGCATTATTGTGTCCATGATTGATATGTTTTAGATATGTTGTACATGTTGTTCTCTCAGTAAAGATACTAGATCATATTGAAGTAAATTCTGAAAAACTAACATGGTATCAGAGCTAGCCTGAAAGAAGGCATGGTATGGCATGTATGACACTTGTTGCACTTACGATGCTAGGGCTTGATATAGCAAAAACCAGTCATCGTAGCACTTTCTCTATAAATACATTTCGGCAAGGTTTCAAGGTCTGAAAATCGTACAGGGAAAAGCTGAGATCCCCGTGTACCTTGTGTCCAAAGGAAAATCTCTAATTAGTTGTACTTTGTGATTTATGATCTGTACAATATAGGGTTTTTTCCTCCTTCAGATCTCAGTCATAAATAGGTGACCTTGGAAAAAAGGTTATAACTTGAGCTAGAAAGCTCCAAATGAAATTTCATAAAAATTGACAGGTATTTCACGGACTCTGCTTTCTCAGAAAACATTTTCAGAGGCCGAAACCGAACCAGTGACACGTGGAACGCTATACAAGTTTGCTCTCCTGTTTTATCCCATAAACAGGTCACATTGTGACACTTGGAATAAATCTCTCTCAGAGAATCCATTTGAGGTCAGACCTATGGGGTTGGAAATATGACAGTTCAGGATATCACAAGAAAATTGTTCAGACCCTGTGGATTGAAAAGTTCGGAGTTACACTAGAAATAATCAGGTACATATTTCTGTCAAAACAGAATTATTTTTGAGCACCTTAATTCATGGCTTTCGAAATTTAGGGTTTCAGATAAAGTTGGAATTTTTGTAATCGGAGATTACAGCTGAATACCACTCAACAAAATCGAAATTTAGAGACCAAGATCAGAATTTTTGGTTGGGAAGAAGGCCGGTCTTGATCAGATCCTAGTTCGGGACTTTGATCGGAAAAGTGGAAAATTAGGGTTTTTGCAAAAATGGAAATTTTTGTAATCTGTGATGATGGCTAGAAGCTCCTCAGAAAAATAGAAGCTTAGAGATTTGGATCAAACCTTTTGATTGGGAAAAAGGATGGGCTTTATCAAACCCTAGTTCTGGGTCATGTGTAGTGAATCCAGAAGTTTCAAAGGCAAATTTGAGGGGTGAAACTTTGCAGTTTTCAAATTATGAGTATACTAGCTTGATCAACTCATTAAGGGGCATATTTCTATCCTTTCGGAAGCTTCAAATTCAAAGTTTGAATTTTTAGGGTTTCTCTGACAAACCCTAATCTAGCTCCATATCTAGCTCTTGCAAATCAAGTTGATTGGGTTAATCCTAGAAGAGAATGGATTGGTCACCTGCATAAGTGAAGAAGTTCCTGTGTGAGAGGGAGATGAGGCTAAGGCCTTACATAAGAAGATTACAAGCAATCTCGATAGGTATGACTCATCTAGGTATGTTTCAATATTTTTTCATGATTAGTTTTATGGTATGTTTGTCTTCATGTTATTACGGTTAGTACAATCTTGATTAAATTTAGACTTGTCGTATCACCTTAATAAAATTATGAATGCATGATAGAAGATATTCATTGGTTAGGGTGTTGACACTTATGATTGTACTAATGCATTATGGTGTTGTTTGAGGTTTATGTTGTCCGATAACATGAAAGGTACACCAAGAAAGACAAATCATGTTCTAATTCAAGAACATATGATCATGATGACATGAGGACAAAGATTCATCCATTGTCATGAATCACTTAGAAGATCTATTTGCGAGGTATGTATAACTTGGTTCTATAATGGTTAACCTATGAGATATGCAAGTTACTAGCACAAGTCATTGAAGAGAACAAGAAGACATCATGTGGGTATGTTAGACATAACTAGCTCACATACCAATCCAGGTATGTTTTTCCTATATCAAGTTAGAATCCTACCTTGTGTTAGGCTCCCCTATATAAGTATACTTGGTATGATTGGTTATGTTTATTCATAAAGTTAGAAATGTAAGTAATCAATGGTTTATGCATTTTATGTCTCTTATCTTGGTTGATGATTTAACTAACCAGAAGAGTCCTATGACCAAATAAGAATATGTATGAGTAAAAGAAGACTTCCATGAAACCTTGAATACTAATGTTTATTATCTATGTTTGAAATGATCATGACTATACATGTTTAAGATTATTGTGTTTTGATAGTATTAAGATTATACTAATGGATGTGTGATTATGTATGAGACCTCGAGGATAACACAATGATGATACTAATAAGCATGCATAGTGATGGATATAAGTTCAAGGACAGGTAATCCAAGAAGCAAAGATTAAGAGGGAGCACAGTCCAGTTGTTCCTACACGGAAGCAAAGATCAAGAGGGAGCACACTCCAATTGTTCTTGCAAGAAAGCAAAGATCAAGAAGGAGCACACTTCAGTAGTTTTTGCAAGGATGCAGATATTCAGAGGGAGTTGAACACTTCTCACAATCCACATCAGAATGGAGTTGCAGAAAAGAAGCAAAGACTAAGAGGGAGTCAACCCAGCAAACAAACAAAGATAAGTATTTGAATGATCATTCCTTGCATATTTTATTGTTTAAATAATACTGTTCAATAATGTATATACTCATGTTCCTAGAATTAGGTTGTGTATTATGCATATTAGAATAGTTGCATTGATAAATAGTATACTACTAATATACATGGGTAAGTGGCCTATGGAACTATACAACATTCCATTGCTACTTATCTAGAATGAATCCTCTTTGCTAACATGTTGGGAGTTGTGCACACTCTTAACAATGTTCTGGTAGAGATTGGAAGGCATCTACAAAGTTACGAGATATGGATAAATGTTGTATTGAAGCATTGGCTAAGATAATTGCATGACTGCATGACATATTTCTTTATGTGTAAGAATTTGTTATGAAAACTATGAGATGTTTTCTAATCATGCAATATAACTTATTGTGTAGGAAAGATCATATACCATCACCTACAAAAGAAGGACTACAACATTTGTTCAGCAACAAAGTTATGTATTGAAAATATTGAAGATATTGAAGTTCCCAGGATCTGGGAAGAATGCCATGATCGAGGAGTACCAGTCGATCATGAAGATGTTTGGGATGCAGTCCCAAGACCTGAAGGGGAGTCTGTAGTGACTTCCAAGAGGATCTACAAGATCAAGCATGCTACGGGGGTAGCATAGAGACTTTTGCTCTTGTAGCCAGACACACTTCCATTAGATCCGTACTTGCTCTGGCTGCAGTGATGAAATGGAAGATACACCAGATGAATTTCAAGATAGCTTTCTTGAATGGTGTAGTTGAAGAAGTGTATGTGGAGTAGCCACTTGGTTCTGAGACACATGGCAGGGAGTCATATATGTGCAGAACTTGGTATAGTAGGATAGACAACTTTCTATCCAATTTGGGCTTTACCAAGAGTAAAGTGGATTCCAACCTTTACAACAAGGTTGAGGAAGGCAATCTAGTGATACCAATTTTGTATATGGATGACTTGTTTATTACAAGTGAAGATAGATTGATTTTCGACATGCAGTAGAAGCTTGCTTCTAAGTTCGAGATGAAGAACTTGGAGATGGTGCACTACTTTCTAGGCATGGAGGTGTGCCAGAGTGCAAATGGAATCTTCCTTGGACAAGGGAAGTATGCAGTAGAGATCCTGAAGAGGTTCAAGATGATGGACTGCAAGGCCATGGCCACACCTATGGCATCGAACCTGAAGCTTCTGTGTGATGCTTCATCTGAGCCGGTTGATGTCACTAAGTATCGTCAGATGATTGGGTCCTTGATGTACCTGACGAACACGAGACCAGATATTTCCGTTGCGGTGAACACATTGAGCCAGTTCCTAACGGATCCAAGGAGTGTTCACCTGGTTTCTATAAAGCATATTTTGAGGTACCTGAAGGGTACAGTTGATTATGGGCTCAAGTATCATGTGAATCAAAAGTTTAACCTGCAGGGTTATGTTGATTCAGATTGGGCAGGCAGTGCTGTAGATAGGAAGAGCACTTCTGGGTGCTACTTCAATATGGGATCAGGTGTGATCTCTTGGTTTAGTAGGAAGCAGTCCTGTGTAGCACTGAGTACAGCCGAAGCAGAGTATGTTGCAGCTTGTTCGGCTAGTTGTGAGGCAGTATGGCTGAGGAAGCTACTGTCTGAGTTATTTGATCTATCGTTGGAGGCTGCTGGTATATTTCGTGATAACCAGAGTTGTGTGAAGCTGTCTGAGAACCCAGTGTTCCATGACAGGTCGAAACACATAGAGTTCAAATATCACTATATCAGGGATATGGTGCAGAGAGGAGCAGTGAAGCTCCTATATGTTGCGACGGACGAGCAGATTGCAGATATGTTGACGAAGCCACTAGCCAGAGTGAAGTTCGAGTACTTCAGAGAGAGGCTTGGTGTTCTTTAGATTAATGACACTTCGAGGAAGAAGTGATGGAGACATTTGTTGTAGCCATTCCTAGCGTGGTGGAAGGGGAATCCTTCACATGGCTGTGGATGTAAGTGCTAGATGATGAGCATCAAGACGATGCTCCAGTTACTGCTCTGTGTATGCATCAGGTGGATGCTGGAGATGATCAGTTGGATCATTTATATGTATATGCATGTACGCATCATGTTGGATGCTGGATATGATCAGTTGGATCATTTATATATATGTATGTACGCATCATGTTGGATGTTGGATATGATCAGTTGGATCATGGGGATGTATCTATAGATGTATCAGGTGGATACATTGTATGATCAGGTAGATCATGTATGTTGATATGTATCAGGTAAGATCATGTGGATCATGTATTTGTATATGTATCATGTGGATACATTGTATGATTAGGTAGATCATGTATGATGATATGTATCAGGCAGATACTATGTATGCATCAGGTGGATGCATTGTATGATCAGGATGATCATTGATGACGAGCTTTAGGATGTTGCTCCAGATATGCATCAGGATGATGCAGTGATGAGTATCAAGACGATAATCTAGATGATATGAATTAGGATGATGATCAAGATGATCATATGTATCAGGTGGATACATTACATAATCAGTTGGATTATGTGTGATGAGTTCCGAAGACACAGATGCACATGAGCTTTTCGAACATGGTTATAGATGTTCTCTCCCATGGTCACGATGTAATTGCTGGGATTTTCCAACATGGTGGAAGATGTGTTCTCCCATGGTCTTGATGTAATTTCCAGGGCCATTTGAGCATGGTTGTAGATGTGTTCTCCCATGGCTGCGATATAAGTACTGGGCCATTTGAACATGGTTGTAGATGTGTTCTCCCATGGCTGCAATATAAGTGATGTTCCATTCTCGCATGGTTGTAGATGTGTTCTCCCATGGCATAGATGTAAGTGCTGTGTGATGTGCATCTGGGTTGTGCTTCATGAACGATGATCATGAGTATCAAGATGAAACTCTGTGGCCATGGACAGGTTGTGCAGTAGCATGTAGAACGTCCTGGGAGATCCGATAGGTTGAGTTGTGTGCTCATAATCAGTCTTGGGATTCTCTTTCGAGGTTTTGTTGACTCACGTAATAAGTCCTGTGGATTCCACAATATGGCCAGTGATGATGACGACCTACAGGTGGTGGGCCTACATCCAGTATGAAAAAGGATTGGCTTTGTAGAACTTCCCATGATGAGTAGATCGGAGATTGATTGAGATAGAAGCAGCAGTGACGATGACAATGACTCAATGATGATTATCCAGTGACGATGGTCCAAAGAAGAAGACTTGTGCTAGAAGACCTGTGTCGAGAAATACCTTCCTAGTTAACAGGGAGTGTTGATGTATATGTAACTTCGGAATGTATTTCACCCATGTATTTCATATATGTATATTGTACTCCTATAGAGATGGTATTATTCCTCTATATGGAAGTGTTTGTATTCCTATAGAGATGTTATTATTCCTCTATACGGAAGTGTCTTCATTTATATTGTAAGTGTCGTAACTTATACTTGATGGGTTATTAGACCACCTTGTTGGGGTCGGCCCTGTATAATTCATGTGGGTCGAAGGGTTATTAGACCACAATATTGGGGGTCAGCCATGTGGGTCAAAGGGTTATTATACCACCCAATTGGGTGTCGGCCCAGTCAGCATTGTGTTATGTGGTTAAGTTGAGGCCGACCTAGTAAAGGATATTAGGCAAGTCAAGTCAAGTATAAAGAAAGTGTCGGAGGAAATCTACTCTATTTCATCATTCTATTTTATCTCACACTCTCAGGAGAGTGGCGCACTTGTGGAGGAGGAGAAGCTGTTGCTACGAGATGTCTATCTCTTATGCTTGGGTTGTATCATTGCTCTATCTATCTCTAAGGAAGTTATTTTGGTTTTTTCACCTTTATGGTTTTCCCGAAGTAAACTCTGTGTCTCTTGCGTGCTTGCATTATTATGTCCATGATTGATATGCTGTAGATATGCTGTACATTTTGTTCTCTCAGTTAAGATCCTAGATCAAATTGAAGTAAATTCTAAAAAACTAACAACGATAATTGCCCGTATATGCAAAAAATGGTCACAACCCCGTGAAATCTTTATTGCACATTCTGCAATTCGGTGGGTCACAATGACAAGGATTGCCATGCATATGGGTTGCTACAGGAGAGAATGTGTGATGCGTTCTACGTCAAGGACGATCAGCGCGCCGTGCAACAACCACAACTGCAATCGCAGGTAGCTCAGCCGCTGCCTCAACCGTAGATGCAGTTTGCACCACAGCAACAGTTCATGCCGCAATATACTCTGATGCAGATGACTGCCCCACAGCCACAGTATGTGCAGCAACTGCAGTATGCACCACAGGGGCAAGGGATACCATTAGCACCGATGCAACAACAATTTAACCAACCTCAGTATCAGCAGCAGGGCGGCTACTGAGGAGGATACAGGGGCAGATGTGGTGGAAGATTTGGTCGTGGAGGAGGAGGACGAGGTGGTCATGGACCTGTTCAATGTTACCACTGTGCGGTATGGGAGAATTGTCAGCGTGACTTCCCACTACTACAAAATTAGTGTACATTCTGTTTTGGTAATGATCATACGGTTGAGAATTGTCCACAGCTGATTACACAATGGTAGGCTGGGAATGCTCCGTAGCTACAGAATCAAGCCCGGCCATAGCAACCAATACAGAATCAAGTACAACAACCAGTACAGAACCAGCCCCTGCAAACACCACCAAATGCTAATCAAAATATCAATCAATCGGGGAATCTGCAGCAGAACTAGACGCAGGGTGCAAATATCGCGACCTTTTCTGCAGAACCACGACCACAAGATGCTTCGGTGGCTGTTGTCACTCATGGAGGCAAGACGATTGGGGAATATAGTTCACGACCACTGATTTGGTTGGCTGTTCAGAATATGGTACCTTTCGACATTGAGACAAAGTGTGAGACATTCTTGGAGGCACGTTGCACCTTGGAGAAAGATCGCGATAAGGCCATTGTATGCGGTATGCCACCTGTATTTGACACCACATCGGAAGGCGGTCCAATGACACCATTGGGGACATTGCAAAAGTTTCTTGAAATATGTCTGTTGTTTTCCTGAGACCCGGTTCCCTTGGTTGAGATTGAGAGATGGTTTCAGTGATTTCTGAAAGGACAGAAGGAGTCTGCAGTAAACTCGTTACAGGGACGGAAGACTAGGAAGGAGATGAGAATGAATATTCAGATTGGTGATTATGATTTTGACTCTGTTATTCTTGACCTTGGTTCATATGTTAACATCTTAACCAAGAAGCAGTGGCAGAAAATGGGGAGTCCCCCATTGAGCTGGTCTCTTGTGCAGCTACGGTTGGCTAACCATGCGAAAGTAACACCCATTGGACGGGTTCTGCGGCTAATGGTTGATGTTGAGGGTATGAAGACTTATGCAGACTTTGATGTCATTGAATTCATTGAGGGACGAAGCTCTTATCCGGCGCTCTTGGGGATTGGATGGGCTAACGATAGTGGAGCTGTAATCAACTTCAAGAGGCGCATGATGACCTTTGAGAATCGCAATTTCCGGGTCATAGCTCCATTGGATCCGGTTGAAGGATGCCGATATGTTGAGCCTGTAAAAGATGATGATCCCGCTAGATGGGACCATGCATTCAATATTTCTGAGGACTACATTCACCCTACCACCAACGGTGAGCTGAGATGGCGCAGTGAGAGCTCTGAATCTTTCGAATCTGATTATGCCTTCGAACTTTGGCAGAACCGGTTGCATGAAGTACCACTCCAAAAATGTGGCTTAGTTACGCAGTCTTTATGTCATGTTGCGACAGAAATGGTCACATTTCCTGTCTATGAGGGGTTTCCTGGCTTAACCAACTTTTTGACAGAATTTGAAGAAGGGGTTTCAAAACAACAGTGGTTGCTGGCATTGGAGGAAGCACTAAAGGCTGCTCCAGCATGCTAGTGGGTGACACATAATAAATTCATTATTGGTTGGTCACAGTGTCGAAGGTTGATGATGGTTCGGTTTGGAAATACTGAGGTTTATCACATTGGAAAGTATGATGGCCGGAATAATCCTGGTGATCATGTGATGGAATGCCAATAGTTATGGGTAACACAACCCAGAGATGAGTGGGTCCATTCTTTTATCCATACATTAGACGAGATGCCACGCTCATGGTATACTGTAGCTGAATTGCGCAGAGAAATTACAACATGGGGGGAGCTGATTATTTGTTTCATTCATACGTTCACTTTTGTGGATACCAACCCTGATGTCAATAACGCGTTACAGCTCATCCGTGACATGGTACTTCAAGTTTTTCCAGGGGCCTACCCGGTTGACCTACACACATACTGTTAGATGCAGTCTCTCATGGAATGCTTCAACATCAGCAGAGGGCCAGCAGATAATGATGATCCCCAGAATGTTAACATTGCCGAATCTGAAGGAAGTCACGATTTGGTACCACCTGTCGCGCCAAGTACTCCATTCGGTCAACCATTTCATCTTCGCAAGATGAATATCGACACAGAGGCTACTCCCAAGTTTCCTAATGTTGGGGATTATTGGGATGATGAGATGATGAGTAAGGTTACTGAGTTACTTCATGATTTTCAAGACATGTTTCCCACGAAGTTTTCCGAAATGAAGGGAATCCTGGGTGATTTAGGAGAGATGAAGATTCCCTTAAAACCAGATGCTAAGCCAGTCTGACAGTGACATTATCGGCTGAATCTGTGACATAAGGAAAAGTTCAAGGTAGAAATTGATCACATGTTGGATGTTGGTATCATTCAACTTGTGGAAGAGTATGAATGGATTAGTCCTATGGTCGCGTAGGACAAGAAAACAGGTGAAGTGCGCATTTGTGTCGACTTGCGGAAGTTGAATGATTCCTGCTTACATGACCCTTTTCCGACCTCGTTTACTGATGAAGTACTTGAAGGGGTGGGCGGTCAGGAGATGTACTCATTCACCGATGGGTTCTCTGGTTACCATTAGATTCGCATTGCCAAAGAAGATCGACATAAGACAACTTTCGTTACTGAATGGGGCTGCTTTCAGTACATAGTCATGCCGTTTGGGTTGAAGAATGCACCTGCGGTATTCTCCCCGGTCATTGTTGCTGCGTTCAAAGATTTTATTTAGAAATTTTTGTAGGTATATATGGATGATTGGACAGTTTATGGGTTGATTCGTGATCATCTGGCCAATCCAAATTAATGCTTGAGCGATGCCGACAGCACCAGATATCGCTGAATTTGAAGAAATGTATTTTTTGTGCACCGTTTGGGATATTGTTGGGTCATATCATGTGTAAACAGGGATTGCTAATTGATCCAGCCAAAATTGCACTCATTTTGGGATTACAGCCGCCAACTACCGTTAAATAGTTGCGAGCATTTTTGGGACATATGGGATATTATCACAAGTTTTTTAGGGGTTATGCTGCGATAACTGCCCCTATGGAAAAGTTGTTGAAGAAGGATGCGACATTCCAGTGGAGCCCGGAATGTCAGGATAACTTCAAAATGCTCAAGACAAATATGGCATCGGCACCGATCTTGGTCTTTCCAGACTGGAGTAAGGAATTCCATGTCCATGTTGATGGCTCATCAACTGCATTGGGTGTTGTGTTGGCTCAACGTGGAGAAGGAAACCTTGATCATCCCATTACGTTTGCTAGTCGGAAGCTGTCCTCTGCAGAACGAAATTACACTACCATGGAGCGGGAAGGTATGGAAATGGTTTACGCATTGTAGAAGTTCAGGCACTATTTGTTGGGTGGGCACTTTAAAATGTTCACTGACCATTCCGCATTGAAAACCTAGTCAATAAGCCTGTGTTGGGGGGGAAGATATGCCGCTGACTACTTCTGTTTCAGGAGTTTGATTTTGATGTCATTGTGAAGCTAGGTCGATTGAATGTCAATCCTGATCATCTATCACGGATTGACACAAGGGAGGAACCGACTAATATCGAAGACGGGTTGCTGGACACCCAACTATTTAAGTTGACGTTGCTGATGACTACTTTGATGACATCATCCAGTTTCTGACAACAGGTACTACACCAGATGAGTTCACCACCAGTCAGAAGAAGCAATTGGTAGTCAAAGCTGCAGACTTCCAGCTCATTGCATGAGAGTTGTCTAAACTGGGCGCTGATGAGATATTGCGCCGATGTGTCGTGCCGCATGAGCAAGCGCTGATACTAGCAGAAACACATTGAGGAGTAGCAGGAGGAAACTATGGCAGTCGGGCGACTGCCAGGAAGGTACTACGTGTAGGGCTTTGGTGTCCCACATTACATAATGATGCAACAGACTATGCACGGTCTTGCAATGTTTGTCAACGAACTGGAAAACCGTCCTGACACGATGAGATGTCGTTGATGCCTCAAATTACATTGCAACCATTCGACAAATGGGCTGTGGATTTTGTAGGACCGATCAATCCACTAGGGAAACACACAGGTGCACAATATATCATCATGACAACATAGTACTTGACCTGGTCGGCCGAGGCAGCACCTGTCATTGATTGTTCTGCAGCGACGGCTGCTCGATTTTTGTTTGATCACATTATCACTCGCTTTTGCTGCCCCAAGACATTGCTGAGTGATCAAGGAAGCCACTTTCTTAATCGCACCATCAGCGCATTGACGGAGGAGTTGCAAATACAACATGAGAAGAGTACACCCTATCACCCACAGGCGAATGGGATGGTGGAGGCGTTTAACAAGGTCTTGGAGCATGCACTGACAAAGGTGTGCAATGCAAACCACGACGACTAGGAGATGAAAATCCTTGTAGTGTTGTGGGCCTATCGCACCACATGTAAAAGGTTGACTGGTCAAACACCTTTTAGGCTGGTATATGGGACAAAAGCAATTATGCCAATGGAGTACATTGTTCCAAGTCTGCGGGTTGTGGCTGTTACGGGAATGGACGATGTGGCAGCATTAGATGAATGTCTTACACAATTAGTACAGCTGGAAGAAGATCGATTTACCGCTGGCTTCCACCAAGGGGTCGAGAAGGATTTCCAGAAGGCATGGCATGATCACCACATCAAAAGTAAATAGTTTCAGCAAGGTGACTTGGTGCTACTGTACGACAATAAGTTTATTAAACATCTAGGGAAGTTACAAATGCATTGGTTGGGTCCCTATCACATCAGTAGTATTACTTTAGCTAGCACGATTCAGTTGCAGCAGTTGAATGGGGCGATGCTCCCCAAGCTGGTAAATGGTCACAGGTTGAAGCCCTATCGGTCGGGCTTGGAACAGTGCGATGCCCGAGTAGTATTAAAAAAAAAAAAAAAAAAAAACACAACACAACAAAAATGTGAGTGTTGCAGGTTGCTTGGTGGCAGTGTTCTTATAGAGTGCCGTAGTGATATGATCCAGTTGTTGTTAAGTATATAACGAGGAGTGGTGAGGTATGCTAGGTGAACTGGAGACAGTGGACATTAGCAATGAAGTCGAGTCTCCCTTTGTTCCGGTCGTTGTAGAGCAAGACGCTATGTCCTCAGACGTCGCTGATCTTGGAGCCGAGGTTTCCAACATGCCGATGGGAGAATCTGCAATTGCTAAGAAGTGACGGGGAGGTCCGCACTTGGAATCCCCACAGAGTAAGAGGGTGCTCTGGTCCTCTGCTGCGACAGAGGGTGAAGCTATGGAACAGGTGGGGCAGTCTAGTCGCCCCATTTGTGAGTCCACCCCATGGACAGGACTCTCCGCTGGTGACATCCTTGGGTATATTCCCCTAGTTTGGCCAGATGCCACCCCGCGCAAGATAAACCCAAAGCAGAAGTATGGTGTGAAGATGCCAGTGCTCCGGGTTGGAATGGAGTGCTCTGTGGTTATCAGAACAGCATTGATGCGTCTGGGCTACGATGATCATGATATGGTGGCCTATCCCAACATTGCATCTTCCCTTTATGTGAAGGAGACGCGCCTTTCCCCAACATTGACTATACACAACTGGGCACAAGGATTGAAGTAGGCCAGCTTGTTAGGGCTCATTAATATGCCACATTTCAGGCGACTGGCGGAAGTGACTACCTGCGTAAAGAAACTCCTGGCGTGTTTTCATGGTGGGTCATTGTGGCTCGATACAAAAGTCCCTGTTACCATCGACTTAATTTCATTCATAACCGGCTTGCCTAAGAATGGCGTTGATCCGACATAGTTTATTCAAGGGAATGCAAATGAGAAGAAGCGGGCGCGTCAGTTGGCATAGAAGTACGCCTTGGAATCCGATGGGCATGGGTATCACACCAGTAGCTGCAATGATCAGGAGGTACTCACGAGCATTAAGATCCTGTCCTATAAGGTGATTAGGGGAGGTCGCCCTAACCAATGTAATTCAGGAATAGTTGCTTGTGTAGAACAATGTGTGGAAGGAGTCCAGATGAAATGGTCCCTATACCTCTTAAATCAATTAATGGAGGACGCGGCGGCAGTCCAATCAGGAAAAGGTGCTTTTACATACATTTGGCTGTTGCTGTTGATTGATTTCGTCGCATGGAAAGAGCCCGACACATACTAGGGCATGGACTATTCGGCTGCAGCAGAACGAAGGGTGTGGTGCGATATCAAAATCTATGGTATGTATGGGAGCCTAAGAGACTTTCGAGATTGCATTTTGCATTTTTGCCTGTATTTGGAGATGCTTTGTGTCGCAGCAACACAGGTCTCGCAAATATCTAAAGCAACTGTCGTGTGGTTCAAACCTATTATGGCGTTTGCAATTTCGGCCACATACCATACATATCCAAGCCCACTATGATCCTGATAGGAAATGGTTGCAAACCAAGTATAAGGTGACAACGAAAGATTTGAGGTTATTGTGAATGAATGGTCGGCGACCTGGCGACAACCCATGAGTTCAGTAGAGATTGATGCTGGAGGCCCGATGTTGGGTCTTGAGGATTGAGTCTCAGCGCAGGATAAAAAAAGTCATCACGATCAAGAGTCGACAAGAACACCAACGACGAATGATAGTAACCATGCTCTTGAAGAAAAATGGTCAAAATGGCATCACGAGCATGCAACGATCAGTGGGATGTCTTTACCAGTGGAGGCACAATTGGGCCGGTTAATAAAAACCCTCAACCATGTAGCCACAATGGCTGTCGACAAGATGTCCTTCAAGGTGGAGGAAGGTTTCCAAATGCTCACTGCTCATATGGATTCATTGTGTAATGCGGTTTTACAGAAGGAACCTGACGATATACCCATGTAGGAAACGACCACAATCTGAACCATGCCCCGAGTCCAGAATATCAAAATTCCCCTGACTGCGGTTGTGACCGACAATGAGGCTTTGAACACTTTACTGCAGACGATTTCCTAGGTGCCTGTCAATGTTAATGAACTACCGGCAACGGCACTGGCGATAATGCAGAGGGTCGCCTCCCAAGAAATGGTGAATAGAATGCATGAAATCAGTCAAGGCTATCAACACTTGCAGGCAAGCGAGGTAGTTGTAACCACCATTATTGACGAGATCACAAGCAACACTGCTATAGCACCAAAAGTGGTGGATGACCTTGAAGCCAACATTAAGAAGGAGTGGGTCGAGAAGGGTTGTGCACTTGAAGCACTTAAAAAGGATCAGGATTTTCTTATCATCGAGAAGACCCATCTTTGGTATTACAGTGTGAAGTTAGAGACGGCTATTTGCGATGCATGCCAGCATACACCAGAGCCCATTCCTGAGATCAACGTGCTCCAACGGGTGCTGCAACTAGGAGCTTCCATTGTTCAATTGTGGTAAGAGAATGACATGTTGAAGGCCCAACTGAAACTGGGTACACCTCAAGCCAAGGTGGATGAATGAAGAAGGGCACTTGAGGAAGTTGCCACCTAGATGGAGGAGTTGGAAAAACAGGAAACCAGGCTCACAGCTGACACGGTACAATTCTGGGGCTACATTGTTTAGGACGAGCAAGTTGAGCAGCTGAATAAATCTCAGCAAGAAGTGGAGGGCCAGCTGGCCACATTAAAGACTGCGATGCGAACACTGCCACCAATGGAGCAAGTTGCTAAGTCACATGAGCTGAAGGACTTGCAACAACAGGTCACCAAGGCGGATGAATGACAGAAGGCACGTGCAGACCAGTTAGAAGAATTCCAGGACATTGGTGAGAAATTGATGCTGCAGGCCAGTGAAGATCTACAAGCAGTACAGAAGTATCGACAACAGGTGATGGAAAAGCTTACCGATCACCCATCTGCAGATGATGTGGTCGCAAGTCAGGAAGCGGCTACAGAAGCCAAGGAGATGGTATGGACAATTGAACAACCGTATGAGGACTTCAAAGTTAAGATGACAACATGTACGATGTCCAACAATTGACGTGGCTCGAGGGCGAGCCACAAGATTGTGTTGGTGGCCTGTTGGCAGGTGGTTCGATGAGGAAATGTCACAGTACTACCGACGCTGCAACACATCGGATGAGGTCACGGAAGGAATATTTTGGGTTAAAGTATACCACAGTATGCGGGTTTTTGGTTCACTTAGACCACATGTATGTAATATTGATTCAGTTGTACCGCAGTATGCGGGTTTTTGGGTCATTTGGACCAAATCAGCTAGATATTGGGTCAATTGTCCATAGTGTCGGTTAGGAAGTCGCTATGAAGTGGACAAACATTGTAATGGCAGAAGCCTATAAATAGATAAGAATTGTAAGTGTTAAGGGGGGAGAGATAGACGGAGATATAGAGAGAGAAGCGAGAGGAAGTGAGAAGAAGATGTATGCAGGCACAGATCTATGTTTTGCTTCTGGTGTACGACTGTGATAAGTAATATAATGATGATGTTTTGGTACGATCTTTGTGCAATGTTGCGATATATGAATGTTGTTATATTTTCTTGATGCAATGTCTATTTACTCTGCTATGATGAGAAATGATGCGATTAAGCAATATTTTATAACTCCATGTCGAATGTTTAAAGTTTCTATACTGCAATAGAACCCATCCGTGTAGCCACAACTCACCTCCTCCCTCGGTGGAAACATGGTTTTGTCTGCTCTTCCTGGATTCCTCGGGTGAGACCTCATCCGCTCTGCGGGTGTTGCTCGGTGGGCTTGAACCTGCCCAGGGAGATTGAGGTATGTGTTGACAGTGAGGTGAACCCCTATCGAC
This sequence comes from Larix kaempferi, assembly GCA_027924585.1. Lineage (NCBI taxonomy): Eukaryota > Viridiplantae > Streptophyta > Pinopsida > Pinales > Pinaceae > Larix > Larix kaempferi. Next base: position 23,460,641 of record BSBM01000401.1, on the reverse strand, counting down.
TGAGGTCGCGTTGGTCAACATGTTTATTCTTCCAATCATATGGAGAATCTGCTAATGTCTTCTACATTGCAGTTTTATATCACATTCCCCTTATGTTGAAAGCTGCCTAAGTCACTTTTGTGTCGTGTTGCCTGTTCAAGGATACAACCCGTGTCAACCATTTTGCAGTTACCTTGAATTCATATGTCGACCCCCCTGGTGTCAGTTTGTTTCATCTTGTGATAGTCCTACTCAAAATCACCTCAAAATTTTGAGTGTTCCTCATGTTGGATGATGGAGGATGTGTTAAGGCCTCCCTTCCAGCGAACTTCTTCCCATCGACTTGAACTCATTATGCTTTGGGAGTAAAGTTTAGAGTTTTGGTTAGTACCTTGGGGATTGCAGTCATCAGTGGCAGTTTCCCTTGTCATTGAATAATGAGAATACATCAATGTCTCTTATTTTACAGTTTCCTCAGGTGTTCGACTTCAAATCCACTTACTCATACTTGTTGGAATGTATTAGGTACCTTGGGCCCCATTATCATTATCGTTGGAAGCCCTCGAGTTTGTTAACAGTATACATCAATGACCGGTAATCAAATGGTACCCCCGATGTTCGACTCTCAGCTCATTTATTCACATGGATAGGGTTCGTACCTTGAGATGTTTTGGATGAATACCTTGGGATTGTGATAGCACTTCCAAATTTTTGTTATTTCCGAAGCTGCGCAAGACTGAGCCGCACTTATTTTGGCTCTTAATGAGACATAGATCCAGCTTGTTGTTATGGCTATGATCTCTCATCTTTGACATGGATCCACGCTTATGTTTCAGTGGCCAGGCTATGTATACATCTCCCAGTTATGTATCAGACATCATATTGTGTCACAGTGCACATCTATATGATGTCAAGATTGTAATTGTTTGCTGACCTTGATTGATGTTTCAGGTATTTTTGTGACTTCGTCCTATGGTTTCTCACTCCTCCTCTGACTTTGAATTATAATGTATTTTAGCCATCGTTTCCCTCTGACCTCACACATTAGGGGGCATCTGTTATAGGTCAAATATGCACTTCTCCATCCGTGATCACATTGCTTTGTCAATCACAAAAAGGACACTATGGATGGAAGAGCTGGATTGACCTTGGATGAGTTATTGCTGATATCTCAACTTTTCAGCTAAAAACATATTTTTCTACAGTTTTCATGATATGTGCGCTACTCTTGACACAGATATCCTGCGTCCTGAATGCTGGTCTATATGAAGACAAGCAGCGCACATCCCTAAAATGTTGTATGCGTTAGATGTTAAGAGGAATAGTTGCACACTGTATACTGGTTCACTTGAAGGATACCTGCGCACATCTTAAGATTAAATGGAAAAATATATTAAGATTACAAATTGAGATTAGTTGGGGTTGGTTCTGTAACTTCCCCAACCTCCCAATTCAACCACCTATCGAATCTAACTTTATTCCTTGTCCCATAAATACAAGGGGAAGCCATGAGGTAGGGGACTAGATAAGAATATGCTATTGTCATGCTGGAGGAATTTCTAAGTCACTGTGAGGAGTAGGAATCCAGGTCTTAGTTACGAAAGTGCCTCAGACAGAAGTCATGTATTGTTGTACTTGCTTCATTTGCTAATCAATAAAGTGGATATCTTTCCTTCCCGACATTACTTGTGTTATGTATGTTGTGCATTTTGATTATTAATTGATGGTTTATGCAATGTTAAATGTCAATATATTTTATATAATCAAATAAGCTTGACGAAGGTATAAAGTTTGTTTTGTAGTTTGACACATCAAGGATTGAAAGAGGAGAAATCTAGGATCGGACTTCGGTAATTAGGTACGTCACTTTCTCACCTTTATCTCATTTGCTTACAAATATGTGCCTGCAGGACTATATCTATCCACCCTGTATGTTTGTATGTTGATAGTCTCCATTCCCTGCCTATAGGGTATTATTCTCGCCAACACCACCCGGGAAAGAAAAATGTTTCCAATGATGCTTAGCAGGTATAGAATTTTTCTTCTTATCAATCAAAGTCTTTAGATTGCTGCCTTTGTTATGAAATTAGCAAATTAAATATTATATTCAATTTTATATGTTTGTAGAAATTCCAAGGTGAATGTATCGATATCTTTGTTTTTCAAATAAAGGACAGCCTTAAATACAATCTAACTCTTGTTTTTACATCAGATCGACTGTGGAGCAAATGGATGTCCGTATTCGAGCTTTACAAAAGTGGTTCCTTGCCATGCTCACCCAAGAGCATCAGTCAGGTTGATTGTGTTCTAAATAAAATAAAGAATCATGGATCTAATTTTCTTAGATCATTATGTGATCTTGATGAAGATTAATTAACCGATGTGGCAGACAATATAATCAATGGATCGGTTTGGATGAGCACATCAATCGAGAAAAACATTTGCACAGAGACTTTATATCAATATTGCAAGTAAATCAAGGGCGAGAGGTCAGCCAGGAATTCTACCGTTGAATATTTCAAAGTTCATGATGTTCAAACTGATCGATCACAGATTATCACTGACCATAATGTCATTGAAATATACAAAATTGCACCAAATCATCTCCAACAGTTGTGCAACATTTTAGGATCCAAAAAGAAAGCAAAACCTCTGAGTAAAAAGAGAAAGAAAGAATTTGAAGAGGATAATGGTACCAAACTACCAAATGATGCTGAGAAAATATTGAATATATATATATATATATATATATATATAAAGAGGGGATGGGTATGTCCATTAACGACATCAAATATAGTTCACTGTTTGCTTGTAAATGTTGTTACCCTGCATCTTTGGTCAACACACTAAGATCCATTGCATTCTTTAGTGCAGTAGTCAGCTGTGAATTGGTTGTTGTTGATATGTGTAATTGCGATATGCCCTGTATAGAAGAAGATATTCTTGTGTTGTTGTACTACTTAGAATATAATGAAGCGGCATGTAATTTAATTTTTTTAGCTGATATGGAAAACTCTTGTATGGTTTCCAAAGCTTTCACACTTTTCAGCAAGAAATAAAAAAAAAGGTAACACGGAATCCTAACAAGGGAGTGTATAGATATTTCTCCAAGGACTTGTTTATAGGATTCTCTATTATATAGAGTTATAGCATTGGAAGGGATGAGGATAGTTTTTCCACTTTTAAAATGGATATGGAGTGGAAGGATGAGGACCTACCAATGATTGATTTACCTTTGCCCAAGGTTAACAATGATACCTCAAGAAGCCATGTTTTTGCAAAATAAAGGACAAAGGAATTTTGGGATCACATAGTTTCCAAACTGGTCACTTCTTGAGGTACAGTTCTTCCGTTGTATGCAGGAGGTAGAGTTCTTCGTTCGTTGATCAGGTCGCCAGATATAATAGTTATTTCTATTGTGGAGACTGTACAACAAGAGTTGTTTATGAACAATTTCTATAATGAATTAGGTATAAAACAAGGTATTTGTATTAACATTTTTATATGTCTTCTTTCATTGTATTTTACTTTTCTCAGTCGATTATGTTCAATAAGTTCTTCAAATTCCTATTCTACTACAGCTTCAAATAAAGAGCACACTCAGGTATCACCCAATCAAATTATAGTATCCAAGGACGACACTAAATGTGATAGAGAATCCACTAATTTATTTTTCAAAGATCGTGGTTAAATTAACTAAATTATGAAAGGGGATAATGACCTTGAATACTTACAAAAATTATATAACCTACAAATTTCCAGGTCAAGATGATTGTATTGTTATTCAATGTGTGGATCATCCACAACCAGAGCTGAAATCGATGATGTTCGTGGATATTAGCCAACAAATCACATTGGATAGTAATGAAATAGGCGAGAGCTTGGACAATAATGAACCAGGAGATATCTTGGACAATAATGAACCACACGAGAGCTTGGACAATAATGAACCAAGAGAGGGCTCAAATGTTGGCCTAACATTGATAGGTAAAAGACAAATAATATTTTCTACATAAATTGATAAAACAAATTTATTCCAAAATATATAATGACAAGCAATATTTTTGTGCAGCTCCCCATACAAAAATGTTATTGATATTTGAAATGGAAGGTTTTCTATTTCGCGAGAAAGTCACGGAAAATGTCTCCAAAAGAGAAAAAAAGGGGAATAAAAAAAATACCAGTGGAGCGAAAAAAGTAAAAAAGGGGGAAGAAAGTACTAAATTTGGTGATTTTGAATTTAAGCACAAAGAAACTTCATATGAGTTACGAATTCATGCCATACAATTTTTGGCATTATGTTTTTCCAAATTCAATGTTAGCATTTGGTCATCTAAATTTGGGTTCAATGAGGGGAATTCACTGTTTACAAAATATTTGAGGGCAGGTAGTAAAGAAAAATCATATGGGGACAAATTTTATTTTTATGGTTTCGAGAGAAATGTATCGACGATGAAGAAGGAAATCCACAAAAAATATTGGAGAGTGTGTGGGAGGATTTCCTAGTGCAATCTTCGCAAATTAATACATCAATCATTGATTTGGAGGGTGATGTGAAATCACATCTATGTCAAAACTCTATTTTGAGTAATCCCTTTATTGCATCATCCACTAGGAGAGATACTGAATTGGTACATCAAATTTAGCAGGGTTTTAGTAAAATGCTTGAATCAGCTGATGTCAAAACCTTCAATGCCTTCTCCTAGTTGGAGTGACGACCATTAAATGTAACCTATCATTGCCTATTTTTAGATGTAACCTATCATTTCCTATTTTAAATAATTCAATGTGTTTTTTTTTTAGGCGATGTTGCTATTTTCATCTGAATCGAACATATTATTAGTTCGGTGTGATACTTTTATTAAATCATTTGAATTTGTGAAATTTTGGGTGATTTTTGTATTAATCTTCGGAAATCAACATCTTAATTTATAGTTGCATGTTTGTGAGCATTAACTTCATGAGCGAAGTGTTATTGTTGTTGTTATATATATAGTCACGGTTCTTGTATGTAGTCTGGATATCACTGCAAAAGAAACTATTGGTCCTAGGAGTAGAGGAATTGCTCTTTGGAGTTCGGATGTTATCCAACATTTAAGATTCTTCCAAACAACCTCATTTTGTCCATAATTGCTATCGTTATTATGCATGGATGTTCAGCCCCGATATTATCAGTGTTGCCAGAGAACAATTCGACGTTGCTCTATGGTTTTCCTCGCTCAACAACATGGAAATTAAAAAATTCCTTGGTATATTTGAATGGTTAAAAGAGGACTTTGTATTTATTTGGGGTTGAGAGCAATGTAAAATTAGTACTATTTATAATTACCCAATGTCTTCATACTATAATGTTGGTGAAGTACCGAACATATAGAAAAATTCATTCAAGGATGTACTTATCTGTTGATGTATATGTAACTTCGGAATGTATTTCACATATATGTATATTATATTCCTATAGATATGGTATTATTCCTCTATAAGGAAGTGTCATCATTTATATTGTAAGTGTCGTAACTTATACTTGATGGGTTATTAGACCACCTTGTTTGGGGTCGGCCCTGTATAAGTCATGTGGGTCAAAGGGTTATTAGACCACCCTATTGGGGGCCGGCCATGTGGGTCAAAGGGTTATTAGACCACCCTATTGAGGGTCGGCCCACTCAGCATTATGTTATGTGGTTAAGTTCGAGCCTACATGAGTTAGGTAAAAAGGCAAGTCAAGTCAAGTATAAATAGAGTGCGGGAGACACTCTATTTACTCACTCACTTCTCACACATGCACTCAAGGAGGAGTGGCGCACTTATGGAGGAGGAGGATCTACTGCTAGGTTATGGCTATCTCTCTTGGTTGGTTGTATCATTTCTCTATCTATCTCTGAGGAAGTTATTGGGGTTTTTCACCTTTATGGTTTTCCCCAAGTAAATCTTTGTGTCTCTTGTGTGCTTGCATTATTGTCTCCATGATTGATATGCTGTACATGCTGTTCTCTCAGTTAAGATTCTAGATCAGATTGAAGTAAATTCTGAAAATTTAACATGGTATCAGAGCTAGCCTGAAAGAAGGCATGATATGGCATGTATGACACTTGTTGCACTTACGATGCTAGGGCTTGATATAGCAAAAACCAGTCATCGTAGCACTTTCGCTATAAATCCGTTTTGGCGAAGTTTTTGGATCTGAAATTGTTACAGGCCGAATCTAAGATCCCCAGGTATCTTGTGTCCAAAGGAAAACCTCTAATTCGTTGTACTTTGTGATTTATGATCTGTACAATATAGGGTTTCTGCCTCTTCCAGATCTGAGTCAAAATCAGGTGACCTTGGGAAAAAGGTCATATCTTGGGCTAGGAAGCTCCAAATGAAATTTCGTAAAAAGTGACAGGTAGTACACAGTCTGTACTATCTCAAAAAACGTTTTCAGAGGCCTAAGGTCAAACAGTGACACGTGGCACGCCGTACAAGTTCGCTCTCCTGTATTATCCCATAAACAGGTCACGTTGCGACACTTGGCATATCTCTCTCTCAGAGAATCCAATTGAGGTCAGACCTGTCAGGATGGAAATATAACAGGCCGAGCTATCTCAGAAAACGTTTTCAGAGGCCGAAGGTCAAACAGTGACACGTGGCACGCCGTACAAGTTCGCTCTCCTGTATTTTCCCAAAACAGGTCACGTTGCGACATTTGGCATAACTCTCTCTCAGAACATCCAATTGAGGTCAGACCTGTCAGGATGGAAAGCTAACAGGTCAGGCTATCTCAGGAAACTTTTTCAGACCCTGTGGATCAAAATTTTTGGAGTTACACCAGAAACAATCAGGTACATATTTCTGTCAAAACAGAATTATTTTTTGGTACCTTCATTCATGGCTTCCGGAATTTAGGGCTTTGAAGAAAGTTGGAATTTTTGTAATCGGAGACCACGGCTGGATGCTACTCATCAAAATAGAAATTTAGAGACCAAGATCAGAATTTTTGGTTGGGCAGAAGGCCGGGCTTGATTAGACCCTAGTTCGGGACTTTGATCAGAAAAGTGGAAAATTAGGGCTTCTGTAAAAATGGGAATTTTTTAAATCTGTGACCACGGCTGGAAGCTCCTCAGAAAAATAGAAGCTTAGAGATTTGGATCAAACATTTTGATGGGGAAAAAGAGTGGGCTTCATCAAACCCCAGTTCAGGGTCACGTCCAGTGAATCCGGAAGTTTCAAAGGCAAAATTGAGGAGTGAAACCTTGCAGTTTTCAAATTCTGAATATACTAGTTTGATCAGTTCATCAAGGCGCATATTCCTATCCTATCGGAAGGTTGAAATTCAAAGTTTGAATTTTTGGGGTTTCTCTGACAAACCCATATCCAGCTCAAGGTCCAGTTCTTGCAAATCAAGTGGATTGGGTTAATCCTAGAAGAAGATGGATTGATCACCTGCATAAGTGAAAGAAGTTCCTGTCTCAAAGGGAGATGAGGATAAGGCCTTACATAAGAAGATTACAAGCGATCTCGACAGGTATGACTCATCGAGGTATGTTTCGATATTTGTCCATGATTAAGTTTATGGTATGTTTGTCTTCATGTTATTACGGTTAGTACAATTTTGATTTTAGATTTGTTGTATCACCTTAACAAAATTATGAATGCATGATAGAAGATATTCATTGGTTAGGGTGTTGACACTTATGTTTGTACTAATGCATTATGGTGTTGTATGAAGTTTATGTTGTCTACTAACATGAAAGGTACACCAAGGAAGACAAATCATGTTCCAGTTCAAGAACATATGATCATGATGACATGAGAATAAAGACTCATCCATTGTCACGGATCTCATAGAAGATCCATTTACAAGGTATGTATAACTTGGTTTTGTAATGGTTAACCTATGAGTTATACAGGTTACTAGCACAAGTCATTGAAGAAGAACAAGAAGATATCATGTGAGTATGTTAGACATAACTAGCTAGCATGATAATACAGGTATGTTTTTCCTATATCAAGCTAAAATCCTACCTTGTGTTAGGATCTTATACTGTTGTGCTGTTGATGATGATTATTCATGAAGTAATAGGTTTGAATAATCATGATTGTATGCATATTATGTTTCTTACCATAATTGATGATATGACTAACCAGAAGAATCATGATGGTATAGGTTTGAATAATCACAGGTTTTATGCATTTTATATCTCTTATCTTGATTGATGATTCAACTAATCTGAATAGTCATAGGTTTGAGTAATTACAGGTTTAGACATGTTATGTTTCTTATGATTTGAATAACCATAAGAATCCTACATAAACCTTGAATGCTAATGCTTATTATTTCTGTTTGAAATGATCATGACTATACATGCTTGAGATTATTGTGTTTTAATAGTATACTAATGAATGTATGATTTTATATGAGATCACAAGGATAACACATTCATGATACTAATAAGCATGCATAGGGACCAAGGATGAATATGAGATTCAAGAACAGGTAATCCAGGAAGCAAAGATCAAGAGGGAGTACACTCCAGTGGTTTATGCAAGGATGCAGATATTCAGAGGGAGTTGACCATCTCTCTACATCCCACAACAGAAAGGTGTAGAAGAAGCTACTTCAGATTAGGACTCCAGCAGCTCCTGCAAGGAAGCGAAGACTCAGAGGGAGTCCACCCAACAAACAAACAAAGATAAGTATTTGAATTGTCATTTCTTAAATAATAACTATTCAATAATGTATATACTGATGTTCCTAGAATTAGGTTGTGTATTATGCATATTAGAATAATTGCATTGATGAACAGTATACTCCTAATATGCATGGGTAAGTGGCCTATGGCACTGTACAACATTCCATTGCTACTTATCTAGAATGAAACCTCTTTGCTGACATGTTGGGAGTTGTGCACACTCTTAACAATGTTTTGGTAGAGATTGGAAGGCATCTAGAAAGTTACGGGATATGGATAAATGTTGTATTGAAGCATTGGCTAAGATAATTGCATGACTGTATGACATATTTATTTATGTGTAAGAATTTGTTCTGAAAACTATGAGATGTTTTCTAATCATGCAATTTAACTTGTTGTGTAGGAAAGATCGTATGCTATCTCCTACAAAAGAAGAACTACAACATTTTGTTCCAGCAACAAAGATATCTATTGAAGATATTGAAGATATTGAAGTTCCCAGGATCTGGGATGAAGAAATGAAATGCCATGATCCGTCGATCATGAAGAATGATGTTTGGGATGTAATCCCAAGACATGAAGGGAAGTTTGCTATGACTTCCAAATGGAACTATCAGATCAAGCATGTTGCAGATGGCAGCATTGAGAAATATAAAAGTGATGAAATAGAAGATACACCAGATGGATTCAAGACAACTTCCTTGAATGGTGTAGTTGAAGAAGAAGTGTATGTGGAGCAGCCACTTGGTTCTGAGACACATGATAGGAAATCATATATGTGCAGAACTTGGTATGGTGAAGATAGATTGATTGCCGACACGCAACGGAAGCTTACTACCGAGTTCGAGATGAAGAACTTGGGGATGATGCACTATTTGTTTTTCGCATGGAGGTGTGGCAGAGTGCAGATAGAATCTTCCTTGGACAAGGGAAGTATGCAGTAGAGATCCTGAAGAGGTTCAGGATGATGGATTGCAAGGCCATGGCCACACCTATGGCATCGAATCTGAAGCTTCTATGTGATGCTTCATCTGAGCCAGTTGATGTCTCTATGTATTGTTAGATGATTGGGTCCTTGATGTACCTGACGAACACGAGACCAGACATTTGCTTTGCTATGAACACATTGAGCCAGTTCCTGACGGATCCGAGGAGTGTTCACCTAGTTGCTGTAAAGCATATTCTGAGGTACCTGAAGGGTACAATGGATTATGGGCTCAGGTATGAGGTGAATCAAAAGTTTAACCTGCAGGGTTATGTTGATTCAGATTGGGCTGGCAGTGCTGCAGACAGGAAGAGCACATCTGGGTGCTGCTTCAGTATGGGATCAGGTGTGATCTCTTGGTTTAGCAGGAAGCAGTCCTGCGTAGCACTGAGTACAGCTGAGACAGAGCATGTTGCAGCCTGTCCAGTTAGTTGTGAGGCAGTATGGCTACGGAAGCTACTGTCTGAGCTATTTGATCTCCCGTTGGAGGCTACTGGTATCTTCTGTGATAACCAGAGTTGTGTAAAGCTGTCCGAGAACCCAGTGTTTCATGACAGGTCGAAACACATAGAGATCAAATATCACTATATCAGGGATATGGTGCAGAGAGGAGCTGTGAAGCTCCTGTACGTTGCGACGGACGAGCAGATTGCAGATGTGCTGACGAAGCCACTAGCCAGAGTGAAGTTCGAGTACTTCAAAGAGAGGCTTGGCGTTCTTCAGATCGAGGACACTTCGAGGAAGAAGTGATGGACACATTTGCTGAAGCCATTCCAAGCATGTTGGAAGGAGGATCCTTCACATGGCTGTGGATGTAAGCGCTGGATGATGAGCATCAGGATGATGTTCTGGTTTCTGCTTGGATATGATCAGTTGGATCATTTTTATATATACGCATCATTTTGGATGCTGGATATGATCAGTTGGATCATTTTTATGTATGTATGTACGCATCATGTTGGATGCTAGATATGATCAGGTGGATCATTTATGTATGGATGCATCATGTTGGATGCTGGATATGATCAGTTGGATCATGTGTATGTATTTTGTATATGCATCATGTTGGATGCTTGGACCATGTATATGTATATGTATCAGGTGGATACATTGTATGATCAGGTGGATCATGTATGGTGATATGTATCATGTATCAGGTGGATACATTGTATGATCAGGAGGATCATGTATGATGATATGTATCAGGTAGATACTTGGTATGCATCAGGTGGATGCATTGATGATCAGGTGGATCATGCAGCAGGATGTTGTAGTGATGATCAGGTTGATCATGGATGATGAGCTTCAGGATGTTGCTCCAGATGACATGCAGCAGGATGTTGCAGTGATGATCAGGATGATCATGGATGATGAGCTTCAGAATGTTGCTCCAGATGACATGCAGCAGGATGTTGCAGTGATGATGATCAGGATGATCATGGATGGTGAGCTTCAGGATGTTGCTCCAGATGACATGCAGCAGGACGTTGCAGTGATGATGATCAGGATGATCATGAGTACATCAGGATGATGTATGGTGAGTATCAGGTTGATACTCTGTGGCCGTGGATCAGGTTGTGCAGATGAGCATGTCTGGGAGATCCTATAGGTCGGAGTTGTGTACCCGTAACAGCCTGGGATGCTCTTTCGAGACATTGCTCTGGGAGGACATGTAATTTGTGCCCTGGGAGATCTCAGGTCGGAGTTGTGTACCCGTAACATCCTGAGATGCTCTTGCGAGGTTTTGTCCTATGGCATGTAATTTGGGCCCTGGGAGATTTCAGGTCGGAGTTGTGTACCCGTAACATCCTGAGATGCTCTTTCGAGGTTTTGCCATGACCACATGTAATAGCGCCCTGGGAGATTTCAGGTCGGAGTTGTGTACCCGTAACATCCTGAGATGCTCTTGCGAGGTTTTGTGGTGGACCACATGTAATTTGTGCCCTGGGAGATTTCAGGTCGGAGTTGTGTACCCGTAACATCCTGAGATGCTCTTTCGAGGTTTTGTGGTGGGGTCACATGTAATAGCGCCCTGGGAGATCCTACAGGTCGGAGTTGTGTACCCGTAACATCCTGGGATGCTCTTTCGAGGTTTTGTGACGCACGTAATAAGTCCTGAGGATTCCACAGTATGGCCAGTGATGATGAAGACCTGCAGGTGGTGGGCCTACATCCAGTATGAAAAAGGACTGGCTCTGTAGAACTTCCTATGACGAGTAGATTCAGAGATTGATTGAGATAGCAGCAGTAGTGGCGATGATGATGATGACTCGATGACGATTATCCAGTGACGATGATCCAGAGAAGATGACTTGTGCTAGAAGAACTGTGCTGAGAAATACCTTCCTAGTTAAGAGGGAGTGTTGATGTATATGTAACTTCGGAATGTATTTCACATATATGTATATTATATTCCTATAGAGATGGTATTATTCCTCTATAAGGAAGTGTCATCATTTATATTGTAAGTGTCGTAACTTATACTTGATGGGTTATTAGACCACCTTGTTTGGGGTCGGCCCTGTATAAGTCATGTGGGTCAAAGGGTTATTAGACCACCCTATTGGGGGTCGGCCATGTGGGTCAAAGGGTTATTAGACCACCCTATTGGGGGTCGTCCCACTCAGCATTATGTTATGTGGTTAAGTTCGAGCCTACATGAGTTAGGTAAAAAGGCAAGTCAAGTCAAGTATAAATAGAGTGCGGGAGGCACTCTATTTACTCACTCACTTCTCACACATGCACTCAAGGAGGAGTGGCGCACTTATGGAGGAGGAGGATCTACTGCTAGGTTATGGCTATCTCTCTTGGTTGGTTGTATCATTTCTCTATCTATCTCTGAGGAAGTTATTGGGGTTTTTCACCTTTATGGTTTTCCCCAAGTAAATCTTTGTGTCTCTTGTGTGCTTGCATTATTGTCTCCATGATTGATATGCTGTAGATATGCTGTACATGTTGTTCTCTCAGTTAAGATCCTAGATCAGATTGAAGTAAATTCTGAAAATTTAACATTATCCAATATGGAGATAGATATAAAAAATGGACATGTTGTTTATAGATGAAGGGCAATATCAATCAACAGATAATAGCAAGGAAAACTGCTTGAAAATTCCAACTAGTTGGACATTCGATGGTTCACAAGAGAGATAAATAACTATAAAAACAATGTTGTGTTCTCTGTTGAATTATCTCGAGCCTCGTTAAAAAATGTAGCATTGGTTAAAGACATCCAATTTCAAATGACCGTCATATTATACAAAAACATCATTTAGTGATTTGTATATTTTTTACAACTTCTACATTTAATTGATGTAAGTTTTATTGCACAAATCTCATATTATTTATGGACATCATATCATATATCTGGTAATGTGTTTCAAAAATTGTTGAACATGAAAAGAATATACTTAGAAACATTGAACCATAATATTTTATTGATTGGGTTGTCTTTTTGTTTTTTTTGTTTGTAGATAGTACTAGAATATTTGTTTCTAGTAAACCATTGATTATTTTCGATTTCAATGGAGTTTTGTTACATGCATTTCATAAATAAAAAAAACGGATTGCCACGAGCATCGGATATCTAATCAACAAGTACTATTTTATACGTCCAGGATTAAGGGAATTTTTGAAAAATGCTTTAGTATATTTAAAGTTGGGGTATGGACAGTTGCACAACAAAAAAACGTTGATGCATTTTTGCCAAAATTATTACAAATAACGGGATTGCAAAGGGAAAAATTTAGAGTAATTTTAACACAAGAATATTGTTCTCGCATAGCCAGAGAGGGTTATTAGGGTGATGGAAATCCTTATGTATTTCGCAAGCCTTTAAATAAAGTTTGGGACATTTTGATCTAGGGTTGGGATGCTACAAATACAGTGATTGTAGATGACTTGAAAGAAAAACATGTTTGTAACGAGGAAGGGAATTGTATTATAACAAAAAATTATACTTGCCAAGATGTCAATGACACATTCTTGTTAGATCGAGTATGGCCTTGCTTCCTACACCTGAATGGCGTGAGTGATGTGAGGAAAATTGTGAATAAAATGAAAATGAAAGTATTTTGTTAAATAATACAATTATGGGTTTTTGTACTAGTATGTTAAATAAAGTTTGGGACATTTTGATCCATGGTTGGGATGCTACAAATACAGTGATTGTAGATGACTCGAAATAAAATCATGTTTGTAACGAGGAAGGGAACTGTATTATAACAAAAACTTATTATTTCCAAGATGTCAATGACACATTGCTAATTATGAATAAAATGAAAATGAAAGTATTTTGTTAAATAATACACTTATGGTTTTTTGTACTAGTATGTTAAATAAATTTTGGGACATTTTGATCCATGGTTGCGATGCTACAAATAGAGTGATTGTAGATGACTCGAAATAAAAACATGTTTGTAACAAGGAAGGGAACTGTACTATAAAAAAAACTTAACATTACCAAGATGCCACTGACTCATTATTGTTAGATCGATTATGGCCTTTCTTGTTGCACCTGAATGGCATGTGTAACGTACCCCACATTACACATATACATATCTACAATGTATAACACTATAAAAATGAGATTTTCTTTTAAGCATCTAATTAACAACTTCATAACTAGGCTTATGCCGATCATTCTAAGAACATACAGGAGGCATCCATCCATCAATGAGGTTGTGAGAGCATAAGCACATATGTACTACATAAATGAAGTTTTATCCATTCATCATTCACATACAAAATTAATACATCAGATAGCTTACACAATTGAAAGAAACCTCATTCACGAATACAACCTTCTAACAGGATTAACATAACATATTCATGGCTTACATTTATTTACATATTCATTCCACAAATTGAACATATCAAGCATCATAAAACACATGAACATCATAATTCATACACAGATACACTTATCTGAAATTCACATGAATGTGGCAACTAGTTGCATGTGAACCACGCTCCACCCAACCTTAGAACTTGTCCAACCTGTACTATTTCAGCTCCCAATTTAACCCCCAAGCCAAAATATAGACATTAACCAGATATATGTCACCAATTTTTCCCCAACTCACTCTCAAATTCTAAGATGGAAATAACAAGGATAAATATATACATAGGGTTCAACAAAATAGCAGTTTGGTAGCCAATTCCTTGTCAATTCCACAATTGACCCCCATGAGTTACTTCCCAAAATGCACAGTGACACAATTCACTGCAAACGTCGAGATTCCCTCTGGGTCTCATGCTTAATTTCCAATTGACTGATGTATACAACCGAGGGAAATCATGGCCAAAACGGTTTAACTCAACAATTCGGGTTCAGGTTTATCACAGGTATTCTTCCCCAAGTTTTCTTCACTCTTTGAGAACTCAAAACACACATTGATCCTCTTCATTGTCCATGTTCAAAATTCTCTTCACTGTCTGTGTCTGAAAATCCTTCCCGTATTTTCACACTTCTCCTCCATTCATTAGACACTGCACCCCCATGCCTCTGCGTGCATCCCCCCTGGACTGACATCCAACCACCCAGGTTTCGCATAGTAGCAACCTACCCCACTTCTTTCTGGACCATCGAGGAAACCATGTGTCCCCTTTGGGATCCCACATGGCTATCCCCAAAGGCACACGTTACCCCTTCCCACCATAATCACGATTAGCCACTAATATCCATATTAAATCATAATTAATAATAATTAATTATTAGTTAATCCTGCACTAAGAATATGGCTTAGGAGTTTGGGTTTTGGGTTTATCATAAGGTTTATAGAACAGGGCTTTAGGGAACAAGGTACATAAGTCGACCTTACCCCCCTCATAACCCTCGGTTAATATTTGGATCTCCTCTTCAACATATTTCTCCTCATGCAGCCAGATGGTATTTTTATTAAAATATTATCATGCAATGTACATACTCATAGTCGTAATGTTCAAATTACAATAACAGCTCTAACCTGGTTGAGGGGGTGTTATAGCGTGAGTGATGTGAGGCCAATTGTGAATAAAATGAAAATGAAAGTATTTTGTTAAATAATACACTTATGTTTTTCTGTACTAGTATGTTCAATTTCACTGTGATTATAATTCTTGTAAAGTGTCGAGTTTGGTTTTCGAAAATGCAAAGTGAGATTTTGAAAGTGCTAAAATCTGTTTTAAAATTTCAAAATTAAGTATTGGAAGTATCAAAAGTAGCCTTCAAAAAGGGAAAAATCGGGTTCTAAACATTTTTTTATATGAAGTATGTACATAGCATAATTATTATTTTAATAAAAAAATTCTAGTTGGCTGCGTGGTGAGCAATAAGCTAAAGAGGAGGTCTAGATATTATCCGAGGATTATGATGGGGGAGATCCATAATGGTCAATTTTTAAGAAGAGGGAAATCGACGCTTTCACTTTCAAGGCACAATTACAGCTTGAGCATGCAAAGTATCAATATGTTGATGATCTTTAGGATGTATTTTCCAAGGGGCAATCTGCCCTTGGAAAATCGCATGAATGGGGGGGGAACCATTGAAGGAGAGAACTGGAGACACTCTGTACTTGGAGACTTGTAATGTTTTACAATCTTTAAATAATATCAGCTAGTTTCACTTTTACTTTCTTTTTTTATGTGTATCAAGTTTCCTTGATTCATTTTGGTTTTTTATACATACATCTAATAATTCCGTTTTGTATTGTTAAATCATAAAACATATAAATCTGTGTGCATTATTTATCACTCATATAATTTATATGCAGGTTATGCATTAGTCAATGTCATTGCTTGATTCATATTGTTTCACATTCTGCAATCATAGTGCAGTCATTATCATCATAAGTTGATTTGTTAATTATCTTATCATTTACAAGACAATCACATTCTTTTTCATCCTTTGAATAAAATAACACATGAATCTTTACTCTTGAAAATATGCATTAACTTTGCTCGGCCATATTTATTCAAAATTGAAGGGCTCAATACAAAACGAGTATCTCTTCACGGCTTCCAACCCTTACTACATTGCCAAAAATAGACCTCTAATCCTTTGAATAAAATAACACATGAATCTTTACTCTTGAAAACATGCATCAACTATGCTCGACCATCTTTATTCAAAATTGAAGGGCTCAATACAAAATGAGTATCTCTTCACGGGTTCCAACACTAACTACATTGCCAAAATTTGTCTTTTATACATTGTAAAACCTCTCGAGGTAAAACCCTAACTACTTCATAACTAAAAATAGAAAATTATAAACTAACTATTAAATTCCACTTCGGTCAAAATTTATACAATTTCCAAAATTTCTCAGAATATAACATTTGATGTCTTTCTATTTGATGTAGCTACTGACAGGGCTTCTTTCTTGAACAATAGTCTTCAAGTGTGAAAGGTGTAATTCTTTTTCCCATATCCCTCGATTGTCTTCCATTGCTATGTAGAAGGTACCTCATAACTAGTCATATCCTTGACCATAAATTTCATCTCTATGTGCTCTGCAATGGAAGTTGGAGGAATCTTTTCACCTATCATGGCCAGCTGGTTTAGAATTTCAAAATCATCTGAGAGTTTCTCCAGTAGAATTTTCCCTGTTAGAACATGAGTCAGACCTTCAAATTTCTCATGGTTCCTCCCGATGTTAAATAGTAAATCCTTATAATTGTTATGGGAAATTAACTCATTATTTTCATCCCAAAAAGAAGGTTGTCCCTTTTGTATTAGCTTTTCAAATTGTTTCTTTATTTGTTCTGCTCTAGCCTTAACATTCTCAATGTGAGAATGTTTTCCAAGGACTCTCCTAGCCCAGTTATGACTGTTATCCTGTTTTTGATAGCCATTTCTTTTAGATCATCTTCTGTCAGAGTATTTAAGAAACTTATGGTATTTCAGGTCGTATATTTTGGTTTCTTATCTAAAACTTCTCTCATTGTTGTACACCTTTGTAAGCTACGATTTGCTACGGCTTCCTTTGTCTTCATAAAATTTAAATAAGGCTTGAATTTTGCATCCTCATTGATGATTGAATCCCAAATCAAATGTTTTGCACCTTGCAATTCTAGTTGTCCTATCACTTGAATTATGAACCTCTGATTTCTTCCTACCAATTTGTTATTTCTATTTGTCAACTCTTTTGTTTCATTTTCCTTTTTCTGATTTTCCTCTTCTTGTTTTTTTTTCTTCTTTTAGTTCTTTGATCTCCACCTCTTTCAAGCTAACTTGGGACATAGTATCATCTATGCTTGCTTCTTTGTTGCCTTGATATGTTCCTTGCTTCTTTTTTTCCTTGAAATGTTCCTTGCTTCTCTTGTGCTATATTTTCCAATATGGCCTTCCAATCTTCAATGTGAGTCTTAATACTCAATCTATATTTCTCCCAACTTACCTCTTTTTCCTCAAAATTAAGCAATTTATCTCCACAGTCATCCAATTCTTGAGATAAATTTTCTTTTTCTTGTTCTAACACAGTTAATTCAGAGGCTTGAATCAACTGAGTTGTTGGAATTTTAAGCTTTTACTTAAGTAATTGGATAGTGTTTTCTTTCTTAGATAAAAGCTTGTTACTTGCCTCCCCTCTATTTGGTTCATCATTTCTCTCCACCAGGTCATCTTGCAATATTTTTATTTGTTGTTGATGAGCTTTGTTATCTGTTTTCTCTTGCCTCAACTGGATTTCCATCTTGTTCATTGTATTCTGTAGTTTTTCCACTTTTAAAGTAGCTTTCATCAAATCATTATAAATCACCTCTCCAGTCTATCTATGTAGTTTAATTTTATCAGGGACTGGTATCTTCTACAAATTCAATTTCATTTCTGTGACCTTATCATCAGACGAGACGACCAAATTCAAAGTATTTTGGTTGGATCTCTTCTAGTCATCAGAGTAATTTCTAAATCAACAAGATTCCTGAATTTTGGAAAAAGCTTATGCATTGCTTCTGTTGTTGTTTGTTTGTCTTGCCCATATTTTACATATATTCCATCTATTGATTGAAATTTGCTAGAATCACCTACAGCTCTTGCCTCATCAAATTTGTATTCCTGTACTTGAATTTATGGCCCTTGGTATTTTTCTTTATTCTTTCCCTTTTCTTTGTCAAATACAACTACTTCATCTTGCTGGCTTGATTTCAATCTTTTGGCTTCTCTTTCTTCCTCCATCTTCATATTAGTAGTTTCATAAAAACTTATTTTACTTGTTGCTTCAATATTTCCTGGGGTAGGTACTAACTCAGGTACCAACTCAGCTAAAACTTTATCCAAGGTAGAAGGATTAGCATGTGAATTTCTTGAAACTTCTATGTCTGATTCATATTGTAGTAAATTTTCCATCTTTGCTAATCCTTCAACCTATTGGTTATCAAAGGCTCTATTTATTTCACGTTTCCTTCTGTTAGAAATAACGTGAAAAGGATCATAATTAATAGTTGTCTGTTTCCTAAAACGCAGTTCTTCTAAATTTTTTTCTACAAAAGGGAGAGAATTCTTGTTCTTGATGATAAAGGACCAATTTTTAAATGTAACTTTATATCTAAAGCTTTCCAGAAAGCTAGAAAATGGTCATTTTCTACTATCAATTTCTGTCTGATAAACTCCAAAGCAAAAACTCTCCGAGTCAAAAAAGCTGGTAGAATATAGGGCTCCTTAAAAAATCCATAAAGTCTGATTTCTATATCCTGCTTCAGTAAAAACCAATCTCCAATTGATTTTTTTTGGCTTAATTGCATTAGGGTCTTCATCTGTGATAATACTCTACACAAATTTTCTCCAAAAATCAATTTGTATACTTCTGATAAAATAAAATTCATAAAATTAAACATAGTATCTTCCATTGTTTCTGAAAACACTAACTGTGGGAAATGTAAATATTTTTCACGAAAAAACAAGGCAGGTGTGTCTGGAATCTGAAATGTATGGAAGTGTGGAAATTCGCTAACTAAGAGTGGATGTTCCCAGCCAATAATTGATCAAATATAAGGCAGGGTACTTGACTGTAATCCATTTATGGTTTACCAACACTTAATCTGAAAATCAAACTTAACTGGACCTCTGTGACCATGGAATCATAATCAAACCCTAAAAACTGTGAAATGAGTGACAAAACTAACTGTGAATTTTCATCAAAGAAATTAATGTCAACTAGATAGGGGGTGTTATCAATGGCAAGGTCAGGTTTCAGACAACTAGTCATGAAGGTTTGTTTGGTATTAGGGGATGACTCTCTGTACTCGATAACTAGGGCTTCTTCGGAAAAATATTCCTAGTCGTGGGAAGAAAACAGGGGTACTACTAGAGCTTTCCTAACGGTAGACACATTTACAGGGAAAATAATTTTTCATTCTTGATGAATTCATAATGATTCTTTAACTCTGAGAATAATTTACTGCACACCATGAAATGAATTCTGGAAACCCTAAATCTTTTTATGGACATAAATGGATAACACGAGACTTATAAGCATTTTGCACATCCAAATTCTGTTTATATAAACCCTTCAATTTGATTTTGATTTATGAAACTGAGAATTTAACCATTATGGGGTCACGAATGTCATTATTTTTGTCCCCTAGGGTTTCTTCTATCCTCATAGTTTCAACATTCTAAGGGACTATTTCACTACTTCCTTCCATTATGTAAATAGTTCTAGTTACTTTCATGAATTTCAGACAACCTACCTGGCACTGACAGGTTCAAAAAACTATGCTCTGACACTTTCCAGCAGCATGGACATGTTCCAATACTCCATCGTCCCAAATACAAAAGAAAAATTTTGACGAGCCCTTGTCTTTTATACAACCCCAAAAGTGGTTTTGCAATGTGGGATGGTAGTTTCCCTTACGGATTTGTATGATTGTGAAATGATGTGGAGATGACACGCGTACAGTAGTATGGTATTTTGCAACCGCTCTAACCTCCATTTCATCGTCCATGTTGGCAGTGCAAAAATATTATATGCTATTGATCTAACTGCCCCTTTATCGAATAGCCATTGATCTTGGTGTTCCTTTAACACCACCTGACTGGATTTTTCGACACACTTTATCTTCCTTATCCTCCTCGCTTCTTTCACAGCGAATCCTTTCCCTTGTTGTCGATCTATCCATTTCCACACCAATAATTGTCAATAATTTCTATCCTTTAGCGTCACCCTTTAATTTTTTCGGGGTATTTCGATTCCACTATTCATCTCTCTTCTTTTCCGGTGAAACTCATCTTCCACCGTCAATCTTCTCCAATAAAATCGTGACCATTGATAATTTTGTTTATCATTTTATTTTTACTTAATTAATTAATTAAAACCTTCATTGATTATCTCGGGCCTACGGGATTCTCATCTCAAGGATGTGAGCTCCTTCGATAAGTGGGATTCTCCTCCCATGGCTAACCTTCAAGCTTGCGGTGTGAAGAACCTGCAATAATTAATTAATGCAAATACACGAGATATCAGAAATAACAGAACTTAGAATCACTTTTATATTGATCGCATGCCACTTCGAGGGGGCAACCTCTTTTGAGAAAGCTCAATACAATTAATTTCACGATGCCTTCAATGACCTCAACACACACTTATATACTAAGTCTATGCCCAATACTATATGTCAATACTATGGGCTAATATAAATTATGCGTCAATATTATGGGATAATATAAACTATGGATCAATAAATACTACGGGACGACTTACAAAGCATATGCGTCCAACAACAATATACTAACATAGTAAATAGAAAGGTTGACATGGGTTCTTAACATCCCCTCTCCCTTAGAAAAAGCTTTGTCCTCAAAGCTTTGGTTGGGGAAATTGCTGCAGAATCTGAAGGAGTGGTTCCCCAGTAGCATCCTCGGGTTGCATTTCGGGCCACTAACACCTTTGGAGTGTCAGGGAGGATTTCCTGGAAGGATGTAGACGAAGAAGAACCCTATCAGCTACATGGAAAGTGCGCTCAGAACGGTGTTGATCGGCTTGTTGTTTTAGTCAAATTCTGGCCATGTGAATATTGTCCTGTAGAATGAGAAGAATCTGATCACGGTTTCGAAGAACCGAGTCAATTTCCTAAACTGGGGAGCTGCTAAGGGTGTATGGAAGAAGAACTGGCTGTGTCTGTCCATAGACTGCTTCATATGGTGTCCTTTGAGATGTGGTATTTTACCACTAGAGTGCTTCTAGGAAATCCATAGAAATAGTTGGCCAAAGCTGTGTAGGGATGGGAAAGGGTTTGAGCAATCCCAAAAGGAGTGTCGTTTCACCCTTGTTGACCTGGAAAGTATCACAGTCAGCCACCATCTGTTGAATTGTCATTTTCAATCCCTACCAAAAGAAGTTACATTGTTCCTGGTCATACATTTTGAAGAACCCAGAGTGCCCTGCTGATGAAGAAGCATGGAGTTCATAGAAGAGATAGCCCTGTTGAACATATTGCAACCAATTTGGAACAAGCAGAGAAAGAGTTGTAAGAGAAACTGGGTCATCAATTGTGCGAGAAGGAGCATCTGCCACCATATTGTCCTTACCCTTCTTGTAAGTGATCGCATAGGGATAACCCATGAGTTGGATAACCCATTTCAGGTGTGTTGGGGAGGAGACCCATTGTTCCAAAAAAATTTCCAAACTCTGGAGATCAGTCTTGATGCAAAAATAATTCCCTAATAGGTATGGTTTCCA
This sequence comes from Larix kaempferi, assembly GCA_027924585.1. NCBI lineage: Eukaryota > Viridiplantae > Streptophyta > Pinopsida > Pinales > Pinaceae > Larix > Larix kaempferi. The sequence continues at coordinate 23,438,352 of BSBM01000401.1, read as the reverse complement.
CTTCTGTACTGCATGCAAAATAGCCATCATTTCCTGCTGAGAGGTAGATGCGACTAAATTCTTACCGGAAAGGTCTCTTGAAGGCAGCAAGCTCATTGGTTCAGCAAAGACACCTGCATATCTATCGAAAGAAGTAGTGGAGACCGTTGATGGCTGCATCTGAATGGATTGGAGTTGAGCGATGACACCATGTGAATTCTTCTTAAGGATTTTTTCTAGGCGATGTGAACTGATGATGCAGAGAGACCCTGGTTGTAATCCCATTAATTTGTGTTGTGCCCCATTGACTGAAAACTGCATCCAAAGTTCAGCAAAATGCCATAAGATGGGGCCAAGTGTGCGTAACCATTGAACGCCCAAAACCACATCACATCCGCCTAACGACAAGGCAAACATGTCAGAGTGTAGGTTATAATCTTCCATAGAGATACGCACATTGTGACACTTCCCCTTGCAAGGTAAGGTGCCCCCATTGGAAACCATGACTTCAAAGTTGGAGCAAGGATGGACAAAACAATCAGCCTGTTTGGCAATCCGAGGGTCAATGAAGTTATGAGTGCTACCAGAATCAATGAGTATGGTAAGAGGGAACTTCTTGAAGTATCCCCTGACCTACATTATTGTGGGGTTGTGATGCCGGTTATAGCATGGAGAGAGATCGCGGGTGGGTCATCCTGAGATGGGTTGTCAATAGGCGGGTGCTGAATGTCGACCTGATCATTTACTGTATCTGGAGCTTCTTCACCAAGTTTAGAGGTAGGTACAGAATCCACATCCAAGAGATAGAGCTTTTGTTGAACACATCTATGTCCCCGAGTGAATTTATCATCACTTTTATAACAAATCCCTTTTTCTCGGCGTGTCGGCATCTCGGTTTCAGAAAAATGCTTTATAGGAGTTGGTCGAGGAGCTAGCAGGATGGGAGGTCGTTGAGAACCCATATTTCAGAAGGGAACAAAAGTGGGTTTGGAGCGTTGTTGGGCTACAAGCTTGTCTTCTGCCAACTTAGCCAAACCCAGGACTTCCATCATTGTGTTGGGACAGAACATTTTAACCTCTGACCATATTTCATCCTTAAGACCACTAATAAAACAACTCCTGTAAAATTCATCAGACAATTCTTCTATGTGATTGGCGAGTTTCTCAAATTCTATCTGATACTCTCTCACTGTGCCAGTTTGGTGAAGTTTACTGAGTGCTCCTGTGAAATCGTCAAAAGCACCAAGACCAAATCGTGGCAAAAGGAGTTGGCAAAAATCTGTCTAGTTTGGCTCGGGATGAGCTTTGATGTACCAACGGTACAATTGAAGGGCTTCCTGTTCCAAATGAAAGGATGCAAGTGGAACTTTCTGGACATCAAAAGTATTATGCTGAATGAAATATTGTTCTGCGCAATATATCCATCCAGTCGGATCAATACCATTGAAGCGAGGAAAATCAAGCTTCGGCCCAAGAAGATTGCTGGAAGAAGAGAACCCGGTGGCTGCAAAAGATTCTGGCTGTTGGTTATTGTTCATGGCTAAATGTTGAAGATGGAGGCTGAGGAATTTTTTGTCCAGATCTTGGAGTTTGGTTTGGATGGCTCAAGTGCTTCCTCCATGGGTTTTTCTCCTATGCGGGTGACAACCACAACCAAGAGTTTTTTTTTGGGGGGAAATGGATAGAAAAACACAAACAAAAGCTTATTTAGTAAAGGAAGATTTGGATTTGGGAAAAACTTGGATGGGTAATTTGGGTTTGACTAGGTTTTGGACACTTTCTGATGGATAGGGAAGCAAAAATGGAGATTTCGGAAGTAGGGTGAAAGAATGAGAAAATTTGGTAGAGAGGGACAAAGCAGCAGAATTAGGAAAGGAACACGGTGGAAAAATTTGAAGGCCTTTGGGTGAAAATTGGAGTTATGGAAAACCCTAAAAATAGACAAATGTGGTATTTTTGGTCTTGGGAAGTGGAATTTAGGATAGGGTCTTCAGGAATGAAATATGCAGAATGGGATTGCAGGGATGTCAGTGAAGTTTTAGGGAAAACAGAGTTGAAACAAGGGAGATATGGATGAAATTATTATTATTATTATTTTTTATTTTTTATTTTTTATTTTTATTTTTATTTATTTTTTATTTTTTATTATTTATTTATTTATTTATTTATTTTTATTTATTTATTTTATTTTTATTTTTATTTTATTTTTATTTTTATTTTTATTTTTATTTTTATTTTTTATTTTTATTTATTTTTATTTTTTTCAGAAATGGATCGGCAACAGCGGCGTGGAAGGGATCCGCAACAGATGGATCTGCAATGACACGAAAGGGATCGAAAATGGATGGATCTGAAACGACGACTGGATCTGGAACGACTTTCAAAATAAATCTGAAACAACTGGATCTGGAGCAGAAGTGATCGACAACAGTTCAGCTAAAAATAGATATGGACCCCAGGTATGTGTGGCTTCCTATCGGTTCAGGGGATTCACTCGGGAACCAATGCTGTCTGACAACTTGCGTATTGGGGTAGTACCCCTCACTCCACAGCTCAGGTAAAAATGATAACCGCTTTGCCACAAACAATAGCTCTTGGTTTACCTCACGGGTGGGAACTAGTCAATCAGGAGGGGTCGTTGCCCTTTTCGCTGGCAGGTCCTCTTAATGGGCCAGCTACTTTGGGGTTCCTGTTGTACTCCTCATAATGAGTTTTAGGGCTTATTCCCAAGTACTTCCCATAGTTAAGCGGACAGGGGTTATTCCCAAATCCGAACTTGCAACAAATGTGAAAAAAAAAATTGGTAGAAATTCCACCCAACGAGCCCAAGAAAGTGCTCTGATACCAGATGTGAAGAACCTGCAATAATTAATTAATGCAAATACACGAGATATCAGAAATAACAGAACTTAGAATCACTTTTATATTGATCACAGGCCACTTAAAGAGGGCAACCTCCTTTGAGCAAGCTCAATACAATTAACTTCACGATGCTTTCAATGGCCTCAACACACACTTATATACTAAGTCTATGCCCAATACTATGAGTCAAAACCATGGGACATATAATACTACGGGACGACTTACAAAGCATATGCATCCAATACTATGGGTCAATACTATGGGCTAATATAAACTATGGATCAACAAATACTGCGGGACGACTTACAAAGCATATGTGTCAAACAACAATATACTAACAAAGTAAACAGGGGTTGACATGGGTTCCTAACATGCGGGCATCTTCATTTGTGGGCTAAAATTTATCTTCAGCCAACGGGCTTATGCCTTAAGCTCCTTTGTGGGCATAACCTAAGCCCTTGTTGGAATTTAAGCCCCTACGGGATTTTTCCAAGCCCTTGTGGGAATATCTTTAGCCCTTATCCATTGAGCCCCCTGCGAGCATACCTAAGCCCTTGTGGGCATATCTTTAAGCTTTTGCAAGCTTATTCATTTAAGCCCATGCGGGCATAAACAAACCCTTGCAGGCATAACGCTAAGCCCTTGCGAGCCTAATAAAGCTCTTGGGAGGTTTATGCTTCAAGCCCCTTGTGGGGATTCCCTTAAGCCCTTGAGGGAATACCATAAGCCCTTGCGGGCATAACATAGCCCCTTATGGGCATTTTCCTAAGCCTTTGTGGGCATAATACAAGGTGTAATTAACTTTAGTTTTCTCTATTTTGGAAGGCCAAGATCTCGCACGTGTGAGCATCAAGGAGGAAAATAATACCACAACTCGATGGCCATATCACCAAGGACATTCCCATGCTAATAAATTTATCATCACAAGGACAATCTTTGGTAGGCATTTACAAATGCCTTATCAACCTACATTTCAACAATAAAACGACTTTTTTCCCATTTTGGCAGGCTTGTCTTTCACACGTGTGAACTCCAGAGTAAAATATTAGCCTATGGATAGATAGCAAGTTCATCAAGGAATAATCCTATGCCACCTAATTAGTTTTATACGCACAAGGACACCTCCTTGCAGGCATTTCCAAATGGCCTCTTCAACCTTCATTTGAATAGTAAAAACAAGCTTTTTCTCATTTTGTCAGGCTTGTCTTTCGCACGTGTGAACTCCTTAGTAATATTTGAGCTCATGGTTAGATATCCAATTCACCAGAGAAAAATACTATGCCACCTGATTAATTTTATCAGCACAAAGACGCTTCCTTGCGGGCATTTCCAAATGGCCTCTTACAGTTCAACACTTAGCCATATTTTTGTTCTTAATATGCAAAACAGTTTTTCCTTCACTTTAACAGATTGATTTATTTCATATATGATCAACATAAGTAAAACTAAAAGCATGGATGGATAGACACTTCAACAATGAAAAGACCATGTAAATTGATGAACTTATTGACACACACACACACAACATCTGGCGAGAATTTGAAAGTGGTCTTCCAAACTGCTGATTTGACACTTGGGAAAAATGATCAAACCCTAGGTTAGTATGATGATATTTTTCTTTTCACCAATTTTGAAGTGTGAGATACCCAATGGATATAATCCAACAAGGTGACTTCATCTAAACCAATTTCACCTCTTGAATCCTCTTTTTCTCTCCTTGGTGCGTGTTATACCTCAAATTGCCACACCATGTGTAAGTGAGAGTTTGCATGTTTCACTGCCATGGAAAACATGATGTTTATGCCTCTTAAGGGTGTTAGGACTTTTCATTCTAATTTTGGTCCCTTCCCTAGTCACATTTGTAAGCAAATCCAACAAGAAAGGGGTCGAAACCCACCTTAACCACGTCTAAAAATTAGCCATCTAGAATTTTCACGTCCTGCATGCCTATGGGGGAGAGACAATTTCAAATTTCGTCGCCCTGCATGCCTATGGGGGAGCGAAAATGCCAATATTTTTGTGCTTTGATTAGTTATAGGACAACGAAAATTTTGGTTTAGGCTTATCCCTTTGATTTTGGATCTTGGATCTCATGGATATTTTCTTGGGATGAGGTACCCCTTTGAATACCATCTCACATTCCCTTCTTGGCATGGTTTAGATCCTTGATCCACATCTTACTCACTTAGATCGATCATTTTCTCCTAGTGGTTGGCCTTCCCAAATCCTGCTTAAGGAGGACCATCCATGAGCTGGGGGGTGATATTGGAAACACCAAACTTATGATCCTATGAGTCTTGCAAGGGTGATGTTGGAGAGCTTGGAAGGAGGTGCTGCTACTTTGGACATCAAGGTTCAACATTGTAATCATTTTCTTTTGGCTTTCTTATCATTAATATAACTTAGCCTATTCCTCTCATTTTCGTGTCTTTAATGATGAATGCATGAAATTGTCTATGTTTTTATAGTTAGATCATTGTTTATACATATATTGCTTTGGAGAAGGTGTTGTCTTTCATTTGTGAATAGGTTCATAAGTCCATAATCAAAGGCTGGAGCTGGAGCAACTCAGGAGCAACAAGGACAACCATCAAAGTAAGGTATGCCATCTACTTGCTTTGTCTTTCCATAGCTTGTTAGCTGATGTGTGAGCTAGATCTAGGAGGACTATAGTGTCTATTTGTTTCCTTTCTATCATGGATTAAGTGTCTAGGGGCTTAGTTATGTCCATGAGAGAGTTTAACTATCTGTAGAAAGAATTCTCTACTACAGAAATTGGCGACTCCACTGGAGAATTTTTTCCTAGTTTCACCTTTGATTGCTTGTTTGGATAATTAAATCCTCTTTTAAGTGTTGTTTCCCATCACCTTAGTTCCTCTTTATTCATCATTGAGGACTATCTTGAACCCAACACTTCATCCCTGCTCGGATCTAGGCATTAATTTTCAAGTTTTAAACCTACAGGATCATTTTTCGCTCCCTCAAAATAGGTTATAGAGCGAAATTTCCACATTTTCGCTCCTTGATAGTGGGCTAGGGCATGGAAATTTGCCAATTTTTGCTCCCCCATAGTGTTCTAGGGTGTGAATTTTGAAAAAATTTGCTCTGTATTGGTTTGTGCAGGGGCGAAAATTCCTTGTTTTGGTCATTTTTGAGCTTGTTTGGAGGGATTCCCTTGGGTTTTTTGCTCCCAAACTTTTGGGGTTCCTCCATATGGTCCACTGGCTTCTTTTTGACACCTTTTTGAAGAAATTTGAGACTCTTTTGAGACCTTTTCATCCACATTTTGTCTCTACTCCTTCATTAGCAGCTTTGAGGCAATTTAGTCAATTATGAGTCAAGTGTACCTTCCCAATTGCTTTAGGATCTCTATAACATAATTTTGAACCCTTCCAAACCTCATTTGGGAGAATTTGGGACCCTTTTTCTTTGTTTGGAAGACTAGGTTCTACCTTGGAAAATTGAAATCCCCTTAAGTTAACTTGATCCCTTGTGCACATTTTCAATTTTTTTGAATTAGAGTCTCTTGATCAGTGATTTTGTGACCATTACATGACTAATTTGGACTGATACAAATCATATTTGGCTTTGTTTGGAAACTCTTGGCATGGTTTGGAAGTTAAAAGCCTTTGTTTGGTCTCTTGAGTCAAACTAGTGCTTTGTTTACTTGTTGGGTGAATTGTCATTCTTTTCAAGTCCCAATAGCTTGAATTTGTTTTTAACTTCTTTTTTCCATCATATTGTGATTGGATTAAATATTTAGAGATCTCTTTAGTGTGCTACTCCAAAGGTTTGTTTGGTTTGGCATGGTTTGGTTTGGTTATTAGGCTTTGAAAGGATTGGGACATCCAGCTATATTTCTTGGGTTTTGCACTTTATTTCCTTTGCATATTTATCTATTTATTGGTTATTGGAGTAGATCGATTCTTTGTTTCCATATTTGTTCAAAGAAAATCTTCTTTTTGTCTCTCTTTGCTAGATTTACAAGCTTGCAAAACATAAACCTCCTTCTTGTATTGGTTTGATCATTTGGCATTCTTGGTCTTACATTCATGAGAAGAAGAAAAGATTTTTTCATGTTCTTGTGCATTTGAGTTACAAAAATATATTGGATATTTTTCTTTGCATTGCATTCAATTGGAAACATGTACTGAATCTCTCTTTCCCATAACTTGGATGTGTCTTTTTCAAGTGTAAAAAGATAGGAAACAAATTCGAATTTTTGCATTTGTCATTGATAGAAAGATCTCTTCTTGTCACTTTAGGATAGTTTGGGTATGGTTTTACATGAGTGGTTATCATTCATTAAAAATATTAAAGTGCATTAGCATTGGGTTGTTCATTTGGGAAAAAGAACTTCTTACTTTTTCTTTAGCTAGATTTCATTGAAAAATGAAGGATTTTCATTTCATTTAGATTAGTGGTGCATTTTGTTTACTTTACAAGTCTACACGTCATGCATCCACTTAACCGCATAAGATAAAATCAAGCACTAGTCTAAGTTAAAAAAAATTAACAACCTGTGTGATAGGTTAGAGACGTCTTCTGGCGTCTTAAAGCGTAGGAGTTGTCGTTATTTTCATGCACTGCATTCCTGGGTCTATGTGGTTCTTCCACGTAATCGTTGGTATATCGAACGGCCTTTCACGTACCTTCGGGTGTATAGAAAGGTACTTCACGTACTCAAGGGTATATCAGAAGGCCCCTTTCGTACGGTTGTGCATTAGACAACACTACTATAGATTTGAGCTCCCACGTACCTTTCATATATCGGGATACCCCCTTAGCATCTTGGAACTATCTGAGTAAACCTATTAGACGTCCTATTGTTGTAATACACCGAGAACAACAATAGAGGATATTACTATGCACGTACTACTAGGTATTCGGGTTATATGGTCAGGGGTACGGTCCCAATCCGCCCTAGTTAGTGCTTTGAAATATTGGGCCGAGTATAGCTGTTGGACCCTACAGTATATTGCGAGTTGTGACAATTTGATACTCCTGTGAGAATCTGGCTTATTTATCCACCCCTTTCACAGATTTCTTGTTGCTTTTAGATTTGAGTAGTGTTTTATTTGTGTGGTAATTTAGAGGTTGTTAGAGAATTTAGACATGGAAAACTCTTCCGGGACTACCAATCAAGAGACTCATTTTCAAGGGGTACCTTTTGCTTTCCCTCCATTCGGATATATTGGTCCTCCCTTTATTGCTACTTTGAATCTTCCTAGATTGTTTGTAGGGTTACAAGTATGGTTATTCTCCAATATGGTGATCTCAAATGCACCTTATGCTTCAAATGTTAACTCTCCATCACGAGAGCATCAATCCCAAATTAATCCTTCGTCTTCTTCGACAGATGTATCTCCTTCCATTTCTTCTTCCTCACCTGATAAAAGTAGTAGTTCCAGTAATCAGGAGGATAAGAAGAAGAAGAAAAGGAAGGTTAAGAAGAAGAAGAATAAGAAAGAGACCATGCATCAAATGGTTTCTCCTAATGATTCTCTTTCTAGTCCAACACCTCGAAAACCCAAGTTACCTTGCATGATTTGCAGGAGGGGTCTCATTCTTAAATATTGTCTTGGTCTTTCCAAAGTATTAGAAGAGTGGTATAAAAACTCCAAACAACCTATATCATCAGCCTCTGGACATCATACTGGTGACACCTCGTCAACCAGTGACTCTATGGTTAAGGGTCGGAAAGGTAAATTCAAGAATCCTTGTTTCTTATGCAAGGGCATGCACCTTACTTACCTTTGTCCACGCATGGATGAAGCTTCACAATTGTTCAAATACATTACTCTATCTCAGAAACACTTTTCAACTGAATGTCGTAAGTTTTCCCTTGACCCGATGTTGGTTGATGAAGTGACCAATCCAACCCCATCCTTGGTCGATCCCACTCTTTCTTCAAAGAGTGAAGTTGAAATGGTCGAGTCGATATCACCTCCACTCGATCTCACTCTTTCATTGGAGAACGCAGAGACTGAAGTAATCACCATGATAAAATATTCATCTCATTCTACTCTTTCAGTTGAGAGTGAATTGGAAAACACTGATGTTTTCCTAATCAGTTTAGATTGTTCTAGACAAGGGAGCATTTCACCCATTTCAACGGATCCCCCTCCAAGTACTCAGGTCATTTCCTTTCATTGGAATGATCTAACAGAATCTCATCTTCCTTCAAATGTTCCTTTCCAGATATCTGTAGAATTTACTAGTAGGAACATACTTCGCACTATTGTTGATGAAGGAGCTTTTGTTAGTATTTTGTCCTCAACTGCTTGGCAAGCTATAGGTTCTCCTCAGCTTGTTCCACTCACTAACCAGATACTGGCTTTCAATAGAAGGCCTACTAGAACTTTAGGAATCCTTCCTCAGTTACCTATCACTTTAGGAGGGAAAAATGTCTGTATTGATGTTATGGTAGTCCAATGTCCCTTAGATTTTAATATACTCCTTGGACGTGATTATGTCTATGCTATGAAAGATGTAGTGTCCACACTCTTTCAAGTGATGTATTTTCATCATCATGGGAATATGGTGACCATTGACCAACTTTCCTTTGTGACACCCACTCATTGCATGAATCCTATTCATTAGACTTCCATAAATGTTCCACATGTTTTAGTGGTTTCTACCCCTTAGGATAGGGGACATGCCTCCATCGTCTGGACATCATGCTAGAGTTCTCCCCCTAGCTTCTTATGCAGGGGGGAACACTACAAACCTCTGGAAATAAATTTGGATAAGACCCGTGCAAGCACAGTTTACCTTTCATTTTGAGCTTGTGAAAAAATGAGACCAATCCCAAGCATAGTTTAATTTTGGTTTCAAGCTTGCGTGAAAATGAAACTACCTCTAAGCATAGTTATTTTATGTTTCAAGCTTGGATAAAAATGAAATAGGTCCTACAAGCATATTTTATCTTTGGTTTCAAGCTTGCATAAAAATGAAACTAGCCTCATGAGCATGGTTCTATTCCTCTGTCAAGCTCATTAAAAAATGAAATAGTACCATACAAGCATAGTTTACTTTCAATTTCAAGCTTGTGTAAAAATAAAACCTATCATGAGCATAGTTCCCTTTCTGCGTCAAACTCGTTAAAAAATTAAATAGATTCCTCTCCCATTGGGTCGAGTTAGCCTTCTTAGGACTTGAACCTTCATTTCATCTGCTTGTGTCACTTAATCCTCATTCTTCCTACCCCTCTAGAATTTAATTGGGTGAAGAAGAAGAGTAGGAAAGTGAAACGAAGCTTGGGGGGCATGTCTCCAGCCTCTGGACATCATGTTGGAGGTTATCCATCTGCTTCTTATGCTGGGGGAAAACTTTCCATCCTCTGGACATCATGTTGGGAAGTAGCCCATTTTGAGCATACTTTCTTTTGGGTTTCAAGCTTGCTAAACCATGAAAATAATCCCGAGCATAGTTCATTTTCTGTTGCAAGCTCGTTAAAAAATTAAGCAGATACCATGAGCATTTTTGCAACCCTTATTGAAGCTCGTTAAAAATAGTAAGATGGTGTCGAGCTTACGTTTCACTTTTTCATGCTCTGGTTAAAAATATGAAAAGTGGTTTGAGATTACTTTTTACTTTTTCGTGCTCTGGTTCAAACATGAAAAAGATTCCAAGTGCTTTTGATACCATTTTCATGCTCATTAAAAATTCAGTAAAGGTGTGTCTAACAAGTATAGGTTTATCACTTTATCTGGCCTCGCTAAACTATTTACAAAAAAGGAATTGTGCCAAGTTTACTTTTCCTTTGTCGTACTCGGTCACCAACCATGAAAAAGTTGTACATGGAGTCCTCTTTAAGCTCTTTTCAGACTATCAAAATATGAAAAGATTTCCAAGTGCACTTGTCTCTTTCACACTTGTAAAAGTATTCGAAAGGTCGTCTATCCGGTGGTAGGTTATCCATTTTTCGAACCGTTTGGACTATTTACGAGAAAGGTATGCCTCAGTCAATCGTTGATTAGTAGAGTTCCTCCAGATATTGTTTTATACTTTTTCAGGTCTGGGGACTAACCTTTGTGAAAAAGTCAAATCGTGGAGCCTTCTTTGGATTATTTCATACTCTCTAAACATGAAAAGTTGCCGAGTTTTGCTTCCTTGGACTCGTAAAATCAAACATAGAAGGAACCTTTTGGGACCGAACCCCTCCTTTCTTAGGTTCGTAAAACATGTGAGATTGGACTCATCTGAAAGGATGAGCTATACTAAGCATATGTTATCCTCCTCAAGCTCATTAAAAAACAATGAGGTACTCATCAAGCATGATGGGGGTTGCGGAGGAATAAGCTAAGTTTGTCTTAGAAATCTTTATGGAATCCTATGTCACCCTTGAACATGGCACCTATTTGTGTCTTGTCATACAATTGGGTAATCGTCTTGTCTTTGAGTCATGCCAATTATATGAGTCGTCTCGCTCCTTCAAGTCACCTGAAGAATGCCTCAGTCACACTAAAACAAAATAGCCCTTTAGGGGCGGTTTTGGCTTACGGGGGTCTTTGTAAACCCCCCCCTAAAAGTTTTATCAGACCATTAGCGGCGGTCTTTGAAAACCGCCCCTAAAGGTCATGGAAATTGGACGTTTGGGGGCTACTCGTTTCATGAGTTCAGAAATTGTTGTTTTTAGACATGCGATTTCTTGTGCATTTTCTTTGATTGTAACCTGGCTTGCAATTAGGGCTTCCTTGTATGGGTTTCTTCCAAACAAGTTAGTTGGTGTAACTCCGTGGCCAACCCCATGACATAATCCCCTCGCATCAGGCCCTAATACCCTAGCAAGGGCATCATCCCTAGATGCAAATTGTTCAGATGCCACTTTTGATTGTGCTTCTTCAATTTTTTGCTGCCATTTTCATGCAATTAAACAAAATCACGTTAAAAACATTTCCAACATGACAAAATGGAATTATAATCTGTATCTAAAATAGAACGTTGGGAACTTACTATTGTTTCTCCTATAGCTGGTGTGATTGGAGTGCCATCCTTCTTTTGATGCCACTAAGCAAAACGAGGCTATAATAAACCTATAACCAAAATATACATATAAAACCAACCAAAACCTTAATTCAAACCAGAGAGAGGGAAACCATCCAAGCTTGAGAGATGTAAGAATGATGGACATTAGGCACCTAATAAAAAATATTACATAGATAAAAAACATTAAAAAAAATCCTCCATACCAAGCAAGTTAGCAACATTAGCATAATAGGGGCCTGGGCATCAAATTTTGTTGTTCAACACTTGTTGCGACAACATACAGGTATGATATGGAGGGGAAATGGAATCAATCCTAAGTCAACTGGGGCTCGCTACATGTTTGAGTCTCGATAATCTACCTTTTAAATTGAACCAGAACAACAAAATAAGTTTATTAGTGGCTCGATTTGTGAAAATTCTAGATACATGAGTAATTAAGAGCTCGAGGCTCTAAAATTTGATGTGTTTTTTAGCAATCCACGATTCGGTGAATTCATAGTCACTGACCTGAAATTTAAGTTATTTAATGCAATAATTAAGGTATCTACCTCTATGTCGAAACCGTTTTCCATGCTAATGTGGGCCACTGCCCTCCTTATTGTTTTACCAAAAGGCATGAGAATGAGGAAGAAGACTTAAAATTATGGACTTCACCATCAAAGAAGCCTTACAATCACATTGGTAAGGAGTGATAAGAAGATCACAACAATCTAACGTGTCAAATCTCAGATGACAATGCCAATTAAATACTTATATGGTAAACTTAATATAAGACTTACTTATAGTTGTCTCTTAATCTTTGTGTGTTGACACATTTGATCATTTATGGTTGTCTCTGCACCTTGACTCAATTGATATTATAAGTTGAGGATGTGCATGCATAATAATCCTTAGTTATGACCATGCGATGAGGATTTAAATGGAAGAGGATGTAAAGACATGTAAGTTTTATACATATTTTGGTGGTGAGTGTCGACGACAAACGTGGTGAGAAACCACATATGTTTGGAAGGATGGAGGGAGATTACATGATCATGATCATGCCACCCATCAAATTGAAGACAATTCTTGAGCCAAAAATTGTTTTTATTTTAATTTTATTAATAACCATTGTGGTACTTTGGTCCAAATGTTTTTTCTAACTCATTGTTTCTCCATATTGTGTGCCTAGTGCCACCTATCTATATCAATGCATAAATCAACCTTTGCTTGGTTTGAGGTTCTAGCTGCATGCCATTATTTGTAGTTGCATGCCATTCAGTGTTGTTTAGAGTTTTCATGAGTCCGTGACATTCATGCAAGAAATGAAGTCTTGTAGAGGCGGACTCATCAAAGCGGAAATTTAAATTTCATTTTGATGAAAAACGAGTGGACATTGGTAGCTGCCAGGTTCACATAGGTAGTAGGCACAATGTTTTGGCCTTGTTTTGGGCCTAGTAGTGGTTCTCTATTGTTACATCCATAGTCATTAACACATTGTCATGCCTTAGATCTCATCCCAAAGTGAATCAGGATTCAGAGTCAAATCCCAGTGGCTAGTACCTCGTAGTCGTTAGTCATCACTCGTCACCTTGCAAATCTAAGCAGTGAGTGCATGACATAAGTGAGTGAATGATTATAATTTATGATATTTCCAATATTTTGAATGACGAGTCGAATTTTATAGCATAGGAATTTCAACATAGAAATTGAAATTTATACAGATGGGTAATTTCAAATGTTTCCCTTCTTTTGAAATGTTGATATAAGTTATGTCCTTCCTATTGGAAGGGTAAAATTTAGGTTTTTCTTTTTGAAGGGCAATTTTAACTTTACACTAGGAAGGGCTAGAACCCTTTGGAAGGGCCAAGAAGGGGTCAAATTTGAACACTGAGTACAAGGCTAGGCACATCACATATTAAAATACATTTATATGTATTCGCAAGAAAGCCACTAAATTCAATAAATTATTAAATACATTGGTTAAGTAAATAATTGTGATTCCACTTTAGAACTAAGCGAAGCGATGGAGGATGTGTCCAGTACAGAATCATTTTGGGTCCCTTTAGGGTTTTTCTGGTGTTTTAGAAGTGCATGAAGACTTTCTCTATTTTGTTGTGTATACGTGGAAGAATGGAGTATTTGTTAGACGTGGAATGGGAGGTGGAGACTTGAGTCACCCTTCACAAAAAGGGGAAAACAATGAGAAGAAAGGGTGATGGAATGAAAATTACTAGCATGTTGAAATTGGTAGGAAAATTTTCATTTTTGGTGTTACAGATCCAAAAATTACCAACATATCCCACTTTTAGTTGAAATCATATTCACTCTTTAGATTTTATGTGATGTCGCAAGGCCTTAATCATCACTCAAGAGCAACAGAGGGAATTGCTACATATAGGCTAGATATTCCATATGTAGGTCATATGTAGTAGTCTAGGCTAACATGCATGGACCATCAACCCCATAGCAAATTAATATGGTATTAGGCCCTATATTAGTTTATAGGCCATGGTATAGGCCACAAGAATGATCGTCAATGTTACAAATATTGAAATGGCCACAATATCTCGCCTGTAAGGTAAAGTAATTATGTGTAGGGCCCTACACATGGACCATGAATCATATAGTAAATTTATTAACCATGGACCATTATTTAGGTTATGAGAACCACTATTGGTTTACATAACCTATAAATATCAAACCATGGTTGGTTTATTGGTTTACATAACCATGGACAAACCAACAACAACAATGACATCGACGATGGTGACAATGATGATCATGACGATCTCACATGTAGGCTAGAGATTCTTATGTGGTAATCTAGGTTAACATGCATGGACCATCAACCCCATGGAAAATTAATATGGCATTAGACCCTAAATTTAGTTCACATGCCATAGTCCAAGCCACGAGAACCATCCTAATTTGTGTTACAAATATTGAAATGGTCACCATAAATAATGCCACTAATTAGAGATTGACCTAACACAACCAACCCATGTAAATAACTCATGCACTTGGCACACTTGATCCATGCAATGAATTCATGCACCTAGGAAGCTTAAACCTCTAACCCCCTCACCTCATACCTAACCTTAACATCTAGCCCCAAACCGAATAACATGATAACTTATAAACCACTTAACCACTAGTACCAACAAAACCAGAACCCCTTTCCCACTAACCCACTGATCCCTTAGGTGCCTCACTTCTAATCCAAAAACTCCCCAAATCCTACCACATTATGAAATTGTAGAAAATATCCCCTTATCCCAGTGTCCCTCTAACCCTAACCCACTACCCCCTAACCCAATCACTAGCATGCCTACTACACCAAATCAACACACTAACACAATAAACTTTGACCCTGGGTTATTTATAACCAAGGTTTTAGATCAAAGACTTTGACATCAAGGTTTGAATCATGATCACTGTATGGGATTTTATCAAACCAAAATAATTAGTGCAAAAATAAACACAAGAACTTAGACCATAAACAAAATATTCCCTATCTAGGGTATGTATGATGACTGAAGTCCCTATGCATGGCCCATGAGTCTCAAAATAAAGTTTTATTGCCCAAGAACCTACATTTTGGCCCTAGACCATTACATAGGCTCCTAGAACCATCCACGACATGAAAATACTAAAAAAAATGACAATGTGTTACTCAAAAGCTAAATATTCCTTGCCTATGGCCTATGTGGTGGTATAGAGAAACGCCCATAGGTCACAAGACCTTGAGGTAACTACCAGTCATTATAAACTAGATTTTGATCTAACACCATGGACACCATGGATTAGGATTCAAGAACCATCCATGATGTTGTAAATATTGAAATGGCTGCCACCATACCCACTTGCAAGCTTTATATTCCATGTGTAGAAATATTGGGATTTTAGGGGGGGTTTCCAACAACCGCCTCCAAATGTTCAATTCTCATGACTTTTCAGGGGGGTTTTGACAAATCGCCCCCAAAAGTTATGAGAATTAGGCTACTAGGGGGGGTTTTCCAACTACCACCTCCAAAAGTTCAATTCTCATGACTTTTTAGGGGGGTTCCCAAAACAAACCTCCAAAAGTTCAATTCTCATGACTTTTAGGGGGGGTTTTGACAAACTGCCCCTAAAAGCTATGAGAATTGGGCTTTTAGGGGGGGTTTTCCAACAACCGCCTCCAAAAGTTAAATTCTCATGACTTTTAAGGGGGGTTTCCAAAAAACCGCCTCCAAAAGTTCAATTCTCATGACTTTTAGGGAGGGTTTTGACAAACCACCCCCAAAAGTTATGATAATTGGGCTTTTGGGGGGGGTTTACAAAAACCGCCCCCAAAAGTCAAATTTCAAGACTTTTGGGGGTGGATTTTAAAAAACCGAAGCCATGGAGAAAGAAAATTAAATAAACAATGAAAATGTTAGTATCAAAGTCTTTACTCTTCTCCCAATGTACATTTTTTGACATTAATGAATTTAATTCTAATATCACATTGTTAATATGAACAACTTGCTACTGTACAAAATGTCCAATCTGAAATCACGCATATGGTGGAGGTAAGTTGTCTAAATATTTTTTTGAAGAACATTTTAGTTTCAATTTTTCATTGTAGGTCTTATATTATATGGTGGAGGCCCCGATATATCTTGAGATTAACATACCAACCGATATGTTTCTTGGGGATAAGGGAATACCTAGGTTCTATGTCCATGGAATCTATCTCTAAGCCTTACATACCATGTGTGGGGCCTTAAGCCACAACATAGGCCATGCATAGGAAATATTTGGCGTGTGAGTGAGATGTGGTATCACATTTGAAGGTTTAGTACACCAAGGATGGTTCTCACGACCCAAGTCATGTTTGAGGGTGAAGATACAGAGTTTTAGTCCATAACATGTGACTTTCGAGTTCTGCATAACCCATCCATTAGCCCCTAGCTCATCTTTTCCCTATGACATAGATATGGCGGCCATTTTGAGGCTTGTCACATTATGGATGCTTCTTGGTCACTAATCCATGGTTTGATACCAAAACCCATGTTGTTGGGATAGAACATTTTTCTATGGGGATCATGTTCTTTGCATAGAAACTCACATCATTGCATAATGCCTATGCAGGTAGTCCTTAGCCTACATTTGAGATATGGAAACAACGTTGAGGAGGGGTAATATTTTTTGTATCTTTCTTTTTATAGGAGTTGATTTAGTGCTCATGCTTTGTATTACTATTGACATCATTGTACTTAGTAGTCCATTGACCCACTTTTGTAGAAATTTGTTGGACATTAATAAAATTATCTTATTTTATCTTGTTGTTGATCCAGTGGCCTCGTAGAAGCATCCTTAGGCTATTCTGTCTTCATGACTAAGTTATATTTGATTTTAGATCTGTATTACTATTGACACCATTGTACTTGGTAGTCTATTGACCTACTTTTGTAGAAATTTGTTGGACGTTAATAAAATCACCTTGTTTTATCTTGTTGTTACTCTAGTGCCCTTGTAGAGGCATCCTTAGCCTAGTATATCTCCATGACTAAGTTATCTTTGATTTTATGCCCAATTTCTTAGCATTTAAAGAAAACCTTGGTTGTAATATACACTCTGTCACCAATCTTAATGTGCAGGAAGCCTTTAAGGCATATCATCTCCTTAACATCTTTTGATAGACCAACTTGCATGTATATGTGCTTATTTGGATATACAAAAATACCTTGTTGGGACTACAAACATACTAGTATAGAGATGGGGTTTGCCCCTTAATGAAAAACCAAAATAGTTTAGATAAATTGGGGAACTAAGCCAAATCAAGGAATGTATGTAGGAACTATGTATTCGATAGTTGAGGATGATGTAGCTTTGTCAAATTTACCCCTCATTCAGTGGAAGCCATGTGTACAATGGTTAAAGATGATGTAGCTTTGTAGCACACCACTATCCCTCTAGCCATGACCTGGTCACCATGCTTTCATTTTCTAGTCAAAACTCAAGGCTTTACCCAACAAATAAGTCAATCAATGTATATGATATTTGTGTAGAGGTATCAATGATAACATTAGCCTTTGAGATGTTATGTTAATGTAGACTTTTTTTGAATGACTTGTTTGCTTAAACACCTTGATTATCTTCTTCACTTAAAGAACACAATATGAGAGAGAGGTTGGCCCCGAGCTACTAGAATACGTCTGAGACGCTTGTCTTAGAGATAATAATGGGGTGTGACCAACCAATAAATGCCCACTTTCATGAATCAACATTAGAGAATGAAATCTTAGGATAAAAAATGCCAAAATTAGAAAACTAAATCCATGACATAATCTCTTCTTCCCAATCAATTCACAAAGATATTGACGAGTTTTGGTTTGGTCTTGTTAATCCCTTCTCTCATTGTTATCCATTTTAAAGCTTATGGGCCATAGAGTAAATTTCCATAGGTGGAAATTTTTTGTCTTGTTTTTGTGTTTTTTGTTGGTTGCAAATCGACAATCATACAAATAAACAACATTTTCTTAGGTTATTTTTGTTGTTAAACAATTTCCTCTTTTGTGTCTGTTTATGACATATTTAGTTTGGTTTGTGCATTCTATCTTATTTTCTAATATTTATCTTTATAAAATCATGCAAGTATACTATCTTTTCCTCTTTGAAATAAATCTTCATTTCTATATATATATTTTGGTATTCTTGTTTTTCTTCATAAAAAATATCCTATAGTTGTCAGAATTGAAAACACTAGAAACTAAACTACCTATGTCAACCATGTTTTTTATGAAGAGTCAACCAACAAATGTAGAAATCTAAATACTAGAATGGAGAGGTGGGTGGGGTTTGAGGAATAAGAGGAGTGATAAGGAATGAAAAGTAAAAAATGCAAATTTTTGCACCATTTCTATCCATGAATATGGTGAACTATTCACAATTTTGAGCTTTTCATCTCCCATACACTGGAAAAAATAGTTCTATTAACCAACAAAATAAATCTTTCTAATATTTGTCATTTTCATTTTTTGATAATTGGTACTTAAATACATCCTCATCTATAAATATTTGTATTTTCATTTTTTGATAATTGGCGCTAGAAAACATCCTCATTTATAAAGATACTTCCGATGCAAATCTATTGGAGTTTTTGCACCCCAGGGTCATAGGTCCACGAAATATATAGGTACAGAGTATGCCCCAATAGTAGGCAGCTGAGACAAGTCACAAAAACAGAGATGAAAACAAATTCCATAGATAAACCCTTATCGGCATAAAAATGATTGAAATGTTGACTGGTATGGGTAGCTCACGAGCAATATCAACTAGATAGCAGGCCTATGGAGGGTTTTGTCAACCTAAATTTCTGGTGGATTCAAAAGATTGATTCACATCTTGGCTCAAAAGAGTGACAATCCTGTGAGATTCTGAGAACCTCGTTACCGGATTTGCCAAACATGGCAAAAGATGACAACGCCTGATGTTATGTGGAGCATATGAAGGAGCACGACGCCCCTATGGATGATATATGCCTGGGGAAGCTCAATCAGCCTATCCAGATTCCATAGGTTGTTTTTATTCACACCCCACTAATTTTCACATTATGTTTTTGTTATTTTTCTTAGGATATTTTAAGATCCCTTATCTAGGTCTTGCCATAAAAACATCATCTAACCATTCCTATCTACAAATGAACATCTAGTTTGCCTTATACTTCTGAGGGCCATCGCTTTTGGATTATATATATATTTAAGCCACTGTCGAGCTAGGTTCACCAATATCAACACATACTTCATATCGTTCTTATGAGAATGTAATTCTTTACGCATTTTTAGAATGTGAAGTCCATTTCTGTTCTAAGATAACAGAAATAGGTTTGGAGGAAACATGTCTTTAACACCAGTAGGTTTCTTATAGAATAGGATTTGCTTCGTCAAAAAGGTTGTGCATTCCATGCCCTTATAAGGTTTCCCAATGCTCAAACACTTTTGTAGCTAACGCATAGAGAAAGAAACAAGGCACAATTTGTTTAAAAAAAGGGACTTAATGGCCTCAACAATGATGTGGTTTCCGCATAAATTTGAATTTGCAATCTTACAATTTCTCTTTAGATCTACAGAGAATCCCACCCCTTTAAGTCACAAATATTGTGCTTCAATGCCCATTTGATCCATAGAGGGTCAACTATCACAGATTGCATGGATTTATTGTATTTTTTAGTTTGTATCCTATATGGAAGATGGCATCGAGCTTATGCAATATCCTTGATTTATAACAATGAGTTCTTTATCAAATATAAATTTTCTTAGAGAGTAACTGATATGGCATTTTGTGGCGATCAAGTTGGCCTTTTAGCAGGGTGCATCTCTAACCTATGGGAATGAATGTCCTCTTTCCTTCTTTCTATGTGCTTATACATTGTTTGTAGTGAGGGATTACATATTTCTCAGTGCATTGATACTTTTTTTCTACACTCAGCTTGTCCATTTAAGCATGGAAAAATGAATTTAACAGTTTGTTGTTCTTCTTTTTCAACCTCTCATGTTGTCCTTTTAATCCCATCATCATTTTGAGTTTCTTAATAGTGCAAGCTCTGATGGCTATTTCTTCATTTGGAGCATCAAAGAAACATCTGGAGAAGAGGATGACCAAATAATCAAAGGGAAAATATCTTTTTCAATCCAAGTCCTTGGCAAATGGGAGTTGGTTCATCCCCCTGTTTGCTGGCTTAATCATGTTCTGATTACAGTACTTGTCTAATAAGGTCCATTTCTAACAACTGATTTGTAACCTATCATAGCTTTGGATAACAACTATACTTATGTCTATGCAGGACTTAGTTGTTGGCATTGACAAATATTTGTTAACCTTAACTTTAGAGGAATTATTTGCTGGGTTTATTGGTACAAAAAAGTATGTGTTGTCTGATTAATTGAGCTACATCTTCTTGCATTATGGGCCAATACACCGACCTCTGTAAGTTGAGCACTTTTTTCCCAACATCAAAGTGTCCTGTAAATTTGGATTTATAGGGCTTTCTTATAAGTTGTGTTCTCGACCACCTTTAGGCACACTGAGCTTATCCAACTTGTGTGGAACAACCCATCTTGGAGTTGTTAGTTGGGTTTGCTTTCACCTTGTTCTTTGTGAACTTAGCCTTGTTGAAATATCTCTATGGAATTTAATCTGATTTTAGCAAGTGATTTGGCGCTTGATTATGGGTTCAGATAATCCCATCCTATCCCAATGTTTCTCTGGGGAGAATGCATATGAAGCAATTGATTGTATGGAAGCCTTTGAGCCAATAAAAAAATTAGTCCATAGAAATATCTGGAGTTTTTCTTTACCATTTGATGGGAATTAACATAAATCTATAGAGTTTTTGTGGATCTCAAGGTGTTTGAGTGTACCATTGAATCTTTCATCCAACCATGCGCCCTCAAACTCTTTGAATATTTAGTCCATAGAAAATTCCTAATAGTAAAGATAGATACATACCTTCCAGCTTCAGGGGGTACCCAATCCCATAATAAGTAATTGAGGTCCAAATAAGTGAATTAAACAATGAGTGTGGAATCTTCAGAAGAAATCTTGGAAGAGTGTACACCCGTGCTGGGCAGAAGTAAAGATCCCTTTGTCTGAAGAACACTGGAAGTCGTCTAATTGTCATCACTAGCTCTGGAAAACCAGAGAAGATCATGATCATGATTGAGAAGAATACATCATTAAGATAATTTTTCCCATGCTCCAGGTTAACTTGCATGTGTGACCAGACTCCAGAAGAACAATGTCATTGCAAATAAATGCAACTACTGCAATCTTCCTCAAAGGATTGAGGCATACCTGAGTTAGTTAGGAGTAATACTTCTCCAGCAATCACTTAGATAACCAGGACGAGTTAAAATACATGTGCTTACTTGAAGACATAAACAAATGCGTTTCTCTTCATAAGTAGCCACTCTCGATCAAAACATGCTTTGAACAACTCCCATTTTCTAAGTGAGTACTTTTTGAAAGATGGGACATCTTTGTGGTCTTTGGACTTATTAAAAGGTTTAGAAAGTTCTTTTTTCAACTTTTGGCCAACATGAAACCATTTGGATTTCTGAGAAAACTGCTATGTTGAAATGTATCTATATGGATTTTCCTTCCAATACTATTCTTTATCCTTTCTAGAGGTAATATGCACCATGTGATCAAAATATGTGAGACAATTATTCTCATTCCAAACCACAAAAATATCTTGGAGATAAATTTATATTTACTTCTGCAGAGTCATGGTTGAGTAATTGATGCTTAAATAAATTATTTTAATGTCTGTGACTCTGCATTTTTGGGACTTACGTAAGCATCCTCTTAGTATTTTTCGTTAATATCAATCCTTGAAAATTGCTTAACCAAGTCCATCTTTGAATTGATTTTAGATATAAACATTCAGGAAAGTAATACAATAGACGCAGGTGATGTTAGTGCTTTTGAGATTAGGGTAGAGCAATAATACTAATAGAAATATTTCAATCTCTATTTTGTGACATTGATGATTATACTTTTAGCATTTGATATTAATATTGGTAGTTAGGACTTGGTCTGTTAGGTGTTACTGTATGTTATTAATAAGAGTTTTTGGAAGTTGCTAAGAATTTATATGTTTTTCGGGTGATCTATCAAGTGTTTTCTGTCACTTGGTCTTAGCTATTTAAGGCTTAACCTCTTTTATCCACTGAGTGGCATAGTTTATGACTGTATATTTTCTTTCATTCAATATAAATGAGGATGTGTTTGTTAACACTTCAAATCAAGCTGTGCAGACCATCATGAAAGAAGCCCATTAACTTTGGTAAAGATTGGAAAAAATGTGCATGAGTTTCTTAAAAGGAAACCAAAGATATGAGAAGATTGGAAGCCTTCACAGAAATGTATTCCATGGAGAAGTCAAGAAACAATTTTCAACTATGTATCATGGTGAGATGCATCTTCTTCAAGATTACAATGAGCCATCTCTGAGGATGATGTACAATTTTTTTTTAAATTTTCTCATCAAATATTCTATATGACCTCTACAACCTTAATGAGAGAAGGCATGCCTACTCCAACAATTTTGCTGGAGATAAAATTAAAATACATCTCTCATTCAAATAGATTGGAGAGGGTTTCATCTTTCTTTTTAAATATCAAGCTTGATAGCAAACTTATAAGAACATGATGGTAACACTTTTCATCAAATTTCATGGAGATACTTATTTTACAACTTCAGGACAGTTAAAGCTGGGCAGAGCAAAACATGCCTCATTGACTAATGCTCTGAGTTTCATACCTTTTGGAGTTCAAAGTTCCACCATATAGCTTGTTATTTTTCCATTTCAAATAATCAAGTCTATTGTGATTTCTTTTTGGGAAGGTACTTCTCAATATTTTCCCTCAACTTCTGAAATACAACATAAATGCATCCATTCCACAAGCAAAACATTTGTCAATTTCAGACATCAATGCATTGGCAGTAACTACAATAATTGGCATGTGGTTTCTTGGATCTGTTGTTGTAATATCTTTTATGGAATTTTTTAATCCATACACACTGTTCATCTGGAATTGGCTTAATGAAGTGTTTCCTGAATCTTTAGACCTAGAGAGAGGATTTGAGAACATATTGCACAGATCTTCATCTGGCCCTTGTCGTGTTTCCTCAATTTTTTTAATTTTCAAGTAGAATATGCTACTTGAAATCCATCCATTAGTGGCATGCAAATATCAAGAAGAATAAGGTCTTATTTTTCCTTCCTTATTGCCTCTAAAGCTTCAACGCCATTTGTAACCACCTTTGATGTGAACGTTGGGCACTTGAACATTGAAATTGAAACCATAACATTCACTTTATTATCCTTGGCTAACAAGATTTTAGGACTTCTTCTTGTTCTGTTATTTTCTAATGTACTTACAAAGTCATATTTTCTTGCTATGATAGATGTGCATTCAGTGAGAGCCAAAATGGATTCAGATGTCAGTCTAGTTGACATGGGTGTAGTTGAACTGGACATTTCAAGTCTTTTGTTTGTCATATCAATTTGTGTGCCATCTAAAAATTTACATTTGACGGTAATGCAAACTTGGACCCATTTCCTACTTCACTCTCGACTGTAAATTGTCCTCCCATAAGTTCCACCAACTTCCATAAAATTGGAATTCTTGAGCTAAGGCCTTTTCTGTCAAAATCTTGCAATCTGGGCATGTAAAAGCAGTTTTCCAGCTTAATCATCAGATCTGGGCACATTTTTGTATAGCCTCAGCCTTAAAAAAAATGGTCATTTCATCGAAGGATTACTGAGCATGAAAAAGCACCCTTTAATCAACAATTATAGGCACTTTCCTGAGCATTCTGTGGCCTGTGCCTTATAATAACAATAAAAACCCTTAAATCAATCTAAATTCCAATTCTGGGTAGTTTGCAGCAGCTCTAAGGCGGTATTTATATGTTAAAGGAGGAGAATAGATGAGATCAGTCCACCTTGGAGCTGATCAGTGAGGTTGGAAAGTAAGAGTTCTACTTATACTTGTCAAAAGCTATAAAACAAAATTTTGTGATGGTTTTTTTGGCTTTTTGGCTTACTGAGTTTTATATAGTGGTCCACTGAGTTTTTTTGGGTTCACAAGTCAAAACCACGAGGCTGTGAATGACTCTATGAGTACTTGTAAATCAAAGTTTGACTCTTGATTATTCTTGAGTAAAAAATGCTTCTGCGAATCAAACTTGCTGGAAGCATGTGTGACTAGCTAGTGCATCAAATTGCTTGTATTAGGTCCTGAGATGGAATTGACTTGTGAATTTGATTTAAATCCTTGAGTTATCTAACATTGTCTTAAATAGTAATCCTGTAGTTGCATAGAGATTGATGCCAGAAAAATGGCAGACACCAACCTACAGAGCTATTTCTCCCTACAAAACACTGAAAGCCATGTAGGGGAGAGGCAAGGCCTTGACTCTCCAAATCATGTGTAGACAAGCATACGTCCAACATACTATCTGTTATGCAAATGTATTTATAAAAAAGTTTCCTATCAATTACATAGACACCCAAATGTCTTCCTTTTTCACTAAATGACATCTCAGTATTTAATAAAACAACTTCCTATCATTGTTTATTTCTAACCCACTCCATCATGTTATAGACTGTAGTTGCCTCATGTAATTTGAAATTGCAGATATGTTTCAATAAATCATAATCAGTGGAAGAACTTGGTCCCTTGGTGGACCTACCCATACACTACAAAGGGTCATCAATTTATTCAAACTTCAACTTTACTACCGATCAAATGCCTAAAGGCTAAAGTAAATAAGAAGCAGAACAAAAATTAGAAGTAGAATTAAGTAGTAACTAAGTAGTCTGTGTAAACCCAATTAAATGTTTACTGTACTCCAATAGATTTATCTGTTATTCACATTCTTATACTCAGTTTTTAGTCCCTAGTAGCCCCTACAATCCCGTGCTTACTAATTTGAAAAAAAATCAATTAAGCTTGTTAAAGTTTGTTGAAGTTTAGTAATTTGATTTGGATTTGTCTATGTAGGCTTTGAGGATTTTAAATGATAGTGGGAATATTGTTTGGTCTTGTATTTGGCCTCATCCTGCTGGGAGCCTAAGTAAGTTTGGTCTTAAGATGGGAAAGAAGAACATGGTTTTCTAGTACCTTGGCTCCTATAATCCCTTCTCTGGTTTCACACTTTAATCTACCTCCAGCCAAAACCATTAGGAATCGATTGCAAATATTCCACATATGGAAACATTGAAGCCTCAATCCCATCCTCGGGTTTATGGGAAATCATAGAAGATTGCTCAACTCTAAAGAGAGTCCTGTACCTTCCATGGAAGAAGAATTGAACTAGAGAGCTAGTTTTGAACCAACCCACCTAATCCAATATAATAGAAGCCCCCCGAAAACCTGCTTGCCATAATTTGTCTAAGATTCACATTTATGGGTGGAAAAGGAAATGGCATGGAAGGAAAAACAATGCTCTTACTTTTAATTGAGTAGAGAAACCTTATTGAAGCGTGTAAGACATCTTCATCTTGTTTGTTAGATTCCAAAGAAATGGCCTTGGGAGCCTAAATAAAACCAAGACTGAGAGAGATCCCTTTTAGAGAGGACCATGGATGGAATTGAAATATCCATTTTGACATTGCAAGGAGATACTACAACCACATCCTTGGCTCTGAGATCTTTACAAGAACCTTTTGGGGACTAGCTTATATAAGCTATTCTTCTGCTTTGGTGATGGAACTTTCTTCTTCCAATAGTGCATAAGAGGCTTTTTGAAAGGGCTCTTTGCTTTAAGATGGCCATACCTAAGGTAGAAAATGCATCTAAAGTAACACTTTGTAACCAACTCTCTCTGGTAATCCTAACCCTAGATCCATCTCAACCATAATTTGAGCTACTAATTAATCGTTGACTTACAAGAATCCTTATCAAGCCCAATAAAGGCCCTAAAACTATTCCTGATTTCTTTCAGCATATGTTTGTTTCAAATATCTAGAGGTAACGCATGCAGTTTAACCCATATAGGATGTATAAGGAGTGTTTACATGTCCCCGTGACCTTGGTTTCAAGGTCACGATGGAGGACCTTACTGTCAATTCGGCTCCGATGGAGGACCTACTTCAAAAGTAGGTCCTCCATCGGAGCCGAATTGATAGTAAGAATATTTCTGTACAAACCGACTGTTAAGGTGACCTCCCCATCATAATGGTAGACGGTAAAAACAAAAAATATCCAAACTCCAGCTACAAAAATTCGTGACCATATCCTCCATTCAAATTCCAACCTTCCCACCAACGTTTTTGCATAAGTGGAATTGGTTCTATCCATATTTAGCAGTGGAATTAGTAAGTGATAAAACCATATTTAAGTTTGCATGGGTAAATCAATTGGTCGAATCCCCTCAGCTAAAGCTGGTCCTCTCTCATGAGGTTGTGTGTTCGATTTTACTTAGGTCCATCAGCTTCTCGGATCCAAGATGTAGTGCTTATTTTGTTTTTTTAACCATGGGAACAACAACCTTCCAAGGGTATATCCAACAGCCCGCAAGCCAGATATACGAAAAAATTGTGACTCAGCAGGGGCCGAGACGTCTCAAGACCCTTTATCCCAGGGGAGAGCCACCATGGGAACAACAACCTCCCAAGGGTATATCCAACAGCCGGTAAGCCAGATATGCTAGAAACTTGTGACTCAGCAGGGGCTGAGACATCCCGAGACCCTTTATCCCAAGGGATAGCCTCTATCCAACGGGTCACCTATCCTTTGAACCTTATCACAACGGGCCAATGAGCAACCCTACCCCTGCCGGTTTTGAACCTATGACCTTCTCAGAGATAATACATGTTCTTAACAAAAAAAATGGGAATTGTGTTAAAAAAATAGGGAGTTGTCCTAGGCAAATTGAGGCGTAGGTTAAAAAGTGGATTTAGTAATCCACACCTAATCTCACCTTATCTACTTGTGCGTGATCCAACTCAATGTGCACCGTTCATTTATCCACCAAAGACAAAGGGTTTATCAGATATGTGTCTAGTTATTGACACACAGACAGATAGAATGCATGGCTTAAAGAAGTTGGAATTTTTTTTATGCTGATTGTGTGGTTCGTAGTCTTGGCATCCGCCATGGCTGCGACCACTATTACTGCTCCAGCTATTAGTCCTTTTGAGAAGCCATATTCAGATCATTAAGAAGATCTGTATAGTTTTCTTGTAACTTGATTTTGTTTGAAAGAACTCACACTGGAGGAAGCTCGGCAATTCACATCATCCATGGACGCCGGTGGAGTGAGAAAATCAAAGACATGGGGACTCTTTAGTCTTTCAGAAAGACCACTCAATCTGATTCAACAGGATTGATGTCTGAATCTACTGCTGAGAACTCGGAGAACTCAGAGAACTCATGTCCGTTGAAATGTATTTGGTGGTTGCCAGAATATTTTCCCAATTAGGATTGTAAGGTACCCTTTCCCCATCTCTTGGTAACTTCTAGGCATTCTACACTCTGAATCTTTCATATAAATTATTTTTGACAATGAAAGAATTCCACCCGAGTTTAGATAGTTCAAAGTGCTCTTGGGATTACATGACCTCAGTTTTAGTCTGCTGTGAGCTTTTGTTTCAAATGCATTGTCTAATTCTACTCACCTTCAATGGATGCAACTTTCATATATAAAACCTTAAGAGGGTCCATTTCCTTACTTTTAATGGTCTTAGTGGAAGTATTCCAGCTTCATTTAGTGGTTAACATATCTATTGGATCCAGTTAGAACAAATTCATCTTTAACCCCAGATCTGTAATTTTGGGATAGTGATTGTGGATTCATTCAAATGGATTCCATGATTACATTGATACTTGTGTAAATAACAAATCTGATGTTATATAGGCACATAGATTCAAAGACAGCACGGGTGAATCCATTGCCAAGTTGAGTCAGTTGGCCTTCCTAAACCTGGGTAGAACCGTAGAAGTAGACTCACTCACAAGATATATGCAGCCATGCTAAGTTGATCTTGAGAAATCTATGTGCAAATAGTCTCTCTGAAAGAATAGCTGAATCCATTACCGATTTGAGCAGGCTTGAGCAAAAATTTTCAGCCAATTCCATCTTTACCTTGAGGTACTATTCCCAAATCCATAACAATATTTCAGGAATACGGTTGAAAATGTTAGTGGTTTGCTATTTACTTTCACTTCAGCTATTAGATCCAGTAGAAAACAGTGAGGAGGGACTTAGTGATTCCCCAATGCACTTGAAGTTTATGAGCGAGGAACTTGTTGTCCTGTCAACATTAAACATATGCATTTATTTAGAAAGAATCAATGTGTCCCAGATCTCAGTTGAATACAGTCTTTCCAGCTTCTATGGCAGTTATATATGCTTGTTTTAACCATTATATGCCAATATTTTGGGTTCTTTGGCTACTTGTATAGAAGCTTCAGTTGCTGCTCAATGGAAATCTGGACTCAGCCTTTCCACCATCTATAATAGTTTTCTTTGCTCATGGTCCCTCGGCCAACTGCATCTAGCTTTGACATCTTGCTACTTAATGGAAATCTGAACAAGCCTTTCCAGCATCTATGGCAGTTCTCTCTGCTAATTGACCCTTGGCCACCTGTATCCAGCTTTGACAGCTTGCTGCTCAATGGAAATCCAAGCACAGTCTTTCCAGCTTCTACAGGACTTCTCATCATTGTAATCACTTCTTTGCCACTATTCTAGAGTCTTGGGTTAAATGCATGAAGCTGCTGGATGCAACAAAAGATGTATTGGCATGTATTGAAAGGTGAATTTCCTTGGGTACCTTGCATTTTTTCAGTGAGAATTTTAAGTTGTGGAGAGGATTATGTATTCCTCAATTGATCATAGATATTATTATTATAATACTCTCACAGGTGTTGATTTGAAGGGATCTTTGAAGCTTGTTTGTTATGGTGTTGGTTTATGCAACAATCACCATGACAAGTTTTAGAAGTATGCAATCATTTGAAACATGTGGTGGAAAGAACGGAGTATACTTGTTTAACAATAGCATTGAAGGTCTTAAGAACCTGCCATTGTTGAATTTGGATGGAAACTAGTTGGGAGGGAAAATACATGATCCTCTTACTCAACCACTACTCTGGAGTAGTTATCCAAGTCTCTGAGCATTTTATCTAACAACCACAGCCTGTGCAAACACATCTGAACAGGTACACATGTTCAAATCTTGGATTGTGAATTCATTTCAAATCAAAAGTGCACAAAGATCAGACCAGCAACAAATTCTGTTGATATGGTTCCTCTCAGCAAGTTGGATCCATTGATCCATCGAAGGTGTGTACAATTAGACAATGATTTGGAATAGAAGCCCATAGCTAAAAAAAGTTGAGGTCAAATAATATTCCAGCAGCACTTTAAGCTGTCCAAACTCATATGCACTTCTTTGTGTCAAATACTATATGAAAGGTTCAAGGGGATCAATAACTAGAGTTTACCAAGAGACGACGAAAGGGTACCTTTCAACCCTATAACCGAGGGAGATTATGGCAACCACTCTTCTAGACTGTGTTGTCTGCACCAAATACCATTCCATGAGCATTCGTTCTTTCAGTTCTCAGTGGCCCAGTTGGATAGTGTTCCAGCTGTATTAGATTTAATTAACTTTCTGGATGATAGTAGATAACAAAATCAAGCCAAATGAATCATACAGATGATTAAAAGTTGTAGCAGCTACTAGGGATGCCATGACCACAAGTAGTTGAGAGTTGGGATTGCATTCTACTCTCAATTGGTTGTTAATTGAAACCCTTTCTACATTGTAGATTTCATTTATAATGAAGAGGAGATACATTGCCTTTATTCTTAAAATTTTAAATTGTTCGAACTATGTATATTCGTTACTACGGGACTTTAAGGTTGTCCCCAAGTAGTAGTTCCTTAGTTGCAGATACGTCACCCGCATCCGCTTAACAGCTAGTGGGTGGTTGTGTACCCGGCGATAAACTACTATTTATATGCTATTTCAGGACCAACACAAAAACTGAAATTGTTTGTATTAAAAAGTTGTTACCATCAAGCTATTACAGAGATATAAACCATAGTTCAAAATTTGAAACTACTGAGGCAGAATCCATACAGCATATGACTATGCTTCTTTCAAAATTTCTACTGCTATTTGTTCATCTACAGCTATTACATTTCTACTATATAGCCTTACAAATTGGTTGCATAACAGAACACAAAAAAACATATCATATATCAGCAAAAAATTCCATCTATCAATCCTATGTTTTCCTTCTGTGTCCTCCATAAACTAGCTGAATGACCAAGATTTCATCCATTGGTCTAGCTTCGTCCGAGGGGGTTGTCTAATAATGAATACACTAATTCATTTTGACCAGCTTATCTAGTTCTTTTCTGAATTCATCCATGAGCACTATCTGCTCTCGCATATTGCCATCCTGATCATCCTTTCTCAATTCCAAATTGGAAATTCTGAGAATTGTAAGCCTTGTCTTGTCCGACGGACTATTTTTTCATATACCACCCTTAACATTCTCTTAAAGTCCCCCAAATTGTTTCTGAAACTGCTGAAAATATCCTTCCAAGAAGGCTTAATGTCTTTGGATATTCTGTCAGAGAAGGCATTATTTCTTCCCTTGAGATTATCTGTTCCAGAGCCCCAGCTCGCCTCACTGCCTAAACTACTGAAGGAACTATCTTCCTCTGTATTCTTCTCAGAAATCCTAGCATGAATATGACAAAAGCTAGGAGAAGAAGAGAGACTCAGCGTGTCCTCCACATGAACACAATTCAGACCTCCCTCAAGCTCAAATTTGCTATTGCAATCCTGCTTCAATATGCTGGCTAAGACAAAATGAAGACAGAGAATCTCCTCACCACACTGCCTCTTTATCTTCTCCTCATACCACATAATGTTCTTGTATTCAGCATAGGGAACCTTCTTGTATTCACTCATCATCTCTTCTACCCTGTCTATGCTTGTGTGATCCTGACAAAACTGAATGGCATACGAGACCTCGCTCGCGGTGGATTGTACTCCCCTGCCTTTGCGTGATCCTCCTACAATAACTCCGCTTTGTACCTGTCTTACAGTCTAGCTGCCACCTAGCCTCATCGAGAATGCTCCATCTCCCCCCTTGAAGTGATTTGAATGAGCTAAGGGTTCCCACTTGGTCCATGGATTTGTGGTATCTTGGCCCATTTTTTCCCCATACATTAAACTCCCCCATGCAACTTGTGCTATTAGTTACTAATAACAAGGTATCAATTTTCTAGCAGGTGATAGATTATTTATAGAGATCATTCCTTAATGCATATTGGAACCCTGACTCACCATTTCATCATCTTTTGTGTTGTTATTCCTTCTAATTTGGTATAAAAGAATAGAACTTGGATGGATGAGAATGTTAAGAATCCTCTTCTGCAAACGACGACAATTTGAGTTTTTTCCTTTTATACAGCTGCGCATTTGTCGAATGGAAATTTTGGAATCTCCAAAGATAAGAATTCTTGAGATATTTAAGGGGATAAGCAACTCAATTCCTTGCATTAGAACCCCTCCCGCACCTGCCTCCCCCAATTTCCTTTTGAAGCTCTATCAAAAAATAAAGAAAAACAAGACTGCTTCTTCCTCCACTTCTCAAATTCAGGGGGGTTGATATCTTTTATGTGATGGTAAGGACTAGCCTCATCACAAGTCAATGTCTCATTGGGTTTTCGAACTCAGGTGGGGAGAGTGAAACTCACAACTCTCTACCATTGGCCCCCCAACACCTTGACTTTCCCATTTTCTTAATTACTTATAATATGACATTAAAAATTACCACCAATTTTCACTGAATTGGGCTGCACATGATAACCATAAAAATGAATGGAAAAAATTCAAATGCACACCCAAAAGATATAAGAGCAACCAAAGGCAGAAAATTGCTCTGCAGTGTGGAAGAAAATTTTCTCCTCTTGTTCTCTGTGCTTTGTCAATTTGGTTCTGTGTTGTCATTGTTTGAGACAATTTTTATATACAACAATTTTCCTTTTAACAATGTCTTGCCTTGTACATTTTCCTTTTCTAATAGTTGATTGTATAGACCTTATTTCAATCCTGGATGAATTTAGCATGCAAGCGTTAAAAACATTTTCCTTGAATATGGTAATTAAATTGGTGGATTTATATGTTATATTTTTTATTATTATGGTAGATTTAAGATTCTTGAAACTATAACTCAGTCATAATCCCTACGTTTAGGCCAATCACCATTTATGCTTAGTCATGATAAACGGGTGAGTATAACTTGAATTATGATGATGAATTGGCTAAACCATTGCTATGAATTTAGAATTAGTCATTATGTTTGCTATTACTCTCCACCTTCCTATTTGTCAATGCTTTTGGAGATTGATGAGGATCCTAATTGTTAGAACATTATAATGATGGGTTTTAATTCTCAGAATAGCACAGGTGCAACACATTTGTTCTTGATACTTGAATTTATGGTTGAAATGTGTATATCTTAGCTTACAATGTCCTGGAGAAAGAGTTTCATGGATAAGAGTTAAGACCATAATTTATTTTTTGTGAAATTCAAAAATTAAATTAAACTAGAAAATATGTACAGAGCAAAAAGAGTTTCAGCATGGCTACTGTTTGGGTCTAGATGTCACTGTTTGGACTGACCTCCCTATTCAAAAATTGGCTGCTAAAAGAAGCAAAGAGTCTAAGAAGTTCTAAAAAAGATCCCCCATGGGCTGGGGGTTATGACCTAGATTGCCAAAAAATACTGTTTAGAGACAGTAATAGAACACTAACAGAGACACTAGCAGGTCTAATCATCATCAGAAATAACAAGAAGACCAGAGACCTTGTGAATGGCACCTGGAAGCTTGTACTTGACAGTCTATTGGGAAGCCTTTATTCCAGTTTGCGGAGCTCGCTGAAAAACCAGCAGGGAGGTCCAGGGGCCGGCCAAGGGAGCCGTGCTGAAAGAATTCCTAGTTAACTCCCTAGACAATGCATTCATCTTGGCATTGATCCTCTCATCTGTGACCAGCTAATTGTGTGCCACCCACTGCAACCCCTCCTCCAATCTGGCTATTTTGGCAGCCAAAGAGGCTCCCTTTGGATCATCTATATGCCGACCTTCCACACATTCCTCCATGGCTAAGCTAAACAGAGTCTTCATGTGCCACATCATACTTAGAATATGAGTGTATTTGGTTTCTCTAGTTCTAGTGGAGCCCATATTCTCCACCATTTCCCCTAGTTATTCAATCAGTTGTTCAGCATTCTGCCTCATTTACGAGTTGTGCAACCTAGATTCCATTCTAGATACCCTGGCTTTGGTTCCTGATTTAACTTGCTGGTCAAAATACCCTTTGGCATCCTACATTTCTTTGAGGGCACGAGGCATGTGCCTATGCCGAGGACTAGACGTGGTCTTCCCTGGGGTAACTTTAGTGTCCACCATGGAAAACGAAGGATCCAAAGAATTCCACACAGAGTTCCACATAGAGCATCACTCACGATGTAAGCAAGAAAATTATCTTTCTACCATATCGCTGGCATCCGAATTTGTAGCATCGTTATAGAACACCACCTCGTTGGTCCCTTAACTGGCTATTTCTAGAGACAATTGTCATCATGCCTCGATCATTCACAGACAACTGTGGGCATGTCTCCATCAGTTCAACCACAACTTGCACAGTATACTCCACAAGTTCATCAGTTTCCTCTTCTTGAAGGGAAACAACCACAACTTCCTTATTCACAAGTGATTTATGTGCCCTTACCTCAGCAGCCTCCACTAGCTTCTATATGAAAAATGTTTTTAACACCTTATCCTTAGCAACCTCTATTAACACCTTCATCATAGTTTCCTTCTACATCCTATTCTCAGCAGCCTCAACCAACACCTTCATCACATGTGCTTTCTTGAACATATTATTAGCAGCCAAGACCTGTGATTAATGAGAATCTACCTTCCCAAACTATCAATGTGCCTACTATTGCTGGTGTATGGGGTTTGAGAATGCCTCCATCATCATCCTTTATGGTACAATTTATCTTTACTTTATGCAAACAAAAGTAGTTATTATGGGTGAGTGTTGCAGCATGGTATCTTTTGCACTTATATTACATTCTTGACTAACTTGGAATTCCCCAATTCTGAAAGGGTTCTAGATCAATGGAATAGCACCTGCCTTACAAGCAGGAGGTTGGTGGTTCGATTCCTCCATTCCCTATTGATATTGCAATTATTGGTATTTTTAATAAAATATATTTTATTATGATTTATTATGGCTATAGAGGGGGTTTCAAACCGTCTTTGTATGTTGCTACGAGGGGGGTTCTAAATCGCCTTCATATGTCACTATGAGGGGGGTTCCAAGCCACCTTCATATGTCACTACGAGGTGGGTTCCAAACCGCCCCTATAGGCATCTATGAGGGGGGTTCGAAACTGCCCCTATAGGCCTCTACAAGGGGGGTTTCAAACTGCCTCTATAGGCCTCTACGAGGGGGGTTCAAAACCACCCCTATAAGCCTCTACAAGGGAGGTTCTAAACTTCTCCTATAAGGGGGGTTCCAAACCGCCCCTATATGACTATACGAGGGGGGTTCACAACCGCCCCTATAGGCCTCTACGAGGGGGTTTTGAAACTTTCCCTATAGTTCTCTATGAGGGGGGTTCCAAACCACCCCTGTAGGTTTGTATGAAGGGGCTTACAAGGGGGGTTCAAAACCTCCCTCGTAGGTCTCTATGATGGGGGTTCAAAACTGCCCTTGTAGGTCTCTATGAAGGGGTCTACGAGGGGGGTTTAAAACCGCCTCTGTAGACCTCTATGAGGGAAGTCACAAACCGCCTCCAAAAGTCACTTTTGGGGGTGGTTCCAATCTCATTTAAAACCGCCCTTAAAGGGAAAAACTTTTAACATCGGTGCCTTTAGGGGCGGTTTTTCCAAAACCGCCTCCAAAGCCAAAACCCCCCCCGTAGGTCACTTTTGGGGGTGGAAGAAACCCCCCCCTAAAGGCCAAAAATGTAGTAGTGTCATCGTTGCATTATGTCTTGGTCTCTTCCTCGTTGAGTCAATGCTTCCAAGTCATTATTGTCGTGCCATTCAATGTTCAAGGGAATTTTACCTTAGTCAGTCTCTGCAATATTGTTAGCCTTTGCAGCTTTGTGTCAGTCCATACTCATATGTTTCATTACTTCACATCACTTTCCTATGTCGGTTTCGTGACGTTGATGTGGGATTCATCATGGACCTTTTTTGGTGAGTCTATTCCTGTCGACTTCAACTCATCATCTAGGAATTAGACTTAGGAACAACCGTAGTACCTTGGTACCTGCATGCCTTGATGGAAACTTTCCTTGTGTTCGAAAATAGGTTTTCATCATTGACCTCTGATCGAATGATCTCATGGATATTCAACATCAATTCATCTATTCTCATTTCATCGAGATGTACTATAATACCTTGGGATTCATTGTCATCATTGGTGATTTCCCTCACACTTGTTAATGGTTCACATCATTGACCGGTAATCAAGTGGTTTCTACCATGTTCGACTTCAACACCTTGTAATCACATGGTTAGATTCGTATTGATTTGGGGATCAGGTAGAATAATTTAGATGGTTCTGAAGTCTATTTAGCACATCCAGGTTGTGATGGTGATTTTTTTAGTAGGTTTCCACATGGAGATTATGTTGGTGACCTCATTCATGTATTGTCACACAGATACACTCTTGTATTGGTTGTGGTTGTGTCATTGTCTTATCATGGATCTATGCTTGTAGTCTAGTAGCTATGATTTGTCTTCAGTCATTGTTAAGTCAGTACTATCATGGATATGCAATGTATTGGTCAGCAGCCATGCTTTGAGTCAGTTGTTTCGAGCATGGGTATTCCCGCCTCGGGGTTATTAGACATATTGTTGATATTTTCTTCTAGATCTTCTCCAGTTATCCTTCAGATATCCTTGCAGATTTATTATTGGTAAAGTGTTTTTGCCATCAGATTCCTTCTGACCTCACACTTTAGGGGGCATCCGTTATACCTCAAATTTCCACACCATGTGTAAGTGAGAGTTTGCATGTTTCATCGCAATGGAAATCATGATGTTTATGCCTCCTAAGGGTATTAGTACCCTTCATTCTAATGTTGGTCCATTCCCTAG
The DNA here is from genome assembly GCA_027924585.1 of Larix kaempferi. NCBI lineage: Eukaryota > Viridiplantae > Streptophyta > Pinopsida > Pinales > Pinaceae > Larix > Larix kaempferi. The sequence continues at coordinate 23,401,845 of BSBM01000401.1, read as the reverse complement.
TCACATTTGGAAGCAAATCCAACAAGCAAGGGGTTGAAGCCCACCTTAACCACCTCCAAAAATTAGCCATCTGGAATTTTCGCGCCCTACATGCCTATTGGGGAGCGACAATTTCAAATTTCCGCGCCCTGCATGCCTATGGGGGAGTGAAAATGCCTATATTTTCATGCTTTGCTTAGTTATAGGGGAGCGAAAAATTTTGGTTTAGGCTTATCCCTTTGATTTTGGATCTTGGATCTCATGGAGATTTTCTTGGGATGAGGTACCCCTTCGAATACCATCTCACATTCCCTCCTTGGCATGGTTTAGATCCTTGCTCAACATCTTACTCACTTAGATCCATCATTTTCTCCTAGTGGTTCGGCTTCCCAAATTCTACTTAAGGAGGACCATCCATGAGCTGGGGGGTGATCTTGGAAACACCAAACTTATGATCCTATGAGTCTTGCAAGGGTGATGTTGGAGAGCTTGGAAGGAGGTGCTGCTACTTTGGACATCAAGGTATAACATTGTAATCATCTTCTTTTGGCTTTCTTATCATTAATATAACTTAGCCTATTCCTCTCATTTTCATGACTTTAATGATGAATGCATGAAATTGTCTATGCGTTTATAGTTATATCGTTGTTTATACATATATTTCTTTGGAGAAGGTATTATATTTCCTTTTTGAATAGGTTCATAAGTTCATAATCAAAGTATTTAGCTAGAGCAACTCAGGAGCAGCAAGGACAATCATCAAAGTTATGCCATCTACTTGCTTTATCTTTCGATAGCTTGTTAGCTGATGTGTGAGCTAGTTCAAGGAGGACTATAGTGTCTATCTGTTTCCCTTTTGTCATGGATTAAGTGTCTAGGGGATTAGTTATGTCCATGAAAGAGTTTAACTATCCGTAGGAAGAATTCTCTACTACAACGGGCATTTTACTGGAGTAGTGCAAATCAAGCTGAGAAGCACTTTTGGCAAATTAATATTTTTCTCCTTAGAGACTCTTTGGACAATTTGAGACCATAGTTGGATGCACCAAACAATATTCTAGAGATCCATACTCTCAAAATGATTTAATACATCAAACAAAAGAAATGGAGGTCATTTTACTGAGGTCACTTCAGGCATTACCAGTGATTTTATAATTAGACAATTTTTGCACTTTCCTAGACTTGGTCCAATCTGCCTGAAACATTATTTTGGCAGATCCATAACTTATTCCTCATGCACTTTAAAGTCAATATGAGAACATGGTTAGGTAGAAAAAAAACAACCTACAAGATGACCATATGGTGTGGGTGTTTTCTTCAACCCACAAACTATGGCGGGCATTTCCCTGAGGCCACTTAGGCAGTTTTTCTACTTCGGTGTAAAAGCAACCTGAAACCCTATTTTGGTAGGTTGTTATCTTTGTCATCAAACACCTTCTGTGAAAACTAAGAGCATGGACACATAACCTCTTTGACAAGCTAGAGCATGATAGTTCCAGATAGTTTTTATCATTCTCCCATGAGGTACGACAGGCATTTTCCCAAAGCCACCTGAACCAATTTTCCAACACTTAGTCATTTCCAAGAATTTCTTCAAGGTTTATCCTGAAACCCTATTTTGGCAGACTTATAACATTCTCCTCAGAAATGATTAAGGAAAATTGAGACCGTGACTAGATAGCCACATCAAAAATATATAGCGTGATATGATGGTGCGTGCATTTTTCTCAAACCATGAATTATGGCAAGCATTCTCTTAGAGCAGTTTTGACTACATTTTCCATACTTAGTCAATTTCCAAAGTTTCAAAAACTTGTCATACTTTTCTAGAATGATGTCAAATTGCAACACTGACTTAATGATAGAAACAGAACACCATCATGTGTCTTTCCAGCTACATCACACATGCCACCTCATCATACATGGCATGTCATCACTTTCTTTGTCGTTCCTTTGTCTTTCACTGAGTTTTCCCTTCCATCATGTCCTTGGATATTCCTTTTTCATTACTGAACTCCTTTGACATCAATGACAACCATATTCAACATCGGACGACTCTTCTTGCAATCTAGAAGTAGTATCAAAATAATACTGGGAAGAAGAAGGGTCGGTCGCCCCTTCATTTATGAGGGAGTTGTGCAAATATTCAACCTACGGAGGATAGGAAGTCAATTCATGTATATTTTGAATGGTGAATACTGGAACATACTAAGCACAAGAAGGGTCGGTCGACCCTGCATTTAAAAGATAAATGAAAAAATATTTAATCTACGAAGGTTGGGACGAAAATTCCCGACTAGCAACTTCCGAAGTAAATTGTAGGGATCGGGACATTGGATAAATTATAACATGTAAACAATATTTATCCCGATTCTGACTTCCGAAAAGAAGGATCAACCACCCCTTCGTTTAATAGATAATTGTGAACGCCAATATCCGGCAATTCACTTGTATCCATAATGGTGAACACAAGAAGGATCGAACCACCCTTCTTGTTGTCTAGAACTATTATGAAAATAATAGTTGGCAAAAGAACAGTCGGCCACCCCTTCATTCATTTATCTTAGGCCTCAATCAAAAATGGGGCGTTGGTTAATGACATTCAACTTCAAATGACCATCGTATTATATAGACACAATTCATTTTGTGATTTGTATATTTTTGACAACTTCAAATGACCATCATATTTATCATATCTGAACAACGCAAAAACCAGTTTCAAAAGTGGAAATATCAAAAGCAAAAGTATGCTTTCGGAACCTGGATTTGGCACTTTTGGAAACAAATTTGGCAGTTTCGAAACCGGTTTGGGCACTTTTGGAACTGGATTTGGCACTTTTGCAACTGGTTTTGGCACTTTTGGAACTAGTTTTGGCACTTTTGCAAACTAGATTTGGCACTTTCGGAATTGGATTTGGAACTTTTGGAACCGGATTTGGCACTTTCGGAACCAAATTTGGCACTTTTAAAACCGGTTTTGGCACTTTTGGAACCTGTATTTGGCACTTGTGGAACCGGATTTTGCTTGATTTTGGGGTTTAGAAAGGTTGTTTTTGACACACCTTCATAGTGACTTGGACTAGAATATGTCCAAGTTTAATGAAATTGGCATCAAAAGGTTATGTGCTTATGCATAAACTATTTAATTCATAAACTATGTATGAATGCAACCATATGAAAACTCGGCTTGCCAAGGGTCATCCTATGGTTGTAAGGTTCAATATCATGAATATGGGATCTGAATCCTGAGCTTACAGTTGTAATGCATAATCCTGAATTTGTAATGCTAGTTATTAATATCTTGTATTAATTCGATTGTTGTGTAAATATCTATGTATTAATTACGATATTGACAATGTAGTCTCAACATTAATGCGTGGTCTGTCTTGGTTAATGTAGGACCATCGACGATTTCCAACTCAACCAAAGGTTGGTGAAGCCATGTGATGGCTTAAACACTGTAGATTGTACTAGCTCATCCTCCCTTGCGTGGAAATGTAATGAGCGTTGATCAATGATCCTCGGAATCGTAACTAGTTTCCATCATGGTTTAGTTATACAACGAGGTAATGTATTGATCATTTGTTCTTCGATTGTGCATCGTTATGCTGCTACGATGAGGGTGGCTCTATGTAGAGCTTGCCCAGCCCTACCATTGCCTTGGTGAAGTGTAACAGGTTTAGTTATTGTAATGTATACATCCTTACGGTTTAGTATTGAAGTTTGTATTGAAACGTTTATGAGCCTTACGACCGTTCTATAACCTTAGGTATTTGTATTACTTGTTAAACGTTTTGACATTGTTCTTTTGTAGCCTTATGGCTATGTTCAACAATTTATTAAACCTATCTTGTTATTCTAACAAGCCTCAAGGCTATGTTTAATGAATGAACCTTGCGACTGTGATATATGCATTGCAATGTAAACCCTATGAGCCATATGGATCTGTTTTTCCATTGGTTATCTACAGATATGATTTCGTGTGTGAATCATTACTTGTTTAAATGTATCATCGTTATATTTTCGTGGACTCATGGCTCTGTTTTAAAACATTTGTATGCTAGATATTTAACCTATCACTATTATATGAGCCTCACGGCTCTGTTTGGTTATAAGCACTTGTATGTAAATTGTATTCATTTAACAATGTGTTAGTCCTTGAGTTTAAATACTTGGTGGCCTCTCAGCTTTGCATAATTGTATGATTTTGAACCAGAATATAAAATGTATTTGGTATATATATATACTGTGTTGTTTATATGAAAGCTCTATTTTCATACTATGCATTTATATAGTAATGGAATATACATTTAAATATAAACCCTAGTTCTATTTAACAATTTATACCGACAATGATTAAGTAAAAGAGATAGACTATTATCCCTAATAATTCTATCTATAGCAATATAATTATAAAATTCTAGATATAAAGAACATTGATGACAGAACAAAAATAGAATACTACAGTTTTATAAACATAGGAAACATATTTCTTTAGAAGTAAAATTTACAGAACATCTATTCAGTATAAAATGCAGTTCATTATTTGCTAATCATTCTACACGGAAATTACTAAACAGATAATAAGTAAATGTATGAAATACTATTAAAACAATAATAGAACCTGACTAAAAGAACAGACCGAATCCAATATGAAGTTCATCGTTCCTCCCAACCAATCTTCTAGAACAACCAAGCTTGTACTTGTTCTGAAACCCCCGAGCATGTTTGCTGGACCACAAGGACAAAGACTGCTGAAACAACCAAGAAATATCACTCAATTCCACTTCTCAACTCAACAAAATATGTTCCATCTTCCATTTAAGCCTCCTGCTTATCTAATGGGAATGCTTATTAAAGCTTTTCCTAGGACTTAGGTCTATCATGAGCCTCCTACTATAGAACCTCCATCTGGAGTTCTGACCTTAAAAATAGAGATGATGCCTCATGCACTTGTTGAGGTATTAATTAGTGGTTTTCACCAATATGGGAAATATTCCCAACACATGTCATTCCTCCTTGTGGGCCAGCAAACACTCTTTCAACAACTACTTCAGATTGGATTCTCCTGTTTTATTTATTAAATAATAAAAATAAAACAATATTCTCAAACAAGTGTCTTTGACCACACTTGGTCAAATAATTGTTCAACAACAATTAAAAGCATTATTACAAAGTATTTAAACTTTGAATAAGGGTCTAGGGGTATTACACTCGCTCTGTTAAATTATGTTCCTCTACTTTGAATAATTATGCAGGTTACTCCCCAAGTTTACATTGATCAAAGGAATTTATGAGACCCATGCTTATCATACAGTCTTGTGTCAGCTCTGTTAGTCTCATAGTTGGTTACAAAATGGTCTTGGTTCTTAGGATAAGACCCTCGTCTTATCATGTACTATAACTGTCATCAACATCAAATCACCATATTTTAAGATTTGGAGTAGTTATAGTTGTAACTTGTACCCCAAGTTCCCTTTTAACCAATATAAGGGACTACCTCGAACCAGGTAGGGAGATTCATTGGTGCTCCCTAAACTAGTGGTCTCTCCTATGATTGATGTCAACACATCTATTGCATCAGGGAGAGTTTTACATTTTGAAGGTAGCAGTGTTCACGTTTACAAATCATGGTAGAAACAATACAGTGAGGTTCTTCATCCAACAAATTCACCAATGTTCTAATTCCCCACCCCAATGGGATTATGATGATTATCAACAATTTCACTTCTTCGATCCAACAACATAATTTATAGGTTCATCTACTCATATATGGATTGAAGCCGCCTTCATCTATGTACCAACAATATTATGAGTTGACCCCTTGCTCTCCTTTTATTGTAACAATCTTGACATATTGTAATGAGCATGGGTATACCCGCCTCATTTGTATAAAATACCATTATTTGTTGTAGCTTCACTGGTTGTCACCAAAAATATTCCCCCATGGGAGGAAATTTACATCCACACTATCTTGACAACTTACAAGAACATGAGAGAAAAAAATAAATGATGATGCATTATCAGCTCTATAGTACCCTCCGAACCTCATACATAAGGGGGCATATGTTAATGCTTAAATTTTTCACACGTGAAACATTTTGGCTAATCTTGCAATAAGGTTTCATCAACATATAGCATGCATCTCACTGAATACATCCGCATCAGATCCATAAAACAACATGAGTCTAAAAATGCCAAAAAATAGTCAAAAGAATAGGTAGCATACGTAAAACCATGCTAGCTCATGCTACAATGCATCTTATCAGTTATGTTCCCATGTTATCCCAACACAGATTATTCTTCAAGATCCATGTGAGTATAACAGACAGCGGAATATAAACCACCAACCACACAATAAAGTCTCATGAAAGGTCCCTCGCCAAATTCAATTTGAATTTGTCTCTTCAAGCATTGAATAGCCCCCTTTGTGTACCTTGGAGCTAGTTCATGAGGTTATGGGGTTCAGACTTTGACCTAGATGTTTCTTGGCCACCTCTTAGCCTATAAAAGGAATCCATGGGAATCAAACTAAGTAGAGAAAAATAGAGAAAGGTTATGCTACTGGAATTGTGTTGGAAATTATTTCACCTCTTCCCACACCTATTAGCATTCCTCAGGCTCCCTTGCCACCTTCCTCCAAGGAGAAACTGTTTCTCCCATTTTTTCTTCAAGTTATCTAGCATTTAAAGTGGATAAAAAGGAACTTCGAAAGGGATATTGTTGGCTTCTTTTAAATCCCACACCTCCTAGATGACACTACATGTAACAAAATTGACCATTGGGAAATCTTAATTGGTTCTAGCATTTTCTTCTTGTTGTGGTTTGCATATTCTCACTTCCTTTGCTTTGTTAAAAGTTATTTCCAAGTTATTTGTTTTGTTTTGTTTTGTTTTGATAACAAGATCTTGCAAGATCAATTTGGATTCAATCACATTTTATTTAGTAACATAATACTAGGCCGTGTTGACAACCTCAAAGTCTTCACCCTGTCAAGTGGCATTACAAGATTTGTACCCAAAATATGACGAGAAAATCCAACGACCTCCGACGAAAAAGACTGTGTCATCGGATTTCATTTTCGAAATTATGAAATTTCATAATTTTTTTTAAAATGATAGAATTACTCGTCAGATATCCAATGGATTCTACTGAAATAATATCATCATATTATGCCCGAATACGTTGGATATCCGACGGGTTCTATTGAAATATTATGCAAATCTTGTTTATATCGAAAGAGATTGTTTAAAAAATATTAAAAAAGATTTTGCAAATCCTGTTTATATTGAAAGAGACAATGTGATTGTGACAGTTTGGATGCACATAGATGATGAAATTGTTGTACACAATTATGACTATTTGGATGCGCACACCGGTTGATTAGTTTGTTTGATTGTGACCATTTGGAGGCACAAACATGATGAAATTGTTGTACTCACTTATGACCGTTTGGATGCGCACACGACATTGATGAGTTTGTTGTGATGAATTATAATTAAGATAATATTAGATTATGTTTCCTGGCCGCCGGATGCTTGGGTTTTCAACATAATGCGATAACATCATTGACATTCATTTTTTTTTGTAATGTCTTTGCAAGATATACCCAATGGGAAAATGAGAAAAATATTTTTAGGATTGTGGTCTCATTGGTTATCTATGATGAGACAAATAAATCTGATTAGTCGATAGTGTTGAAAGTTGCGATGATGGTCATGTTGACTTCGACGACACCGATGATTTAATTATAATCATCATCATCATCATTGATGATGATGGCCGTGATCATGGCGACGACGATGGTGTACTTGTTTGTGATGATGATTATGATGATTACTGACAACGATGATAAATAATATGAATAATATATCATGGTAATTATGAACAAATCTGATCGCACCTCCGAACAGTCATATAGTTCCTTTCATATAGTACGGTCCGATTTCATGACACTAGTAGCACCTCTCGACTCCCAATGGTCATGTTCTCTCTTTCAGTCCACTATCCATCAAAAGCAACAATAGTCCTATGGAACAAACGTCTCTTTTAATCCATCGATATTTTGTGGCCGGTTTTTTCATCTATTTTTATATGTTAGAATATTAATTTTACGTTTAATATATTGCTTGTTTACTTTAGGTTTTATACACACACATTTGCATACATATATTGATAAATAAATAATAATACATAAATACTAACTAATAAAAAACCAATAAATATAAACACAAAGAAAACATAAAACAATAATAAACATAGAACTTACCTCCTTCCCATGAGCCTGCGTGAACACATTTCATTACTTACCTCACCCTGCAAGAATGTCCAATACTAGAGGTCGCAGAGGCCATGGCCATCATTGAGGAGGTCGTAGAGGTCACCAAGGAAGATGCGGAGGAGGTTGAGGCAGTTTTGGAGGAGGTTGAGGAGGCCGCAAAGGATTTCGAGGGTTCCATTTGCACAAATAACCTAGGAGACCGCGGGTTCCATTCGCACAAATAACCCAGGAGAAGACCCCGGGTTCCATTTGCACAGTTAACCCGAATCGCGGGTTCCATTTTCAAAGATCTGAGCAGAGGAGACAGGGGAGATAAGAGGATCTCATGCTATCCCTCATTTCATCCAGCAGCAAGAAGAGGATGCAATGCTGACAGAGGATACTCAACTCAACCAATGTGCCTCACAATGTCAAGAAATCCGGTAACTTCATCAACTACCCATTTTCCACACTCGTTTGGCACATTGGTTAAATTCGGTTGGGGATAGGGTTTTATTATAATAGTTGTATCCATTGTAGTTACCATATTTTTCATGGATATTGTATCTATATGTGTGTCTCTGCAACTTCGATTTTTATGGGATTTGGAATGAGGATTAGGGCATCGATGTTTTCAGGGTTTCAACAATCAAGGGAAATTTTCTTTTTATGTGTACTTTATGCTTCAAGTCTGCAGGATATGTTTCCCAGGAAGATCCTATCCATTTCCAAATTCAGGATTTTCTTCTATGTCAATCTTGTTGAATCAGGACCCGGATCCAATACGTTAATTCAAGTTTCCTCTGAGGTGAACCTGATCCTTGAACTTGAGTTCCTTATTGATTTATCACTATACATGGTCGATGTCCACCGAGCTAGTTGGTCGGCTAAATAAGAAAAGGTGTATACAAACCTTGTTGTTGATTTGGTGGCATGGAAATGGCCCAAGCCATGTATGACATGATGTACTTGTCGACATCTGTTTTGAGTGAAGGCTAGTAGAGATACTTCTGGAGCACAACAAGTGTATTTTCCACTACAAAGTGTCCTGCTATTTTGTTGTAGTGTGCATACCAGATAAGCTTCTTTTGATGCTCACCAAAAGGTACACAAAGTTGTACCACGGTTCACTATATGTCTAGTCCACATCACCTTCCAGACTGCCAACTCATTGAGGCGAAACGAATGTCGCTACAATCTCTCGGTGATCCCTTCACAATGGTACCCTTATGTTGCATCATTTGAGAGTTTGAAAAATTGAGTGATCCTGGATCCTCTTGGATCAGTGGGGTGGTTTTCCCAAACCCTTAGGAATACACATGATATTTAAGGTATGTATTGAGGATTGTATTTTAACAAGCATCATGCTATTTTCTCTAAACAATCCCGAGGGAAATTCCCAACATTGTTGATAGTCATCAACATTGCTAGTCATGAGGATTGTTATACCAGCACTGTTGATAGTCATCATCATGCTATTTTCTCTAAACTACCCCCACAGACTGATCATTATCAAACTTTCACTCGAAATGAGTTGTAAAGACCTCAAATGATAATTGTTCTAAAACAAGGTTGGGATGGGCTGGCATAAGGGGTAATGGCTAATATTTGGCACCTTCCAAAAAAATGAGATAACTCCCTCTATTGTGTGATCATATCTTAAATCTGACTCCTCGAATGTCAAAACCCAGAATTTTCCGAAAAATTTAAAATTTTTAAGATAGAAATAAATGTTATTAAATGCAGTCATTTATCTGTTGTTTAGTTTACATGATCGTAATTGTGTTTAATGATCTTTTGTTATAATTGATGTTGTTATGAGTTTCTCTTTTCTGCTACTGATTGTTTTATTGGTTCATGACTACAAGGGGGAGTTTGTATGTCGAACTGGGCTTACTTAGCTTTCCAGCTAACCCAATCGATTTTCTATCTCTTGCAGATACACAGGTAATTGTGGTCGCTACCTTTAATTCTTTCAAGTATTAATTTTCAATATAACAGTCCCTAATCATTCAGTGAAACGTGTAACATGCTAACCTGTTTGTTTTTATCAAACCAACTCTGAGGTAGATATCCTTCCTGTAATATGCCGAATTCAATTTCTGAATATGTTTGGTTTTTATATTTCTAAATGCAAGAGTTTGGAATTAAAGGATCACTATAATTATAATTTTCGCATTTGCAGCAATAGTAGGATTTACCTGTCACTACATCTTTACATTTATCAATTGAAGGTTTTTTCCTTGCTTGGTGTCTACTTCATGTTTCCATAATGATACTTTAAAACAATAAAACATAACCATGTATGAGATTTGTCTCTCATTTTCATAATTGATTGAAATCGTTGTAAGACAAGGATAACAAAGGCCTTTTATTTCCCTTACACAATTATTACGATTTGCATAACTTAATTTTCATTAAGTATAGTTCCATAAAGGGAGAATTGGCAAGTAAAAATTCTGCGGTGCATTGCTATCTCCATGAAGAATTTTCATTCCTTAAAACCCTACCTTCCTACTATAACTTAGAAAATTGGAAAAGATATAACCTCTCTGGTTCTTTCATATTAGACTAAGGTAACAAATGGAGATAGGTTTTTTTAATTAGCCTGTATTTCACTTAAAGATTACCTCCTTGTTGAATAATAACATAAGCTCTATGTTTTTAAATCATACTCCACGTTTTAAACTAAGAAGCTATTGACCAAACAAATCTGTACTGAATACAAAACAAGATAAGTAACTTCATTCCAAGTTTTGATTATTATAAGTTGCCAAGTGAACTATAAATAGGAAGAATCAATACAAAAATCTTGTGTACACATGTTATGAATGTTTGTTTAGTAATATTTGCAAGTTCAGCGTTGAACTATGGAGTATTGACCCTCGGTAGGGAAATAATTGAACTGCTACGTGGATGAGTAATAGCCAAGTGCTTGGCGATATAAAACCTGAGAACTAACCCTACCTTGTCATTATCCTCCACCTTCGGGCTCAGGTCTGTCTGCAACCTCTCCAGGTCTGAGTCTTTGTTATGGTGTTGCTATTTCGGTTTCCCAGTATTTACAGTTTCCTTTGCTTGTCGTTGGTAGAAATCCTTGAGATATACAGTGGGCATCTATGATAGTGTTATTATGCCTAGGGTTTATCTATTGAATTCGTTTACTGGTCTGTGGCTATTGTGACAGCATGTTCACCGTTTATATGCTACTTCAACCTTCATCATGTCCATAGTTGCATTTGCACGTCATTGGTATTCTTTGTTTGGCAACCGTAACAGGTCCAGAGTCTAGGGTTTGTATTTGTCAACCGTAGAAACCTTGTCATCTCATATTCCTAACTCTCGGTGTGATTTTCTTGAGACTTCTATTCAGAGAATACCACCATTACGTTGCTAGATTAGTTATTCGGTGGGAAGGATGGGGTTTTTACACATCAATTGTTCGTGGTTAGCAAGATAGTTACAAGAAATGGCGGCCTCCTTCACCCCGGTAAGTTACTTTATTCTTGTCTGTGTTTATAATTACAAGCATTGTTTTTAAAAACAAAATCGAGATTCTAACATATGCATCTCTATCTTGCAGGAACTGAGTCCTCATTCGTCACGAGTGGCACGAACTCCAGCCGGTAGCATGTTTCGGGTAAGCCTGGTTCTTACCATGGCAAAATCCCCCTTCTGGATTGTTTGCACTATAGGGTTTTGGTTTTGGAAGCATGGCTTCAGTCGTTTGTAAAATAAAATCCTTGCTAGAGGCGTTTATGGTTTTAACAAAGTGCAAAGATAGGCTATGAGCCTACTCAGGTTGTCGAGGTTACGGCCTCTAGGTCTAATACTGTATCTATATTCTGTTTTGGGGTTTTTATTACCGAGGGTTTGGAATTTTAATATAACTTATGTCTTGTATGAAAGGCTTGTTCCTTGTCTGCGTTTTCTTTTAAAAAAGATGATGATAGGTATAGTATCACGTAAGTCTTTAGTTTTAAAAGAAAACTACTTGTATCGTAGGTTTGTGAACTCGGCTATGGATTGAATACTAAAGTAACAAGGTTTTGCTCCTGTGTTTTTCCTTTATAATTGTTATCTTATAAAAGAAAGGATTTGTTCGTCCATTCTGTAAGATGGAGTCTGTGTATGGGGTATTTCAAGTTTAGAGTTTATATAGAATGTTGCTATCAAAAGAGAGGCTTACGGCCGTAAGTAATAATTGTTGTATGAATTTAAATGTTGGGAGCTATGGCTAAAAGCCTCCTGTAGGTTTCGAGTTGATTGTGTGTGGTAATTATTTTCGACTTCTTGTTTTAAAATTATCTACTCTAAAATTTGGCTCCGACCGTGAATGAATCATTGAAATACTGGGCAAAGTTTAAACCCTGTAACGTCTGGTCAGAGTAGGGGTAATACGAAAGTATAAAAATGATTTTTCTAGATAAATGTTGATTCAGTTGTTACAACGTTCTACTGTGGGTAAAAGATAAACAAAGAAAGTTTTTAAGAGGTTAAACTGCTCGACAATGAGCTAGGAAATGTTCTGTCTATTTCGTGTGGTTATGGTTTTAACATTTAGTTTGTATCTGATGAAAAATCCTATTGTTAAGAACTGGAGTGGTAGGGTTTGATCTAACTCTATAGTCATACATTTTGTTAGTTGAATAATAAATTTGTTATAACTACGGCTCTGTTTAAGAAATTAATTATATGAAAGATATACTAACTGTTGTTTGGGTGCGTTGTTAAGTCCATTAGGGTTCTGCTTGCCCTGTCGTTGGTCCAGATAATAACTAGATAAACTTTCTATTGTAAATTGGCTCGTCCATTTATGTGACAGCTAAAGGTTTGTACAATTGTTAGCTAGGATTTGCATCTTCATAATCTATTCTAAATATAGTTAAACTTCTTGTTACAAAATATCTATGCTATAATATTACTGTAGTTTATATGGTTCTACTTAATTTTTGTTCCTATCATGGTTTCAACCTACTGTAAAACCAGAGAAGGATTACTTGCGCTAAAACCCTACCTATCTATTAAACAAAAGTAATTAGACTATGTCTAGAATGTACATAAATAAATCATTGCTTACAATATTACTATTGTACGGCATGCAGGATAAAACATTAACACTACTGATTAATGCTATTAAGAATACTGAAATAAAGTAATTATTTAAAATATTACATGCTGATATTCTAGGATATTATTTTACTAAATTGATATCATTCTGACAATTAAATGAAAATCATAACAGACATTTATTTAAACTAAATAAAAACACAAAGCAATAATTAACAGAACCTGTTTTAATACTGAGGACAACAACAGCAATGGGAGGTTGTTCCTCCCTACCAACTCCTGGAGAGTGCCCAGACAACACTTCTCAGGACCCCCGAGCTTGCTCTGGTCTCCCTGGCTGGAACTAGGTGCAGCAAAACAATTCACTCAGCCAAACAGCTAAACTGGAACCAAGTTACTGCATCATCTCATATCAAACACTCCTTTACTGTATTTTCCCTCTTCCTCAATGGGACTCCTGAATAGCATTCACCTGAATGTATTCTCCCTCCAGAACTATGTTGAACCCCCAGCTCAGTTCATTGAGTACTATTTAAAAGATTGCCTAGGTCTTAGTTGGGTTAACTGTCATTAATGAGCCACCTGCTCAGATTCCACTTTCTTGGGGAATCATGACCCCAAAATATAGGGAAGTTGCCACCTGCAACTTAGGAAGTGTTTGAGGATGCTGCCACTTGTATTTTTCCTTTCCACCTAGTTCCCTCCACCAGTTAGACCAGTAACCTCTTTTAACAGCTCTCCCATGCTGTTGTCTCCATAATTTATTTATTAATAATAAAATATTCAGAATTACATTCCATTTCTGGTGACTCTGCTGAGTCATCAATTCCTACTTAGCATTAAATTTAACATAATGTCTCATGAATATAATGAAATAATTACATTATTTTTGCAAAATTGGGGTATGTGACATACACACCCCCTTAAAATGTAACATCGTCCTCAATGTTACTTATTCCTCATCCTCAGCTACCTGCTGGAATAGATTTGGGTATGCTTCCCGCATCTTACTTTCCAGTTCCCAGGTAGCTTCTTCAAGACTAAGGTGCTTCCATTGCACTTTCAGCTACCCAATTGTGCGGTTCCGCAGAGTAATTTCCCTCCTCCCGAGGATACAATCCGGTTCCACCAGAACTTCCCCTTCTGGTTCTACCTGTACAATGTTCCAATCAATAACATGAGCAGTATCATGAACATACTTTTTCAGAACAGAAATATGAAAAACATTGTGTACCTTTAAATTAGGTGGTAAGGCTAGTTGATAAGCAACTTGACCAATCCTAGATCAAAATTTCAAATGGACCACAGTAACGTGGCGCTAATTTTGCACAACTCCCCAGTCTTAGGGAGCTCTTCTTTGGTCTTACCTTGATGAACACATGTTCACCTACCTGGAACTCTTTAGGAGTTCTTTTCAAATCTGCTTGACTCTTTTGCCAATCCTGGGCAATCTTCAAATTTACCTGCACTTGTTTCACAATCTGTTCCATCTCCTTTAATAAATCAGGTCCTAACACTAATCTATCTACTGGATTACTCCAAGAGATAGGTGTGTTACATTTACATCCATACAGAATTTCAAAAGGACTAAACTTAGCTGACGATTGATAGCTGTTATTGTATGCAAACTCTGCTAAATGTAAATAATCCTCCCACTTACCTGGTTGATCCTTAACATACATTCTTAGAAGATCTTCCAATACCTGATTAACTCTTTCAGTTTGTCTGTCCGTCTGAGGATGGAAGGATGTGCTTAAATTCAGAATTGTGTTTAATCCTTTAAATAAAGATTTCCAAAAATTCCCTGTGAATTTAGGATCCCTGTCTGAAATAATAACTTTTGGGACACCATGTAACCGAAAGATCTGTTTCAGAAATATATCAGCTATGTTTGCAGCCTTGTAGGTGGTTTTAACAGGAATAAAGTGTGCTGATTTACTCAATTTATCCACTACTACCATAATTGAATCATTCTGATGCTGATTTTTAGGTAATCCCGTAATGAAATCTAAACTAATTTTCTCCCATTTCCAACTAGGAATAGGAAAAGGTTGTAATAACCCAGCTGGATGCTGGTGTTCTGTTTTTACCTGTTGACAGTCTAAACATCTAGCTATATACTCGGCTGTTTCAGATTTCATATTAGGCCAAAAATATTCTTTTCTCAACATGGTGACAGTCTTCTAGTAGCCTGGATGCCCCGAGTAAGGGGTTTTATGAACTTCGTCCAGAATTAACAGTTTAACTTTAGGTACATTTGGAACATATAGCCTGTCTTTAAACAATAAAAATCCATCTACATTTAGACTATAACCCTTTATCAAACTTTCTGTAGGTGTTTCTTTAGCTGTAGCTTGTAAGTGCTGATAATTTTCATCTAATTTTACCCCTTCAGCCAACTGTTCATTCAAATCAGAGGTATAAGTGCTGCTAGCTGATACAAAATTCAGCCTTGCATTTATGCTCAAAGCATCAGCCACCTTATTTTCCTTTCCTTTTATGTGCTGAATTTCGAAATCGTACTCACTTAAGAAGGCCAACCATCTGGCTTGCCTTGCATTTAAGTTAGGCTGGTCCAAAAGGTATTTCAGACCCTTATTATCAGTCATTAGAGTAAATTTTCTGCCTATTAAGTGGTGTCGCCACATCTTTAAAGCATGGATAACAACAGCTAATTCTAAGTCATAAGTGGCATAATTCTTTTCATGAATTTTCAGCTTCCTAGACTCATAGGCAATGACATGTCCATCCTGAGTCAACACTCCACCTAGACCGTCATTGCAAGCATCGGTGCAGACTACAAAATCCTTATTAGGGTCTGCTATTCTTAGAATAGGCGCGGTTGTTAATAGAGTCTTCAGTTTCTTAAAGCTTTCTTCACACTTCATGTTCCAATCGAACTTCTTGCCTTTCTTTTGCAAGGAAGTGATTGGATTGGCTATTTTTGAAAAACCTTCAATGAATCTCCGGTAGTAACCGGTAATTCCCATGAAGGACCTAACATCTGTTATGTCTTTTGGTACTAGCCAATCCTCAATTGCCCGGATCTTTTCAGGATCAACTGAAATCCCTTCCTTGGTGACTACATGTCCTAAGTACTGGATTTCATCTTTGAAGAAGTCACATTTACTGAACTTCGCAAAGAGCTGCTGCTCTCTCAGTTCTTGTAAGACTATCCGTAAGTGTTCTTTATGCTCCTCTTCATTCTTAGAATAAATTAAAATGTCATCGATGAATACGACAACAAATTTATCTAAATATTTATGCATTATGTTGTTCATTAGGCACATAAAGACAACTGGGGCATTAGTAAGCCCAAATGGCATTACGACAAATTCGTAATGTCCGTACCTTGTTCTAAAAGCTGTTTTGAAAATGTCTTCTTCTTTACTCCTTACTTGATGATAACCCGATCTCAGGTCTATCTTAGAGAACACCGTAGCTCCACGTAGCTGATCAAACAGATCATCTATACGAGGCAACAGATATCTGTTTTTAATCATCATCTTGTTCAGTTGACGGTAATCTATGCAAAGTCACATAGTTCCATCCTTCTTTTTGACAAAAATTACTGGTGCTCCCCAAGGGGATACACTGGGTCGAATGTAATTCTTGTCTATTAACTCCTATAACTGAGTTTTCAATTCGTTAAGCTCCAAAATATTCATATGATACAGGGATTTTGAACTGGGTACAGCACCTGGTACCAGCTCAATTGTAAAATCCAGCTCTCTCTTGGGAGGTAATTCTGGGATTTCCTCAGGAAAAACATCAATAAATTCATTTACTACAGGTATGTCCTCTACTGTTATCTTGCTGTTTTCATACTTATCTGTCTCATCTGTAATAGTTACAGCATAGGCTTTGCACCCTTTTCTGACTGCCCTTTTAAGTTGTAAAGCATAAATCTGTCTGACTACTGTTTTCCTAGGAATACCCCTAACGGTTACAGGCTGTCCATTATTGTTTACACACCTAAAAGTTTTGTCAAAACAGTTTAAAACTACCCTATGCTATTCTAACCAGTCCATCCCGATAAGTATGTCATAAGAGCCAAGTGGCAAAACATTTAATTTAACTGTAGTCTTAAAATCATCCATATCTAGGACACATTCCTTAACATAACAGTTTACTTTCTTTTTTGCTCCAGTAGCTAGTTGTACAGACCAAGAATTATCAAATCTTTCAACAGTCAGATTACATTTTTCTACTATATGTGGTGAAATGTAACTAAGGCTAGCACCTGGATCTATTAAAATAGTTACAGGGGTTTTGTTAATCATACCTCCTACTTCCACCATGGAAGTTTGATAATCAGCTTGGCGGTTCTCCAATGCTGCATTGATTCGGGGCATAGTTCCTGCAAAGTCTCCAACAGTCATTTCATCTTGTATAGTATGAATATTGCTGATTGGTTTCTTTTGATTTGGGCAAACTGAAGCATAGTGTGGGCCATTGCATTCCCAGCACTTAACAGGTTCCTTTCGCTCAAAATTCTTAGTGTAGTTTCCATGATTGTTAGGAGCCTCCTTGCTGCTTTTGAAATTGTTGGAATGATTAGCAGCTCCATTTTTGTTTCCCTGGAAGCTTTTACCATTAAAATGGTTTCCGTTCTTGTTATTCTTGAAACTTTTCTGGGGTACAAACTCCTTTTTCCTGTACTCAGGCTGATTGTTGTTCTTTTTAACTTTCCAGCTAGCTATCCCTTCTTTCTTTTTATTCTGTTCATAACAGAAACTAGCCTTTCGCATAGCCTCTTCCAGCGTTTTGGGGTTATCATATTCAATTCTGTCCTTGATATGATAGGGCAAACAGCTGAGAAACCACTGTATTTTTGGTTTCTCTTCGACAAAATACGGCACATACCTTAACAGGCTTAAGAACTTACTATTTAAGTCCTTCATAGTCATAGATCCTAGCTTCAGTTCATAAAATTCCTTGGCCCTCTCCTCATAGTACTGTTCGGACATAAATTTCTTTTTGAAGTACCTTTTAAAGGTACTCCAATTGACCTCTTTTTCTTTGATCCCCTTGACCCTTTTCAGGTCTTGCCACCATATATCTGCCTTTCCAGAAAGGTTATATATGGCCATTCTTGCCTTCAACTGATTCGAATAATTGTAGATCTGAAAATATTTTCTCATCTCGGATAACCAGGATTCTGCCTCTTCTCCTGTTTCTGATTCTCTGTTAAATGTTGGGGGTTTTATTTTCTTAAACTCCCCGGAAATCTCTTCATAAGGTCTGTACTTTTTCTTTCTGTTATGCAACTCAGCTTCACTGCTGTCACTAGTAGTGCGAAAGCTGTTTTGTTCCCTTCTTTCTTCAGATGATGAACTGCTGGCAGATTTAGCTGGTTTCATCCTTTTAGACCCTCTTTGATGACTAGCTTCTTCTGAGTCAGCTCTTTTGCTCCTTCCTTCTGTCTGAAATTTTTCTATCAATAGCTGATTCAGCTGCTCTTGAGTTTTCAGAATTCTTTCGTTATCCTTCTTGACCGTTTCTATTTCTGTCTTTAAACCTTTTATGGTCTGTATCTGTTATACCTCTATATTTCACGGTGTCGCATCCCCATCATAACACATTTCGACGACACTTCCCCTACTATTTTGAACCTTCCAGAAGAGACAGATGATGAGTCAACCTCGAAGGTAAATCCACCCTGCCAAGTTTTGACCCACCTTGGACTTTATTTCCATACACTACCGCGCCTGTACAGCTTGACAAAACGCGGCACAGTGCCGCGCTCTGTATCATTTGCAAAGCGCGGCACCCCTTTAATAGGTTTTTGCCCTTGACTTGTGGGATCTTGTATTTTTCGAAGATGATGGAAGATTGGGTTCCTTGATTCGATCCCAACTCACCTTCTTCGATTAGAAACCCTGATCCACTTATCCCTCCTTAGATCCACCTATCTCTCTTGTTGGTTAACCTCACCATTCACTATAAAAGAGAGGCATGCCATTGGAAAAAGAGGAGGACTCTTGAGAGCACCAAACTTATGGTCTTGCAGCATTGTGGAGATAGCTAAGAGGAGAAGACACTTGGAGTTGGAGGTTTGGCTTGGGCATCAAGCACCCTTTGTAAGTAATCTTCAAGTTGTAATGGAATAACTTGTCTTGTTTTCCCAAATCGTTTGTATTAATCTTGTTTTAATCACATGATTTGTATCTCTTACAGATTTAGATCCTAACTCATGTTTCAGATTGCTAGAGAATAGTGCATACTTGTATTTTGGTTACTCTTTGACAGGTTCATTGGTGAAGACTTGGAGCTTGGAACAAACACCAAAAACAAAGCACTTGGACATAAGGTTAGTTAAAATCCTTTGCTCTCTTCAGCATTTTAATACTGAAATGTATGTTAGATTTAGGGATTCAAGGTTGCATTTGTTTTGTCTGTTCTTAGTCTAGAGTTAGTCAGATCCTACTTTAGCCTAAGGGAGTTTTGACTTATCCGTAGGGCAGAATTCCACATAACAGTATCAGTTCCGAGGAGTGAGCAATTACCTCCTTTGTCACAGGTT
This sequence comes from Larix kaempferi, assembly GCA_027924585.1. Taxonomy (NCBI): domain Eukaryota; kingdom Viridiplantae; phylum Streptophyta; class Pinopsida; order Pinales; family Pinaceae; genus Larix; species Larix kaempferi. The sequence goes on along the minus strand of BSBM01000401.1, from coordinate 23,382,010 downwards.
CTCTCGACATTTGTCTTGTCGCAGTGTTTGGAGATTCCTCCTCAGCATATTCTCCCAATTTTTCCATACCTACCTGTTAGATTCAGGAAAAGAAATTTTCTGCTCTGTCTTTATGAAACAGAAAGTATAAGTTAGTACATAATATATATATATATAAATTTTTATTTGCACTGTTCTGCGGAAACTAGTGGAGCCATCTTCAGTCCTAGTGTACGAACCATGCACTGATACCACATGACAAAACCCAGAATTTTCCGAAAAATTTAAAATTTTTAAGATAGCAATAAATGTTATTAAATGCAGTCATTTATCTGTTGTTTAGTTTACGTGATCGTAATTGTGTTTAATGATCTTTTGTTATAATTGATGTTGTTATGAGTTTCTCTTTTCTGCTACTGATTGTTTTATTGGTTCATGACTACAAGGGGGAGTTTGTATGTCGAACTGGGATTACTTAGCTTTCGAGCTAACCCAATCGCTTTTCTATCTCTTGCAGATACACAGGTAATTGCGGTCGCTACCTTTAATTCTTTCAAGTATTAATTTTCAATATAACAGTCCCTAATCATTCAGTGAAACGTGTAACATGCTAACCTGTTTGTTTTTATCAAACCAACTCTGAGGTAGATATCCTTCCTGTAATATGCCGAATTCAATTTCTGAATATGTTTGGTTTTTATATTTCTAAATGCAAGAGTTTGGAATTAAAAGATCACTATAATTATAATTTTCACATTTGCAGCAATAGTAGGATTTACCTGTCAGTACATCTTTACATTTATCAATTGAAGGTTTTTTCCTTGCTTGGTGTCTACTTCATGTTTCCATAATGATACTTTAAAACAATAAAACATAACCATGTATGAGATTTGTATCTCATTTTCATAATTGATTGAAATCGTTGTAAGACAAGGATAACGAAGGCCTTTTATTTCCCTTACACAATTATTACGATTTGCATAACTTAATTTTCATTAGGTATAGTTCCATAAAGGGAGAATTGGCAAGTAAAAATTCTGTGGTGCATTGCTATCTCCATGAAGAATTTTCATTCCTTAAAACCCTACCTTCCTACTATAACTTAGAAAATTGGAAAAGATATAACCTCTCTGGTTCTTTCATATTAGACTAAGGTAACAAATGGAGATAGGTTTTTTTAATTAGCCTGTATTTCACTTAAAGATTACCTCCTTGTTGAATAATAACATAAGCTCTATGTTTTTAAATCATACTCCATGTTTTAAACTAAGAAGCTATTGACCAAACAAATCTGTACTGAATACAAAACAAGATAAGTAACTTCATTCCAAGTTTTGATTATTATAAGTTTCCAAGTGAACTATAAATAGGAAGAATCAATACAAAAATCTTGTGTACACATGTTATGAATGTTTGTTTAGTAATTATGATAAAAATCCCATCGACATTTTGAGCTCACATATCATTGGCATGATTGTAATATTTATAAGGCCAAGGTGATCGTTCTCCAACATGAAATCCATTGCATGTGTTAACGTGGAATAAGTTGCAAGATTAAACTATGGTTCGCATTCATCCATAGGATATTCTTACTATGATTTTCAATTGATAATCAATAATTTGCAAGTTCATGGTTGAACTATGGAGTATCGACCCTCGGTAGGGAAATAATTGAACTGCTACGTGGATGAGTAATAGCCAAGTGCTTGGCGATATAAAACCTGAGAACTAACCCTACCTTGTCATTATCCTCTGCCTTCGGGCTCGGGTCTGTCTGCAACCTCTCCAGGTCTGAGTCTTTGTTATGGTGTTGCTGTTTCGGTTTCCCAGTATTTACAGTTTCCTTTGCTTGTCGTTGGTAGAAATCCTTGAGATATACAGTGGGCATCTATGGTAGTGTTATTATGCCTAGGGTTTATCTATTGAATTCGTTTATTGGTCTGTGGCTATTGTGACAGCGTGTTCACCGTTTATATGCTACTTCAACCTTCGTCATGTCCATAGTTGCGTTTGCACGTCATTGGTATTCTTTGTTTGGAAACCGTAACAGATCCAGAGTCTATGGTTTGTATTTGTCAACCGTAGAAACCCTGTCATCTCGTATTCCTAACTCTCGGTGTGATTTTCTTGAGACTTCTATTCAGAGAATACCACCATTACGTTGCTAGATTAGTTATTCGGTGGGAAGGATGGGGTTTTTACACATCAATTGTTCGTGGTTAGCAAGATAGTTACAGGAAATGGCGGCCTCCTTCACCCCGATAAGTTACTGTATTCTCGTTTGTGTTTATAATTACAAGCATTGTTTTTAAAAACAAATTCGAGATTCTAACATATGCATCTCTATCTTGCAGGAACTGAGTCCTCATTCGTCACGAGTGGCACGAACTCCAGCCGGTAGCATGTTTCGGGTAAGCTTGGTTCTTACCATGGCAAAATCCCCCTTGTGGGTTGTTTGCACTGTAGGGTTTTGGTTTTGGAAGCATGGCTTCAGTCGTTTGTAAAATAAAATCCTTGCTAGAGGCGTTTATGGTTTTAACAAAGTGCAGAGATAGGCTATGAGCCTACTCAGGTTGTTGAGGTTACAGCCTCCAGGTCTAATATTGTATCTGTATTCTGTTTTGGGGTTTTTATTACCCAGGGTTTGGAATTTAAATATAACTTATGTCTTGTATGAAAGGCCTGTTCCTTGTCTGCGTTTTCTTTTAAAAAAGATGATGATAGGTATAGTATCACGTAAGTCTTTAGTTTTAAAAGAAAACTGCTTGTATCGTAGGTTTGTGAACTCGGCTATGGATTGAATACTAAAGTAACAAGGTTTTGCTCCTGTGTTTTTCCTATATAATTTTTATCTTATAAAGGAAAGGATTTGTTCGTCCATTCTGTAAGATGGAGTCCGTGTATGGGGTATTTCAAGTTCAGAGTTTATATAGAATGTTGCTATCAAAAGAGAGGCTTACGGCCGTAAGTAATAATTGTTGTATGAATTTAAATGTTGGGAGCTACGGCTAAAAGCCTCCTGTAGGTTTCGAGTTGATTGTGTGTGGTAATTATTTTCGACTTCTTGTTTTAAAATTATCTACTCTGAAATTTGGCTCCGACCGTGAATGAATCATTGAAATACTGGGCAAAGTTTAAACCCTGTAACGTCTGATCAGAGTAGGGGTAATACGAAAGTATAAAAATGATTTTTCTAGATAAATGATGATTCAGTCGTTACAACGTTCTACTGTGGGTAAAAGATAAACAAAGAAAGTTTTTAAGAGGTTAAACTGCTCGACAATGAGCTAGGAAATGTTCTGTCTATTTCGTGTGGTTATGGTTTTAACATTTAGTTTGTATCTGATGAAAAATCCTATTGTTAAGAACTGGAGTGGTAGGGTTTGATCTAACTCTATAGTCATACATTTTGTTAGTTGAATAATAAATTTGTTATAACTACGGCTTTGTCTAAGAAATTAATTATATGAAAGATATACTAACTGTTGTTTGGGTGCGTTGTTAAGTCCATTAGGGTTCTGCTTGCCCTGTCGTTGGTCCAGATAATAACTAGATAAACTTTCTACTGTAAATTGGCTCGTCCATTTATGTGACAGCTAAAGGTTTGTACAATTGTTAGCTAGGGTTTGCATCTTCATAATCTATTCTAAATATAGTTAAACTTCTTGTTACAAAATATCTATGCTGTAATATTACTGTAGTTTATATGGTTGTACTTAATTTTTGTTCCTATCATGGTTTCAACCTGCTGTAAAACCAGAGAAGGATTACTTGCGCTAAAACCCTACCTATCTATTAAACAAAAGTAATTAGACTATGTCTAGAATGTACATAAATAAATCATTGCTTACAATATTACTATTGTACGGCATGCAGGATAAAACATTAACACTACTGATTAATGCTATTAAGAATACTGAAATAAAGTAATTATTCAAAATCTTACATGCTGATATTCTAGGATATTCTTTTACTAAACTAATATCATTCTGACAATTAAATTAAAATCACAACAGACATTTATTTAAACTAAATAAAAACACAAAGCAATAATTAACAGAACCTATTTTAATACTGAGGACAAAAACAACAATGGGAGGCTGTTCCTCCCTACCAACTCCTGGAGAGTGCCCAGACAACACTTCTCAGGACCCCCGAGCTTTCTCTGGTCTCCCTAGCTGGAACTAGGTGCAGCAAAACAATTCACTCAGCCAAACAGCTAAACTGGAACCAAGTTACTGCAGCATCCCATATCAAACACTCCTTTACTGTATTTTCCCTCTTCCTCAATGGGACTCCTGAATAGTATTCACCTGAATGTATTCTCCCTCCAGAACTATGTTGAACCCCCAGCTCAGTTCATTGAGTACTATTTAAAAGATTGCCTAGGTCTTAGTTGGGTTAACTGTCATTAATGAGCCACCTGCTCAGATTCCACTTTCTTGGGGAATCATGACCCCAAAATATAGGGAAGTTGCCACCTGGAACTTAGAAAGTGTTTGAGGATGCTGCCACTTGTCTTTTACTTTTCCACCTAGTTCCCTCCACCAGTTAGACTAGTAACCTCTTTTAACAGCTCTCCCATGCTGTTGTCTCCATAATTTATTTATTAATAATAAAATATTCAGAATTACATTCCATTTCTGGTGACTCTGCTGAGTCATCAATTCCTACTTAGCATTAAATTTAACATAATGTCTCAGGAATATAATAAAATAATTACATTATTTTTGCAAAATTGGGGTATGTGACATCGAAGATGCGCCTAGACCTCACTATGTGTTGTTATAGGATTACTATGGAACTGTAGGCTGCTGATCCAAGTCTGGGTGTTGTAATAGGCGACCTTACTGTTGAATGGTTAGGGCCCCTATTTAGGTCTAATACAGTGCACATAATGTTCTCATACCTGTTGCACACACCCTTTCATCTATAGGCCTAAAAAATGATGCTTTAATGGCTTCCTTGGGGATAATATTGCCACAACCAACTCCAAATGAATACAAATATGCCCACATATGACATTTATCTTCACTATAATTTTCCAGAAATAGTATGCCCAGATTTAATGTATGGCCATATTCATTACTGTTGTATTGTACGAGATTGACAATGAAAGGGCCCACTGCTGTCACAAATCAGACTTGGATTTTTTCACTAACTTGATGCAAAATCTCTTGCGATTATTTCTCGATGTCAAACACCCGATCCTTGAAAGTGCAAGGCAAAGCTGCTTCTTTTGTGGAGCATATCACCAAAGTACACACCAAAAATAGGGACATTCTTATGCAAACATAGTTCTATTCACAAATAATTGTATGACAAACATACCTTCCAAGTTGGTAATAGCGTACAGTTACACTTAGATAGGGAATGCTTCAAGCACCATTGACATAACAAGTTAAAGCCCATTTGATACAATCCCTTAATATCACTCAAGTTATTATATCTAATTCTTTCACTTTGATATTCCATCTCATATTAGTATAAATGTTGTGGTGAATGTCAAACAATTCAAGCACTATGAACCACGATTAGGAGGTACATGCTCTCCATCCTTATAATGCCATACAGAAATATCAACTTTTTGAAACCATACCAAAATATCAACTTTTGCTTGAGAGATACTTTGCTTGATGTCAACATCAAAACTACACAACGAGAGTAAAATACTCTCTATTTGGTCGAATGCCAATACACTTTGTCTTTGAAAACCGTATAGCTCTCATGATGAAAAGTTTCCATATTTACAAAATCAGGAACAATTTCCTCAAGCAAAGAGAGATCTAGTGTGTCAAAGGCCTAATCTTGACAAATTATCCTTTCTATTTTTGGCCATCGGGTATATATGTACAATGTATGTACAATGGAACTTGTATGTGATCTTGCTCTCTTGTGATTTCTTCTCATTTTTTATTGCATGTACATGCATTCGATTATAGTTCTTTTCCCAATGTGCAATGTTGTAAACCCATTTTGCTATGGAATTTCCATGTTGTACATGTGGGTTTATTATTTCTCAAAATTAAATCATCTTTCAAATGCTTGAGATGAGATTGTTATCACAGATTATGTCGGGGGGATTTACCTCTCATTTTTGCTAGAGCAGACCCGAATTTTTAGTAGACTATTGTAGTCCATGACATTGAGCACTAGAGGTAGATCATCAATTATGGATAGATGGAATTCATTTTATAGATTATACCTGGCACAGTTCAGTGGGCATAGTTTCAAAGTAGGGCACCAGGTCATCTACTGACTAATTTTGGTATCCCTTGCTAAACATTTTAGAACCAAGCATACATTGGATTTCTCCAGTATTGTAAAAAGGTTTGGATCTTGACTTATAGTGCCTCACAATATTTGCCTATAATGTATCCCATATATTACAATAGTGTACCAAACAATGTGTGTCCTTAGGATAGTTTTGTGGATGACTATATGTGATATTGATGGAGTGACTCACATTAGGATTTTTTTTATAACTGGTGATTATTTGATAAGTATGATGAGTTGTAAATTAGCATGGAATCATATTTATTTTAGTTTTTGGTTGATATACATGTTGTTCTGTAGTAGGTCTCCACAATGTTGCTTAGATCATTACCTAACCGTTATGAAAAAATCATATATAGTTCCTTCTCATAAGTATAATGCTTACAAACACTATCATTGAAATTTTATAATTCTTGGTGTTATTATTACTATATGTATTTGGTTATTCCAAAGTTAATTTTTTTCATCTTTTATCTATCAAGGTTTACTACAAATGGGACAGTTAGAATGTTTTACATACAATGAGTGTTTGGTGAGGTGTTGATGCCTCGAAAATCGTAGCATCAATCATCAAGGGATTCTCCCCAGCAAATGATCCCAATTAGATTTCCCACCGTTTGGTGTAGGGAATCCGTCCGGTTAACGGTCCGGCTACCATGTGAGTTTTAAAGATTTGTTTATTTTACCGGTTGCGGCCCGATCCACTGTTTATATATTTTATGTTTAAGATGATATGCATGTGCCCTAAATTGAATGCATGTGTTAAACAAATCTATTCTAAGCTAATTAAACCTAAATTAATCTATCCTCGTAAGGAGCAAATTTAAAGGATGAGTAATAAACTGGAAATGCAACCAAGAACTCCACAGATAGCTGTTTAAATTGAATAGAAGCATTTAGAGAAGAAAATAAAGATTATCAAAGATAGCTCTAATAGAGATATACATTCTATTACTCATTGACACAGAAATTTTGCAAAGGAAATGAAATCATTCATAGAAAATAATTAATTCACAATAGCCAGGAAAGATCTCACAGAAAATGTATGAAAGATGTAGAAATAGTTCGACAATTATCCAACACAATCCCAAGCAAAATGCTGCACTGGCTTCAACAGGCCAAAACGATTCTCTTATTCATGTAGCAGAAATAGTTCAAATACAAGATAGAAATGTCCTTTCACCTGCCAAAAGTGCTTCTATTCTCTTCTATTCAGCTATATATAGCTTCACAAAATGCTCCAAGATCTGCCACCTATACCCTAACCATCCACATTCCTCTAATTTGTCTTGTAGTGCCATGTCACAAAAAGAATAAAGACCCAAAATATTACAAAAATGAACGTGACGGAGGCCCAGATGTTATTAATAATTAACACATAGGAATACTGAAGGAAGAGACATTGGTTGCAGACCCACGAAATAAGACAAAAGGTAGATTATTTATGAGTTGATGCCTTTGTAGACTTGGGCGTTTCTACTGAAGATGATACTCCTGTTGGGGTTTGAGCCACTGTTGCTGCTGGGAATTCCATGGAAGTTGATGCCTCTACTCCTCCTACTATTACTTGATGTGTTCCTACTGTTAGCATCCTGTTCGTTTCTGCTATATGCTTCACCCAGAGACTAGTCTCTTTTATGATATTGTTTGCATCAAGGGGGAGCATGGTTTTCAGGGAGACTTCATGCTTGGCCAGATATTCTTCTAGATTATCGAATTCTATTGTTGTAACTTGGAGACTCTCATTTAGGATATGTGCGCGAATTATGGCCTAGCCAATCCAATCATGAAGGTCTTCTGAGGTTAAAGCATCTACCTTCCTAACATAGTCCACTTCAGCATTCAACCCATCCCTTAGATCACACAAACGTTGGGCTTTGTCTGGAAACACCTCTATGGTTTGGGGCATCTTCACCTGGCAATTTTCTTGGGTTGTTCGTATTTTCAAATACAAATTCCCACATTGTTCAAGCATGACCATGGCCACTTCATTCAACCTTACTCTGTAATTCTGTCAAAACCCTAAGAGGCGGATATTTGCTTTGAAACTAGTGATGGACTTAAAAGGGAGTCTTTCTGGGAATCCTGATCTTCCCTCTCTCCATTCCATTTTCCTCCTAATGTCCTCGCTAATACGTACATGCTTTCTCCTATGCCTAGTGGCCTTAGCATTTATTTATTTGATCCTAGCCACCACTTCCTTCAACTTGCAGATTTCCTCCGTCATGTGCTCATGAATCTCGTGTATCCTTTTCATAATTTCACAAGCTTGCTCATGGAAGGGTCCCAGGATGCCAACCTTGTTGGTTGGGAGTTGTAATTGATGTTCTAGGAGTTCTTCCTTTTCTTCCAGCTTTTCAACGCTCTCCTTCAAGCCATCAATCTGTTGAGCAATATCGAATTTCTCGGACTCCAACTATAGGTTGAGGCTTTCTAGAGCTCTTTTCTCCGTCTCCAGAGTTCTCATCTGTATCACCAAAGCTCTCTTTTCAGCTTCTAGATGCTGAAATATTCTGTTAAGTTCTTCCTTCTCTTGCACAAGGGTGTCACATTCTTCCTTCTCTTTAACCAGAGTTTCTTGTAGATGATGGGCTTTCTCCTTCTCTGATTCCAACTTATCTGATAATATGTCGACATTATTGGCAGTTGATAGAGCAGAGTCCAGAGAGATAGATGCCATGAGTTTGTGCGCATGTTGGGTACCTTGCATGACTATGGTTTCATGCCTGGTGACAACATCTGGTTGAAAAGGCCTCTTCATTCTAGTCATTGTTTCTTTAACAATGGATTTCCTTTTCTTGTTGTAAGTAAACTTATCCCATTGGGACACTGCACTATTCTTGGATGGTGTAAAAGGGACAATTCGGAGGTCCCTTATGGGGGAACTCATATCCAAGTCTTGTATGTTTTGGATTTTAGGGTTAGCATCTTCTTTGGACTTCTTTTCTTCTTCTTCTTTTCTTTGTACTTCTTCCTCTCGTTCCCTTCTCAGTTTGTCATCTTCCTCTTGTTGGGAAATTCCTTCCAGCCTACTTCTTTCCTCCTCCTGAATTCTTTGAGCTTCATCTTCAGCTGCTTGAATCCTTTGAGCTTCTTCTTTCTGGAGTTCATCTTCTTTCACCTTGTTTGCTCTCTTAGCAATTTCTCTTTGAATTTTCTCGGCTGCTTCCTTTAGCTCTTGCTCTTCTTTAGAGAGAGTTTGAGCAACTTCAGTTGTTTCCTTTTCCTTCTGTTGGTTTGCACCCTTCACCATGACAAAGCTAGAACTGGCCCCAACTTTACTTAGTCAGCAGATCTGTAATTCGGTCATGTTACTGACCCCTCGATACGCTTCTTCTTCCTCATCGTAATAGTGGCAATATTCGAAGTTGGCATGGAATTCTTTGCAATGTCGTGCCACTTTGCCTTGTCGATTGTTCCTCCAAAGAATCCTTCCCCCAAATGAAAGTCTTTCAGTTTTGCAATGAACTCTTCTACAGTTGCAATTCCTGAGAACTTGTAGGCCCCAACATAGAAAGGTAAAGGCGGGAAAGTAGCCTTCATTGCTTTGTACAAGGTGCTACCAACCCCATCAATGAACACTTGCCTCAATGCCTCCTTGTGGACCACATAATCAGTGGCATATCTTGGTAGGATATATGGAGGTTTAGAACCTCCATACATTCTTATGTAAGTGCCTTCTGATGAAAATATAAATCACCATAGTTCTCTAGGACTTCCATGGCATTCTCAGATAAGTAGTTGGGTTCCTCATTGAACATTAATTCGTATAGAGGCATGATAAAATTTTCACAAATGAGTTTGTCATGCCTTTCGTAATAATGAGCCCAGAAGATTTTGTAAGAAATGAATACTGAGGTCTTGGCCAAGTTCCATATGCATTCTAATTTGGGAAAGGGACACTTTGCCACAGCACAGTCTATCAAGTAGGATGCCATATAACATTCTGCCCTTTTATCCACTAACCCTTCTTTTGCAACAATTATAGCTGATGTTAAGCTGTCTGAGAGAATATCAGCCCAGTTAAAAATTGTTCCTTTGAACGCCACATAGTGGATGATGGGCACCCATTGCAGCATAAACATCGTCCCATCGGGTCTTCCAAATATTCTGCTTAGCATGAGAGCGATCAATCTGAAAGGGGGCCTCATATTTTGAACCTCATACTGCTCACTATCTTTTTTTCTTATTTGCTTGCCTGGGATTAGCAGTCTTCTCGCCATCTCCAGATTGTCCATCTTGATTTCTTCTAGCCATGCATCATCTAGCCGCTGATGGGGCTTGGGAAATTTATAAGCCGTTGAGATATAGGATGGGTGAAACGAAGCATAAGCTTCTCCTTTGCTGTCCGATAGAACTCATGTCTTGGTATTCGCATGTCGCGGAATCCATCCAATTACTTCTGAGAAGGGGAAGAGTTCTGGATGAGTGGAGGCTTTGGATATACATGAGTTTTTGATGTTTTGGTATAGACATTCTTCTTCAAGAAGAGCCTCATGGAAGTCCTGGTCTCTTACCATACGGTATACATCTCCCCATTTAACTTATGGGGGCACGCCTGTAGTGCACCTAGTATCTTGGAATGTAGTTTCCACCCTTGCATTGTCGTCAGCTGGGAAGGCTGCCTTTGACCTTCTCCTACCACCTTTAGTCATTTGAAAAATCCTGTAGGCATACACCGCAATGTTACAAATTCAAATTATCATTCTACTCATACTATTGAGGCCTAAACACCGGCTGAAAGATTCTAATTCTACTCATTTCACTACTGATTTGCAAACTTTAAATGGATCTTTCATCAGTTTAAACATTTATATCGTAGGTTATTTCATAATCATTATGCAAAACTGAAATGTTTCTGTGGGCCGCTATATTTCAACTATGAAAATAAGGGACATGCATTTCATAATAACCAACCGTAAAAACAAAGCAATTATGAGTACTACATTCCTAGGCACAAAAACAACGTAAATTTTCACAGTTGGGTAAGAATACTGATGCTTTTCACGTAAGGGTAGACGGGGCTAGTTTGGAGATTACAAACTGACGGCTTAATGGTCGTGCGGGATCTCGGGGATGTCCATGTTCATATGGAACACGGCATGAGCTACTTCAGCCGTAATTAAAACAACTTGACGGGGGTAGGAGAATACGAATAGAACCATGCACATAACATTCACCTTAACCAATACAAGTTAGTCCATGAGGCCTGACAGGGTACTTACCTGTTGGAAGATGGTGGTACATAGGTGTTGATACCGTGGAAGAACCGGTGAGCCTATAGTAGGTGTTTGCAAACTCGAATGGAAATGGAATGAGCACTCTGACCAATGAAAATAACGAAAACCCAACAGGGTTCATGCCCTATATATATAAAATCGACATGCACGAGATATTAATAGGTTGGTTGCAGACCATTAGATGGGGTTAATGCGGCATACGGATGGGTCAAATCGACACTTTTCTTATTAAATGCGACCGTCAAAATCGGAAGTATTAGGGTAAGTTCTTCGCTAGCTGCGGAAAGAGAAACCGGGTTTGCCCACCATTGCGAGAGGATTGTATGAGTTTTTTCATAGAGGGAAAGCATGATGCTACACATCGGCCACTTTAAGTAGGTTTACCCGCATTTGCGGAAGAGTTATCCAAGTTCTTCCGAAAAGTGGGCCACTCTAGTCATCGTCGTAGAAGAGTTTCTTGAAGACTTTCTCCAATGCAGAGAAGATAGACGAGTCCTCCCACAAAGGTGACTTATTCGTAAATTTTTGATTATTTGTGGAAGAATTGGACGAATTCTCCCGCAGTTGCAGAGAAACTTGGTGAATTTTTTCCGCCGCGGGTTCACTTGGTCAAAGGTTTCACCTTTTCGGAAGCTTAAGATGAGTTTTTTGTCGCGGCTTGACTTGGTCCTTTTCTTCCACCATTTCGGAAAGTTTGGACCAACTCTTCAGCCATTGCGGCAAAGTTAGCTCATAAATTCCGTCGTTGCTGCTCAGAATCTTAAGTTTTACTTAGGTAAAAAATGAAAATAAACTCAAAGAGTAAGGCAAGCAAAAGACCTTTCTTTAGGGAAACTAAGTATGGAAAGACTCTGATGCCCCGATATTCTTAGGCAAACTTCTTCTCAAAAACAAAAGGAGGAGACCCCAATATTTTCAAAAAAAAATTGGGTGGGGATGTTGCAGCAACAACAATTGGCGATTCGCTGGAGAACACATATATCTAAAACAAACTCATCTCAAGGTCATGAAACTTACAAAGTGCTGATTACATGTGCAACAAAATGTCTTCATAGTTCAGCTCTGGAGAATATAGTGATCACTCTTATCATAATGGTGATAAGGGAAAAGGCAACTTTGACTTAGACTTATTTACAACTCTCTAAGGGCCAAAATGTGTGGTTCATTTTAAGATTATGTCTTTTAGAATCCTACTGATATAAGACTCCACAGGATTGTGACAATATCTCACAAACATATTCATTTGTTCCTCATTCCCATGCTATTTTGCATCCTTTTGGATGTTTCTTTAATTCATGACTTTTGTCGCTTTGAGTCTTCCAAAAATAAATTTCTCCTGCTTTCAAAATTTGATATAGGTTCTTCAATCGATAATGTCCTTTTGTGTGAGTGATATATTTGTTTGATTTCATGCTTCACGGATGGAGAAGAACCTTGCTAGACAGGTTTATTTGAAAAGCTTCCTTGATTTGAAAGTTTCCTTGCTTTTCTCAACCATGCTTTAATTGAGGCAAGAATTTCTGGAAACCAAACTCTTTGACATATGCCTTTTGGCTTTACTTGTAGCACGAGATCATTTTAAATACCCTATATCTATGAGACATGCTTCCTCTCCATGGGTCTACCATAGTGAACTTCCTAATACAGTCATTAATGTTAGAGTGAATGGGGCCCTAAGATAGTCAGAAGGAAATGGTAAATCTTAGCTATTTGACAAGGGTTATTTTGACCAAACAGAAAAGAGGATCACTGCATTCCAGGAAACCAATCAGTGAAAGAAAACTTACAAATATATATTCCCTTTATCAATGAGCTTCTTCATGACCATCCTTTTGAGTTTTTCTAGAGTCTCATCTCTCAGCTACACCACAATTGAGCTTAGCTTTATTTAAACAAAGGAATTTAAACAAAAGGGACAAAACAAAAAAAAAACAAATCAAACTAGCTAGCAGACTAAAGGGTAATCAAAGCAATTAAAAATGAAACAAAAGAAAATAGAACAAACCAGACAAGAAAAGACAGTGTCTTATTTATGTACAAGAATCCACCTAAGACTCATGCGAATTATTGTTTCAAGGCGAGGCCGTTGAAAGGGAGATTTACTTCCTCCCCTTGCAGGTATTTCAATTTATAGGTTGACAAGCCAATCTTTTCAGAACTTTGGTAAGGGCCAACCCATAAATTTTGAAATCTTGTGTGCATTCCCTTACCTTCATGTTGGTGGTCCCATTTCAGAACTAAGTCACCTACCTCGAATTTTTTTTTACCAGACTTCTTATTATCAAACCATCTTTTGACTATGTCTTGGTGGTGATGGAATTGGTCTTTGGCTTTCTGTCGTGACTCTTCAAGTTTTAGCAGGGTATTAATTCTGAATTATAGGGCTTGACTACTAGAACCTTGGGAGGCTTGGGACAACTACAATGATGGGAGTAAAATATTTGGAGGAAGGTTGGCTTCCTTGCCATAAACTAAGGTGAATGGGGAAACCCCTAAGGCATTCTTGGGAGTGACTCTATCTGCCCATAAGGCGTTTGGGAAAACTATGTTCTAGCTTCTCTGATTTTCAATCCCAGTTTTCTTAAGGATTCGGATGATATTTTTATTAGTAGACTCAGCTAATCCATTTCCTTGCGGATAGTAAGTGGATGAATAATGTAGTTTAATTCCTTTCTCATACATGAATTCATTAATCTTCATTGACGAAAAAGAAGGCGCATTATCAAAGACTAGGGAAATTCGAACCCCAAACCTGGTTATGATGTGTTCCTCCAAGAAGTTGATGACTGCATCCTCATTTACTTTACGCAACGAAACAGCTTCTTCCCATCTTGTAAAATCATCTGTAGCCGTTAGAATATAACGGTGTTGGATCAAGGAATTGGGTTTGATTTAATCGATAATGTCTATACCCCATTGCTCGAATGGTTCTGACATAATAACTAGCTACAAGGGTCCGACTGCCTTTGGTAACTTTTTGACGCTTCTTTGGCATACGTCACAATTTCTAGCATAGGTGTGGGTATCCCTGAATAGGGTGGGACAATAGTACCCAAACCTGAGGATTTTATGGGTTGTAGTATCTCCAGAGTAATGTCCCCCGGTGGGGCCATCATGTAATTCTTTGACCACATTGCTCGCATCTTCTTTCTCCAAACATCTGAGGAAAATGCCATCATAATTCTTCCTAAAGAGCACTCCTTCAATGATTTTGTATGCTGTTGATTTGAGACAGAGAGGTCTTCTTTGCTTCGGATTCCAGTGGTCTGGAAAGTAACCTAACTGTAGATAATGCACTAGGTCCCTGTACCAAGACTCCGGCATTGTAAAAATTGGACATACATCAATCATGTTCAGTTCGGCTTCATTCCTCCAATCTAGCTCTTCATCAGCTGGATTTTTAGTAAGCAATTTGCATAAACCTTGACCTTTGATAATAGTGGCTGGTTTGAATTCTAAGTCATACTCTTGAAGAGTAGTGACCAAGTTTCCTGTTCTTTCTCCCAATTCTTTCTGAACAAAAAGAGATCTGACAGCGGGATGAGGAACTATGACTTTAGTTCTATTTTTTAGAATATATGGCATGAACTACTTTACTGCTTTGAAAACTGCATATGCTTTCTTATCTACCATGGAGTAGTTTAGTTCAGCGCCCTGCAGACTAGTGCTCATAAAAGAGATTGGGTATTCATCTCCTGATTCTGCCTTTTGAGTAAGCACGGCTGCAAGAGAGTTATCAGAAGCAAAAGTGTACAATATAAAATCTTTGTCGAAATCTGGACTTCTTAAAGAAGGTGCCTTGGCTATGGCAGCTTTGAATTCTTCAAATGCAACCTTTTCCAAGTCTGTCTACTTAAATTGTACACTCTGCTTAAACATTTGTTGCAAAGGTTTAACGATCTGAGCGAAGTCTAGTACGAACCTTCGAACAAAATTTATGGTGCCCATGAATGATTGCATAGACTTTATACTGTGGGGCATGGGAATCTTGTTGATAGCTTGTACTCTCTCTTGATCTATCGAGATTCCCTCCTTTGAAATTATATGACCCAAGAGTTTGCCTTCAAGAACAACGAAAACACTTTTCTTAGGGTTTAAAGAGATCCCATACTTCTTGCAGCGATCAAAGATTTTCCTTAGGTGGAAAACATGGTCTTCCCTTTTCTTTGAGAAAACTATCACATCATCTAAGTAGACTACAACACATTTACCACCCAATCCTCGGAAATCAATGTCCATGGCTCGCTGAAAAGCAGCTCCTGCATTGATTAAGCCAAAAGGCATTCTTCGATATGCGAAGGTTCCCCACTTCGTACGAAAAGTGGTTTTGAGTCAGTCCTCTTCCTCTACCAACACTTGGTTGTAACTAGAGAAACCATCTAGTAGGGAGAAAAGTTATGATCCTGACACCATCTGCAAGATTTGTTCCATTGGGGACATAGGATAGTTGTCTTTATCGGAAGCTTTGTTCAAGTTCCGAAAATCTACACACAGTATGATTTCTCCCGATTTCTTCCGCATGGGAACTAAATTAGCCACCCATTCAGAATGTCGGACTTTGAAAATAATCTTGGCATCCAACAATTTTTTTAACTCTTTTTGAATTAGAGGCTCGAGTGTCGGGTGCATCCTTCTTAATTGTTGCTGAAAAGGTTTGACACCTTCCTTCATTGGTATTATGTGTTGAATGATGCGGGTATCATATGTTTTTAGATCGTCGTAGGTACAAGAAAACACATCTTTATATTGCTGGAACAACTTGATGAATTTACTTCTCTCACCTGGCGTGCAACACTTACAAAGATTAATATATTTTAGTTCAGCTTCCATGCCTAGATTTATTAACTCATGCTGCATGGATGACATGTGAGTTTTAGCATTTACAGGTCTTCTGAACTTGCTCTGTAAATCAAATAACGGTGCAAGAGTTCTCACACCTTTGGGAATGAAGTTTCCCTTTACAACATCTTCATTTTGTAAATCTAAATCATGCTACGCTTCATCTATTATAGCCTCTTGGAAGACATCTTCATTTGTTAAGAAATTAATAATCTGATCATCATCATCAAATACTTTGATATTTGTGATGTTATCCGGAATAGAGGGCCTGAAAATTAATTCAATAGAGCATTTGTTATTAGTGGGCACTAATCTGGAAGCAGAGGTTGCTAACAAATCACCTGCAACATTCTTCGACCTAGGAACATAATTAATATTGAAAGCGTCAAAACATGAAATCAAATCCCAAACCTCAGCTTGATAACCCTTTAAGTGTGCTGAAAGGCAACGAATTGTATTCTTTATTTTCCTAACAACTATTTCTGAATCACCAAACACTTTCAAATATTTGACATTCAAGCCAATAGCTTTTTTTAACCCATGGATCAGAGCTTCATACTCAGCAGTACTTTCATACATTCAAATTCTAATCTACAAGATAAAAAATACTTGTTTCTTTCGGGGTCAATTAAAACACAACTAGCTCCTGATCCTTCTTGAGTTTTGGAGCCATCAAAGTAGAGAGTCCAAAAAACAGCTTCTTTTTTAACTAAGTTAGTACCATTGCTATCTAAGTTAGTAACTAAATTTACTATGTTACAATCAATATCATCAGTCCATGAAAAATGAATGAGATCGAACTATTTGTCTGAATCATGGCTAACATATTCTGATTGATAATTTCGAGGTTTGATTTCTAAGAAATAGTTCCCTAACACTGAAGATGAAAAAGCTACAGCTTCATTTTTTTCCTCAAGTTGAGTAACATTTTGTTTCATTTGTAGCTCTCTTAATACCTTGATTTGATTTTGCATATTTTGATAGGGCAACCACAAATGAGACCAATCCATTGCAAAATAACCATTCAGTTTCACAGACCAATCTCCACTCAAAATTAAACCATATGCTTCAGGAATATCTACCACGATTATGTCAATGAATTGGCATACCCTAGAGTCGGGTGACAACCTAATAAGTACATATTTCAATTCACCAAGAACCTTGACAACAGTTCTGTCTAATTGAATGATTTGAGATGGGGATGGGATCGGTTGTCCATTAATCTTTTTGAAAATTCACAAAGGCATGACATTCGAACTAGCACCTGAGTCTACCAAACAATTATGCACATTGTGATTAAAAATCTCAAAGGTTAAGAAGAAAGGTAGAGTTTGAGATTTTGATTTTCCGCCAATACTTCCTTCATTAATTTCTGGGTTCTCATCAGTGTTTTCTAATGAGGTACTTGTTTGTGGGTCGAAGGCTTCCATCAATATCTTTCTCTGTCGTGGTAAGCTACACATATAAAAAATGGAAATGCTTGCTTTGTTTTCTTAATATCTTTGATTATATCATAGTTCATGTGACACGTCTTTGAAATCTTCGATTGATTTTTTGTTTTGTTTAAAGAAGCTTGTGGTTGTTTGATTATTTCTGAGTTTGGTTCTTTAGTCACCGTAGGAGCAACTGTCGGGTTTGTCTTAGGTTTGGGAGGAATGATAGTTATGTGCCACTTCGGTATTTGATTAGATCTAGCTTTAGGTGCTTCTATTGTTGGATAAATCACCGGGCCTTTACTTCTGGTAGTGATGTTAATAGATGTTGTTTGCACTTCATCTACGAAATCTTCACAAGATGGCTCTTGGGTAGGAGTCCAATCCCAAAGGATCATCGTAGTGTCGGGAGCAGGCTCTTCACTCTCAAGAATTGGTTCTTGTTGGGGGTTCGTTTGCTCAGGAATTTGTGCATCTAACATTTGGTTCATTACTAAACTCATCGAATTGATCCCCTGTGGACAGCTTTTCTTCGAGTGTTGTTCTTGATGGAAAGTGCAGAATTGATCCATGCCTATTTCATTTAAGTTTAGTACAACAGAATTGTTTATAGGTGGGGTTGACGGTCCATTTTCTTCTTTCTTTTTATAAGAAGGCTTGAAAGGTGGCCTTGAAGAACTAGTTTCCTTATCCTTTTCTAGATCTACAATCTTATTGGAGAGTTTTTGCATCATGTTTATGATGCTTTCTAAATCTGTTGCGGGTTCTTCTTTATCCCTAGTTAACAGAAAAGGTTTCTTAATGGCTGCCGGCTTGGCCTCTACATCAAGAGCATGTTTGGCGATGTCGTCAACATCTTCTTCTACTTTCTTGGCTTCTTCAAAATTTTCTGTCATGGTAGGCTTTTTCGTTCTCTTGATGAGCATTGCTAGCGGGGATTTAAGAGCTGTTGAATAATATTCTACTAAGCATTCCTCAATAGGCTTTGTTGCATCACTAAAATTATTTAACAATGTTTTGAATCTTTGGTTAAACTCTTGAACTTTCTCATTCTTTTCCATTCTCATAGACAACAATTCTTTCATAAGAGTAGCTACAGTTTTCTGATTGCCATACTTTTTTAGAAACACTTCTCAAAATCTTCCCAACTTGTTATTGAATTAGCTTGTAGACTAAAATACCAGGAAGATACTTTGGGTTCGAAAGTATAAGGAAAAAGGAGACATACCCCATCTTTGTATTCCACATTTAGAATATTTAGAGGTAAATAAAAAAATTTAAGGTGATCTTCAACAGAAATCCCTTTGCCAGGGTCATACTTAGGTAAAACCTTTTCTGGGTTTTTTGGCAAATCATGGAATGGTCCGACTACATTTAATGCTCCTCTTTCTCTCCATGCGGGTATGGCCATGACTCTCGGTGGAGAATGTGGTGGTGTATGCAGTGGTGAGTTATGAGGAGTATGCCTTGGAGTGTGCTGTTGTTCTTGATTTGTGGGAGTCTCAGGTCTAACTTCGTCAAAAGGTTCAGTGATTTCTTCTAGAGATAAATCTAATAATTATTCTAGACTTTGAATGAAAACGGAATCCCTTGTACATTGAGGGTTTTTTCGAGGAGCTCTGATTCTGGGTAACAAAGGAATTGTGGTTAGTCCTCCAAGACTTCTAACGTAGGAGCGAGTATGTATCCTGAAGCGGTTTACTTCCTCAAAAGGGACATCATACAATGTTTATTGTTGTTCTATCTCATAATTAGGATTTTCTTGATTTCTTGATTCCAGATCTGGAATATCTGGGATAACTGTTTTAGATGGGTTCAGTGGAAAATTTTCTAACAAAAGGGTCTCTTCTTCCAGCCATGCACTAGTGGCCCTCCTTCTAGCGCCAAAAACTGTTGATGCCTCGAAAATCGTAGCATCAATCAACAAGGGATCATCCCCAATACACGATCCCAATTAGATCGCCCACCGTTTGGTGTAGGGAATCTGTCTGGTTAACGATCCAGCTACCATGTGAGTTTTAAAGATTTTTTTTATTTTACTGGTTGCAGCCCGATCCACCATTTATATAATTAAGGTTTAAGATGATATGCATGTGCCCTAAATTGAATGCATGCGTTAAACAAATCTATTCTAAGCTAATTAAACCTAAATTAATCTATCCTTGTAAGGAGCAAATTTAAAGGATGAATAATAAACTGGAAATGCGACCAAGAACTCCACAGATAGCTGTTTAAATTGAATAGAAGCATTTACAGTAGAAAATAAAGATTATCAAAGATAGTTCTGATAGAGATAAGCATTGTATTACTCATTGACACATAAATTTTGCAAAGGAAATGAAATCATTCATAGCAAAGAATTAATTCACAATAGCCAGGAAATATCTCACAGAAAATGTATGAAAGATGCAGAAATAGTTCAGCAATTATCCAACACAATCTCAAGCAAAATGTTGTGGCGGCTTCAACAGGACAAAATGATTTTCTTATTCATGTAGCAGAAATAGTTCAAATACCAAATATAAATGTCCTTTCACCTTCCAAAAGTCCTTCTATTCTCATATATTCAGCGATATATAGCTTTACAAAATGCTCCAAGAGCTGCCACATATACCCTAACCGTCCACATTCCTCTAATTTGTCTTGTAGTGCCATGTCACAAAAAGAATAAAGACCCAAAATATTACAAAAATGAACCTGACGGAGGCCCATATGTCATTAATAATTAACACATAGGAATACTGAAGGAAGAGACGTTGGTTGCAGACCCACGAAATAAGATAGAAGGTAGATTATTTATGAGCTGATGCCTTTGCAGACTTGGGCATTTCTGCTGAACCTGATACTCTTGTTGGGGTTTGAGCCACTATTGCTGTTGGGAATTCCATGGAAGTTGATGCCTCTGCTCGTCCTGCTGTTACTTTATGTGTTCCTACTGTTAGCATCCTGTCCGTTTCTGTTATATGCTTCACCTAGAGACTGGTCTCTTTTATGATATTGTTTGCATCAAGGGGAAGCATGGTTTTCAGAGAGACTTCATGCTTGGCCAGCTCTTCTTATAGATTAGTGACTTCTATTGTTGTAACTTGGAGACTCTCATTTAGGATATGTGCGTGAACTGTGGCTTGGATAATCCAATCATGAAGGTATTATGAGGTTAAAGCGTCTACCTTCCTAACATAGTCCACTTCAACATTCAATCCCTTCCTTAGATTAAACAAAAGTTGGGCTTTGTCTGGAAACTCCTCTATGGTTTGGGGCATCTTCACCTGGGAATTTTCGTGGGTGGTACATATTTTCAAATACAAATTCCCACACTGTTCAAGTTGACCATGGCCACTTCATTCAACCTTACTCCGTAATTTTGGAAAAACCCTAAGAGGCGGATATCTAGTTTGAAACCGGTGATGGACTTAAAAGAGAGTCTTTCTGGGAATCCGGATCTTCCCTCTCTCCATTCCATTTGCCTCCTAACATCCTTGCTAATACGTACATACTTTCTCCTACACCTAGTGGCCTCAGCATTTATGTCTTTGATCCTGGCCACCACTTCCTTCAACTTGCATATTTCCTCCATCATGTGCTCTTGAATCTCATGTATCCTTTTCATAATTTCACAAGCTTGCTCATGGAAGGGTCCCAGGTCGCCAACCTTGTTGGTTGCGAATTGTAATTGATGTTCTAGAAGTTCTTCCTTTTATTCCATCTTTTCAACGATCTCCTTTAGGTCATCAATCTATTGAGCAGTATCAAATTTCTTGGACTCCAACTATAGGTTGCGGCTTTCTAGAGCTCTTTTCTCCGTCTCCAGAGTTCTCATCTGTATCACCAAAGCTCTATTTTCAGCTTCTAGATGCTAAAATATTATGTTAAGTTCTTCCTTATCTTGCACAAGGGTGTCACATTTCTCAACCACCAAATTTGAATAATTTTGCTCTTTAACAAGAGTTTCCTGCAGATGATGGGCTTTCTCCTTCTCTGATTCCAACCTATTTGATAATATGTCGACATTGTCGGCAGTTCCTAGAAAAGAGGACATAGAGATAGATTCCATGAGTTTGTGCGCATGTTGGGTACCTTGCATGACTATGGTTTCATGCCTGGTGACAACATCTGGTCAAAAAGGCCTCTTCATTCTGGTCACTGTTTCTTTAACAATGGATTTCATTTTCTTGTTGTAAGTAAACTTATCCCATTAGGACATTGTACTATTCTTGGATGGTGTAAAAGGGACAACTGGGAGGTCCCTTATGGGGGAACCCATATACAAGTCTTGTATGTTTGGGCTTTTGGGGTCAACATCTTCTTTGGATTTCTTTTCTTCTTCTTCTTTTCTTTGTGATTCTTCCTCTCATTCCCTTCTCAGTTTGTCAGCTTCCTCTTGTTGGGAAATTCCTTCCAACCTACTTCTTTCCTCCTCCTGAATTCTTTGAGCTTCATCTTCAGCTGCTTGAATCCTTTGAGCTTCTTCTTTCCGGAGTTCATCTTCTTTCTCCTTGTTTGCTCGCTTAGCAATTTCTCTTTGAATTTTCTCAGCTTGTTCCTTTAGCTCTTGCTCTTCTTTAGAGAGAGTTTGAGCAACTTCAGCTGTTTCATTTTCTTTCTGTTGTTTTGCACCCTTCACGGTGCCAGAGCTAGAACTGGCCCCGACTTTACTTAGTCGGCATATTTGTAATTCGATCATGTTACTGACCGCTCGATACGCTTCTTCTTCCCCATCATAATAGTGGGCATATTTTAAGTTGGCATGGAATTATTTGCAATGTCGTGCTGCTTTTCCTTGTTGATCGTTACTCCAAAAAATCCTTTCCCCGAAGTGAAAGTCTTTCAGTTATGCAACGAACTCTTCTATAGTTGCAATTCCTGAGAAATTGTAGGCCCCAACATAGAAAGGTAAAGACAAGAAAGTAGCCTTCTTTGCTTTGTACAAGGTGCTACCAACCCCATCAATGAACACTTGCCTCACTACCTCCTTGTGGACCACATAATCAGTGGCATATCTTGGTAGGTTATATGGAGGTTTAGAACCTCCATACATTCTTATGTAAGTTCCTTCTGACAAAAAATAGAAATCACCATAGTTCTCCAGGACTACCATGGCGTTCTCAGATAAGCAGTTGGGTTCCTCGTTGAACATTAATTCGTATAGAGGCATGATAAACTCTTCACAAATGAGTTTGTAATGCCTTTTGTAATTCTGAGCCTAGAATATTTTGTAAGCAATGAATATTGAGGTCTCAGCCGAGTTCCATATGCATCCTAATTTGGGAAAGGGACACTTTGCCACAACACAGTCTATCAAGTAGGATGCCATATAACATTCTTCCCTTTTCTCCACTAACCCTTCTTGTGCAGCAATTATAGCTGATGTTAACCTGTATGAGAGAATATCAGCCCAATTAAAAATTGTTCCTTTGAACGCCACATAGTGGATGATGGGCACCCATTGCAACATAAACATCGTCCCATCGGGTCTTCCAAATATTCTGCTTAGCATGAGAGCGATCAATCTGAAAGGGGGCCTTAGATTTTGAACCTCATACTCCTTACTATCCTTTTTTCTAATTTGCTTTCCCGAGATTAGCAGTCTCCTCGCCATCTCCAGATTGTCCATCTTGATTTCTTCTAGCCATGCATCATCCAGCCGCTGCTGGGGCTTGGGAAATTTATAAGCCGTTGAGATATAGGATGGGTGAAACGAAGCAAAAGCTTCTCTTTTGCTGTCTGATAGAACTCTTGTCTCGGTATTCGCATGCTACAGAAGCCATCCAATCACTTCTGAGCAAGGGAAGATTTCTGGACGAGTGGAGGCTTTGGATATACATGAGTTTACGATGTTTCGATATAGACATTCTTCTTCAAGAAGAGCCTCAAGGAAGTCCTGGTCTCTTACCATATGGTATACATCTCCCCATTTGACTTCTGGGGGCATGCCTGTAGTGCACCTAGTATCTTGGAATGTAGTTTCCACCCTTGTGTTGTCGTCAGCTGGGCAGGTCACCTTAGACCTTCTCCTGCCATATTTATTCATTTGAAAAATCCTGTAGGCATACGACGCAATGTCAGAAATTCAAATTATCATTCTACTCATACTATTGAGGCCTAAACACCGACTGAAAGCTTCTAATTCTACTCGTTTCACTACTGATTTGCAAACTTTAAATGGCTCTTTCATCAGTTTAAACATTTATATCATATGTTATTTCATAATCATTATGCAAAACTGAAATTTTTCTGTGGGCCGCTATATTGCAACTATGAAAATAAGGGACATGCATTTCATAATAACCAACTGTAAAAACAAAGCAATTATGAATAATACATTCCAAGGCACAATAAAAATGTAAATTTTCACACATGGGTAAGAATACCGATTCTTTTCATGTAAGAGTAGATGGGGCTAGTTTGGAGATTACAAACTGACGGCTTAACAGTCGTTCGGGATCTCGGGGATGTCCATGTTCATATGGAACAAGCCATGAGTTGCTTCGGCTGTACTTAAAACAACTTGACGGGGCTAGGATAATACGAATAGAACCATTCACGTAACATTCAACTTAACCAATACAAGTTAGTCCACGAGGCTTGACAGGGTACTTACCTATTGCAAGACGGTGATAGGTAGGTGTTGATACCACAGTGGAACCGGTGAGCCTATAGTAGGTGTTTGCAAACTCGAATGGAAACGGAATGAGCACTCTGACCAATGAAAATAATGAAAACCTATCAGGGTTCATGCCCTATATATATAAAATCGACATGCGCGAGCTATTAATAGGGTGGTTGCAGACCATTAAATGGGGTTAATGCGGCATATGGATGGGTCAATTCGACACTTTTCTTATTAAATGTGACCATCTAAATCGGAAGGATTAGAGTAAGTTCTCTTCTAGCTGCAGAAACAGAAATCGGGTTTGCCCGTCGTTGCGAGAGGATTGTATGAGTTTTTTCGCAAAGGGAAAGCATGACGCTATGCATCAACCACTTTAAGTAGGTTTACCCGCGATTGCAAAGGAGTTATCCGAGTTCTTCCAAAATGTGTGCCACTCTACCCACCGTCACAGAAGAGTTTCTTAAAGACTTTCGCTAATGGGGAAAAGATAGACGAGTCCTCTCACAAAGGTGACTTATTCGTAAATTTCCGATTGTTTGCAAAAGAGTTAGACGAATTCTCCCGCAGTTGTGGAGAAACTTGGTGAATTTGTTCCGCCACGGGTTCACTTGGTCAAAGGTTTCACCTTTTCGGAAGCTTAAGATGATTTTTCCGCTGCAGCTTAACTTGGTCCTTTTATTCCACCGTTTCGGAAAGTTTGGACCAACTCTTCAGCCATTGCAGCAAAGTTGGCTCAGAAATTCTTTCATTGCAGCTCGAAATCTTGAGTTTTACTTAGGCAAAAAATGAAAATAAACTCAAAGAGTAAGGCAAGCAAAAGAACTTTGTTTAGGGAAACTAAGTAAGGAAAGACTTTGCTGCCCCGATATTCTTAGGCAAACTTTTTCTCAAAAACAAAAGGAGGGGGCCCCAATATTTTCAAAAAAATCAGGGGCCTTTAACCTAGTTGAACCATCTTGATCGAAATAATTGCAAATTTGCGTTCAAACCACTACATAGGGTGCCATTAGTATGCTTTTCACACCAAGAATAGGTCTTAAGACCATTACCATGGTTGGGGAAATAAAAGAGGATATTTCGACCCTGAATAGTTATTCTCAAGTTTAAGCACCATAAATGAGGTCTTGAACCACCACATGTATCATATCTAAAGTATATTTGGCATATAATTTGGATATGGGTGCCATTATGATATTTTAGACACCGTGCTTGGGTCTCATGACCTTAATCAAGACCAATAAAGTAAAATTAAATCCATAAGGCCTATCTAAAAGTTTGCAAGGTCAATCTTTGTGTAGGAGTCATCGAACTAGCACACAAAACCTATATAGGTGATCCTTGGCCTTTCATTATAAATATGGGCACCATTAGTAGGTTTTTCACAATAGGAATGGGTTAAATCATTGTCATAGGAGGAAAAGAAGGGCCTTGTTCCATAAGTGAAGCTTCTTGGGATTAATTTCCATGATCAAAACTTTTGAGGCTCATGTGTCATGAAAAAATATTCAAACCTACATGCAAGTCCTCTCTAAGGGATCATTGGATTTTGATTGGTATATGGTTTCCATTATAAGGTTTTGGAGAACAAAAAATGATTTCAGGGCATGAACCATCGTTCAAGAATGAAACAAAGATACTTTTACTCTAGTATCTGATTCATAGACCAAATATTGGGAAATGTTCAACAACAATTCCATAATGGTTTCTCTTAAACTCGTGAAACCCTTGAATCATTGCAACCCTATCGAATATTAAGAAACTTCATTTTTTAATGAATTGTGGCATCGATTCCCCACTCAAATTTGTCCATAGTATCTAATTTCATGTGCAATCACTCCCCCTATATATAATAGGGAAGTTCAAATTATTCATTGGTCCAAACTGTGTCATTGTTCTTCATTATTGCATCGAGATGTTTCTTCCAAGTATCAACTAAGATCCTAGCCTTCCTGTGACTCTGCTGCTGCTTTTGATTTTTCAAGTGGTTTACAGATTTTCCACCCATACATGTCTTCAAAGCATCAAGATCTCCAAGTAGTCTATCAAGAGCACAAGGCCACCAAAACGTTGCTTTGATGCACACCATATTGATAACAATTATTAAACAATGCCCCAAAAGTATACGTCAAGTACCAACAATACCACAATGCAAATGCACTTGAAACTGGATAATAGAAATATCATTGAAAGCCAAACATACAACTTTGCCACACATTAAGATTGAGCATGATTGGCCTTGTCAAATTGGAAATTCATGCGGTAGATCCTGAAAGACATCTAGAAATTAATCAAATGAACTGCAGCACTATGTTGTTGTTGGTTTCTATGCCTCTATGCATGCATGTTCAATCCCTCCATCGAATCACATTGGGGAATGAAACATTGTTCACCCTTACCAAACTCTTTTGTTATTTTGTTTGTGGAAACCAACTTGTATGCATTGGGTTGCAGCACTATAACTATTAGTAGCTAATGTCATTCCTCAAATTTAAATTACAACTTAGCAAACTATTTTGTCATTTTGTTTGCAGACTATCAGCTTGTATGAATTGTGTTGCAACACTCTATTAAGTGTTATTATCTATTGTCATTCCTAAAATTTTAATTATAACTTGTTCATATTTCTGTGTGCCCTAACTTATCATTTAAAGTACTTTATTATTTTTTCAACAGAACATTATGGTAGAATCTTTTCAAAGTACTTAACATGCTCTTACGTCATTAATGGTTACTGAAGTGTCCACTAAAAATATGAATGTTATCATTCTTGATGTCGAGAAAGAGCTACCTAGGAGGGAGGAACTGGTATTGCTCCCTAAGTTGGATTCATGAGTAGATAAACCTCAATATGATACCAAAGACAAGTGTGATGTTACTCCACTTTTTTCATATGTTTTGCATAGTAATTATGATTTTAGGTGTCTTTTACTTACTCCACATTTTCATATGTTTTGCATAGTAATTATGATTTTACATGTCTCTCACTTACTCCACATTTTTCTTATGTTTTGCAGAAAACATATAAATGGATACGTAAATTTGACGTCCCACCGCCATTTCTTTCACCACCCACTCTTGATTCATTCTGCATGAATTTCACTATGCAACCGTCTCAGATTCTCACTGTGTTTTCCCTCAATTACTTTCTCAATTCAATATGACCCACGCTCGACGTCTGAGGATTGTTTCCAGCGGTCCTGAGTTTCAACCTGGCAATGGTGGGGATTCATGGTATTATGTTTCCCTTCGGCTGCAATATGGAAAACTCATAGTTCACTACAAAGGTTTGTATCCACCCACTCTTGATTCATTCTGCATGAATTTCACTATGCAACCGTGTTAGATTTTCACTGTGTTTTCCCTCAATTAGTTTCTCAATTCAGTATGACCCACGCCCAACGTCTACGGAGTGTTTCCAGCGGTCCTGAGTTTTAGCTTGGCAACGATGGGGATTCATGGTATTATGTTTCCCTTCGGCTGCAATATGGAAAATGCATAGTTCACTACGAAGGTTAGTGAACTATGAGTTTTCCATATTGCAGCCAAAGGGAAACATAATACCATGAATCCCCACCATTTCCAGGCTGAAACTCAAGACCACTGGAAACACTCCTCGGACGTTGGGCGTGGTTCATACTGAATTGAGAAACTAATTGAAGGAAAACGAAGTGAGAATCTGAGACGTTTGCATAGTGAAATGCATGCAAAATGAATCAAGAGTGGTTGTCGAGAGAAATGGTTGTGGGACGTCGTATGAGAGGAAATGGCGATGGGAATTGATTGATAAGGTCAAATTAAATTTGCATGGTTGTAATAAACTACACTTGTGTCTTCCATTTTCAGCTGCACTTCAAGCTTGAAGGTGGTAGCCTTGGGACTAGACATAGGTTTCAGTTTCGAATTTCCTTAGTTTAGTTCGTACCCTGTTATTTTTTCGATGCAAATTATATGTTTTCTTTAATTTCCTTTGTCAGGATGCAGAGACAACCATAAAATATCATATGTGTCAAGATGCAAAGAGTACTAAGAGACAAAAAGTGTACTTCTAGGTTAGTAGTGGCATCAACATTGAAAATGGTTTCCATCCAAACCTATCACCTTGTAAATTGAAGGATTCTTTCAAACACAAACCACTATGTTACGCGAAAATATTTGAGGGCTTTGTTACATTTGCTTCTAATATCTTTCAGGGCTTTGTTACATTTGCTTCTAAGATGTTACAGGGTGAAAATGGCCAAACAACTGCTACAGTTCGGAGACACGAATACTACTGACCTAAAAGTACACTTGATAGATTTGGCTGGAACAAATTACCATGGAAATCCTCTTTATCTTCATTCTCACATTTTGAGAAAATCAGAGATATATGAAACGATGCTTTATGACTGTTCATCTTCACAGCCGCCTCTTGAAATCAAGGTAAGAAATGGTTTAATGATTAAGTGTAGTAAATAGTTATCTTTATTGAATGTTAGTTTTTATTGAATGAATGGATGGTTTATTGAATGTTACCATTTATTGAATGAATGTGTTGATAGAATGAAATATTGGTTTAATGGATTTTAGCCTTTATTGAATGAATGGTAGATGTTTGTTTATGATGAAATATGCATGAATTTGAATGTAATTTTTTTTTCAAGTACATGCATTGGGTATGGGGAATTGAGAGTGATGTGAGGGGGGGGGCATAAGAGCTTCCAACTTCACGTGGTTGGCCCTGTTCAGTAGAGAATATTAAATTATTCTCGAAACAGAGAGGAGCTCAATGAATGGCAATGATGTTTCCTTTCTACAACCCACTCCCATGTCGTCTAAATTTTGACAATTTCTTGGAGCTTGTTGTGATGTTTGGTTGCTTTTGATCATAACCAATTTCGAGTTTCCACAACTTGAAAGGCTGAGTAAATGATTGTCACATACCCCAATTTTATTAAAATAATGTAATTATTTTTAATATTCCTGAGAACATTATGTTAAATTAAATGCTAAGTAGGAAGGGATGACTCAGCAGAGTCTCCAGAAATGGAATGTAAAATCTGAATAATTATTATTAATAAATAAATTATGGAGACAACAGCATGGGAGAGCTGTTAAAAGAGGTTACTGGTCTAACTGGTGGATGGAATTAGGTGGAAGGACAAAAGACAAGTGGCAGCATCCTCAAACACTTCCTGAGTTGCAGGTGGCAACTTCCCTATATTTTGGGGTCATGATTCCCCAAGAAAGTGGAATCTGAGCAGGTGGCTCATTAATGACAGTTAGCCCAACTAAGACCTAGGCAATCTTTTAAATACTACTCAATGAACTGAGCTGGGGGTTCAGCAATTGTTCTAGAGGGAGAATACATTCATGTGAATGCTATTCAGGAGTCCCATTGAGGAAGTGGGAAAATAGTAAGGAAGTGTTTTGAGCAGGAAGTTGCAGTAACTTGGTTCCAGTATAGCTATTTTGGCTGAGGGAATTATTGACCGTACTTAGATTCCAGCCAGTTAGACCAGAGCAAGCTCGGGGGTCCTGAGAAGTGCTGTCTGGGCACTCTCCAGGAATTGGTAGGGAGGAACAGCCTCCCATTGCTGTTATTGTCTACCTTAGCTACAGGTTCTGTCACTCTTCCTGTTGTTGGTTTAATTTAGTTTCATATGAGATATTCTAGCTTAGCTATGTTTTGACTGTTTTCAACTTCAGTAAATCAGTCTCTGTACTTTCTCTAGTATAAATTTCAGAATGCAGATGTTGTAGAAAATTTCTATTTGTATTTAAATGGAGTGTTTATCTTATACAGAACCTAGTTGTTACTGTTACAGTTAGCAATACCATGTTTATGCATATTCTAGAAATTCTGTTATTGGTTAAATAATAGACAGAATTGTTAAACAGTAGATATTCCAGATTTATAGCTATTAACAATCATAAGAACAAACCTAGATAAATCTTAGATTTACTACGAGCTATTTTTCCTGTTAGAGTAAGCTACCTGTATATATATATATATATATTGCACTTTTCAGTTAACTTTAGTTTCGTGTTATTTTCTTATCGAGTTAACAGATAAACAACACTCATCTTAAGGTATTGTTCTTACTCAGAACACGTTGACAACTGTTGATTAAACTGAAGGGGTAACTGTGATAATAATTCATTGTTACCAGCTTCTACATCATATTAAACATTTACACAGTAGTCAAGTACAAACACAAATAACTGTAGATTATTATTTTTCTTCTATCTAGTTTTAGAATACAGTAGACATGTCATTTTAATAGAAATAACAGAAGTATTTTTAAACAAATCTAACATATTAATACAACAGAGAAACAGTCGACGAACACAACCACCATTGGCTGTTACAAACCATCCTAATGAACACACAGTAAAAATAATTAATCATTTTACATGTCTCTCTTGGAGTTTTCTCAAAACTTACACAGCCGTAGTCATACAATAATTCTACAACAGACTTATGGTATCTTATTACCTAGTTCTAGGTTTATATTATTCTACTCACAGTGCTGTTAACAACGATACAAGAATCGAAAATAAACATTGTTACAATTCATTCCCGGTCGCTATCTGGTTAACAAACTCCATATATATATATAGGTTGAACACAAAACAGAACCCCATTTCGCCAGAACAACCCTATGATTATAACTATTACAGGCACAGTCGCTAAACTTTTACCATGTTCTATTTTAACTTTTCCAATAGAATAAAAACGCAGAGAGATAACTTAGGGTTACATTTATAAACAGAGTTATCATTCTTTGCACGCATTGAAGAATACATCTATCCATACATTCCAAACACATGCGAATAATTTAACAAAATATAAACACGACCATACCAGGCCCAGAATATATATTAAGTATAAATATCATATGGCGAGGATTAAAAACCCCATGCTCAGCCATTACAAAGTCCAACAACCGAAACCCTGGCCTCATAAGTCTTGGCCGTGAATGGCCTTCCATAACTTAACAGGGTTCCAAAACCCAATTCATTTCAAACAAAACAACTTCATACATATGACCGCACCTACAAACATCAGGTCGATATGACCTCAACACACAGGAGTTGCCCCTGAAACACAACCCTAACCACTAAAACCAGCAAAGGAAGAGACAGCCGTGGATAACCAGGCTTACCCGGAGGAGCCTGCGTGGGTGACCAAGTCCTGTACACCTTCAGAGCCGCGTGACCTGCACATTCAATGCTGAAAGATGTTAATACATTGTTTATGCCGAGAGTTTTAAATAATTGTATATCTACACTGCTTGCAAAACAGAAATTGCGAAATAAGGTTATTTATTACCTGAGCAATGTAGCCGTGAATATTCTGGAAGCCACCGGTGGGAGCAGACACTGAAACCCCATCACCCTCGTCGGTTGAAAGAGCAAGGAACACCCTCAAACTCTTCCAATGACGGCCACGACAGACAAACCTTGCAGACAGAAACCTCAAACTGGAGCCGAATCAGTCGAGAAGCAAACTCAAAGCCCAATGGCATCAACCCTCTCATAACCTAAAAGACATAACTGAAACCCTATCTCATACCCACACCAGCACAGTGACGAACTGTAGATAGCTGGGACTTAAACTTATAAAGAGCAACGAGACCACGAAGCAATAAAACTATAACAGACGCTATCCCCAGAGCCGAGGACATACCCTATTGCCGAATGGAACCTCAAGCTCATAACCATCATCCTCTGCACATTGTTACAGTGCCTTCATTACAAAACTCAGACAGGGAAGGGTTTCATCCTTAGGACCCGAGCCCGAAGGCAACTACAATAACCTGTAGGGTTTCAATAGCAGCTTATATATCGCCCATCGCATGGAGGAGATGCAACCACGTAGCACACAAATAAATCAACGTAGCATGGGTCGAGAACCTATAGTTCCATTGCCAACCAAATAATTATACACCGATTCCTTTCCAAATCATGTCCTATATAAGTCAAACGTATGAGATAACAAATGATATATAATCATTGGCATATAGCCTTGCAATTGAATCGTCGAGAATCCCAAGCAATGGGAATGTATAATCACTACAATGATAGAAATAAGAGTTAGTCAACATCACATATGGATCATTCCATAACTTAATAGGGTGGATAATACTTTAACATAACTTGGTTATAAATCTTATCCATGGCAAAGGAAGAACATTAGGACTATAACAAAATCAAGTTAATGCACATATACAATGAAACCAGGGCATAGGTTAATGTCATTAGCATATCACTTTACACAAGATGTTGGTCAACTTCAATCCTAGAGTTTTCTCTATGGTCTAGTATGATAAATACAACCATAACACTATATAGAATATAAAGTTTGCCCATGTATGGAATATTATGATTATTGTACAATCAATATATATATAAATTGATACCAAGTCATAGATTAATGCCATGTGCATATTACATTTCTATGTTCATATAAGTACCAAGGTAGTCAACCTTCAAATTAAAATGCCTCGTTATTTAATACTTGAAATGTTACCAAGTCTTTAAGACAATAAATATATTGCCATTAAATACTATCATCAGAATTGCCATCAATTATATTGTTAACAGTAACAATATGAAAAATAAACCTCTATTATTAAGATGTTGAAATAGAGCTTCATCTACAGGTGTACATCGTAAAGATAGTAAAAATCAAGGCACTGTCAAGTAATATAAGTTAAACTCTAAGTGGACATTGGACTTCGACGCATAGGATCATATTGAAACAACGCTAGAGGCGTCACCTTCTCAACTCGCATTATCAATGCATGAACAAAACAGTAGTCACCGGTATTAAGTTGACAACAGGTCATATGATGCAAGGACACTGTTACAGCCAAAAATTCTGATATCACAAATGTTTCATTTTAGTTACTACAGTAACATAGCATAATAATCCTAAAAACATAATTTATAACTGAGACAATGTAAATCTTCGTAACACTTGACGATACTAGCTGAATTTAAGAAATAGCATGACGATCATTAAGTTTTGAAGTATAGGGAGTATTGATGCTCACCAAGTTTAACATACAGTGATCCTTACTTCACTGGCGCACCTGAGAAACAAAAGACGACGTATGCATTAGCTCGTAAGCTAAGTAAGCCAGTCAACTACGACTAGCTCTTCCCTTGCGGTTCAAAACAAAACAATCATTAATTATAATCACCGAAATCAAAGTTTTAATAAAACAGAGTCTTTAAACAGTTTATGTTAGTTGTTTAAATTAAAACAATATCAGAAATACCACCTAATTAACATTTATTGTTACGAATAAAAATTTTTAAATTTTTCAGAATTATCGGGTTCTGACATGTGGTATCAGAGCCAGGTTCAGACACTAGGCCTGGATGTGACTCCACTAAACTTCCGTAAACAGCGATCATAAAAGAAGATTTTGTTTTATTTATAAAATACTAACATATATTTCGGTTTAATGTACAGTACAGAAAAATTCTCTTTTCTGAATTTTTCAGACAGATATGGAAAAACTGGGAGAATATGCTGAGGAGGAATCTCCCAATGCTGGGACAAGACAGATGTCAAAAGAACTAGAGGCAGAAGAAGAAATTGCTCACACCACTGAGCTGATGCAGACTATAAGAGGATTAAAGAACAGCAATCTGATCGAGTACAAGAAAAAGGAATTTGTTCCCCATAAAAATTTCAAGAATGGCAAAAACGGGAACCACTTTAATAGTAAAAGTTTCCAAGGAAACAAAAATGGAGCTGTCAGCCATTCAAACAATTACAAAAACAGCAAAGAGACTCCTAATAACCATGGAAACTACATCAAAAATTTTGAGCGAAAAGAACCTGTCAAGTGCTGGGAATGTAATGGGCCACATTATGCTTCAGTCTGCCCAAACAGAAAGAAACAAGTCAGCAATATTCATACTGTTCAAGACGAAATGACAGTTGGAGATTTTGCAGGAACTATGCCCCGAATCAATGCAGCGTTGGAAAACCGCCAGGCTGACTACCAAACTTCCATGGTGGAAGTAGGAGGTATGATTAACAAAACCCCAGTAACTATATTAATAGATCCCGGTGCTAGTCTTAGTTATATTTCACCTCAGCTGGTAGAAAAATGTAATTTGACTGTTGAAAGGTTTGATAATTCTTGGTCTGTACAATTAGCTACTGGGGCTAAGAAGAAAGTAAACTGCTATGTAAAAGAATGCATCTTAAACATGACTGATTTTAGAACTACAGTTAAACTGAACGTTTTACCACTTGGCTCATATGACATACTTATCGGAATGGACTGGTTGGAACAACATAGGGTCGTTTTAAACTGTTTTGACAAAACTTTTA
Organism: Larix kaempferi; assembly: GCA_027924585.1. Lineage (NCBI taxonomy): Eukaryota > Viridiplantae > Streptophyta > Pinopsida > Pinales > Pinaceae > Larix > Larix kaempferi. Next base: position 23,347,294 of record BSBM01000401.1, on the reverse strand, counting down.
GGTGTATAAACAGTAGTGGACAGCCTGTAACTGTTAGGGGTATTCCTAGGAAAACAGTAGTTAGGCAAATTTCTGCATTACAACTTAAAAGAGCAGTCAGGAAAGGATGCAAGACCTATGCTGTAACTATTACAGACGAGACAGATAAATTTGAAAACAACCAGAAAACAGTAGAGAACATTCCTGTCGTCAATGAATTTATTGACGTTTTTCCTGAGGAAATTCCAGAATTGCCTCCCAAGAGAGAGCTTGACTTTACCATTGAGCTGGTACCAGGTGCTGTTCCCAGTTCAAAAGCCCCGTATCGTATGAATATCTTGGAGCTTAACGAGTTGAAAACTCAGTTGAAGGAGTTAATAGATAAGAACTATATCCGACCCAGTGTATCCCCTTGGGGAGCACCAGTGATTTTCGTTAAAAAGAAGGACGGAACTATGCGACTTTGCATAGATTATCGTCAATTAAACAAGATGACGATCAAAAACAGGTATCCGTTACCTCGTATTGATGATCTGTTTGATCAACTACGTGGCGCTACGGTATTCTCTAAGATTGATCTAAGATCGGGTTATCATCAGGTAAGAATTAAAGAAGAAGACATTTTCAAAACAGCCTTTAGAACCAGGTATGGACATTACGAATTTGTCGTAATGCCATTTGGACTTACTAATGCCCCAGCGGTTTTCATGTGCTTAATGAACAACATAATGCACAAGTACTTAGATAAATTTGTGGTTGTATTTATCGACGACATTTTAGTCTATTCTAAGAGCGAGGAGGAGCACAAGGAACACTTACGTATCGTTTTACAAGAACTAAGAGAACAACAACTTTTTGCGAAATTTAGCAAATGTGACTTCTTCAAAGATGAAATCCAGTACTTAGGACATGTAGTCACTAAGGAAGGGATTTCAGTGGATCCCGAAAAGATTCGGGCGATTGAAGAATGGCCAGTACCTAAAGATGTGACGGACGTTAGATCTTTCATGGGAATTACCGGTTACTACCGGAGGTTTATTGAAGGCTTTTCAAAAATAGCCAACCCAATCACTTCTTTGCAGAAGAAAGGCAAGAAGTTTGATTGGAATGCGAAATGTGAAGAAAGTTTCAAGAAACTTAAGACTTTATTGACAACTGCACCTATTCTTAGAATAGCGGACCCAAATAAAGATTTCATAGTTTGTACCGACGCTTGTAATGATGGCTTAGGCGGAGTGCTGACTCAAGAAGGACATGTCATTGCTTACGAATCTAGGAAGCTGAAAATCCATGAAAAGAATTATGCCACTTATGACCTAGAATTAGCTGCGGTAATTCATGCTTTAAAGATGTGGCGACACCACCTAATAGGCAGAAAATTTACCTTACTAACAGATAATAAAGGTCTGAAATACCTTTTAGACCAGCCAAATCTAAATGCAAGACAAGCCAGGTGGCTGGCATTCCTAAGTGAATACGATTTTGAAATTCAACACATAAAAGGGAAGGAGAATAAGGTGGCTGATGCCTTGAGTAGGAATGCAAAACTGAATTTTATATCAGCTAGCAGCACTTACACCTCTGATTTAAATGAACAGCTGGCTGAAGGGATAAAATTAGACGAAAATTATCAACATTTACAAATTACAGCCCAAGAACAGCCCACAGAAAGTTTGCTAAAAGGGTATAGTTTAAACGAAAACGGATTTTTGCTGTTTAAAGACAGGCTGTATATCCCTAATGCACCTACAGTTAAGCTGTTAATTTTAGACGAAATACATAAAACCCCTTACTCCGGGCACCCTGGCTATCAAAAGACTATCACTATGTTGAGAAAAGAATATTTTTGGCCTAACATGAAATCTGAAACTGCTGAATATTTAGCGAAATGTTTGGACTGCCAACAAGTAAAAACAGAACATCAACATCCAGCTGGATTGCTGCAACCTTTACCTATTCCTAGCTGGAAATGGGAAATAATTAGCCTGGATTTCATTACGGGTTTACCCAAAAACCAACATCAGAATGATTCAATTATGGTAGTGGTAGACAAATTAAGTAAATCAGCACATTTTATTCCTGTTAAAACCACATACAAGGCTGCAAACATAGCAGATATCTTTCTAAAACAGATTTTTCGGTTACACGGTATTCCAAAGGTTATTATATCAGACAGGGATCCTAAATTTACAGGAAATTTTTGGAGGTCCTTGTTCAAAGGATTAAACACCACTTTAAATTTCAGCACCTCTTTCCATCCTCAGACTGACGGACAAACGGAAAGAGTTAATCAAATATTAGAAGATCTGCTAAGGATGTATGTTAAAGATCAACCAGGTAAGTGGGAGGATTATTTACACTTAGCTGAATTTGCATACAATAACAGCTATCAATCATCAGCTAAGTTTAGTCCTTTTGAGGTTTTGTATGGACGAAAATGCAACACTCCTATCTCCTGGAGTAATCCAGTAGATAGATTAGTGTTAGGACCTGATTTATTGAAAGAAATGGAACAGATTGTGAAACAAGTGCAGGAAAACTTGAAGATTGCCCAGGATCGGCAAAAGAGTCAAGCAGATTTGAAAAGAACTCCTAAAGAGTTCCAGGTAGGTGAACATGTGTTCATCAAGGTAAGACCAAAGAAAAGCTCCCTAAGATTAGGAAGTTGTGCAAAATTAGCACCTCGTTACTGTGGTCCATTTGAAATTTTAGCCAGAATTGGTCAAGTTGCTTATCAGTTAGCATTACCGCCAAATTTAAAAGTACACAATGTTTTTCATATCTCTGTTTTGAAAAAGTATATTCATGATGCTACTCATGTTATTGATTGGAACATTGTACAGGTAGAACCAGAAGGGGAAGTTCTGGTAGAACCGGATTGTATCCTCGGGAGGAGGGAAATTACTCTACGGAACCGGATAATTGGACAAGTGAAGGTGCAATGGAAGCACCTTAGTCCTGAAGAATCTACCTGGGAGCTGGAAAGTAAGATGCGGGAAGCATATCCCCATCTATTCCAGCAGGTAGCTGAAGAAGAAGAATAAGTAACATCGAGGACGATGTTACATTTTAAGGGGGTGTGTATGTCACATACCCCAATTTTATTAAAATAATGTAATTATTTTTAATATTCCTGAGAACATTATGTTAAATTAAATGCTAAGTAGGAAGGGATGACTCAGCAGAGTCTCCAGAAATGGAATGTAAAATCTGAATAATTATTATTAATAAATAAATTATGGAGACAACAGCATGGGAGAGCTGTTAAAAGAGGTTACTGGTCTAACTGGTGGATGGAATTAGGTGGAAGGACAAAAGACAAGTGGCAGCATCCTCAAACACTTCCTGAGTTGCAGGTGGCAACTTCCCTATATTTTGGGGTCATGATTCCCCAAGAAAGTGGAATCTGAGCAGGTGGCTCATTAATGACAGTTAGCCCAACTAAGACCTAGGCAATCTTTTAAATACTACTCAATGAACTGAGCTGGGGGTTCAGCAATTGTTCTAGAGGGAGAATACATTCATGTGAATGCTATTCAGGAGTCCCATTGAGGAAGTGGGAAAATAGTAAGGAAGTGTTTTGAGCAGGAAGTTGCAGTAACTTGGTTCCAGTATAGCTATTTTGGCTGAGGGAATTATTGACCGTACTTAGATTCCAGCCAGTTAGACCAGAGCAAGCTCGGGGGTCCTGAGAAGTGCTGTCTGGGCACTCTCCAGGAATTGGTAGGGAGGAACAGCCTCCCATTGCTGTTATTGTCTACCTTAGCTACAGGTTCTGTCACTCTTCCTGTTGTTGGTTTAATTTAGTTTCATATGAGATATTCTAGCTTAGCTATGTTTTGACTGTTTTCAACTTCAGTAAATCAGTCTCTGTACTTTCTCTAGTATAAATTTCAGAATGCAGATGTTGTAGAAAATTTCTATTTGTATTTAAATGGAGTGTTTATCTTATACAGAACCTAGTTGTTACTGTTACAGTTAGCAATACCATGTTTATGCATATTCTAGAAATTCTGTTATTGGTTAAATAATAGACAGAATTGTTAAACAGTAGATATTCCAGATTTATAGCTATTAACAATCATAAGAACAAACCTAGATAAATCTTAGATTTACTACGAGCTATTTTTCCTGTTAGAGTAAGCTACCTGTATATATATATATATATATTGCACTTTTCAGTTAACTTTAGTTTCGTGTTATTTTCTTATCGAGTTAACAGATAAACAACACTCATCTTAAGGTATTGTTCTTACTCAGAACACGTTGACAACTGTTGATTAAACTGAAGGGGTAACTGTGATAATAATTCATTGTTACCAGCTTCTACATCATATTAAACATTTACACAGTAGTCAAGTACAAACACAAATAACTGTAGATTATTATTTTTCTTCTATCTAGTTTTAGAATACAGTAGACATGTCATTTTAATAGAAATAACAGAAGTATTTTTAAACAAATCTAACATATTAATACAACAGAGAAACAGTCGACGAACACAACCACCATTGGCTGTTACAAACCATCCTAATGAACACACAGTAAAAATAATTAATCATTTTACATGTCTCTCTTGGAGTTTTCTCAAAACTTACACAGCCGTAGTCATACAATAATTCTACAACAGACTTATGGTATCTTATTACCTAGTTCTAGGTTTATATTATTCTACTCACAGTGCTGTTAACAACGATACAAGAATCGAAAATAAACATTGTTACAATTCATTCCCGGTCGCTATCTGGTTAACAAACTCCATATATATATATAGGTTGAACACAAAACAGAACCCCATTTCGCCAGAACAACCCTATGATTATAACTATTACAGGCACAGTCGCTAAACTTTTACCATGTTCTATTTTAACTTTTCCAATAGAATAAAAACGCAGAGAGATAACTTAGGGTTACATTTATAAACAGAGTTATCATTCTTTGCACGCATTGAAGAATACATCTATCCATACATTCCAAACACATGCGAATAATTTAACAAAATATAAACACGACCATACCAGGCCCAGAATATATATTAAGTATAAATATCATATGGCGAGGATTAAAAACCCCATGCTCAGCCATTACAAAGTCCAACAACCGAAACCCTGGCCTCATAAGTCTTGGCCGTGAATGGCCTTCCATAACTTAACAGGGTTCCAAAACCCAATTCATTTCAAACAAAACAACTTCATACATATGACCGCACCTACAAACATCAGGTCGATATGACCTCAACACACAGGAGTTGCCCCTGAAACACAACCCTAACCACTAAAACCAGCAAAGGAAGAGACAGCCGTGGATAACCAGGCTTACCCGGAGGAGCCTGCGTGGGTGACCAAGTCCTGTACACCTTCAGAGCCGCGTGACCTGCACATTCAATGCTGAAAGATGTTAATACATTGTTTATGCCGAGAGTTTTAAATAATTGTATATCTACACTGCTTGCAAAACAGAAATTGCGAAATAAGGTTATTTATTACCTGAGCAATGTAGCCGTGAATATTCTGGAAGCCACCGGTGGGAGCAGACACTGAAACCCCATCACCCTCGTCGGTTGAAAGAGCAAGGAACACCCTCAAACTCTTCCAATGACGGCCACGACAGACAAACCTTGCAGACAGAAACCTCAAACTGGAGCCGAATCAGTCGAGAAGCAAACTCAAAGCCCAATGGCATCAACCCTCTCATAACCTAAAAGACATAACTGAAACCCTATCTCATACCCACACCAGCACAGTGACGAACTGTAGATAGCTGGGACTTAAACTTATAAAGAGCAACGAGACCACGAAGCAATAAAACTATAACAGACGCTATCCCCAGAGCCGAGGACATACCCTATTGCCGAATGGAACCTCAAGCTCATAACCATCATCCTCTGCACATTGTTACAGTGCCTTCATTACAAAACTCAGACAGGGAAGGGTTTCATCCTTAGGACCCGAGCCCGAAGGCAACTACAATAACCTGTAGGGTTTCAATAGCAGCTTATATATCGCCCATCGCATGGAGGAGATGCAACCACGTAGCACACAAATAAATCAACGTAGCATGGGTCGAGAACCTATAGTTCCATTGCCAACCAAATAATTATACACCGATTCCTTTCCAAATCATGTCCTATATAAGTCAAACGTATGAGATAACAAATGATATATAATCATTGGCATATAGCCTTGCAATTGAATCGTCGAGAATCCCAAGCAATGGGAATGTATAATCACTACAATGATAGAAATAAGAGTTAGTCAACATCACATATGGATCATTCCATAACTTAATAGGGTGGATAATACTTTAACATAACTTGGTTATAAATCTTATCCATGGCAAAGGAAGAACATTAGGACTATAACAAAATCAAGTTAATGCACATATACAATGAAACCAGGGCATAGGTTAATGTCATTAGCATATCACTTTACACAAGATGTTGGTCAACTTCAATCCTAGAGTTTTCTCTATGGTCTAGTATGATAAATACAACCATAACACTATATAGAATATAAAGTTTGCCCATGTATGGAATATTATGATTATTGTACAATCAATATATATATAAATTGATACCAAGTCATAGATTAATGCCATGTGCATATTACATTTCTATGTTCATATAAGTACCAAGGTAGTCAACCTTCAAATTAAAATGCCTCGTTATTTAATACTTGAAATGTTACCAAGTCTTTAAGACAATAAATATATTGCCATTAAATACTATCATCAGAATTGCCATCAATTATATTGTTAACAGTAACAATATGAAAAATAAACCTCTATTATTAAGATGTTGAAATAGAGCTTCATCTACAGGTGTACATCGTAAAGATAGTAAAAATCAAGGCACTGTCAAGTAATATAAGTTAAACTCTAAGTGGACATTGGACTTCGACGCATAGGATCATATTGAAACAACGCTAGAGGCGTCACCTTCTCAACTCGCATTATCAATGCATGAACAAAACAGTAGTCACCGGTATTAAGTTGACAACAGGTCATATGATGCAAGGACACTGTTACAGCCAAAAATTCTGATATCACAAATGTTTCATTTTAGTTACTACAGTAACATAGCATAATAATCCTAAAAACATAATTTATAACTGAGACAATGTAAATCTTCGTAACACTTGACGATACTAGCTGAATTTAAGAAATAGCATGACGATCATTAAGTTTTGAAGTATAGGGAGTATTGATGCTCACCAAGTTTAACATACAGTGATCCTTACTTCACTGGCGCACCTGAGAAACAAAAGACGACGTATGCATTAGCTCGTAAGCTAAGTAAGCCAGTCAACTACGACTAGCTCTTCCCTTGCGGTTCAAAACAAAACAATCATTAATTATAATCACCGAAATCAAAGTTTTAATAAAACAGAGTCTTTAAACAGTTTATGTTAGTTGTTTAAATTAAAACAATATCAGAAATACCACCTAATTAACATTTATTGTTACGAATAAAATTTTTTAAATTTTTCAGAATTATCGGGTTCTGACAATGATGCACTGGAACCAATATCTTTAACCTTCTCTTTAAATTCCTTGGAATATCCTTGAGAATATTTCAATGAGATATGTCTCAAATCCTCTAGATATATTTGAATGAGATATGTCGTGCAATTAGCAACATCTTACAAATCTTTTGCAGTTTCCACCATACAGTTTTCAAAATCTCCATTTCCCTATATTGGATTGTATCAACAATTTTTATTGGAATTTAATGATGTGAAGAAGCAATTATAATAGCTCTTGGAGAAAGGAGTCATATATATAACCCATTGTTTCACCTTATGGGTTTCCTATCATCACAGTGCTTAAGCAGGATGAATGTTTGTGAATGTGTATTGACTACCGAGTAGTGAATGAGATAACCATCAAGAATCAATATATATTTGCCACATACTAGTCCTCCTCTACAAGAATTCATTTCTAAACAACACTCAATGGCATGCATCTAGAACCAAAAACCAAGAAAAGGTTGATTTATGCATTGATATAGAGAGGTGGCACTAGGCACACAATATGGAGAAACAATGACAAATTAATAGTGTATTTTTTTTTAAAATTACCTAACTCCGTCGGATATCCGACTCTAAATATGAAGATATCTGATGTCCATGCCATAGCTCCGACGGCAAAAGACGTCAGAGCTCAACCTTTTTCATGTTTGCGATTGGTCGGATAACCGACGACCACAACTTAGATATTCGATGAGTTTTCTATAGGTCCGAAGGCAAAAGACGTCGGATTGAAGCCCTACCTAGTTGTGCTCGGCGTCAGAGTTTTGACCTTTGGGGGAGTCGGTTAACCGACAAAGTCTAAGCCATCGGATTCCATCCGAATTTGGACCGACATTAAAAAAAATATAAGGTTGTTTGATAGTCGACCACAAGATGTAGAAAATTCGACTTTTAGGCCATCGGATTTTGGGTCCAAAAAACCTAGTGTGGGAAGGAATACACACCTTTGGTGCAAATTTTCCCACAACATCTCGATTGGTTGAGAACTATGAATTGCAAGCAGAAGGTCTTGGGGTCAAATCGTCATGTGGCTATGCATATGAATGTAAAAGGGCCTCACTAATGTCCCACGAGGTTAGGATCCATAATCAGTGTTGAAAATTTACCCCATATTGACATCCATAAAATATGATGAAGTATTCAGAGGGTTTTCTGCGACGTATTCCTTGGAAAAAAATAGCTTAAATAATTCTATCTTTTAAATTTTATTTGCATATGATAATGACGTACTCTTTTGCTGAGTGCATCCGCAACATTATTCTCTTTTCCTTTAATATGTTTAAATTCAAAATCAAAATCACAAATAAATTCCATCCATCTTGTATGTCTTGCATTTAAAGTATGTTTCTCAAATAAATATTTCATCCCATTGTGATATGTTCTTAGATCAATTTTCCTTCCCATAGGGTAATGTCTCCACAGTTTCAAGGAATGCACTATAACAACCAACTCTAACTCACGTGTGACATAATTATTCTCATGTTCCTTCAACTTCCTAGATTCATAAAATACCACATGCCCTTTCTGCATAAGTATGCCTCCAATTCCTTCTATGCAAGCATATGTACTATCACAAAATCTTCATTTGAATCAACAATTTTGAGAATTGGTGCACTAGTGAGAAATCTCTTTAATTGCTGGAAACTTTGTTCACACTAATTTGGAGTTTATTCAAATTTAATTCTTTTCTTTGTAATGATTTAATTAAATGTGCCACTTTTGAGAAGCCTACTATGAATCTTTTGTAATATCCAACTAGTCCCATCAATAACCTCACCTCTAATACATTACTGGGTGTATGCCACCCCATGATAGATTCCACCTAATTTGGGTCCACTGCTACCCCTTTCTTAGATATGATGTTTCCAAAGTGATGAATCTTTTTTTATGGTAAAATGAGCATTTACTCAACTTGGCATAAATTTGATTATCTCTTAACACCTATAGAAACATTCTCAAATTTTCCTCATGCTCCTCCACTAAGTTTGGATATATAAGAATTCCATCTAAGAATACAATGATAAACTTATCCAAATATTGTCTAAATATGTCATTCATTAAGCACATAAAAATAGATGGTACATTTGATAATCCAAATGGAAACACTACAAACTCATAATGATCATATTGGGTTCTAAAAGTTGTTTTGATGATATATTAATAGGTTATTCTCACCTGATAGTAACCTGACCTCCAATTTATCTTAGATTAAATCCTTGCTCCTTTCAAATGATCTAACAAATCATCAATTCTAGGAAAATGATATTTTTTCTTCATGGTGACTTTGTTTAATTGCTTGAAGTCAATGCACAATCTAAATGTCTTGTCATCCTTCTTTACAAAGAGTACGGGTGCTCCCCAATGAGACACATTGGATCATATGTACCCCTTTTTTAGTAATTCTTCAATTTTCATATGCAATTCTTTCAACTCAAATGTACTCATTCTATATGGTACTTTGGAAACTAGGGCAGCTCTAGGTACCAAGTCAATCGAGAAGTCAATAACTCGTTTTGGTGGTAACCTAGGTATTTCTTCAAACACATGCAAATTTGTGTGATACTGGAAAATCCTCTAAGCATGGACCCCTACTATTTTGTGACTTTTCCACATGAGTTGCATACAAATAACATCTTTTTAATTGTATATTTGAAACCTACCTTATATAAATATGGTTTGGAATTCCTTTCACTATCCTATGCTCTCTTTCTTCATCAATACATGAAGTGAGAGTCTTGTTGTAGAAATCTAAAATGACATGGTGTACATCCAACCAGTTTATTCCAGTAAGCACATCATAAGACCCAATTTGTATTATTTTCTAATATGAAAATATATGGATCCCATTCATATCTAATGGACATCCCTTTACTATCTCATTGATATTTCTTTTGGTTCTAGTAGCCAATTGAAACATTTCAACCAAAATGGGAGCAATACAACTATGAATTTCCCTTGAATCAATTAAAATGGAAATAGGTTGATTAATAATATTACCTTCAATATTAATCATATTGGACTACTACTATGCCCGCATGTTATCCAAGGCTGTTTTATTGCAAAATTGAGGCCATTTTCTTACGCATGAGACAACAAAGGGCACCGTTTTATTCTAGTGAGCTGGCATTCTCAATTTCTCAAAGGAGGAGGTCTCACCCAAAGCACAACCAAAACCTGTATGTGATAAGGATTTCTAAATGTATGGATATAGTTGTGAGATTTAGTAACATTCATATCACAACAACATTCATCACATATCAATCTGGTAATCATGATGCGTAGATAAAGAGAAAACACACATTCGATCCATTCGACAATAAATAGACTATATAGTAACCATATACAAAAATTTGGGGGGTGGAATCCATCATTCTTTTTACAAATAACTTTAAGTACATCTAAATCATGGCTATGTGGCCTTACAACAATAAAAAAATTACCCATCACGACATCAAACAAAACAAAGAACCAAAAAACCATATCCATTATCTTTTAATGTGACTGTGTCTCTATTATATGCCTTCATCATTCTCTTTCCTCTTCCATTATGCTTCTCTCTTATCTGTGATCTCTCCTATTCCACTTTCCTTATGCTTCCTTATATACTTGCAGGGGAGGGTCCAAACTATTGTGGTCATTAAAGTATTCTAAAAATACAACTCCTTTACCCCATGCTTCCTTCCACCTTTTGTGGTCCTTTACAAAAATGAAGGAGCCAACAGACCCCAACTACAAGTGTTGACTCGCCCTCTAGTCAAATTTGTTGTGTTCTTGATCCTTGCACATCATTTTCTATAGGCTCTTCAAACAGAAGAGCCAATTTTGGTACTGAACAACATCAATATACCATGTCTGGTATTGAAAAACATCGATATTTAGGTTATATGTGTGGGAAACAGAATAAAATTACCATACATTGTAATTATGTGCCATGCCCACAATAAAGGTTATCTCTCCCCTAGTTGTGGCATTATAGAGAGTGAAAAATACTATTGCTAATTCATCTCCAAAGTCTTCATCTTGAATAACATCTTTAGAAGTGTTATCATGCTTTGAAAACCAATGGTTTCTCTTTCAACAAGAGACCAAACTCCTTGAGAAGGTATTCTAGTCATCCATGAAAACAAAGAGACTATGAAACAAGGATATAGTAGATGCACTAGTGCCAACGGCGCTAACTGAGGTGACTTTGGATTCAAAAATTTCAACTCTCAAAACTCCCTTCTTAGTGTCATCATTTTTGAAAACCTAGTAATCAATTTTTCCATAAGGGGCCAGATTCCTATACTGGTTAGTGGTAGTAGCAAGGGGATTGAGAGAATGATATGTGGCATGAACACTAGTGCGAATGAGAGATAGAATATCCAAGCTCGATATGCTTGGGTGTCTTCATGATAAGGTCATAATCTATTTCCCATCTTTATCCATCGAAATATTCTTCTAGCGTGAATTTAGAGTGAGAGCAGTTGATAAGGTGTCATTCATAGGAATGACGGAGAATTTCCTTGCAGGGTAAGATGTGTCATATAAGAATAGATGGATAAGAAAAGGGGATGGTGGGACTATCTACATGATTATGATAGGGTGATATATGAGGGGGAACTTATCATAAGATAATGATGGGATATAGGGGATATGTGCTCTATATAAAGGCATGGATTAATTATAGGGTGATGTTTCATGGTGTGTGGGTTGGATATGGAAATGATGCATCGAAGATGTGGCGATAGGTATAAATCATGATGATTGAAGCTACATAAGTTATGACAGATTCACTATAGTCCAAGAATAATAGTATGGGATGCAGAACACTGAAAGCAAGTGTGCGAGGGATGGGAAATGACGAGTGATCGAGTTGTGCAATTGCATGGATGGGACTATGAGGTGGTCAATAATTCTATGAATATTGGGTGGTGGAGACTTGAAGTGATGTCATCCTGAATGACATGAAGCAACTGAAATTTCACAAAGGTGGGTTTCTATTTAGAGGATTTGGGTGTTAATAGATCCTTTGATGATGACAAGACAATTGTATTGAGGTGAATTTGCATTGGAGGAAAATCAACTAAGACTAGTGGGTCCCCCCTAATCACAATGGTTTGAAGTAACTGAGAATTAATTGAACTCAGAAAGTAGCTAAGAACTAAGAAATGGAAAAATCATCAGACTGAAAAAGAACCTAACTCTTGACTAACTCACTCCTGGTAATAGGAGTGTCCACTTGTGGAATCACTGAGCATAAACATTTGGCTTTAGGCATGTGCCATTCACCCAACTTGGATGGAGAATACCATCAAGTTTTGTGATCTTAACAGCTATGCATTCTTTGATTTATGCAACAATAACATATCCCATCCAATGCATCTATAGTTTAACTACATGTTTCATAAATTTGTTGTCATAGAGTAGCGCCTGGTCGTGTTTGGTAAATTTCTTCTAATTGATATGTCTTTCATGTCAGGCCTTTTTTCGTCCTTTTTAAATTTTCACATGATAATCGACTAGGAATTGATATTTGTCAAGACATGAGTTATGTAAGGCATTCCACAATTGAATCATCTTCTTCCATATGTGTTGCATGTGAAATGTAAATACTTGGAACTATAAACTCCGCTGGAACTATTGCTTCTTCACCATAGACCAACTAGAATAGAGTCTGCTTGTGAATATTTTTAGTGGTGTTCCTTTATGCCTGTAGTATAGCCATAATCCTCCCATACCAATTGTCCCAGTTTGCACAATTTTTTTTTGTCAATCCATTCTCCAAAAGCTTATTTAATGCTTCAACAACGGTGTTTTCTTGTGGATGATAGGGACTGCTTTTATGATGTTGTATTAAGAATTATTTTGTCAATTATTCAATGGTGGTGTTCAATAAGTGCTTATCCTAGTCACTTATAGGGATTTTGGGACATCTGAATCGAGTGATGATATTTTGATAGATAAATTGAGCTAGTGTTTCTATAGAGTAATCAGGGAATGGTCCTTCTTTGGCCCATATAGTTAAGTATTCTATTGTGGTAATGATATAGTGGGATTTAGAATGTTTATTCAATATATTGATAGGTCCCAGAAAGTCAATTGCCCATTTTTCAAATGGCTACAATGCCCAAACGGGTTGGAGTGGAAGATCATCTCGGCAAAATGAATTTCCAATTTATTAACAGACATCACATTTTTGGTGTATTCCTTAACATATTTGAATACTGTGGGCCACCATAACCCTTCTTAAGTTACCATCCTCCTTATATTGTTTCCACCAATATGGCCACCTGCAACATCGATGTGGAATTCCCATAAGATGCTTTGGTGTTCATGATCTACTACACATCTTCACAAAATCCCATAAATTCCAAACTTATACATTTGTCTTTCTATCAAGTGGTATTCCGTATCTCATATAACCAAGTGGTGTTTCTGTGGTTATGGAATAATTATCATCTACCTTCCCAATTGTAAGGAATAGTGTGATATCTTATAAATGATCACGGATTTCTTCAACTCTAAAGAGTGTTGTGTCTTGTAACTGATCATCAATAGATTCATCTGCTTCTCTGGATTCTATCCACAAGAGGTGATCAAGTCCATAGTTATGTCTCCCAGGCTTGACTATGTGACATCAAATGACAACTCCTAGAATAAGAGTAATCATATGTAGATTTGACCTTCTAGGATCGACTTGTTCACCAAATACTTGAGGGCAAAGTGATTAGTGAAATTTTTTAATTTTCCTCCAAACAAATATTGGTGAAACTTCTACAAGGCATAAATTATGGATAAGCATTCTCACTCCGTTTTTGTGTAATTGCATTCCGATTTCAATAACTTCCTGGTGGAAAAATACAATGGATGATACATGTCACCTTCTCCCAGTTGAGCTAGTACATTGCCAAGGGAAATACCTAATGCATCAACATGTACGTGGAACACCTTCCAATTAGGGAATTCTAAGATAGGGGCATTTATCATTCTTTATTTGATTGTTTTGAAGGATTTTCCACAATCATTATTCCACCTAGCAATCAAACTAATTAGTTTCATCTTTCTTTATAAATTGTTCCAAATGCTCAGTGATGGATGCATGGTTATGAATAAACCTCATGTAGTACCATGTATTTCCCAAAGTGGATTGCATCTATTTGACCAATGTGGGTTCCTATAAATTAACAATGGTTTCAATTTTCATAGAGTCTACCAACGCTCCATCGCGTCAGAAAATGTGTCCCAACAAGTTGCCAAAACGAATACAGAAAATACATTTCCTCAAGTTCAATGATATCTCCATTTTTCGATGACATTCCAACATTACTCTAAGTAGCACAATAAGATCTTTAAACATGTTGTAGACTATCCAATCATCTAAGTATATTTCCAGAAACTTGTGAAGATATTGTCTTAAAGCTGCTATTACAATTCTAGAGAAAACAATAGGTGCATTATTCAATTCGAATGAAATGACATTATAGGAAAATTATTCCCATTCTATTGTGAATTTTGTCTTCTTTTTATCTTCTTCTGCAATCCTAAACTGGTGATAGCCTGAGAATCCATCTATGAAGGATTAAGCTTGATTTCCTTCCACTTGATCTAATACTTCATCAATGAATGGTGTTGGAAATGGATCATGGATACATGTAGTGTTCAAACTTGAATAGTCAACACATACTCTAATATCCTCTTTGTATTTCTTGCTCTAGATTACTATAGGTATGATCCATTCTAATTCATATATTGGAAATATCAAGCCAGTACTAAGCACATGGTCAATTCATTTTTTCACCTTTTGTTTCACTTGGGGATTCAATCTGTATTTTAAGTTCTTTATCGGCTTGGCATATGGTTTTAATGAAATCGTCATTTCACCCAGGTCTTCTTGGATTTCCTTGAGTTTTGTAAAATTCTATGGAAATAGATTGTCCTATTCCTTCAATAGTGACACTATCTCAAATACTATTTGTTCATCCCAATAATATCCTATGGATTTCATCTTTGGACTATAGTTTGTGTAATATTGACATTTTTTAGTTTTATAGGTTAGGTATAAAGATCTCCAATTCCTTCTAGTTTCATCTGTTGTAGTTCCTTCGAGCCTTCGAATTCCTTGAAAGTTAAGTGTTGCAAATTATTTTGTTCATTTGTATTTGAGTTCCCTTGATCTATCTTGGCACAACAAAGAGGGGATAATTTTTTAGGGGACACCAAAGTAATGTTTGAGAGTTCTTTATGGGTGGTAGATATATATGAGTGTCCCACGTTCCAAAACTAGTTTATGAACAACGCTCCCTTGATTGTTGTTCGTGCTTATATTACTAAGTTGTTGGTTGCAAAGAGAGAAAATTCCTAACAAAATGTTGCACGCATTTTCTTCCAGCACCCAGTTTGTCATCTTCTCTCTTCATGCAAGTACTAGGCCTAAGGGATAGGTCCTAGATCATGGAAAAACTAGTGAACCCAAATATATGGATGTAGGTTTTATGATTCCCACTAACATTCACATAGATCAATGCTGGTATAGGGATTGGTCTCTTCCATGTAGCTATCTACTTCTCTATTGGCATGCATAGATGGTTTAAACATGATCATTAATTCCAATTGGGTTGTGTCCCAGTCAGGGATATCATCTATGTGTGTCTCCCACCATCTTTTTGTTATTTTGTAAGCATCAATTCAATATGATCTAGAATCTTAACTAAGAGAATAACATGGAAAACATATCAATCACAAGAAGAAATCACAAGAGACAATAGACACACAGAGTTTCCTTGGGGAAAACCATACAGGTGAAAAACCCCAATAACTTCCTCAGAGATAGATAGAGCAATGAAACAAAACCCAAGCAAAAGAGATAGTCTCCTATCAGTAGCTTCTCCTCCTCCAATAGTGCGCCACTCTCCAATGAGTGTATAAGTGAGAAAGTGAATGATGAAATAGAGTGCCTCCCGCACTCTATTTATACTTGACTTGACTTTCCTAATAACCTTACAAGGTTGGCCTCAACTTAACCATTTAACATAATGTTGACAGGGCCGACCCCCAATAGTGTGGTGTAATAACCCTTTAACCCACATGAATTATATAGGGTCGACCCCATCAAGGTGGTCTAATAACCCATCAAGTATAAGTTATGACACTTACAATATAAATAACGACACTTCCGTATAGAGGAATAATACCATCTATATAGGAGTAAAATATACATAGGTGAAATACATTCTGAAGTAACAATTACATCAACACTACCTCTTAACTAGGAAGGTATTTCTCCACACAGATCTACTAGCACAAGTCTTCTTCTCTGGATCATCATCACTGGATCATCGTCACTGCTGCTGCTATCTCAATCAATATCTGAACTACTCGTCATAGGAAGTTCTACAGAGCCAACCCTTTTTCATGTTGGATGTAGGCCCACCACCTGTAGCTCTTCATCATCACTGTCCATACTGTGGAATCCTCAGCACTTATAACGTGAGTCAACAAAACCTCGTAAGAGCATCCTAGGACTGATTACGAGTACACAACTCAACCTATCGGATCTCCTAGGACCTTTTACATGCCACTCCACAACCTGTCCACAGCCACAGAGTATCATCTTGATACTCATGATCATACTAATCATAACATCGTTCACGAAGTGCAACCCAAATGCACATCACACAACACTTACAGTCATCGGCATGGGAAGACACACTTCAGCCATCTGTGAAAGGATCAACACTTATATCTATGACATGAGAAGACACACTTCAACCATGCGAGAATGGCATCTCACTTACATCCATAGCCATGGGAAGACACACTTCAACCATGCTAGGAATGACACAACACTTATATCGCAGCCATGGGAAGACACACTTCAACCATGCTCGAATGGCTCCAATCCTTACATCTGCACCATGGGAGAACACATCTACCACCATGTGATAATGGCTCTGGAAATTACATCATGACCATGGGAGAACACATCTGCCACCATGTCGGAAAATCCCGGCAATTACATCGCGACCATGGGAGAACACGTCTACAACCATGTCCAAAAATCCCATGTGCATTTGTGTCTTCGGAACTCATCACACATAATCCAATTGATTATTCAATGTATCCACCTGATACATCTCATCACATATGATCATCCTAATCATCATCATAGCATCACCTGATGCATATCATCTGGAGCAACCTCCTGAAGCTCATCATCCATGACCATCCTGATCATACAATGCATCCACCTGATGCATACCAAGTATCTACCTGATACATATCATCATACATGATCCTTATGATCATACCAAGCATCTAACATGATGCATACACAAGTACATGATCCAACTAATCATATCAAGCATCCAAAATGATGCATATACATAGTAGTAACTGGAGCATCGTCCTGATGCTCATCACACAACGCTTACATCCACAGCCATGGGAAGGATCCTCCTCTCACCATGCTTGGAATGGGTCCTGCAAATGTGTCCATCACTTCTTCCTCGAAGTGTCGTCAATCTAAAGAACACCGAGCCTCTCTCTGAAGTATTCAAACTTCACTCTGGCTAGTGGTTTCGTCAACACATCTGCAATGTGCTCATCCATCGCAACAATAAGAGCTTCACTGCTCTTCTCTGCACCATATCCCTGATATAGTGATATTTGATCTCAATGTGCTTCGGCCTGTCATGGAACACCGGGTTCTAATACAGCTTCACATAACTCTCGTTGTCACAAAAGATACCCATAGCATCCAACGGGAGATCAAATAGCTCAGACAACAACTTCCTCAGCCATACTGCCTCACAACTAGCCGAACAAGCTGCAACATACTTTGCTTCAGCTATACTCAGTGCTACACAGGATTGCTTCCTACTAAACCAAGAGATCACACCTGATCCCATATTGAAGCAGCACCCCGAAGTTCTCTTCCTATCTGCAGCACTGCTTTCCCAATTTGAAATAACATAAACCTCCAGGTTAAACTTTTGATTCGCATCATACTTGATCCCATAATCAATTGTACCCTTCAGGAACCTCAGAATATGCTTTACAGCAACCAGGTAAACACTTCTCGAATCCGTCAGGAATTGGCTCAATGTGTTCACCGCAAAGCAAATATCTGGTCTCGTATTCATTAGGTACAGCAAGGACCTAATCATCTGAAGATACATCATGACATCAACCGAATCAGATTAATAATTAGACAGAAGCTTCAGATTTGATGCCATAGGTGTGACCATGGCCTTGTAGTCCATCATCCTGAACCTCTTCAGAATCTCTACTACATACTCCCCTTGTCCAAGAAATATTCCATTTGCACTCAGCCACACCTTCATGCCTAGAAAATAGTGCATCATCCCCTATTCCTTCATCTTGAACTCGGAAGCAAGCTTCCTCTTTGTGTTGGCAATCAATCTATCATCACCTGTAACAAACAGTTCATCCACATACAAGAATAGTATCACAGCATTTCCTTCCTCAACCTTGTAGTAAAGGTTGGAATCCACTTTAATCTTGGTAAAGCCCAAACTGGATAGAAATATGTCTATCCTACCATACCAAGTCCTAGGAGCTTGCTTCAAGCCATACAAGGCTTTCTTCAACCTGCACACATATGACTGTCTGTCATGTGTCTCAAAACCAAGTGGCTGCTCCACATACACTTCCTCCTCAACTACACCATTCAAGAAAGCTATCTTGACATCCATTTGGTGTATCGTCCATTTCATCACTGCAGCCAGAGAAAGTACTGTTCTTATGGAAGTGTATCTGGCTACAGAAGCAAAAGTCTCTTCATAGTCTATTCCCTCTTTCTGGGAGAAGCCACGAGCTACAAACCTCGCTTTGTATTTTTTCTATGTTGCCATATTCAACATGCTTGATCTTATAGATCCACTTGGAAGTCACAACAGACTTCCCTTCAGGTCTTGGGAGCACATCCCAAACATCATTCTTCATGATCGAGTGGCACTGCTCGATCATGGCATCCTTCCATTACTTCATCCCGGATGCCAGGAACTTCTGATTCTTCAATATCTTCAATAGATAGCTTTGTTGTTGGAACAAATGTTGTAGTCCTTCTTTTGTAGGTGATGGTATATGATCTTTCCTACAAAACAAGTTTAATTGCATGATAAGAGACATCTCATAGTTTTCAGAACAAATTCTTACACATAAAGAAATATGTCATACAATCATGCAATTATTTTAGCTAATGCTTCAATACAACATTTATCCATATCCCGTAACTTTCTAGATGCCTTCCAATCTCTACCAAAACATTGTTAAGAGTGTGCACAACTCCCAACATGTTAGCAAAGAGGTTTCAATCTAGATAAGTATCAATGCAATGTTGTACAGTTCCATAGGCCAGTTACCCATTACATGCATATTAGTAGTATACTATTCATTAATGCAATTATTCTAATATGCATAATACATAGCCTAAGTCTAGGAACATAAGTATATACATCTTTGAACAATATTATTTAATCAAATATACAAGAAATGACAATTCAAATACTTATCTTTGTTTGTTTGATGGGTGGACTCCCTCTCAATCTTTGTTTCCTTGTATGAACTACTGGAGTGTGCTCCCTCTTGATCTTTGCTTCCTGGATTACTTGTCCTTGAACTTATATCCATCCTCGATCACTATGCATGCTTACTAGTACCATCATTGTGTTATCCTCGAGATCTCATACATAATCATACATTTATTAGTATAATCAAAACACAATAATATTAAGCATGTATAGTCATGATCATTTCAAAAACAGATAATAAGCATTAGTATTCAAGGTTTATATAGGACTTTTCTATTTAGTCATATCATTAATCAAAGTAAGGAACATAACATGCATAAACCCTAGATTACTCAAACTTTTAACTTCATGAGTAATCATTATCAATCATACAAAAGTATAAGATCCTTTGATATAGGAAAAACATACATGGTCATCATATTTGCTAGTTATGTCTAGCAATGTTTTCTTGTTCTCTTTAATGACCTGCATAACTCATAATTTAACCATTGTAGAACCAAATTATACATACCTCTATGTGATCCATGACTATGGATGAGTCTTTGTCTTCATGTCATCATGGTCTTGGTCTAGAACTTGATTTGTACCTTTCATGTTAGCGGATAACATTCTCCTCATACAACACCACAATGCATTAGTACAATCATAATACAATCATCAGTGTCATAGCCCTAATCAATGAATGTATTCTATCATGCATTCATACTTTTACTAGGGTGATAAGACAAGTCTAAATTTAAACAAGATTGTTACTAAACTCAATAACATGAGGACAATCATATTATAAACTTAATCATGAACAGATTTCAAAACATACCTGTAAGTCATACCTGTCAGATTTCTTGTAGTAGTAGTTGTTGTTGTTGTTCCTTTTGTTCTTAGGACAATCTGAGGAAAAGTTTCATCTTCTTGGTATGTGCTCTTAGAGCTTGATCTTCATTCCCCATCTTTTCTTCTCAAGCTACAATCTGAGCTTCTTCCTATGAGCATTCTTCCCACAACCTGATAAATGAGATAAGTTTCTTCCTAGCACAAATTCCTTGGATGAGGGAATCCCATGACCTAGGAAGGCCATTAAGAGTGGTCATTACCACTTCTCCATTCTGTATATCTTCTCCCACACTTCAAGTAGTTATTTTATTTGGGATACCCTTGAGAAACAAGACTTCATGGTCTCCGCATTCTGGAACATGATATTCTTCAATTGATTCCTCAAGGTCATCTTTTGATTTATATTCTTCCCTTCAAATAGCTTGGTCAAGGAATCAACATCTCCTTAGGTGTCTTCAGGCATGAGATGGTCTTTGATAGAATCAACAATGATCCTCTTAGCCTTAACCAAGTTCTTCTTGTGTAAGGCCTTAGCCTCTTATCCCTTTGGGACAAGAACCCCTTCACTTTTGTAGGTGTCCAACTCACTCTCTTCTAGAATTAACCCAATCTTATACTTCCATGCTCGGAAGTTATCAGTCCCTTCAAGCTTATCCTCAAGATTGGTGTGGTGAGACATCTTAAAGAGTACTTCAAATGGACATAGAAAATATTTAGGCCTTACAACTTGATTTACAGAAATCTAGATCTGGAGCTGGATTAGGGTTTGTCAGAGAAACCCTAAAAATTCAAACTTTGAATTTCAAACTTATGAAAGGATAGAAAGATGTGCCTTGATGAGCTGATCAAGTTGGTATACTCAGAATTTGAAAACTGCAAAGGTTCACCCCTCAAATTTGATTTTCAAACTTCTGAATTCACTAGGGAGGACCCTGAATTAGGGTTTGATTTTCCTAGAGCTTCATCCATCCAAAAAGTTTGATCTTGGTCTCTAAACTTCAATTTTTCAGAGGAGCTTCTAGCCATGGTCTCCGATTTCAGAAACTCCAACTTTTGCAGAAGCCCTAATTTCTGGCTTCACTGGACACGACCCCAAACTAGGGTTTGATTTTCCTGGAGCTTCACCCAACCAAAAAGTTCGATCCAAAGCTATAAATTTTATTTTTCTGAGGACCATCCAACCATGGTCTCAAATTTCAAAAATTCCACCTTTTGTGGAAACCCTAATGTTAAGGTCAAAATCTGAAAATGCTGAGAATTGAATTTTGTTTTGACAGAAAGATGCGCCTTGCTGAGGAGAGTCAATCTAACCTCCTTCCTTTCAATATCTGTGGAGAGAAACCCCAAAAACAAGAAGCCCTAGCTTCCGCAACTGCACAGTGTCTTCTTCTCAGGTTAGCTTTGATACCATGTTAGTTTTTAAGCATCAATTCAATATGATCTAGGATCTTAACTGAGAGAATAACATGTACAACATATCAATCACAAGAAGCAATCACAAGAGACAATAGACACACAAAGTTTCCTCAGGGAAAACCATAAAGGTGATAAACCCTAATAACTTCCTCAGAGATAGATAGAGCAATGATACAAAACCCAAGCATATGAGATAGTCTCCTAGCAGTAGCTTCTCCTCCTTCACTAGTGTGCCACTCTCCAATGAGTGTATAAGTGAGAAAGTGAATGATGAAATAGAGTGCCTCTCGCACTCTATTTATACTTGACTTGACTTGCCTAATAACCTTACAAGGTCGGCCTCAACTTAAACATATAACATAATGTTGACAGGGCCGACCCCCAATAGGGTGGTCTAATAACCCTTTAACCCACATGAATTATACAGGGCCAACCCCATCAAGGTGGTCTAATAACCCATCAAGTATAAGTTATGACACTTCCATATAGAGGAATAATACCATCTCTATAGGAGTACAATATACATAGGTGAAATACATTCCGAAGTTACAATTACATCAACACTTTTGGGAGTGCCTCAAAGTGTTCTATCCAGGACGTCCATGTGATATTCTTCTGCAACTAAGGAGTCTAGTTTCTGTAAAAACTTGTATAAGCCATTAATTGCTACTGTATACTGGTGGATCCTTGATCTCAACCCCAATCCATTGCACTAATTTAATCATTGCGCAATTTCTAGAAGAGAGTTTGTGATTCTCATTCTGTCAGTTATCCTAGGATTCTTGGGAATCACTATCGAACAACTAAATGCTCCTCCAACTCACTAAACCTTCTATTGTCAGGTTTACATAGTCTTCTCGTTTCCTTGCTATAAAGGAGTATATGTTATTCAGAACATATTTTCCATATTTCTTTGTACTATCTTAGTATATCGAGATCCCTGATATGGGTCCAAAGGTTGTGTTACCTTCATACCATCAAATTTTAAGGTCATCAATATGTTTTTCAATTCGATCACTCCATAGTTTTCATAATCCCATTTGATTCCTAACAATTCTAGGTAAGGATACATTCCACCCATGCTTACAACTACTTCGAAGTCGGTAGTGGTTTTAATGCCTCCCAAATTGACTTCAACATTATTTAGCCAACCAATTGGGGAGATGTGATATTGGTTCTCCATTCTCAGTTGAATAGGAGAGTAGATCAAATGTGGACACCCCATTCCTTTCCATGACTTCTTTGGGAATATATTCATGTCAGATCTTAAATATAACATCACATTCTTAATATCGTAATAATTCACTTGTGCATCTAGTTGGAATTCTCGACTATTCCTCTTCCCCATTTTCTTTTGCATCAACTGGATATTTCTCTCGGGTAGTGGGCACATATCTCTCAACTAGCTTCTGCAACCTTTTGTATTCCGTGAAGTGTTCCACAAAACTTATGGGTGGCACTTTCATCTTCTAAAATATATTTTAGCAGAGAAAATGGCATAGAAACAGGATCCCTTGCCTTATCAGTATCACCTATTACGTATTGGTGAGAAAGTCCTATTTCATCCGTAGTTGGTGGGGTCAGTATTTGTATAAAAATCTCAGTAGCATCACGGTAAATTTAATTTTGTTTAATTGGGATGTATTTATCCTTCCTTGGAACTACTTTTCTTATTACTGGTGATTTTGGTTTGCATTGGCCTGCTCTAGTCCCTACTCCTCCCCAAGTAATAAAAAATTCTTCTACACTATGATTTTTGTGAGGTTCAAAATTAATGAAATTAGTTGTCCTTCTTGTACGATCCCAATTTGTGATAATCTCAAGGAATTCCTCAACAATATGAGTATTTTTATGATAGTATGTGCACCATTGTCTCATGGGTAGTAGGAAGACTCAGGTGATGTGGCCTAATTTGTTGTAGTTATAACACCCCTTCTGCATTCTCCCCCCCCTCTTAGGGGTTGATTTGCTACTCAATTTATGAAGCTATCTAATATTTTTATTAATCCATCAATGCTCTACATTTCTTGATTATATGTATAAAGTATCCACATAATTCATAGTATATCGTGTTTGGGATTTAGGATTACTTTTGTAGAATTAGGCAGAGTCATAGAAGATGGACAAATACTTTGCAAATTTCATAGTAATCATTCAGGGGATCACTTGGCAGTTCTGGGTATGTTTGCCACCATGTAGAATGAAATGGGTTCATTGCATCAACATATGCAACTATCACACTTGGCCCTACATTAAATGGTCCTCCTAGAAAAATCTATGCTTCTCTCATCTTGGGGAACTCAAAAGTATGATTTCCTTCTATCATACAACCAATGCACCAAACTTGTGGTCGAATGGATTTTTTTATATTCAGGTCTTGCAGTATTTATGTTATTTCCACAAGATTATTTTGTACCTTTCATATTCCTTAGTGGATAGGGAATTCCCTACTGCATTGGTGCTGGGGTAGTTATGGATGGCCTCAATATTCATGGCATATTCCAATGTAGTTCTTGGTGAGACTATTACTTGTTGTGATAGTAGAATACGGGTTAGAGGTAACAGTCCTTGGATAAATCAATCCTTATGATGGGAATCATGCACCAGAAATGAAAACTATGTTAGTACATCTCTAAAGCATCATGCATATTTCCAGGCCAATTCTCAATGCATCTACTAAATCTCCCTTAGTTTCGCAATACCTTGTTGTTTTGATTTAGGTCATGAAAAATTCATTCAAGAATAATTTCGTTGTCATTTCCAAAGTAGGAGTCAGTGCATTTGGGTCTTTCCTTTCAGTTAATTTCATGTACCACTGTAAATATCTTCCTCTTAAGGTTGTCTAGAACTCAACTAGTTTGGACATCGCAAGAGTTTCTCTAGCATTTCATATTGCTTCACATAGGAACCAATGTTGTGTTGCATCATCTTCTCCTCCTCTCCCCCAAACTTCTAGGCATTTTAGTGGTGGTCCTATTGATATTCCATCCATTTTGACAGTTGGGGATCCTTCTAACACAAATCCTTAGGATCTCAGCTACATTATGGTTTTACCACTAATATGTGAAGAACTGCTACTACTTCCTCCTCCTAGTGAACTGGTTTTTGAACTATTCATACTATTGCTCATTTGGATGTACCAAGGAAATTGAAAAATATATTTTTGAAAATTAATTACCAAATTATGAAAGGGTGCTTAGGGGTCGATCAAAGGAGTGTGACTTCTATTTCTTATGGTATTTACTTCCATGATAATAGGGGGTTCAATTTCTG
The DNA here is from genome assembly GCA_027924585.1 of Larix kaempferi. NCBI lineage: Eukaryota > Viridiplantae > Streptophyta > Pinopsida > Pinales > Pinaceae > Larix > Larix kaempferi. The sequence continues at coordinate 23,321,733 of BSBM01000401.1, read as the reverse complement.
GGGTGTTGCATCTTTCACAAGACCTGGTAGTTTTGATTGTTTCACAACTGTGTCTAGAACTCGTTTGGGTGATTGATATGGAACTCCATTAATTGGAACCTAGATTTCATTGTCTTTTTTCTTGATTGCTACTTCTCCTAGGATTCTTACTGGGTTGCTCAACAATTCTATCCCTCATTCTCTTAGCCTAGATCTAGTCAATTCCTCTTTCCACTTCATCTAGCGTAGCTCATTTTGAATTTCTTCATTCTTTTTCCCCGTTTTTCAACTCTTTTTTGAATTTCACTTTTTTTCTCATGCCTTTCTCATTTGTGATTTCCGCCATTGTTCATGGATTTTCTATCTTATTTCTACTCTCTCATCCCTAGCATCATTACTGGATTACCCCTTGATTGACTGTAGTTCCTTATACCTTTCGCAATGTAGTAGCATCACCTCGACATTTCCCCCTTGGTGTGAGGGTTTTACTCCTCCATTATTATCTAGTTTAGTGGTAAGAACCCAAATTCAACCATCCAGGTCTTGATCCACAATGGAAATTCCTGCAATTTTATGCCCCTAGATCCCCTTCTAAGTTCATCTTTGGCCTTGGATGATAATTGGTTATTTTCAGCCACAAAATCCAAAATATAACCAGTCACGATGATTTCTACCCGGAAATCAATATCTCTAGTCATAGGTCAATCTAGATGATTCAATTCAATTAGATCCCTTTCAGTCCAATAGATAAGTCTTATTTATCGGAAACGTTATTCAGGTGCTTCCACAAGTATTTGTAACCACTCTATAAGTACTACTAGAATTTCAATCCATAAAATTTTGTATTAATCTAGCGGTCGTCCTCCATAAAAAATATATTGATTTAGTCTTGATACTTCCCACCCTCATAATTTAGCTTATTGGATTAGAAAATATCCAGTATTCTTGTGTCATGTCCCAAATTTTTCATTGGGTCACAATGGCCTAATCCCATTGGCCATATTCATGAGAGTTTGTCAAATTGATGCTAAGGGTCAAATAATTGCCAAGGAGGAAAATTACTAGTTTCCTAGGTTCGGGGTGGAAGCTTTTGGATTTGGAATAAGGGGGATAATAAATGATGTGTGTACATTAGAATAGTATAAATATTTAATAAATGAGCTAAATAAATATATACAAGTGAAAATCAAATTGGAATTTGATCATGAAGACACATGGAGGAAGTGGGACCCACACAAGCTAGATTTTCTATGCCACATGGCATCCTCCTCTTGTCAATTCGAATCCATGAGAAGTCCAATGTTATTGGGATGATTTGGAAGTGAATAATACTTGGCATGAGTCAGTGAGTTTGAAATGTAGAGGAAGAGTAACTCCCATGGAAGAGGAAGAGGCAATTTGGAGCTAGTGGGACACTTGGGCTAGATTCCCTAGCTCTATGTCAACAATGATGAAGATGCTATGAAACCAAGGACAAAAATCAGACCTGAAGGTTGAATTCTGACATATATTATATTCCAGGGATAAAAATAGCCTCCAAGAGGGCGCTCAAGTGAGTTAGGGCAAGGAAAGAGACACCAAGTCGAATTTGGAGAAGGAGGGAGCTAGGATTGGAAGGACAAGTGGCATACTTGGGAATCTCTTCCCAACTTCAGTTGGAAGGAATTCGAACCATGAAGTACATTATAATTTTATAAAATTCATGAACAAAGAAGAATGGGAGCTTTTGATCATTTTAGAATTTGCAATTGCATTTGTGAGAGAAGAGCTAGTGGATGACTAGTTTCTTGCCTTAGCCTATTTTGAGGGTGAAAGATTCCCATCCAAGTTGGTGTTTGGAGAGGAAATTCAAATATTTCATGGAGATTTAATGGAGTCTTTATTTTCATTTTTAATCTATAGGGTAGCTCGTGGTTTCTTCTAGTGCATCTCACTCACTCAACCATTTCCAGTTTTCATTGCATATTCTTGCTCCTTGAGGGAGGGAGTTTTTGGTGAGCTATTGTACTCTTTGGTGGAGCTTATAATGCCCCATTTATTTTTTAATATGAAATAAATACTCTTTTATTCATCTTCAAAAAGTTTCAGGTCGAAATTCCAAGTGTAGATGTATAAATCTGATTGTTAATCAAAGAATGGTGCCATTTCCCCACTACCTTGATGTGTAGCAATGATATATTGATGTATTCGAATAAACGATCATTCCTCTGAGGTATTTATGATTAATGGAATTTAATTTATGATTTTCACAAGTTTCATTTTCAGTAATTAAGAATTTGGAGTCATTTTTATTAGTTTAATACCATTTGAAGAAGATTTAATGCCATTTCCCCCAAGGTTGAAACTAGTATTTTTGCATCTGATTTAAGGGAGTTATAGAGGAAATTAAAATTTGAATGGTGATGAATATGAGTTCATGTTTATTTCCTTTATATTTACCCTTCTTCCATTCATAAATTCGAGTTATATTGAGTGCATTTGGAAAGTCATTTTCATCATTTACCCCTAGGGTATTTGAACCACAATTTACAAGTAAAAATCCCTATCTTGAACAGATTCGAAAGAGGTGTTGAATAAGTCATATGAAAAATCCAAAGAATCCATTAAAAATATAAATATTTATTAATATCATCCAAGTACCTTCTGTAGCAATTTGGGAGAATTTGGAGTAATTTGGAGACCAAGGGACCAATACTAGTCAAAGAGAAATTGCTAGTAAAATACCATACATTGACTAGAATCTTAAAGGAGTTTGTAGAAGTGTTTTAATGGTCTTAAATAATACCTGAACATAATAATAAATTATTAATATCATTCATACACCTCCTCAGAATATTTGGGAGCATTTGGAGACCTAGGCATCAAAACTAATCAAAGGTCGAATTAGGGAAAAAAAGAGAAAAATTTGCCATTTTAATAAAATTCTTAAGAAGGGAAATTATAGTGGTATCATAGCATAGTCTTGGAACCTAATTTGGTAGACCATTATTGAAGACCAGCAGTCAAATAAATAAGCCACCACCCTTAGAAACTGAAACTAAAAGTACTTTGGTGAAAGGGAAGAAGTAGGAGAAGAAGTGCATTCCTTGGTCACCATGAGTAAGGATGAGAAAGGAACCCTAGAGGAGAATGAGGAGTTTATAAAATTAATGAAACCATCCTTTGAATACATGAAAAAATAAATACTGCAAGGGCTCAAATTGTTGGCTAGTCGATTTGAAATCAAATTGGAAAAAAGAAGGAGCAATGGTTCTCTTTTCAAGGAAAAGAAGGAAATGGATGAAATACTTTATGTCACAAAGGAGGAACCTTATGTAATGGTGGAACATGAGGTACATGTGGATATGAATATGATTGAATATGATACACTCAAACAAGAAGAAGAACGAGCGCTTGTCTTTGTTTAGATGGATTATGAGTTGCTTCATGGAGAGAGTTGCAAAGCCTTGGAGGAGGCACATGATCTTAATATAGTTGGACCAGCCAATTATGGAGAAGATGACTTAAATATTTCGATGGGTAAGAGTTGTAAAGATTTAAGGTTGGTTCATAATTCCTCACCCCCTACTTCTTTTTCAGCCACATCAATTGGGGATGAAAATTGGGTGAAAGGTTTTTTTCTAATGGTGCCACATGAGGGGTATGAAACTCCTACCTCTCCTTTTGATGATGACATGAATAGAGCACCTCATTATTTACATTTGCAGCAGCATATTGTTTTATATTATGATGATACATATCTTCATGGATGCACTTATGATGTTCACTTGAGTCACTTGAAGACTCGTGATTTTTCTTTCTCCTTGCTTAGTTCCATTGATGTTGGAGGAACTTCATTAACTACTTGGATGAAAGAATACAGAGCTGATTGTTTTGATTTATCTCAAATATTTTTGGAGCAACATTATAGGACATGGGATACTCACCTATGTCATTGGATCATATTTGATTGTTCACTTGATGCTTGTATGCGCCTGGCAAATGGTCGTCTACTTACTTAGAGGTACAAGCACTTTCATGATTCTTTGATGAGGCACCTCCTTGATGTACATTTTTATTATGTTGTCATGTACTTTGAATATAAATATTTTTTAATCATGATGTTCGGAAGAATGAATACAATAAAATGGGATCCAAGAACTATGAATTGGAGAGCACTTATAATTGTTGGAGTGCAATACAAGCAATGGGACCCTGGCATAATTCTTAGTCTCAATGGTTTCAATTTTTTGGGGAATCAAGTTGCATGGGGAATGGATTCCCCACTTAATAAAGTGAGTTTAATAAGAGTAGTGCATCATCAAGCATTGTGGTTCCTCTCTAAAATATTCATAAAATCTCGAAGATTGAAAGTTGGGCAACTCAGTGGCAACTTCAAAGAATTATACAGAAAACAGGTTCTTCAACACCCATGTTTGAAATTACTTGAGGAGAAGCAATATTGAGAAGGGAGGATTTGTCATGTCCCAAATTTTTCATTGGCTCACAATGGCCTAATCCCATTGGCCATATTCATGAGATTTTGTCAAATTGATGCTAAGGGTCAAATAATTGCCAAGAAGGAAAATTACTAGTTTCCTAGGTTGGGGGTGGAAACTTTGGAATTTGGAATAAAGGAGATAATAAATTATTTTTGGAAATTAGAATAGAATAAATATTTAATAAAGGAGATAAATAAATATATAAAAGTTAAAATCAAAGTGGCATTTGATCATGAAGACACATGGAAGAAGTGGGACCCACACAAGCTAGATTTTCTATGCCACATGGCATCCTCCTCTTGTCAATTCGAATCCATGAGAATTCCAATGTTATTGGGATGATTTGGAAGTGAATAATAATTGGAATGATTCAATGAGGTCGAAATGTAGAGGAAGAGTAACTCCCATGGAAGAGGAAGAGGCAATTTGGAGCTAGTGGGACACTTGGGCTAGATTCCCTAGCTCTATGACAACAATGATGAAGATACTATGACACCTATGACACAAATCAAACCTGAAGGCTGAAATATGACACATATGAAATGTCAGGGATAAAAATAGCCTCGAAGAGGGAGCTCAAGTGAGTTAGGGCAGCCAAAGAGACACCAAACTGAATTTGGAGAAGGAGGGAGCTAGAATTGGAAGGACAAGTGGTATACTTGGGAATCTTTTCCCAACTTGAGTTGGCATGAAGATCTTGGAAGGAATTCGAACCATAGAGGAAATTAGAAGTTTATAAAATTCATGAACAAAGAAGAATGGGAGCTTTTGATCATTTTAGAATTTGCAATTGCATTTGTGAGAGAAGAGATAGTGGATGACTAGTTTCTTGCCTTAGCCAATTTCGGGGGTGAAAGATTCCCATCCAAGTTGGTGTTTGGAGAGGCCATTAAGGTATTTCATGGAGACTTAATGGAGTCTTTATTTGCAGGTGTAAGCTATAGGTAAGCTCGTGGTTTCTTCTAGTGCAGCTCACTCACTCAGCGATTTCCAGTTTTCATTGCATATTCTTGCTCCTTGAGGGAGGGAGTTTTTGGTGAGCTATTGTACTCTTTGGGGGAGATTCTAATGCCTCATTTATTTTGTAATATGAATTAAATACTCTTTTATTCATCTTAAGATATTTTCAATTCGAAATTCCAAGTGGAAATGTATAAATTGGATTGTTAATGAAAGAATGGTGTCATTTCCCCACTACCTTGATGTGTATCAATGATGTATTTATGTATTCGAATAAAATATCATACCTCTGATTTATTTATGATTCATGGAATTTAATTTATGATATGAACAAGTTTCATGTTCAGTAATTAAGCATTTGGAGTCATTTTGATAATTTTAATGCCATTTCCCCCAAGGTTGAAACTAGTCTTTTTGCATCTAATTTAAGGGAGTTATAGCATACATTAAAAGTTGAATGGTGATGCATATGATTTCATGTTGATTTCCTTGACCAGATTTGAAAGAGGAGTTGAAGAAGTCATATGAACACTCCAAAGCATCCAAAAAAATTATAAATATGTCTTAATATCATCCAAGTACCTTATGTAGCAATTTGGGAGAATTTGGAGTCATTTGGAGACCAAGGGACCAATACTAGTCAAAGAGAAATTGCTAGTAAAATACCATACATTGACCAGAATCTTAAAGGAGTTTGAAAAAGAGTTTTAATAGTCTTAAATAATCCCTGAACATAATAATCAAGTATTAATATTATTCATACACCTCCTCAGAATATTTGGGAGCATTTGGAGCAATTTGGAGACCTAGGCATCAAAACTAGTCAAAGCTCGAATTAGGGAAAAAAGTGAAATTTTTTCCATTTTAATAAAATTCTTAAGAAGGGACATTACATCTTTTCCCACCATACTTGGATATATATCTTAATCACCTACATATCCATATATTTATCAAACTCCTATGAAAAACCATGTCTCGACAATGGAACAATTTGTTGGCACAAAATTGAGACTGGATTCTTGCACATCGACCAACAAAGGGCACAACTATAGTCTAGTGTGATGTCATTTTCAATCCCCCAATGGAGAAGGTCTCACCTAAAACATAGCCAATACTTGTATGTGATAAGTAGTACTAACTATAGGGATATGGTTTTTAGAGTTACTAAAATTCACATCACAACAAAATTCATCACATATGAATAGTAATCACGATGCACAGATAAAGAGTGAACACAGATTCAATCCATTGGATAATAACTAGACTATATCACCATATAAAAAAAATTATGGGTGGGATCCATCATTATTATTACAAATCATTTTTAGTACATCCATATCATTGCTCTGTGACCTTACAACAACCATAGAATTACCCATCGTAGAATCATAGAAAACAAAGAAACAAAAACCAAAATACCCCAAACTAAGATACATTATCTTTTTTTGTGGCTATGTTTAAGTTATGTGCCTTCTTCATTCTCTATCCTCTTCCACTATGCTTCTTGTTGCTTTGAAATATCTCCAATTTCGCTTTCCTTATGCTTCATTATATACTTATGGGGGAAGGTCCAAAACTATTGAAACCATTATAGGCTTCCACAACTCCCGCTTCTTTACCCTGCCCTTCCTTCCATCATTTTTGGTCCTTTCCAAAAACAAAGGAGCCAACATGCTACATAAATTCTAGGAATATCTCTAGCCACATCCTCGACTATGCTTGCTTCTTGAATGTTGTGAAAAGTTATCATATTATCTCCATTATTAGGACAATCTATGAACATATGGCTTCCTTCACATCCCCAACACTTAATTCATTGATTCATCCCTTTTCCTTGAGACTATGCCATACGTGTTTCCATTTTGAGTTGGGTTTCTTTGTTGAAATGCATTTTGTTGATTCCTTATGATTCGATGTTTGAATCATTTCTTCCTTTGTTCCTTATTATCTCTCCAGGACTTCTAAACATCTATCCTTCCTTTGTTCTGATCATACAAGTGCTTGGCCTTTCTGATAATCTCTTCAAGAGTCTTTGGTTCATCATACTGAATTTTGTCTTTGTAAAATGAAGGAAATACACTCAGGAATATTTGGATTTTAACCTTCTCTTCATGATCGAACTAAACATACCTCAAAAAATCCATAATATTTTATTTCATATTCCTCCATGCTCATGCATCCCAACATTAGCTCAAAGAACTCCTCCATTTTCCTCTTATAATAATTTTCAAATATGTACTTTTGCTTAAAATACTTTTTAAAATGTTTCCATGAAACTCTCTTCTCGCCAATATGCTTCAATTCCACTAACGTATCCCACCACATGGAATCCTTTCCCTGCCAAGGAATAAATGGAAATTCTGACGTCCATGTTTGAGGAATAACTAGCATACCCCAAAGTGGGGGAAATGAAACACTGAGAACAACTTCAATATGTTGTAAAATGAGAGAAAGTTGTGTGTATGTAGAAAATATAATTTTATGGTATGGATAGTAGTCAATAAAATTGAAAGGAAAATCTGTTGAAAGTACTAATAAGTAATAAATAGAAACCCATGTAATCAATGGCAAGTAAAATGAATTGTACATTAATTTATTATACAAAAAAGTATACATATGTGATTAAAACAATAAAGGGCTAGGTAGTGATCAAGTTTGGCTGTTAATATATTGGAAATCAACATTGGTATTTTCATTTGGTAGGGGGAGTGTAGGGATTGAGGATTGAAATTTTAAGTGTGAAAGGGACAGAGAATGAAGGAATGCCTCTTGCTTTTTCGAAGTGAGACATGCAAAGTGTCTTTCATATTTGCATAGCATTTGAGTGAGAATGATGGTGTAATTCGGATTCCTTCTAATATTGTATTACATGGCATTGTTGTGAAGGTCAATCCTTGACGTTCATTGATATCAATGTCAATTTTTGACATTGTTAACGTCAATCCTTGGGATTTATGGATAGTCAATTCCCAATCCATATTGAGGGTGATTTGTTTCTTGTTACTTAGATTTATGGGTGGAATTGGTATGTGCATTGATTGGTATTGGTCCCATGGAGGACCAATGTAATTATCAAATTCAATGGCAACATAGGTTGGTAACTTAAGAGGGATAGATACAGGTGTGTATACAATTTGCGTGACAATCCAAGTGCACCATTTACTAATCTTGACTGGACCCACAAATTGTAGGATAAAATTACTCTCTTCCCTACACATATCAATAGTTGTTTTTCTAGTTGATGGTCATAATCTTGTTGTGCATCTAAACCATTGGTGAAATCTTTGAAAGATCATGCAATAGGCATAGTGAATGCTTGGAGCATGTATTTGTTATTATTGTTTGAAAGATTGTTCATTGCAAATCGGATTCCAATCATGGAAAACAAGGAAATGTCAAAATTAACTTCAGCAACCGAGAACTACAATTTTAGTAAATAGTGCATGATCGGATTCCAATGATGAAAAAAAAAAAACGTTGAGATTGTATAACATTTATATTTCTTTCATAAATAGTTCATATAAAATATATATTCTGTATTTAGGTGTGAGATGTATATTTGTTTATTGTTGGAAAAGTTCTCATTTACAATATTACAGAGTTACTCTTTCACATGACTAACATGTGTTTCTTGGAATTGTTTTGTTCACATAAAATAACTATTTATACAAAATAAATATTTTATATTGGTTGATAGAAGTAGTCCACAAAAACATATAAGGCCCAATATACCATGATCCTTATGAAAATGAGGGAAATAACAAGAGAGTGGTGCTCCCTACTAACATTATGGTGTATTGGTTGCAATGTGAGTATGTTTGTTTTCAAAAAATTTCCATTACTAAATTTCCAAATATTTTCCTAAAAACTACTCATAGCATGCCTAGAATTGTTTTTGTGATGTAAGTATTATTGTAGGCACAACAGATCCCATGTTTTCAGAAAACATGGGAGCCCCAATGTTTTAAATATGCAAAGGTAATGTTTAAATTCCTTGTTTACTTTGGGGTTTTTCATCATACTAATCATGCTTCTATGTCTTTGTCAGGATTTGATTTAGTTGATATCTTTTCCTCAAGAAAATTTCATTGGTTTTGTGTGTTTTTTGTGAGTTGCGGAAAGCACAGGTTTTCCTAAAAGTCTGTCTGTTCCACAACCGCAATCCGCAATGCGGATTGCGGAAACTTGGTTTTATGGTTTTTGAATTGTTTGTTTTCCGCAATGCGGATTGCGGACGCGGAAATTCTTTTATTTAAATACAGTTTTTGTCTTCCGCAACCCGCATTTCCGATTGTGGGAAGCGTTTAAAAAAAAATAAGTTCGCACTTTGCGTTTCCACAACCTGCAACACGCATTGCTGATTGTGGATGTGGAAAGTGTTTGAGAAATAAAATTTGCATTTTTCTTTTCTGCAATCCGCAATCCGTAATTGTAGATTGCAAAATGCAGAAAGTTCATTGTTTTACTTTACGTCACTTACAATCCCGCAACCCACAACCCACAATTGCGGATTGCGGGAACATTCAATTTGTTCACTTTTGAAGTTTGTGATTCCCCAACCCACGATTGCGGATTGCAGAAAAATTTGGTTTGTTTACATGTTGAGTTGAGTTTCCACAACCTGCAACCCGCATTGCAGATTGCGGATTATGGAAAGAATGTACCTATTTGCAAAATAAACTCCCGCAACTCTCTTTCCGCACCCCACATGATTGGATCCGAGCCGTTGATTATTTTGATCCAACTGTCTAGATTTCACCCGATGAACTTGTTAAATATATCGATTTTTCTATTTTTCTTTTATCATTTTCATTTTTGAGAATTTACCTGCTACGAAGATTTTTACCACGAGATTTTACCAGGGTTGTTTTCTGTCGTTATTCATCAGCACAGGTTGGTTTCATGTCATTTTCTTGTTCGTTGTTTACGGTTTTTTGCCATTTTTGGATTATTTTTTATTTGTTTTCATTTATTTATCATAAATTCTAGTTTTTCAATATGTCGAGGAACACCCACTCCAAAACAGCTCAGAAAGACCTATTGAACAAGGACCCCAACTTTAGTGTTCTAGCCAATACCAGTGACAAAGTTTCTGAGACATACCAGATAGATTGGTCTAAAATTTATGCCATATTTGATAATGATGACCTTTCAGACATCCAAAATGACCGACCTATCTATGAGAAAATTAGGGATTCCCAACTGCATGCCATAGCTGCTAGGACAACCCTTATCCCTTACAAATACGCAGTTAAATGGATTATTGACCACACAAACCCTAAGGACCATTCCTTTAACAATAACGTAGGGTCTCAATTGGCCTCCTTTCGCTCTGAAGTCTTCATCAGAGCGTATTCCGTTAAGTCGAAAACTGAGTCTCTTAATGCCACATTCCTGGAATCTGCTAAAAATGGGTATAATTTTGATGAAATGATAAAGTCTTGGATGAATAACCCGATCAATTTCATACCCAGAGTTGATAACTCATGCCCAGTCTCATGGTTCAAGGAACCCTATTCCCTCTTGGCAGTCATGGTTTGCAAGCTGTATGGTCTTCCCAACTATTCATTGTTCAAACCTGAATGGACACCTGTGGACCATCAAGTCCTTATAACAGGGGAGTCATTCAATCGGGGATGCAATTCTATCAACTAAATTAAAGACAGCTATTGAGCGATATCAGAAAACACTAGCTTCAAAGAAACTACATTTCTTTTATTCTACCTATGTGATTGATGTCTTCTGCTCAGAATTCTAGTCCCCTCCATGGGATGGAATTGGACCTTGTCATCACCTCCAATCCACATTTACTATTCAACATTGTGGGAGAGCAACTATGTTCTTTTGCTCTATGATATTTGTGACCATTTCTTTGGCACCATCTATCATCGAATATTCAGGGAAGATGCCCCTACTTTTTATCCCAATTCCAAAACTCTAATCCCTACACTTGGTGATTGGTATGTGGGAGAATCTTTCTCCTATATCAAAATATGGGGAAGCAGTATAGTGCATTTGCTACCAATGGTACTCCTAGACAGGCTGCTTCTTGAAGAAATATCCTTCTAGAATGTTACAGATGGGGTATTCCTTAAGCTTACTGGACCCAAGAGAAGGGGATGGCCTAAATTCCCTACAAACCTTGGGCCTCTAGTCATTCCAACTTCAACATGGGCTTCATTACTGGGAAAGAGGATTTCCTCTTTAAAGTTGGGACTTACTCCCAAAAGGATGCATGATCCCAAGGCATTCATTGATGCTCACTTCAAACAAGAACACATGAAGACTGACTATGCCCATGTGGATATTCCTGATGATTCCATTTATCAAGGGGTGAATTTCTTTTTTGAAGTCCTGGTTAGGGATAAAACTAAAGAGGAACAGAGTTGCATTCTTCAATACCAACAGGAACTTAAACCTAAGGTTTTGAGTTATAGGAAAATGGAGTTACAGCTTGAAGAGAAAACCAGAAAAGATAGAGAAGAAAAGGAAGCACAAAAAGAAAGTGCTCCACTAATGTTGACCTATACAAATGAAGGTGGAGGTAAAGGCCTTATGGAGGATGGCCCAAAATTGAAACCAACTTCAGAATTGAAGGTGTTAATTCAGACATCTGAATTGTTAAAGAAGAAGTTAATGCAAATGACTTTGATACTTGATACCCAAGTGGTTGTTGTAAGTAACCCTGCAAAAAGACAGAAAATTCAGACCTTTGCCTCTCAGATTCCTACACTAGACATTGAAGACAGTGATGTTGAGGATGAAAGAATTCCTCCTGTGCCAATTGTATAGGAAATCACAGAAGCTTCTCAGGATGTTACAGATTTACTTGACAGCATAGTGATGGATGACACTATTCCTGATGATCATTTTCCAGAAGCCACTACCACCCTTGCTGCATTAATTTCTACTCTTCCACTCACTTCAAGTGAGATCCCTCTTACTTCATTGGATAATGTTTCTTTTCCATCAACTACATTGGCTGAAATATTTACCACCTTTGCACCTATTTCACATCCAATTCTGGTAATTGAACCATTCATCCCACTCGCCACTTCACCACCAATAGTTACAGAGATCCAGTCTCCAACTGTCTCTCTGCAACCATCACCAACCATTCCTCCTACTTATTATGTTAAGGTTCTCACTTAAACTACTTCTCCAACCTATGTACCATCAGTTTCTGAAATCCTCCCTTCTTCTCCAACTACCTCTCAGATCACCATGTCTATGCCTAATTCTACTATTACCGAGACAGCTCCATTAGTTGCAACCGGTAATATAGCATCATCCTCAACTGAGTTGACAGTGGATCGTAAAGATGATGTTGTGGTTCCCCTTGGCGAATACTTTTATAGCATGTTAGCAGAAGCAGTGGTTAAAAGAGGTAGCAAGAGAAGCAGGGGATCAACTGTGCTACAAGCACCTATCCCTAATCAGGTTATTTGGGCCAAGTAGTCTAATGATATCCAGCAGGAATCATTGGATACTGCTATAGCTATGGGAGCATTTACAGTAGCCAACTTTGATAGTGTGACCTCACTGAATAAAGAAATTGATATGAAGAAGGAAGAGTTGAAGAAACTTCAAGAGCAACTGACCAAGTTTAATGAAGAACATGACTCTCAGGTTCATGAATTGAGAGGTCAGTATGAGAATCAACTCAAAGACTTGCAGGAGCAGAATATTTCTCTTCAGAATAAATTGGGAGATGCTGAAGTTCTGAATACTGCCAATGCTGAAAATATAGTTTTGCTGGAGCAGCAGCTGAAAGATGCAGTTGCCAATACAACCACCTCTTCTTTTTCCAAGTTTTCTCAACAAGAGTTCAGGGACTTGGCTAATCAAGTAAATGAGGAACATCATAAGCTCCTAGCTGGGTTATTTAGTTCCCTGGATGAAATCTAGGAAACTAATAATGTTTTTGAGCGAATGTCTATCATCCTTGAGCAGCAGATTGACAAAAGGAAACAGGATTCCAAAGCCATCGATGATATTGTTGATTGAAAAAGGTATATCAAAGAAAAACTAGATGACATCCCAGTGCTAGATAGCTTCAAGTTCAAAAGAGTCAGAACTTCTTTGAATGCCTGGAAAAATATCCTTGATATGGTGGATGAAATGATAAAGAAGGTACAGGATATTTGTGGAAGAAGTTGGTATGATGTGGACAATATTATGGAAAAGTTGTAGTTTCCTACTATGGATCTCCTAGAGAAGCCCTTCCCACCGAAGTTAATGATTGAACAGGTTGAAAGCATGTGTGAGCAAGTCAAGGAAAAGATCCAACAGCTTGAACACATCTAGATTGCAGAAGTGGACCAGTTCATCAAGCAACCTGTCAGTCTAGAAGGAAAGATCCACATTTTTCTGCGCACCTGGCATAAGCTGGCCAAGAATGAAATGGAGATCTTTACGTGTGATGCTTAGCTGGGGCTTGAGTCAGCTAATTATCCAGATATTGATGAGTTGCTAGAACTTTGGACAGAGGAGCCCTTGGTTATTCTTAGTTTCTTTTGATCTGTAATCCCTATTTTATGGGAAGTTTTCCCTTTGTAACTATTTTGTAATTATTATTTAAACGGTAGAGATCTCATACGGGAGGGGGGATAAAATTAGCAAAAGAAGACTGGAGTTACTCTGATTAATGAAGATATTGTAATTTTTTGCAACCTTGAAGTAATACAGTTAGTTTTCCTCTTGATTCCTCTTTTGTTAATTTATCAAAATTTTTTTATGAATGTTGATTTTCACTTCAGCTTATGAAAGTATACTGTTTTAATTTTGCAACCATAATTTATGCCTTGATCTACAGTTCAGATTTCTCTTTACCTATGATCTGTGTGTCTTAATGTTTTAAGTGAATTTATTTATTTAAAACATTTATATATTTCTGCAAATGATTAACAGACATTAATAAATTAATGCCAATTTTTCAATTAGCATTTCATAAACAGGATAATCTTGCATGTACTTCAATCCTTGAGTTACTATCAATTGATTTTCATTTTCTGGTTGTACCTTAAGCTAATGAGTAATCATCCCTTTTTACATTTCTGTCAAGATGGTGAAATTACTTATTAAATATCAGATCAAGTTATCCTGCACCTTAAAACACACCCTTTTAGATTATATCTAACCTAGTTTAGGTTTCCTTTAAAATCTAACTCACTTTTCGAGATTGAACACTTTGATCTTCCCTCATAGGAAGTCAGATCCTTTTAGGATCAACCCACATAAGTGCCAGCGAAGGCCTTATATCCGTGGGAGTTAACCACACCAAATAGTCCGGGGATAAAATTGCTCTTGTGTAGAGCCTTTTGAAGCCTTTCAGATTGGGTTTTCACCCTCTGTTACTAGCCTTGGACAACATTCCAGCAACCTACACACCCGAGGCTTCGACAAGTATTCAATGAAACACTTGTGTATTAAATTTCTAAAAAAAAAAACAATTTAATAATAATTGATGGAATAAGTTAATCAATATCTTTTTATGAGTAATAATTTGGTGAGAAGTAATTTGATTGAAATTTTGACTAAAATTTTTACGATGGAAGATAATTCATGACTCGTGACTATAACAATGATGGGAGGATTTTTTGTCTCAGCATTTTGACGTCATTGTGTTAAAGGGTAATGGTGAAGACATAATTTATTTAATCTATAATTGATTCATGGAAAAATAGTAGAATTTTATTGATTGTTAATTTTTTTTCGATATCTCCTCTGCATACTAATAACTAATCTCGACATATGATGCCACCATCACGTGCTAGGGGAAAACATCATCTAAATGGGGAAGTGCGAAGCTGACATCGAGATCTAGTGGAAAATAGAGGATGTTGAGATATATGTTACGCTATTGTAATAGATGTGGCTACCGAGACAGAAAAATACAGAGGCGCCAAATGTACAAGATCTTTGTAGGGAAAAACTTACCTCTCACGTCGGTGTTTTTCCTTTCACCAAAATTTGCATGTAAAGGCCAGATCGAGCCGAAGTGAAGCCAAATAGATTCATTCCACTAAAGTTGTTTGATAACCTGTAATTGGGAAGCCACTATGCATATTCAAGGACGATGTGGAAGAGATTTAAGGGTTTCCCACAAAATTCAAGAGACAAGAATTCGTAGAAATCTCATATCAAAATTCCTAATTCCGAGGTTTCCTACATGATTTTAAGGGTTTTTTTTAATTGGCTATCCATAAATCATTTTTCCCTTAAAAAAACATTATTACCAGTATGATAGGGGGAGACTCCTTATAGGAAATCAAAAGACAATGAAGCTGCTAGACAAACCACTCCCTTAAAGAACATCTTCGGTGTAATTATGCAATCCAATATATTTCACCATCCCCAATAAACAAGCTTCAACATCTTCTTCATTTTTGTTCTCACCATCAAAAGTGGGTGGCTTAATCTTCCTAATCTCCCCTTGAAACATTTCTTTCACATATCTTATTTTATGATGCCTAATTGGAGATATTTTTGGGATGCTGCTAGAATCCTTAATTGTATATGACCTCCTAGTTACATGAGGTGGTGAATATTAATGCATATGACCCCTAGTAGAACTCTTAAAGTGTCGATATTTTTCATAGGATCTCTTCTTTGAATTGTATCTCTGTCTTCTTTCTCAAGGTATGAAACTACTCCAACTTGCATTTACCTCTTAAAAGATTCAAGCTTCTCATAAGTTGAGTGTTTAGCTGACTTTTTTCTTGTTGATATCTCAACATTTTTTCATTATTATCTTTTCAACGCTGTACTTCCATCCTAAAAATTCTCATAGTTTCTACTAGCTCTATTGATTCTCTATCATCTCTATTCCCATTATATTCTGTCACCATATTGTCGAGATTGATATTTTTTTCTTTGGATTCTTCTCCTAGACTGCCTAAGAGTTCCCTTCCTTCCATCTTTACTTCCCTAGTTCTATGAATCTATGTTGTGCTAGATATAAATATGTAACTTGTAGTAACATGTTTTATCAGTATCTACAATTTGTTAATACCATTAAATCCATTATATAATTTTCTTTCAAAATTTCATAAAAATTATGGAAAATACCGACAATATTTGTCAAATTAGGCTACAAACCCCTTTTCTATTAAATTTATGAAAAAAAAATAATTATTGATTCATAATCAGGTTCATTATGCTTAATCTCTTACTGATACTCTCTTAGAAATCACAGTTTTTTCCTAATTTTACCATGTTCTTGTAATTGCACTTATTCTAAAATATGTAAGGAATTAGAATTTTTTTATATCACGTGTTGATAACCCATATGATTTTGAGTGCCCAAACACTTTCAGGATTCAAATATTATGCTCCCATCAAATTTTATAAAATTCTAGAATCGCCAACTTTTAATTTTTGCAATTCTTCTAGACTTAGAATTTTCACTGAAAATTGCTATTTCACAAACTAAGCATTTCTAGAAAAAAGATGCCTCTAAGCAAATTTGTTCGGCTTGTTGGGTAGGAAAAATGTTGAAAACATTTTTTTTTTGGTTGATTTCTTGGGTCACTTTTGCCTCCTTTAAGTTTTCAAAAATCGACCTTGTGCATGCCCAAATAGTGTATTTTGACCCTCTTTTACATCTTGGCTCCATACCTTTTAGAATTTGGTCACAGGGATCCAAATTTATCTATTTACATGTATCACGATTACACCATAAAAATTTCAGCTTCAACAGGTCTCTCGTCCATCCTCTAGCTATGTTCCTTCAAAACCCATTAAATTAAAATTTCCATAAAACTAGAGCAAAATGGGTCCATGGCCCTAACTAGAAACCTTGTAGCCTCCGTAAATGGCATCAAAATGTTGTAGGTCTCATCTATTTCTAAGTTAAACTACTCCTGTTATGTCAAAAACTATTTTTTGGCTGGAAGTTTTTTTTCTTTTTTTTTAATCTTTCTAATTTTCTACTGACGTGGCATGATGCTAAGGTGGTAGGATGTTAACATGTCATGACACATGTTCACTGATGTTTCAAACATGCCATAAAAATTATATTTTGATGTGGCTATGTCACCATACCACCTTCCCTTGCGTGGAACTATGCTAGTTGTATTCCATTACGTGAAGTGGTATCACCTTGCATAGAAGGTGGTTTTGGGAACCCACCAGTCCAAAGCATTACCGATCAAAATGCACCACCAAAAACCATGGTTTGACGATCAAGAGTTGTCCACCTATGGTTAAATCATGTGCAACTTGTGGGCACATTATGAGCCATACCCATTGATCATGAGAGCCTTTGACCAATCATACTCATCAACGGTGTTTATCCATTTTTTTGCTTAGCCTTTGTTTCTCGGCCTCTAATCACATGGTTTTTTAGGTCTAGCACTAAGTTGCTAAGCTATTATAAACCCCATGATTGGGTTCTAATGCTTGGGAATTAATGCTTTTAATGCTTAGCTTGTTAGATAGCACTTGAACTAATGTGGTCATTTCATGCTACATCCTTCATCCAAGTGGAAGCTTCACATCATCCTGGATCCACGTGGCACCTTCACATCGCACTCTCCACATGGCACTTATGGACCCACATAAAATTTTTCCAAAGTTCCCATAAATACTTGAATTTCAAATTGTTGAACAAGTTGCTACATGAAATGAACATATGGGATATAGGAAATTACACCTAGCTTTTTTGGCTAGAAACTTTTCATCAATTAACATAACTATAATTTATGCCATATAACATAAATTGTAATTAAATGGCACTAATTCAAATTTTACCAAACTTTTCTTAGATCTGAATCATTCCATTATGGATTCTTATATCATTAGATCTCATGTTGGTTCTAATAATAACATTTGGGCATTTTAAACCATAATTTCCATAGGTGCATTTCACGAAAATTTTACTGGAAAACTATAATTTATTCCAATTATTAAAAAAACAACTAAAAACAATAAGCTTTCATTGTGGTTTCTCTCCACATCTAGTCCAATCAATAAAACAATCATATATATGTTGATTAATTCCCTGAATTTGAACAATGGAGGACCAAAACCTATTTTTCCCCAAACTATTTCTCTAATACATTTTTCCAAACACTTCATCATGTGCAACTTGTAATTATGCCAATAGAATTCAAACACGGCCCATGCAATCATAATGTTGCATCCTTGATCTCTAATAACAATATGTCATGTACTTAGTGACCTCATAATTCCCTTGGAATAATGAGATACTCAATAACTTGCCAAATACCACCATTGATACTCAAATTCATTTTTCCATTAGTTTAATTATCAAAGTTACCATGGAATTAAATAGATATATATGGCCACCCAAAAATAAATATAAGCATATACAAAATATGCATGCAATATCTACATGAATGCATTCATACAATGCTAATAATTATATGCATCTAAATACTGAGATAATAGTAATTAAGTAAAATAGTTAATAGAGATAAATGCACAACATTTTATACACATATAGAAATTTATCTTAAATATCCTCCAACTGTTTGCAAGATAAGGACGTTCCTCCCATATGTATGCACTTTGTTATACCAATTCTCTCTATAACAAGGGCCATCCTCGAGATGGGGATATCAATCCAAAAGAAGGTGTTGGAACTCGCTCTACAACTATCCCAATCCCCTAGCAGTCCTCCCCCATCATCTTTCTCAACCCAAAGAATAGAGTTCCCTTGTATGAGCTAATAGTCCCTTGGGTTCCCTTCTCTATGTTAGTTTTTCAGAATTTACTTCAATCTGATCTGGGATATTAACTAAGAGAACAACATGTACAACATATCAATCATGGACACAATAATGCAAGCACACAAGAGACACAAAGTTTACTTGGGGAAAACCATAAAGGTGAAAAACCCCAATAACTTCCTTAGAGATAGATAGAGCAATGATACAACCCGAGCATAAGAGACAGACATATCCTAGCAGCAACTTCTCCTCCTCCACAAGTGTGCCACTCTCCAAAGAGTGTGTGTGTGAATATAATGATCAAATAGAGTGCCTCCCGTAATCTATTTATACTTGACTTGACTTGCCTAATAACCTTTACTAGGTCGGCCTTAACTTAACCACATAACATAATGCTGACTGTGCCGACCCCCAATAGGGTGGTCTAATAACCCTTTGACCCACATGACTTATATAGGGCCGACCCCTACAAGGTGGTCTAATAACCCATCAAGTATAAGTTACAACACTTACAATATAAATGACAACACTTCCATATAGAGGAATACTAACATCTATATAGGAATACAATATACATTTATGTAAAATACATTCCGAAGTTACATATACATCAACACTCCCTCTTAACTAGGAAAGTATTTCTCGACACAGGTCTTCTAGCACAAGTCTTCTTCTCTGGATCATCATCAGCGAATCATCGTCCTCGAATCATCGTCATCGTCACTGCTGCTGCTATCTCAATCAATCTTCGATCTACTCGTCATAGGAAGTTCTACAGAGCCAGTCCTTTTTCATACTGGATGTAGGCCCACCACCTGTAGGTCTTCATCACCACTGGCCATACTGTGGAGTCCTCGGGACTTATTACGTGAGTATCCCAGGACTAATTACAAGCACACAGCTCAACCTATCGGATCTCCCAAGACCTTTTACATGCTACTGCACAACTTGTCCACGACCACAAAGTATCATCCTAATACTCATGATCATAATTCACGAAGCACAACCCAGATGCACATCACACAGCACTTACATCTATGCCATGGGAGAACACATATACAACCATGCGAGAATGGTACACCACTTATATTGCAGCCATGGGAGAACACATCTACAACCATGCTCAAATGGCCCAGCACTTATATCACAGCCATGGGAGAACACATCTACAACCATGTTTGAATGGCCCTAACACTTATATCGCAGCCATGGGAGAACACATCTACAACCATGCTCGAATGGTCCCAACACTTATATCGCAACCATGGGAGAACACATCTACAACCATGCTCAAATGGCCCCAACACTTATATCGCAGCCATGGGAGAACACATCTACAACCATGCTTGAATGGCCCCAACACTTATATTGCAGCCATGGGAGAACACATCTAAAACCATGCTCGAATGGCCCCAACACTTATATCGCAACCATGGGAGAACACATATACAACCATGCTCAAATGGCCCTGGCAATTACATCATGACCATGGGAGAACACATCTGCCACCATGTCGGAAAATCCCAGCAATTACATCACGACCATGGGAGAACACATCTACAACCATGTCTGAAAAGCTCATGTGCATCTGTGTTTTTGGAACTCATCACACATAATCCAACTGATTATGTAATGTATCCACCTAATACATGTCATCACATATGATCATCCTGATCATCATCACTACATCGTTCTGATGCATGTCATTTGGAGCAACATCCTAAAGCTCGTCATCCATGACCATCCGGATAATATAATGCATCCACTGATGCATACCAAGTATCTACCTGATACATATCATCATACATGATCCACTTGATCATACAATGTATCCACCTAATACATACATAGATACATGATCCACCTGATCATGCAATGTATCCACCTGATATATATCAACATACATGATCTACCTGATCATACAACGTATCCACCTGATACATGTACAGATACAGGGTCCAAGCATCCAACATGATGCATATACATATACATGATCCAACTGATCATAACAAGCATCCAACATGATGCATATATAGAGTAGTAACTAGAGCATCGTCCTGATGCTCCTCATCCAACACTTACATCCACAGCCATGGGAAGGATCCTCCTCTCACCATGCTTGGAATGGCTTCCAGCAAATATGTCCATCACTTCTTCCTTGAAGTGTCGTCAATCTGAAGAACACAAAGCCTCTCTCAGAAGTACTCAAACTTCACTCTGGCTAGTGGTTTCGTCAATACATCTGCAATATGCTCATCCGACGCAACATACAGGAGCTTCACTGCTCCTCTCTGCACCATATCACTGATATAGTGATATTTGATCTCAATGTGTTTCGACTTGTCGTGGAACACCGGGTTCTCAGACAGCTTCACACAACTCTAGTTATCATAGAAGATACTAGTAGCCTCCAATGGGAGATCAAATAACTCAGACAGTAGCTTCCGGAGCCATACTACCTCACAACTAGCCGAACATGTTGCAACATACTCTGCCTCGGTTGTACTAAGTGCTACGCAGGACTGCTTCCTGCTAAACCAAGAGATCACAACTGATCCCATACTGAAGCAGCACCCAGAAGTGCTCTTCCTATCGGCAGCATTGCCTATCCAGTCTGAATCAACATAACCCTGTAGGTTAAACTTTTGATTCACATCATACTTGAGCCCATAGTCAACGTACCCTTCAGGTACCTCAGAATATGCTTTACTGCAACCAGGTGAACACCTCTGGGAACCATTAGGAACTGGCTCAATGTGTTCACCACAAAGCAAATATCTCGTCTAGTGTTCGTTAGGTACATTAAAGACCCAATCATTTGATGATACATCATGACATCAATCGGATCAGATGAAGCATCACACAGAAGCTTTAGGTTCGATGCCATAGGTGTGGCCATGGCCTTATAGTCCATCATCCTGAACCTCTTCAGGATCTCTACTACATACTTCCCTTGTCCAAGGAAGATTCCATCTGTACTCTTCCACACCTCCATGCCTAGAAAATAGTGCATCATCCCCAAGTCCTTCATCTCGAACTTGGCAGCAAGCTTCCGCTGTGTGTCAGTAATCAATCTATCCTCACCTGTAACAAACAGGTTATCCGCAAACAAAAGTAGTATCACTAGATTACCTTCCTCAACCTTGTAGTAAAGGTTTGAATCCGCTTTACTCTTGGTAAAGCCCAAACTGGATAGAAAGTTGTCTATCCTACCATACCAAGTTCTGCACATATATGACTTCCCGTCATGTGTCTCAAAACCAAGTGGCTACTCCACATACACTTCATCTTCGACTACACCATTCAACAAAGATGTCTTGACATCCATCTGGTGTATCTTCCATTTCATCACTGCAGCTAGAGAAAGTACTGATCTGATGGAAGTGTGCCTGGATATAGGTGTATAAGTCTCTTCATACTCAATCCCTTTTTCTGGGAGAAGCCATGAGCTACAAACCTCGTTTTGTATTTCTCCATGCTACCATCTGCAACATGCTTGATCTTATAGATTTATTTGGAAGTCACAACAGACTTCCCTTCAGGTCTTGGGACTGCATCCCAAACATCATTCTTCATGATCAACTGGCACTCCTCGATCATGGCATTCTTCTTGAATCCTGGGAACTTCAATATATTTAATATATTCAATAGATAACTTTGTTGCTGAAAGAAATGTTGTAGTCCTTCTTTTGTAGGTGCTTGTATACGATCTTTCCTACAAAACAAGTTAAATTGCATGATTAGAAACTTCTCATAGTTTTCAGAACAAATTCTTACACATCAAGAAATATTTCATACAGTCATGCAATTATTTTAGCCAATGCTTCAATACAACATTCATCCATATCCTGTAACTTTCTAAATGCCTTCCAATCTCTACCAAAACATTGTTAAGAGTTTGTACTACTCCCAACATGTTAGCAAAGAGGTTTCATTCTAGATAAATAGCAATGGAATGTTGTACAGTGCCATAGGCCACTTACCCATCACATGCATATTAGTAGTATATTGTTCATTAATGCAATTATTCTAATATGCATAATACACAACCTATGCCTAGGAACATAAGCATATACATTATTGAACAACATTATTTAAGCAAACAAATATGTAAGAAATGACAATTCAAATACTTATCTTTGTTTGGTTGTTGGGTGGACTCCCTCTGAATCTTTGCAACTCCATTCTAATGTGGATTGTGATAAGTGGTCGACTCCCTCTGAATATCTACATCCTTGCAGAAACTACTGGAGTGTGCTCCCTCTTGATCTTTGCTTCCTGGATTACCTGTCCTTGAACTTATATCCATCCTCGATCATTAAGCATAATCATACATTTATTAGTATATTCTCAATACTATCAAAACACAATAATCTTAGGCATGTATAGTCATGATCATTTCAAACAGAAATAATAAGCATTAGTATTCAAGGACTCTTATGGTTAGTCATATCATAAATTAAAGTAAGAAACATAATATGCCTAAACCCGTGATTACTCAAACCTATACTTTCATGACTCTTATGGTTAGTCATATCATCAATTAAGGTAAGAAACATGATATGCCTAAACCCATGATTATTCAAACCTATGAATAATCATTATCAATCATGCCATGTATACTTATATAAGAGATCCTATCACAAGGTAGGATTCTAACTTGATATAGGAAAATCATACCTTGATTAGAGTGTTAGCTAGTTATGTCTAACATACCCACATGATGTCTTCTTGTTCTCTTCAGTGACTTGTGCTAGTAACCTACATATCTCGTAAGTTAACCATTATAGAACCAAGTTATACATACCTCGTAAATAGATGACCCATGGAAATGGATGAATATTTGTCTTCATGTCACCATGATCATATGTTCTTGAACTAGAACATGATTTGTCTTTCTTGGTGTACCTTTCATGTTAGCGGACAACATAAACCTCATACAACACCATAATGCATTAGTACAATCATAAGTGTCAACACCCTAATCAATGAATATCTTCTATCATGCATTCATAATTTTATTAAGGTGATACAACAAGTCTAAATTTAATCAAGATTGTACTAACCGTAATAATATGAAGACAAACATACCATAAACTTAATCATGAACAAATCTCGAAACATACCTGGATAAGTCATACCTGTCGAGATTGCCTGTAATCTTCTTATGTAAGGCCTTAGCCTCATCTCCCTCTGAAACAGTAACTTCTTCACTTATGCAGGTGACCAATCCATTCTCTTCTAGGATTAACCCAATCCATTTGATTTGTAGGAACTAGATCTGGAGCTGGATTAGGGTTTTTCATAGAAACCCTAGGGTTTGTCATAGAAACCCTAGAAATTCAAACTTTGAATTTCAAACTTCTGAAAGGATAGAGAGATGCGCCTTGATGAGCTGATCAAGCCGGTATATTCAGAATTTGAAAAATGCAAAGTGTCACCCCTCAATTTTGCCTTTGAAACTTCCAGATTCAATAGACATGACCCCGAACTAGGGTTTGATAAAACCCACCCTTCTTCCCAATCAAAAGATTCAATCCAAATCTCTAAGCTTCTATTTTTCTGAGGAGCTTCCAGCCATGGTCACAGATTTCAAAAATTCCCATTTTTGCAAAAGCCCTAATTTTCCAATTTTCTGATCAAAGTCCCGAACTAGGGTTTGATCAAGCCCGACCTTCTGCCCAACCAAAAATTCTGATCTTGGTCTCTAAATTTCAATTTCGATGAGTAGCATTCAACCGTGGTCTTTGATTACAAAAATTCCATCTTCTTTGAAACCCTAAATTCCTGAAGCCATGAATGAAGGTGCTCAAAAATAATTATGTTTTGACAGAAATATGTACTTGATTGTTTCTGGTGTAATTCTGCACTTTTCAATCCACAGGGTCTGAAAACTCTACCTGTGGTATCCTGACCTGACATCTTTCCAACCCCATAGGTCTGACCTCAATTGGATTCTTTGATAGAGAGTTATTCCAAGTGTCACAACGTGACTTGTTTATGGGATAAAACATGAGAGTGAACTTGTATGGAATGACACGTGCATTGGTTCATTTTTTTCCTCCTGCAAACATTACCTGAGAAATTACCATCCGTGCAATAGCTATCACCTTTTATGAAATTTCATTTGGAGCTTCCTAGCCCAAGTTATGACCTTTTTTCCTAGGTCACCTGTTTATGACTCATATTTTGAAAAGGCAGAAACCCTAGCTTGTACAGATCATAAAACACAACGTACAATGAATTAGAAGTTTTCCTTTGGACACAAGGTACATGGGGATCTTATATTCAACCTATAAAAGTTTCAGATTTGAAAACGTTTCCAAAATGGATTTATAGCGAAAGTTCTACGATGACTAGTTTTTGCTATATCAAGCCCTAGCATCGTAAGTGCAACAAGTGTCATACATGCCATACCATGCCTTCTTTCAGGCTAGCTCTGATACCATGTTTGTTTTTCAGAATTTACTTCAATCTGATCTAGGATATTAACTGAGAGAACAACATGTACAACATATCTACAGCATATCAATCATGGACACAATAATGCAAGCACACAAGAGACACATAGTTTACTTGGGGAAAACCATAAAGGTGAAAAACACCAATAAATTCCTCAGAGATAGATAGAGAAATGATACAACCCAATCATAAGAGATAGACATCTCCTAGCAGCAGCTTCTCCTCCTCCACAAGTGTGCCACTCTCCAAAGAGTGTGTGTGTGAATAGAATGATCAAATAGAGTGCCTCCCGCAGCACTCTATTTATACTTGACTTGACTTGCCTAATAACCTTTACTAGGTCGGCCTTAACTTAACCACATAACATAATGCTGACTGGGCCGACCCCTAATAGGGTGTTCTAATAACCCTTTGACCCACATGAATTATATAGGGCCGACTCCAACAAGGTGGTCTAATAACCCATCAAGTATAAGTTACAACACTTACAATATAAATGACGAAACTTCCGTATAGAGGAATAATAACATCTCTATAGGAATACAATATACATATATGTGAAATACATTCTGAAGTTACATATACATCAACACTCTAATTTAATATTCCCTCATGTTATTTACCCAATTCCATTCCAGGGCTCTAGAAACAGGCTAACCAGGGACTTTCTATGCCAAGACTTCAGGGAACTCAGATGCAAGATGGGTTATCTCACTAGGAATACTCAATTTCCATGGCACTAGTATATCCAATACAATTCCAACCTATGGTACAAGTTGGTAGCTCCGAGTTGATAGTCAAATGATGGATGGATTATAGAAGAACAATAACGAATGAACTAGTTCTCAGTAATTTATATGCATGTTGAGAACTAGCCAAGTGGCATGTGATGGTGATGACAACTAGACAAATGGATCTCATGGAAAGTTCACCCTTTTCCCAAAAAATCCCAAGTTTAGGTTAATTAAATCAAGTTCAAGACAATGTCCCTTAATTACAGAGGCCTTATAAAACATAGTATAAAAGGAATAATAATGAAAGTGACTTAAATTATAAGCAGGGAAATTTTTAGGGGCGAAATTTTTCCAATTGGCTATATTTCAAGCTTTTTTTCAAAAAATAAGTTCGCTATTTGGTTATTTTTAGTCTCTAATATCGCCTATATATACATAAAATATTTTTTTTTATCATAATGTTCGCCAAATTTTACAAATTTCAGTGGTAAATTGTATGTCTCATATTTGATATTCGCCTTTCTATCTATATATATGTTTTTTTCAATCCAAAATAATTTCCTAGCATACTATACTTAAGTATAATTTTAGAATCCTTAAAAAATACCCTGATTATAAGTCATTAGGGTCATCTCCCCCTTAAATCCCCTTCTCACTTTCCCTTTTGTGGAATAATAACCCCCCATATCTTCTTCGTACTTCTCAGTCTACAAAAGTTGTGGTTTTTATATTAAATGGAAAATGTACATGATTACATCATTTTAGTCACACTATACCATTCATGTCTAGCTTCTAGCCAATTCATCCACATTTACATATTTATATCATTGCATGTTGTGGTAAAAAATGGGGTGTTACACTAGGAGTGAGTTATGCAGACATGAATGGGCTCTTATTCTAAGAAGGCATGAAGTTTGATGTAGTCCAATTAGGTTCCAAATTCCTTGAATGTCAATAGGTAAAGGCCATTCATCACCACCCAATAGGTCTCTTACAAATGCATGACGTTCTTATGTCCAAATGGGAAGTCATTTCCATGGATTTCAATGTAGGATTTAAATGTATGTTTTCCTCTCACATATCAAATGCATAATTCCATTTTGGTCATAGTTGATCAACTGACCAAGTGCACTCATTTTATTCTAGCCAAATAAACTTATAGTATCAGTAACATGGCAGGGGAATTTATAAGTGATATTATATGTCTTTATGCATTTCCCAAGAATATCATATAATATAGAGACTCTTGGTTTATTTCCAAGTTTTGGAAAATTTTGCATTCAACATTAGGGAATCAATTGAACTTGAGTACAACTTATCAGCTTGAAATGGATGGGAAAATGGAAAGAGTCAATCAGGTAATGGAAGACATGCTTAGGATGTATGTTATGGATCAATAAACGCACTGGTATAAATACTTACCTTTGGTGGAGTTTTCCTAGCCCAGTCTAAATGCCACCAAATCAAGCCATGTATGAAATTATATGAAAGACAATGTTGAGTTGGAATAGGTTAGAAGAGAAAGAATTGTAGGGTCAAAATTGATTTAAAAGATGGAAGAGTAGATGATTCAAATCAAAAAATGATTAAATGAAGCATAAGATCTGTATTAGGACATTATGTAGCATAAGATCCCATTCTCATCAAATAATGATTTTTTCATGTATCTGTATTAGGACATTATGTAGCTAATGAATCTCATAAAATAAAATATAAAATTAAAAGCAATTGCACATTTCAGATGAGGGAACCATCATGGTTGAATCATCATGCATATTATACCATAGGGTACAATATAACTCAAACAACACTTGGTGGACCAAATTAAGGTCTAGTGAGACAAGTATACCCTGGGATCTACTACCTTGGAGGATGCAGAGACCATGCATTGTGATTATCTCACACTCTTTTTTCTATAACTTTGGGATGAATTTTCTCGAAGGATGCGTGTATGTAATGCCCCATGTTTTGACTTTGACAACTAAACTACATTATGACCTATTTTGTATTTTTCTTCTTATTATCTATTGAACTCATCTAGACTTGTAGAACTATACTATGTAGACATGTGGACCTACCTATATGTGGAATTTATGTATAAGTTTATTCTTTATGTTGTTTATATGATTTCCTTCAAACATGCAAATTTAAATGGGAAATTGTGGTATGAGGATGCCAATTCGAATTATATGGTGAATGTGTAATTGGGGTGATGTAGATGATAAATAAACTAGTTTGTTTGCATTGTTTGTCTATTACGAACATGGTAATCAAATGAAAAGAATTATATGGTTATGTGTGATCTTGTGTTTTGGTAAACTAACCTACAAGTAAAATGGATTAAGAGATAGCCAATAACTGATGGTACTAAAGTAACACCAATTTGTTTGACATCAAAAGAGGAAAGGTATCCTATGAAACATTAATTTTTTATTTGGTTGATATGTGGGAAAAAGTTTGTTTTACAGGAAGCACAATTAGCCGAACTAGTCATTTGATGATGTATGCAAATAACAAGAACTTAGTATGGTCAATTATAACGTGTTGACCCTAGTTCTATGAGGAGGGGTGTAGGTATTACCCACCACTTATCCTACAAAACCTAGAGTTGTGGGAGGTTTTTGTTAGCCACACTCCCCTAGACGTGTTATGGTGACTATCGATTGCTTTCTAGGGAAGCTAGATGGAATATATAAACACTTCAAATTACAGGTTATATATGGAGTTAGGTCAATATAGTTGATGCTCCATTGTATTGATATAATGGAAAGAATAGGACGTGGAAGATGGAATTAGGTTAGGGAGGAGGGATGTTTCAAAGTTCATTGAGAGTGTTGTTTGGGAATTAGATATGCCAACTCAGTTTTGTACTTGGTTCCTATTGTGTTTAGAACACTTGATTAACTCATGTATGATAATCTTGGTGTAATGTTCAGTTTATACTAAATTATGGTTATTTAGTGAAGATTATTAAATATTGTGTTTACTTGATTTACTATCTTGCATGCTTGGTTGTGAACATACATGAACGATACATTAGAGGTAGTAACTATTATTATTATTATATATACAAGCTATGTGTCTGTGTAGGACCCCGGTCCTAGTTAATATAAGTTTATAAATAAATATCCTTCTTTCACTATTTCCTTTTTTGTTTCAGGTCTCTGTTTTGGTTTCTAGTTTAGGTTTAAATATCATGCCTGTAAAATAATATAAAACATTTACATTTATGGGTCCGCTTAACTATAGGTGTTGTTTAATGGTTTATAACTGTTACAATCTTGTAGGTGCATCAACATATAATACGTGACAATTTACACTAGATTAAATTTTCATTAGCTCATGAAATAGGAAATATTGACAGAGTTAGAAATGGGTCATTATACCTATAGGGAAAATACATGTAAATAGCTATTATATCCCTTTTTGCTGCTTCCTTTGCCCTGTTTTGCTCCTTACTTTTCCCTGTTGTATCCCTACAACCAAAGGCCTTCCCAAACCCTTGAAACTCAATCGACCAGACAATTTGGTATGCCACCCTACCAACTAGCGAGGTATCTCCGACCACCTAGCTCCAAAGGTACCCATTTGGACCCCCGAGCCCAAACCGAGTACAAGACAACCAGTATTTCACTTTTGCAAACTCTCCAACAGGAACCCCCATTCTCCTCTGCTTTGAAAATTTCTATCTCTGCTCAAATTTCCCAAAAATCTCCAAGGGTGAAGATCCCTTCTCCCCCATTGTCTTCTCGACCTTATTCTCCTCCCTTGCCGACTCTTTTCCCCCTCCATTAATACCTTAAATGTTCTCCCCCTAAGTCTTTTCTTGAGCCCAACCCCATGACTCTCATTAATAATTAAAATATTATAAAAATTATTGGTTGGTATCACCTACCAACCATAAATCCTCATTCAATAATCTTAACCTGTTTTATTTCTTTTATCATTGTTGACTTTACAATTTGTTTAATTAACTCCAGAACTTACTTTATCACATTGTTATCAGTAAAGGTTATATAAGTCCGGTAAATACGTATCCACAGTTCAACCGACCTTCATTCCAGACATAATCACTAATATTTTCACTTAAATTTGATCAATATATTATTATATTAGTTAAATAATATTATCTAAGACTTGGGTTTTTCGGAGTGAGAAAAACAATCTCTACAACTTCGCATGCCTTTCCTAGGGTTTCGTTCCTATTCCCCTAGCACAATCCGCATCCCCACATCCCCTCCACTATTTTGATCCCTGGTATGATCAATGGATGACCCCCAAGGAGGGGCCAAGGACCCCTCTGGCTCGATCCCCTCTTCTTCCATCCCTTCCACGTCTGTACAGATAGGTACGGCAGAAGTCCCTCTAACATACCCTAAATCCACCACTGAGTAGAAGACCATGCTGAATACCAATCAAGCCAACAGTACAAACACTTGCATAGCCACAACAACAGAAAGACCACTGGTCTCTCTCCCAACAAAACACATCAACGCTAGGGTGCAGAAACTTAAAGATCATGCCTTGGTGGGAAAATTCATTGGTTTCTGGCCAACTTAACAAGCCCTGCGAGGATGGATAATGACCAAATGGAAACCTAAGGCACACTTCGATCTCTAGCTAGGATCCAAAGGATTCTTCACCATCATTTTTCATAGGCTAGAGGAAAAAACTCATGTAGAATATGGAGGACCCTATTTCTTCAACTTTGCAGGTCTCTACCTCAAGCACTAGACATAAAAGTTCAACCCCGACAAAGAATACTTCACATGGTCCCCTATTTCGATACGAATGTATTCTTTACCTCAAGAATATTGGTACGAGGAAATTCCATGAACATGGCCACTTGTATCGTGACTTCCCCCTCAACAATAACCATCCTCAAGAAAACATCAACAATGAAGATGCCTTCCCAAAACTCGGAAGGAAAAGAAGGCAACACTGCAAAAACACCTTGGAAGGGAAAAAAGCTAAAGATCCCTCCACCAGCAATAGATTTTCCAACCTAGACGGCCAAACTAAAGACCCCATAGCCAAAGATCCACTACAAGAGGAAGCACAATAGGAAGAACCTCAGATGGAAGACTCAGTCGTCATCCCTCAAGCCATGGATCAGACCCATCATCTCATTTTGTAACCCTCTGAGAATCTCCAAGACCAACCCTTGACTGCTAAATAAATGAACAAAGAGAAACACATTTCTAAGAGGACTGATACTGAGCAGCCAACAGGATCTCAAGGGCCAGAAGTTCAAATGGATGATGAAATGATTGATCTAGAAATAGGATACCTCGACCTTATGGGCCTGGAAGATGCATGCACCAAAAAATATTTCAACACCATCTCTCCCAAACAAATCCATCTCCTGAAAGAAGCTCTGAGTAAATTTAAGCATCTCAAACTTGGAGTCCAGAACCTCCCTCAAAAAGAAAAACTAAAAATGCAAAGAGATGCAAAAAAAAAGAAGGCAGAGAAATAGACCTCCAGAGAATCAGCCTCCTAGGCACCAAACTAGTCGAATTAGGGAAATATGCCCAGCTAACGGAATTCTTCCCCACTTCTCACCAAGGTTCTCAATGCAGTTAATCTCTTGGAATGTCAAAGGGATCAATGGACCCACTAAGCACCGAATGCTCAAGTGAAAAATCATGCAAGACGCACCCTCTATCACTTTTCTCCAAGAAACCAAATGTTCTCATGAGAAAGTGCACTCCCTATTAACAAATCTCTGGAAAGGCTTCCATGTGGTAGAAAATGATGCTCAAGGTGATTTGGGAGGTATTGCAATCGCCTGAAACCCCTCTATTCTCACCCTTAATGACTTCACTACCACATCCCACACCTTCTCTGCCTCCTTCTGCATTCTTGGCACCAATCTAAAGGGTCATCTCATCAATGTTTATGGACCCCAAGCACCCAACGCCAAGATCTCGTTCCTCGATTCCATTTCCTGGCTCACCCACTTCCATCTTGACTCTCCGCTTATCTTGGGAGGAGACTTCAATCTCTTAGCCTCCCTTCAGGAAAAAAAAGGAGGACGTCGCTTCCTCACCCATGAGGATCATCTATTAAAACATTGCATCATTGACTATGAACTCATTGACCTTGAACCCTCTGAAGGATTATTCACCTTGAACAATCGCAGAGGAGGGATCCATCAGATTTCATCTCGGCTTGACCGCTTCCTGGTCACGAAAAAATTTATGAATTCTGGAGGTATTCTTACCACTGTAGTATTTCCTTCTGCTGGATTGGATCACTGGTCAATCTCTCTCAAATGAGACCACTCAGCCTTGAAAAAAATCCACCCCTTTCATTTTGAAATTTTTTGGCTTGCTCACCCATCTTTTCAGGATACTGTTCAGGATTGGTGGAGCAACATGGAGGCTGAAGGATGGTCCAAAATGGCCATACTCCATAAGAAACTCAAAAAGCTCAGAGCACAACTAAAAATCTGGAACAAGACGACCTTTGGCAACATCTTTACTGCCAAAAGTGATCTTGAAAAGGAGCTAGAACAAATTCAAAAGGACATTATGGAATAGGGTCACACTGATGAATTAAAACTTAAAGAGAACGATCGACTAAAGAAACTGAACACCAGATGTGAATAAGAAGAAACTCTTCGGAGACAGAAATCCAGAATAAACTAGCTTAAGGAAGGAGAAAAAAACACAACTTTTTTCCACTGCACCACCATTCAGCACAGAATGCACAACATAATCAACTCTTTCCGCTTTGTGGATGGCACAATCCTCTAGGATCAAGGAGAAATTGAAAATGAGCTAACCAATCACTTCAGAACGTTACTCATAGAGGATAATGGCAACAGATCACAAGCCATCGACCGGGTGATCAGTCACATCCCTCACATGCTCACCCCGGAGCACAATGCCAATCTAATGAAAGAAATCACCATGGTCGAATTAGAGACTCTTGTCAATCAGATGGAAGAAGGAAAAGCCCTAGGTGTTGATGGCTTCACCATAAATTTCTTCCACCATTGTTGGAACATGCTTAAGCAAGAGGTTCTTGAAGTGGTTGAAGAATCCAGATCCAAAAGATGGATCCTCCTAGCACTCAATGCCACCCATCTCACCCTCATCCCCAAGGAAACAGGCACCGCCACTCCGGGTAAGTTCTGCCCCATCTCTCTCTGTATTGTCCTCTACAAAATTATAACGAAAGTTGTGGCCAACCACCTCAAGGTCCTCCTCTCGCTTCTCATATCCCCGGAACAAACTGGATATGTGGTAGGACGTCAAATTCTTGATGGCATCATCTTAGCACATGAAGTAATACACTCCTTAAAAGCAGAAAAAATACCTGGGATGCTCATCAAACTGGACCTCTCCAAGGCCTTTGACAAACTCAGTTGGGATTTCATTGAAAGGATGCTTCTAGCTTTCGGATTCTATCAAGATTGGATCACCTGGATCATGTCCCTCATCTCCTCTACCTTCTTCTCAATCTTGGTAAATGGCTACCCTTCCTCCACTTTCTCCCCCACCAAAGGCATTCGACAAGGAGACCCCCTCTCTCCCTTCCTCTTCATCCTCATGTCTGAAGGTTTGGGGCGTATGCTTAAAGCCCAGGTTTCCTCGAGAACCCTTTGTGGCCTCTCCTTACATGGAATCCCACCCATAGTTTACCAGTAGTTTGTGGATGACAATCTCCTCTTTGCTCATCCCTCGGTTCAAGAAGCTCATACCTTGAAATGCATCCTCCAAACCTATTCTGACGCCTCTGGCACAAATGTTAACGTTGAAAAATCCCTTTTTTTCCATACTGACCCCATCATGCAAAGGAACATTTCCAGAATCCTAGGCTACTTAGTTTCTGTTGGTTGTGGAGCCAGATCTTCTAGTCTCATAAATGATATTGTATCAGCCGTGTTTGTACCCCAGTTCTATATGATATGTAGGTGGACTGTACACTCACCTCAGCGGGGGGGCATCGCCCCCCCACGGGGTTCCAGGGGGGACCATCCCCCCTGGCTGGGGGGTCCGGGGGTTCGGGGGCAGCGCCCCCAAGAAATGGGGGTTCGGGGGCAACGCCCCCGAAGGAAATTTTTGGGGTTGTTTTTGCCAGCTGTTTTGCGGGCCCATGGTTTTGGGTATCCCGTGGTATTTTCCCATTGTATTTCCCTTATAAAAGAAGGACATTGTAATACGACCAAGGTTGATGTATTAGGTTTTATGCATTGTAAAGATCTTTGAGATCAGGAGAGAGACTGTAAAACAGAGAATAGGAAGTGCAGCGGTTGTGCTGCAGGTTGTATCCCTTCGACTTGCTGGACGGTAATAATAATAAGGACTGGCAAATTCAGTGTGGACATAGCCCAAGTTGGGTGAACCACGATATATCTGCGTCTCTCTTTTAATGTGTATGTGTGATTATATTTGCATTTTTGTTTATTGTTATTGCTCTGCGATCCTGTTTTTCTAACAATTGGTATCAGAGCCAAAGGTCTATTTGGCAGTTAAACCCGCAGGAAGCTAGGGTTTCTGGTTCGAGTGGGAGCAATGGAAGAAGAAGGAAAGTTTAAGGTCGAGAAGTTTAACGGCCAAAACTTCGGGTTATGGAAGATGCAAATGGAGGACTATCTGTACCAGAAGGATCTATTCTTACCATTGGGAGGAAAAGCAAAGCAGCCGACGACTATGAAGGACGAAGAATGGGTGGTTCTTGACAGAAAGGCTCTGGGAACAATACGGTTGAGCCTGGCTTCGTCGGTGGCTTTCAATATCTCAAAAGAAACGACAACAGAGGGTTTGATGAAAGCATTGGGTAAGCTGTATGAAAAACCCTCGGCTTCCAACAAGGTATTTCTAATGAAGCGTTTATTTAATATGAAGATGTCTGAAGGTGGATCTGTTACTGATAATTTAAATGAGTTTAATACGGTTACAAATCAGTTAAGTTCTGTAAGTGTGAACTTTGATGATGAGGTTAGGGCTCTTCTAATCTTGTGTTCATTGCCAAAAAGCTGGAATAGCTTGGTCATGGCTGTAAGTAACTCTGTCTCTGGTTCAAACACCTTGAAGTTTGATGATGTTATTGGTGTTATTCTTAGCGAGGAAATGCGAAGAAAAAGAACAGGTGAGACATCAGGTAATGCGTTGACCATGGAAAGCAGAGGAAGACAAAAGGAGAGAGGAAAGAGCCAAGGTAATCGTGGAAAGTCTAAAACGGGCAGATCCAAGTCCAGACTGGGAAAGATAGAGTGCTGGAACTGTGGAAAGAAAGGACATCTGAAGAAAGACTGCAAATCTCTAAAGAAGAAAGGAGATGCACAGAAGGAGACTACCCAGGAAGCGAATGTAGCAGGTGATTTGTTACAAGATGCTTTGATTCTTGCATTAGATAATACTAGTGATTATTGGGTAGTAGATTCAAGAGCTTCATGTCATGCTACACCCCATAGGAAATACTTTCATGAGTATGTTCCTGGCGATTTTGGACATGTTTTATTGGGTGATGATGAGCCATGTAAAATTGTTGGAATGGGTAAGGTATGGATAAAAGTTAAGAATGGAACTGATTGGTTGTTGAAAGATGTTAGGCATATTCCTGCTATGAAAAGAAATAGGATCTCAACAGGGCAGTTGGGAGATGGCGGCTGTCTATCTACGTTCGGAGAAAAGTGGTGGAATATCACTAAAGGATCAATGGTGATAGCAAAATGAGACAGAGTAGGTACGTTGTATTTATGTCCTCATAATACTGACCATTCTATCTCTTTAGCTTCAACAGGAACAAATACAGCATTGTGGCATCATAGGCTTGGCCACATGAGTGAGAAGGGGATGCAGATTCTCCACTCAAGGAAGTTGCTGCCAGATTTGAAGCAGGTAAGTTTGGAATTCTGTGAAAACTGTGTTTATGGAAAACAGAAGAGAGTCAGATTTCTCAGGGTTGGGAAACAGAAGAAGAATGAAAAATTAGAGCTTGTGCATACAGATGTATGGGGACCGGCTCAGGTACAATATCTTGGTGGCTCTCATTATTATGTTACATTTATTGATGATGCAACTAGAAAAACTTGGGTTTATTGCATTAGACAGAAATCTGATGTGTTTGCTACTTTTAAGAAGTGGAAATCTTTGGTTGAGAATGAGACAGGAAAAAGATTGAAGTGTCTCAGATCTGATAATGGAGGTGAGTACTGCGGCAAGGACTTTGATAGTTACTATTCATACCATGGGATTCGTAGAGAGAAGACAGTCCCAGGAACACCACAGGAAAATGGTGTGTCAGAAAGGATGAACAGAACAATCATGGAGCGTGCAAGGTGTATGAGACTGCATGCAGGGTTGCCCTTACAGTTTTGGGCGAATGCTGTAAATACTGTTGTTTACTTAATAAACAGAGGACCTTCAAGTGCTTTGGATGGTGGTATTCCAGAGGAAGCATGGACATATAAAAAGGTAAACTACTCATTTCTGAGAACATTTGGTTGTGAAGCATTTGTCCATATTGATAAAGAAAATAGAACAAAGCTTGAAGCTAAATCCAAGAAATGTACCTTTATTGGATATGGGGTTGATGAATTTGGTTATCGTTTATGGGATTATGAAAATAACAAAATAATTAGGAGCAGAGATGTGATATTCAATGAAAAGGTCATGTATAAATATCAGTTGCAGGGAAAGAAACAGGAAAAGGAAAGCACAGAGTACATAGTGCTTGATGAAGTTAAAGAAAATGAAGTTCCGAAGGTGCCAGAAAATCAAGAGCAGCAGCAAGTACCTGAAACTCCTGCAACTGTAAGAAGATCTACCAGGTTAAGTAGACTCCCTGAACGATACTCTCCTTCAATGTATTATTTATTGATGACTGATTCTGGTGAACCAGAATGTTATGAAGAAGCAATGCAGGTGGAAACTAGAAAGAAGTGGGAGCAAGGCATGAATGAGGAGATGGACTCATTGGTAGGAAACCAGACTTGGGATTTGGTTAAGTTGCCTGCTGGTAAAAGAGCATTGCAAAACAAATGGATTTACAGGTTGAAGGAAGAAGAAGGAGGTAAGAAGTGGTACAAGGCCAGACTTGTTGTAAAGGGGTTTGCACAGAAGAAAGGTATAGATTTTGATGAAATATTTTCTCCTGTTGTAAAGATGACTTCAATTAGGACTATCTTAAGTCTAGTGGCGGTAGAAGATTTGCATCTTGAACAATTAGATGTAAAAACAGCTTTCCTCCATGGGGATTTGGAGGAAGAAATATATATGCAGCAACCACAAGGGTATGAGGTCAAAGGTAAGGAGGATCTGGTATGCAGGTTGAAAAAGAGCTTGTATGGCTTGAAGCAAGCTCCAAGGCAGTGGTATCTAAAGTTTGACAGGTTTATGACAGAACAAGGTTATAGTAGATGTCATTCTGATCACTGTGTTTATTTCAAGAAGCTAGACAATGGAAGATATATTATCTTGTTATTGTATGTGGATGACATGCTTGTTGCAGGGTCTGACATGCAGGATATAAATGTACTCAAAAGGAAGCTAGCTAATTCATTTGCGATGAAGGATTGGGGTGCTACAAAGCAAATCCTTGGTATGAGAATAATGAGAGACAGGAAAAATTGCAAATTGACATTGTCTCAAAGTGAGTACATACATAAGGTGTTGGAGAGGTTCAGAATGCAGAATGCAAAACCTGTAAGTACACCTTTGGCTAGCCATTTCAATCTAAGTAAGGAAATGTGTCCCAAGACACAAGAAGAGATAGATTACATGTCCAAGGTTCCTTATCAATCAGCAGTTGGCAGCTTGATGTATGCCATGGTGTGCACAAGACCAGATATTGCACATGCAGTGGGAGTTGTGAGCAGATATATGAACAATCCAGGTAAAGAACATTGGAAGGCAGTACAGTGGATTCTCAGGTATTTGAGAGGCACTACCACTGAGGCATTATGTTTTGGAGGTTCAGACACTGTTCTACAGGGATATGTTGATGCAGATATGGCAGGTGACAAGGATAGCAGGAGGAGTACCACAGGGTATGTGTTTACTGTAGGTGGAACAGCAGTAAGCTAGATTTCGAAACTACAGAAGGTTGTTGCACTTTCAACAACAGAAGCAGAGTATGTTGCCATTATAGAGGCTAGTAAAGAGATGATTTGGTTGCAGAGGTTTATGGAGGAAGTGGGTAAGAAGCAGAAAAATAGCAGACTGTATAGTGACAGCCAGAGTGCCATTCATCTTGCAAAGAACTCAACATTCCATTCCAGGACTAAACATATACAGCTCAAGTACCATTTCATACGCTCTGTTCTGGAAGATGAACTGTTAAAGTTGGAAAAGATACATACTAGCCAGAATCCTGCAGACATGTTCACAAAGGTAGTGACCAGAGAGAAACTGAGTTCGTGCTCGGTTTCAGTTGGCCTTCTAGCATGAAGGTGAAGAGGAGAAATTTTCCAAGTCCAAGTCCAGCAAGTGCAGCAGCGGTGGAGTTGTTGTGATCAGTCTCCAAGTGGGAGATTGTTGGTTGTGGAGCCAGATCTTCTAGTCTCATAAATGATATTGTATCAGCCGTGTTTGTACCCCAGTTCTATATGATATGTAGGTGGAATGTACACTCACCTCAGCGGGGGGGTGTGGGGGGGCATCGCCCCCGAAGGAAATTTTTGGGGCTGTTTTCGCCAGCTGTTTTGCGGGCCCATGGTTTTGGGTATCCCGTGGTATTTTCCCATTGTATTTCCCTTATAAAAGAAGGACATTGTAATACACCCAGGGTTGATGTATTAGGTTTTATGCATTGTAAAGATCTTTGAGATCAGGAGAGAGACTGTAAAACAGAGAAGAGGAAGTGCAGCGGTTGTGCTGCAGGTTGTATCCCTTCGACTTGCTGGACGGTAATAATAATAAGGACTGGCAAATTCAGTGTGGACGTAGCCCAAGTTGGGTGTACCACGATATATCTGCGTCTCTCTTGTAATGTGTATGTGTGATTATATTTGCATTTCTGTTTATTGTTATTGCTCTGCGATCCTTTTTTTCTAACAGTTTCCTCTCTTCCCTCCAAATACTTGGGAGCTCCTCTCTTTGACTTTGCCATCAAACACTCCTCATGGAGGGAGCTCCTAGACGAGCTTGAAAGAAAAATTTCTTCCTGGACGTTCTGCTCTCTCAACTTTCCTAGCAGATTGGTCCTCCTCAAGTTGGTCCTTCAATCAATGCCCCTTTATCTCTTCTTAGTCTTGGCCTCCCCCAAGTGGGTCCTGAAATTAATGAGGAAAATTTAGAAATCCTTCCTTTGGGGTGGTACACAAAACAATCGCAAGTGGGCCCTTGTCAAGTGGGACACCCTCTGCACCCCAAAAAAGCAAGGTGGACTTGGGCTCAGGGATCCATAAATCAACAATAATTTATTTTTAGCAAAAATTTGGTGGAAATGGGTAACTGACTCTGACTCGCCCTGGTGCAAATTGTGGCACAACAAATATGCAAGTGATTGGAAGACCCACCTTAGAATACGCTTTGATCAGAACCCTCCTGGATCTCTCATCTGGAGGGCTGCCAATAGTCAAAGAGCTATTATTCAGCAACATAGTTTTTGGGAAATTCACAACAACCAACAAGCTCTCTTCTGGTATGATTCCTGGCAGCAACTCCCAACCCTGCACTCTTTGGCTCTCTCACCTGACCTCCAAGACAACTGTAATCTTAGCAATCACTGCACTGTTTAGTACTATTGGATTCCTTCCATTAAAATGAATGCAAGGTCCTGGAAACATCATGCACTCTGGACACCACTAATTCAAGCAGACAATGTTGAGCCCCTTTGGAAGAATCTCCAAAGCAGGAAAATCAGATTTAGCAAAGATCCTGACATTCTCTGATGGGGGCATCTTCCAATAGGCACCTTCTCCATAAAAGAGGCCTACCTTATTCTCACTACTACTCCTAAAGAATAGCCTAACATCATATGGAAGAAAATTTGGGAGACTCATCTTTGGCCAAAAACCTCCTCCTTCCTTTGGCTCCTAGCCCACAGACGCATTCTCACTTGGAACAACATCCAAAAAAAGGCATTCAAGGGCCCTCTTGGTGTCCCATGTGTGAGGAACACCCTGAAAGCATGGATCACCTTCT
Source organism: Larix kaempferi (assembly GCA_027924585.1). Lineage (NCBI taxonomy): Eukaryota > Viridiplantae > Streptophyta > Pinopsida > Pinales > Pinaceae > Larix > Larix kaempferi. Next base: position 23,281,321 of record BSBM01000401.1, on the reverse strand, counting down.
CAACTCCTGCGACTATGCCAACAATCTTTGGGACAAAGTAGCTCTCCTTTGCAGAAGAGCCAATAGAATCCGAGGAAATATTGTCCAAACCATTGCAACCTGGGATCCCAAACCTTACGAAAGTTCTCTCCTAAACATACTCTGGGAGCTCATCCCTAGACTGTTAGTTTGGAACATCTGGAAAGAATGTAACCGTCGAATATTCGACTCCAAAAAACCTCCACCTCTTGACATTTAGGCAATTATCACCACCAATTTGCAGGAAACCATATCCATCAAGCATTGGAGCGCCTCTGACCTACCCACCCTCCCCCTTGAATGCTCCATCCTCTCAGGCTAGAACCTCACGTTCCACTCCTCCCACTACCCTCTATGCGGCCCCTCTGCTTCCATGCCAAGCCCCACCCATTGGAGCCCCCCCCCTCCTGGTTTCTTTAAGCTCAACTTTGACGGTGCCTCTAAGGGAAATCCTAGTGTTGCGGGATTTGGAGGAGCCATCAGGGACAATATTGGAGCCATCAAGACCATTTATATGGGAAACATTGGCCACGACACCAACAACGTAGTGGAACTCTTCGGACTCTTAGAAGGCCTCAAATGTGCTTACCGACATAGGTATCTTCCTCTCACCATCGAAGGGGACTCAAAAATCATTCTCATCCTTGCTAGTAAACTCCATAATGGAGCCATAGCTGACAAAATATCTCCAAGCTGGAGATTAATGCAGATACTCCACGACCTTGCTAGCTCCATCAACACTGCCAGTTCTCTGACTTTTCAACATGTCAAACGAAAATCCAATTCGCTTGCGGACTACATTACTAATGAAGGAGTCAACTGTAACACCATCTAATTGGAGAACATCCCTTTTGATGCATCTGCTAAGGATATTCTACTTAGGTTCCATACCTTGGTGAACAATGATTTCATTTCCCCGGATGCGGGTGCCAGCTCCACCATGTAGCCATATGGCTACAACCTGGTGACACATAGCCACACGCACATCCATACTGATTTCATTGAAACAATGTCAAACGTGGAGGTGAGTTAATAAGCCTACCTCCAACATCGCCTTAGCCTCTCTGGCCACCATGATCCTCTTGCGTGTGAACCACGGGCCCAGGGATCAAGGCGAAGTTCATCTTTCTGCTTGTTCGATGAGGTACTCTGGTCTCCTCATTCTCCAAGCACTCTATGCTCTCAACATTGCTCTCTTTGCACTCGAAAATATCTGCAAACTCAGCTACCTGCAAGCACACTCCTGTGTTAGTATTACCCTTCCTGTATCTACTATGGGAAGAACCAAGGGGGCCAAAGCAAAAAATACGAAGGAAGCCAACACACAGACGGAAGCTCCTCTGTGACAGGGTTACGGTCTAGCTACCTGTTGATGTATATGTAACTTCGGAATGTATTTCACATATATGTATATTGTATTCCTATATAGATGTTATTATTCCTCTATAGGAAGTGGTTGTATTCCTATAGAGATGTTATTATTCCTCTATACGGAAGTGTCATCACTTATATTGTAAGTGTCGTAACTTATACTTGATGGGTTATTAGACAACCTTGTTGGGGTCGGCCCTGTATAAGTCATGTGGGTCAAAGGGTTATTAGACCACCCTATTGGGGGTCGGCCATGTGGGTCAAAGGGTTATTAGACCACCCTAGTGGGGGTCAGCCTAGTCAGCATTATGTTAAGTGGTTAAGTTGAGGCCGACCTAGTTGATTAAAGGTCAAGTCAAGTTAGTGTATAAATAGAGAGTGTGTCTCTCTCATTTTACACATTCTATTCTCTCACTCACACTTGGGAGAGTGGCGCACTTGTGGAGGAGGAGGCTCTGCTACTAGGAGAAGACTATCTCTTGTATTCTGGTTGTATCATTGCTCTATCTATCTCTGAGGAAGTTATTGGGGTTTTTCACCTTGATGGTTTTCCCCAAGTAAACTCTGTGTCTCTTGTGTGCTTGCATTATTGTGTTCATGATTGATATGCTGTAGATTTGCAGTACATGTTGTTCTCTCAGCTAAGATCCTAGATAAGATTGAAGTAAATTCTGAAAATTTAACATGGTATCAGAGCTAGCCTGAAAGAAGGCATGATATGGCATGTATGACACTTGTTGCACTTACGATGCTAGGGCTTGATATAGCAAAAACCAGTCATCGTAGCACTTTTGCTATAAATCCGTTTTGGAAACATTTTCGGATCTGAAACTTTTACAAGGAAACGATCAGATCCCCATGTACCTTGTGTCAAAAGGACAACCTCTAATTCTTTGTACTTTGTGATTTATGATCTGTACAATATAGGGTATCTGCCTCTTCCAGATCTGAGTAAAAATCAGGTGACCTTGGGAAAAAGGTCATAACATGGGCTAGGAAGCTCCAAATAAAATTTCATAAAAAGTGACAGGTAGTACACAGAATGTAATATCACAAGAAAAATTTTCAGAGGCCGAAATTGAACCAGTGACACGTGGAACGCCGTACAAGTTCACTCTCCTGTATTATCCCATAAACAGGTCACGTTACGACACTTGGCATACCTCTCTCTCAGAGAATCCAATTGAGGTCAAACCTGTCGGGATGGAAAGACAACAGGTCGGGATATCTCAGGAAAAATTTTCAGAGGCCGAAGTTGAAACAGTAACAGGTGGCACTCCGTACAAGTTCGCTCTCCTGTATTATCCCATAAACAGGTCACGTTGTGAAACTTGGCATAAATCTCTCTCAGAGAATCCAATTGGGGTCAGACCTGTCGGGATGGAAATATAACAGGTCAGGGTATCTCAGAAAAAATTTTCAGACCCCGTGGATCAAAAGGTTTGGAGTTACACAAGAAACAATCAGGTACATATTTCTATCAAAATAGAATTATTTTTTAGTACCTTCATTCATGGCTTCCAGAATTTAGGGCTTTGAAGAAAGTTGGAATTTTTGTAATCGGAGACCACAGCTGGATGCTACTCATCAAAATCAAAATTTAAAGACCAAGATCAGATTTTTTGATTGGGCAGAAGGCCGGGCTTGATCAAACCCCAGTTCAGGACTTTGATCGGAAAGATGGAAAATTAGGGCTTCTGCAAAACTTGGAATTTTGGAAATCTGTGACCACGGCTGGAAGCTCCTCAGAAAAATTGAAGCTTAGAGTTTTGAATCAAATATTTTGGTTGGGTGAAGCTACAGGAAACTAAAACCCTAATTTAGGGTCCTCCCAGTGAATCCAGAAATCTAAAAGGCAATTTTGAGGGGTGAAACTTTGCAGTTTTCAAATTCTGAATATACCAACTTGATCAGCTCATCAAGGCACATATTTCTATCCTTTCAGAAGTTTGAAATTCAAAGTTTGAATTTTTGGGGTTTCTTTGACAAACCCTAATCCAACTCCAGGTCCAGTTCTTGCAAATCAAGTGGATTGGGTTGATCCTAGAAGAATATGGATTGGTCACCTGCACAAGTGAAGAAGTTCCTGTCTCAGAGGGAGATGAGGCTAAGGCCTTTCATAAGAAGATTACAAGCAATCTTGATAGGTATGGCTTACAGGTATGTTTCATGGTTAAGTTTATCATATGTTTGTCTTCATATCATTACAGTACAATCTTGATTAATTACTGGATTTGTCGTATCACCTTAATAAAAGATATTCATTGATTAAGGTTTTGACACTTATGATTGTACTAATGCATTGTGATGTTGTATAAGGTTTATGTTGTTTGCTAACACAAAAGGTACACCAAGAAAGTCAAATCATGTTCTACTTCAAGAACATATGCTCATGGTGACATGAAGACAAAGATTCATCCATTGCCATGGATCACATAAAAGATCTACTTTCGAGGTATGTATAACTTGGTTCTACAATGGTTAACTTATGAGACATGCAGGTTACTAGCACAAGTCACTGAAGAGAACCAGAAGACATTATGCGGGTATGTTAGACATAAATAGCTAGCATGCTAATCCAGGTATGTTTTTCCTATATCAAGCTAGAATCCTACCTTGTGTTAGGATCTTATACTGTTGTGTTGTTGATAATGATTATTCATGAAGTCATAGGTTTGAATAATCATGGTTGTATGCATATTATGTTTCTTACCATAATTGATGATATGACTAACTAGAAGAATCATGAAGGTATAGGTTTGAATAATCACGGGTTTTATGCATATTATATCTCTTATCTTGATTGATGATTCATCTAACCAGAAGAGTCCTATGATCAAATAAGAATGTGTATGAGTAAAAGAAGACTTCCCTGAAACCTTGAATACTAATGTTTATTATCTGTGAATGATCATGAATATACATGTTTAAGATTATTGTGTTTTGATAGTATTAAGATTATACTAATCAATGTGTGATTATGTATGAGACCTCAAGGATAACACAATGATGATACTAATAAGCATGCATAGTGATTAAGGATGGATTTAAGTTCAAGGACAGGTAATCCAGGAAGCAAAGATCAAGAGGGAGCACACTCCAGTTGTTCCTGCAAGAAAGCAAAGGAGCACACTTCAATAGTTTCTGCAAGGATGCAGATATTCAGATGGAGTTGACCACTTCTCACAATCCACATAAGAATGGAGTTGCAGAAAAGAAGCAAAGACTGAGAGGGAGTCAACCCAACAAACAAACAAAGATAAGTATTTGAATTGTCATTACTTGCATATTTTATTGTTTAAATAATATTGTTCAATAATGTATATACTGATGTTCCTAGAATTAGGTTGTGTATTATGCATATTAGAATAGTTGCATTGATGAACAGTATACTACTAATATGCATGGGTAAGTGGCCTATGGCACTGTACAACATTCCATTGCTACTTATCTAGAATGAAACCTCTTTCTTGACATGTTGGGAGTTGTGAACACTCTTAACAATGTTCTGATAGAGATTGGAAGGCATCTAGAAAGTTACGGGATATGGATAAATGTTGTATTGAAGCATTGGCTAAGATAATTGCATGACTGTATGACATATTTCTTTATGTGTAAGAATTTGTTCTGAAAACTATGAGATGTTTTCTAATCATGCAATTTAACTTGTTGTGTAGGAAAGATCATATGCCATCACCTACAAAAGAAGAACTACAACATTTGTTCAGCAACAAAATTATCTATTGAAGATATTGAAGTTCCCAAGATATGGGAAGATTGCCATGATCCGTCGATCATGAAGAATGATGTTTGGGATGTAGTCCCAAGACCTGAAGGGAATTTTGTTATGAATTCCATATGGATCTATCAAGATCAAGCATGATGTAGATGGCAGCATAGAGAAATATAAAAGTGATGAAATAGAAGATACACCAGATGGATTTCAAGACAGCTTTCTTGAATGGTGTAGTTGAAGAAGAAGTGTATGAGGAGCAACCACTTGGTTCTGAGAAACATGACAGGGAGTCATATATGTGCAGAACTTGGGTATGATGCACCACTTTCTAGGTATGGAGGTGTGGCAGAGTGCAGATAAAATCTTCCTTGTACAAGGGAAGTATGCAGTAGAGATCCTGAAGAGGTTCAGGATGATGGACTGCGAGGCTATGGCATCGAACCTAAAGCTTCTGTGTGATGCTTCATTTGAACAAGTTGATGTCACTATGTATCGTCAGATGATTGGGTCCTTAATGTACCTGACGAACATGAGACCAGATATTTTCTTTGCGGTGAACACATTGATCTAGTTCCTGACAGATCCGAGGAGTGTTCACCTGGTTGTTGTAAAGCATATTCTGAGGTACCTGAAAGGTATAGTGGATTATGGGCTCAAGTATGAAGCGAATAAAAAGTTTAACCTGTAGGGTTATGTTGATTCAAATTGGGTAGGCAATGCTGCAGATAGGAAGAGCACATATGGGTGCTGCTTCAGTATGGGATCAGGTGTGATCTCTTGGTTCAGCATGAAGCAGTCCTACGTAGAACTGTGTATAACTGAGGCAGAGTATGTTGCAGCTTGTTCAGCTAGTTGTGAGGCAGTATGGCTACGGAAGCTACTGTCTGAGTTATTTGATCTCCCGTTGGATGCTACTGGTATCTTTTGTGATAACCAGAGTTGTGTGGAGCTGTCCGAGAACCCAGTGTTTCATGACAAGTCGAAACACATAGAGATCAAATATCACTATATCAGGGATATGGTGCAAAGAGGAGATGTGAAGCTCCTGTACATTGCGACGGACGAGCAGATTGCAGATGTGTTGACGAAGCCAATAGCCAAGGTGAAGTTCGATTACTTCAGGGAGAGGCTTGGTGTTCTTCAGATTGATGACACTTCGAGGAAGTAGTGATGGACACATTTACATAAGCCATTCCAAGCATGTTGGAAGGAGGATCCTTCACATGGTTGTGGATGTAAGCGTTGGATGATGAGCATCAGGACGATGCTCCAGTTACTGCCCTGTATATGCATCATGTTGGATGCTGGATATGATTAGTTGGATCATTTATATATGTACGCATCATGTTGGATGTTGGATATGATCAGTTGGATCATTTATATGTATATGTATGTACACATCATGTTGGATGCTGGATATGATCGGTTGGATCATTTGTATGTATTTTGTATATGCATCATGTTGGATGCTTGGACCATGTATCTGTATATGTATCAGGTGGATACATTGTATGATCAGGTGGATCATGTATGGTGATATGTATCATGTATTTGTATTTGTATCAGGTGGATACATTGTATGATCAGGTGGATCATGTATGATGATATGTATCAGGTAGATACTTGGTATGCATTAGGTAGATGCATTGTATGATCAGGTGGATCATGTATGGTGATATGTATCATGTATTTGTATTTGTATCAGGTGGATACACTGTATGATGAGGTGGATCATGTATGATGATATGTATCAGGTAGATACTTGGTATGCATCAGGTAGATGCATTGTATGATCAGGATGATCATGTATGACGAGCTTCAGGATGTTTCTCTAGATGACATGCAACAGGATGTTGCAGTGATGATGATCAGGATGATCATGTGTACATTAGGATGATGTATGGTGAGTATCAGGTTGATACTTTGTGGCCATGGAACACGTTGTGCAGATAAGCATGTAATTTGTGCCCTGGGAGATTTACAGATTGTCTTTCGAGGTTTTGCCTATGGCATGTAATTTGTACCCTGGGATATCTGGAAAATGCTCTTTCGAGGTTTTGCTTGGGAGGACATATAATTTGTGCCATGGGAGATCTGCAGATAGTCTTTTGAGGTTTTCCTATGGCATGTAATTTGTGCCCTGGGATATCTGGCAGATGCTCCTTCAAGGTTTTGTCCTATGGCATGTAATTTGTGCCCTGGGAGATCTGATAGGTTGAGCCTTGTGCTCGTAATCAGTCCTAGGATTCTCTTTTGAGGTTTTGTGGTGACCACATGTAATTTGTGCCCTGGGAGATCCGATAGGTTGAGCCTTGTGCTTGTAATCAGTCCTGGGATTCTCTTTCAAGGTTTTGTGGTGGGGTCACATGTAATAAGTCCTGGAGATATGGACAGGATGAAAAAGGCCTCAGATGCTTTTTAGGGTTCTTGCTAGTCAAGAGACTCTTTTAAGGTTTTGTGACGCACGTAATAAGTCCTGAGATTTCCACAGTATGGCCAATGATGACAAAGAGCTGCAGGTGGTGAGCCTACATCCAGTATGAAAAAGGACTAGCTCTATAGAACTTCCTATGACGAGTAGATTCAGAGATTGATTGAGATAGCAGCAGTAGTGACGATGATGATGACTCGATGATGATTATCCAGTGATGATGATCCAGAGAAGATGACTTGTGCTAGAAGACCTGTGTCGAGAAATACCATCCTAGTTAAGAGGGACTGTTGATGTATATGTAACTTCAGAATGTATTTCACACATATGTATATTGTATTCCTATAGAGATGTTATTATTTCTCTATACGGAAGTGGTTGTATTCCTATAGAGATGTTATTATTCCTCTATACGGAAGTGTCGTCACTTATATTGTAAGTGTCGTAACTTATACTCGATGGGTTATTAGAAAACCTTGTTGGGGTCGGCCCTGTATAAGTCATGTGGGTCAAAGGGTTATTAGACCACCCTATTGGGGGTCGGCCATGTGGGTCAAAGGGTTATCAGACCACCCTAGTGGGGGTCGGCCTAGTCAGCATTATGTTAAGTGGTTAAGTTGAGGCCGACCTAGTTGATTAAAGGTCAAGTCAAGTTAGTGTATAAATAGAGAGTGTGTCTCTCTCATTTTACACATTCTATTCTCTCACTCACACTTGGGAGAGTGGCGCACTTGTGGAGGAGGAGGCTCTGCTACTAGGAGAAGACTATCTCTTGTATTCTGGTTGTATCATTGCTCTATCTATCTCTGAGGAAGTTATTGGGGTTTTTCACCTTGATGGTTTTCCCCAAGTAAACTCTGTGTCTCTTGTCTGCTTGCATTATTGTGTTCATGATTGATATGCTGTAGATTTGCAGTACATGTTGTTCTCTCAGTTAAGATCCTAGATAAGATTGAAGTAAATTCTGAAAATTTAACACTATCTCCATCCCAATTCGTCTGCTGCTAGATAATTGGGAAGCTAGTTTGGAACATCTGGAAAGAACGTAACTGCCAAATATTCGAATCCAAAAAACTTCCACCTCTTGACATTTGGGAAATTCTCGCCACCAATTTGCAGGAAACCATATCCATCAAGCACTGGAGCACCTCTGACCTACCCACCCTCCCCCTTGAATGCTCCATCCTCTCTGGCTGGAACCTCACGTTCCACTCCGTCCACTACACTCCATGCGACCCCCCTACTTCCACGCCCAACCCCACCCATTGGAGCCCCTCCCCTCATGGTTTCTTTATGCTCAACTTTGACGGTGCCTCTAAGGGCAATCCTGGTGCTGTAGGATTTGGACGAGCCATCAGGGACAGTATTGGAACCATCAAGATCATTTATATGGGAAACATTGTCCACGATATCAACAATGCAACGGAACTCTCCAGACTCTTAGAATGCCTCAAATGTGCTTACCGGCACAGGTATCTTCCTCTCATCATCGAAGGGGACTCAAAAATCATTCTCATCCTTGCTAGTAAACTCCATAATGGAGTCAGAGCTGACAAAATATCTCCAAGATGGAGATTAATGCAGAGACTCCACGACCTTGCTAGCTCCATCAACACTGCCAATTCTCTGACTTTTCAGTATGTCAAACAAAAATCCAATTCACTTGCGGACTACATTACTAATGATGGAGTCAACTACAACACCACCTACTTAGAGAACATCCCTTTTGATGCATCTGCTAAGGATATTCTACTTAGGTTCCAAACCTTGGCGAACAATGATTTCATTTCCCCGGATGCAGGTGCCAGCTCCACCATGCAGCGAGATGGCTACAACCTGGTGACACATAGCCACACGCACATCCATGCTAATGTCATTGAAATGACATCAAATGCTGAGGAGAGTTAATAAGCCTTCCTCCAAAGTCGCCTCAGCCTCTCTAGCCACCATGATCCTCCTACGTGTAAACCACGGGCCTAGAGCTCAAGGCGAAGTTCATATGTCTGCTTGTTCGATGAGGTACTCTGGTAACCTCATTCTCCAGGTACTCTGTGCTCTCAGCATCACTCTCTCTGCACTCAAAAATATCTGCAACCTCAGCTACCTGCAAGCACACTCATGTGTTAGTATTACCCTTCCTGTTTCCACTATGGGAAGAACCAAGGGAGCTCAAGCAAAAAATATGAAGGAAGCCAACACACAAACGGAAGCTCCTCTGCAACAGGGTTACGGTCCAGCTATCTCCATCCCAATTTTCTTGCTGCTAGATAATTGGGAAGCTAGGATCAATGTAGAAACCATGACACCTGGACAACAAGAACCGGCCTGGGACCCGTATTGGTTGGTCAAGAACATGATGGAGCAACTGATGGAAAACATGCAATCCAAATGGGTCTCTGCACACCAGGAAACTCAGTCTCTACTCGCCACTCTGCCAAATTGGGCCACCACCCTTGGCACCCTGTGCAACACTCAAAGCTGGGACGCCTATGCCCCTTGCCATTCCTTCGGCCGCGAATTTCGCTCTAGAAGAACCACCCCTGGAGCCACCTCCTCTGCTGCTGCTCTGAATTCTACTCTTGGCTTGGACAACCTCAACCCAGGTGGCAACTTTGCAGAACTAGCATGCAGCAAGGTCCAAACCAAAGGCAAGGAGAAATTTCAGGCTTCATTTCCCATCCCCTGTACCTTAGGTCCTATTCTGGCGAAGCGCACTTGAAAGGAACAGTCTGCCTTCATCCCTATGATGCCAAGAAAAACTCCTCCCCTGCCTGTCAAGTCGGTATTAGCACCTGGTTTCTCGGCTTCTATGGAGGAGAATGCTACCCTGATCTCAGACAAGGTGTGGAGGGACAATGCACCTTACAGCTGCCACATTATGGAAGAGACTCCATGAGTTACTATCTAAGTAGGTTTTTCTATTGTTCGTTTTTGTCTTTTTTTCCCTACTATGTATATGCAGTCAGCTTAATGTTCCTAAGACCTTAAACTCTGTCAATTTCCTTCAGATTCTCCCCTATGTAGACAGGGGTTTTTTGTATGATATTTGGACTGTCATGAACTCTCTCGAAAAACATGGATGGCACCTTTGGGCCAAGCCATTAAGGACTATATTCTATTTTGTACTCTTCTTTTTAATCTAATATAGTCTGTAGCTTATACAAAAAAAAATATTATCTAAGACTTAATCAAACTCATTTACCTAGTACCTTATTATACCTTAGTTTATTATTAAACTCTTTAACACTATTACTTAAGATAATAATAGTCTCATTAATATTAATTGACATTATTAACACATGGTTAATTTAAGGAATCTAGTTAATAATATTTTTAATTAATATTATTAACACCATTAACCTATGATAACGAGGTAATTAAACTAGCTTATACTATTTACAATATTAACATTAGTCAACAACATTAACATTAATCGTCAATAATTAACATTAATCAACATCACTAACATTAATCGACAACAATTAACATTAATCAACACTATCGACGTTAATCTACGATAATTAACATTAATCAATATTACTAACATTATTCGACAATATTTAACATTATTAACATTAATCAACCATGACTAACATTAATCAATATTACTAACATTAATAGACAATATTTAACATTAATAAACATTATTAACAGTAATCAACCATGACTACCATTAATCAATATTATTAACATTAATCGACAATAATTAACATTATTACTTAATCGTCTTTCATTACCACCTAATTCACTCTATTATCCTATTCAGTTATTTAAACCAAAATTTACTGACTCAACGTACTAATTTAATCTCCTAGTTAGATAAGTAGTAATAATGTAATTAATGCCTAAGCATTATAGTTCAATTTTATTACACGCAATTTATAAATATGTAGGAGAGTTATGTAAGCGTAGCTACTACTTACATACCTCGCGTAAGTACACTAACAGTAATAAATCACACACATCAATCATAATCACGAAACTTATTGTTTACTGACACAGGTTTAAACATAGTTTGCAAGGTACAATCTTTTACCTAACTGAAATATTATTAAATTATGACATTTCATACATTACTGAGTTACGACACTTAATCAATCAATGTTTTTCAACATACATAGTTAGATCACATTTTCTTCCTGACTTCAAACTACTCCTATCTACCTATATCATCTACCTAATCACAACTAACTTCCATATCCTATCCTATCCTTTGTTGGACTACCCTAAAGTGTCAAGCCATGACCGGCTCTAGTTAGAACCCATAAGCAGAAGTGTTGACTACATCGACCAAGCTTCCCCAACAGGAAACCACCAGTCATCATCACACATCTTGGGGAGCGCGTCGGAGCACAGCCCTCCCATGACTCAGGGTTTCAGGGATAAACGATGGGTAAAGCATCCACCCCCTAATGGAACAAGGGACTATCTCTACCCAACATAATAATTGTGTTGCACTTGTACTCAGTTTGTCATCGTATAACCAATCTGGGCGGTTGAGTTTCCTAAAACCCTACCCCACCCATACATCATAATAAAATAGCATAATAATCATGCAAAAGTAAGTGGGTGATTCCATGAAGATGGGTAACTCTTTTTGGCCAAATATGACGGTGAAAAACGAAAATTTTACCCATGTATTAAATTGAAGCCCTCGAAACTCATATTTTCCACATGAATTTTGACATGCGGTTTAAAAAATGAAATATAGAGAATTATGTTGGCTTTCCAATGATATTTTTTTCGAAATATACCAATGTCATTTATCTTGTCGGATTTGCATTTAATCAAACGTGTGTACTTAAAAATTTGAAGTGCAATTAACAAGTAGTTTTTCTTTGTGCACAATAATTTAATGTTAAAGTAATAATTTAAAAAAATGAAATATGTGAACATGATCTAGACAGAATGCACTAGTGCTTACATATTTTTCTTTTAATTTTTCTCAAAATATTATATTTATTATTATTTTTTGAAACTGACAAACGAATATTTCAGTCGCATTTTGCACACATGTGTGTGTGTGCACGAAATATTTTGATTGTTTACATAATTTTCAAAACTAAAAATATGATTTTGAAGAGGACGCGCTTATCTAGTGCTTGTGTATTTTTTCAAATTTTTTGTATGTGTATTTTGAATGTTGTTGATTTATCTTTGAGCTCAATCGAAGTTGTCGACAGGGTTTTTTAGGGCAATTTTTAGTAGAAATTTAAAAACTAAACACAAATGAAGATAAAAATTCAAAAATTTAATGTATATGGATAGAGGATTCATTGATGAATCCAATGGTATCAAGTCCACCCATTAATGAGAATATAATGACATGGTTTAAGCCTGTGAAAGGAAGACAAAACTTTGTTTCTGCAGTGAAAAGGGCTCTCGGCCTGGTTTTTAGGCCCTTGATCAAGCTATTTGCTCGATTGAGGTATTTAAAATACCTTGATCGAGGGTTTAATAGGACCTTGATTGAGGGTTTAACAAGACCTCGATCGAGGTATTTTAAAACCCTCGATTGATGTATTTTCTTGATCGAGGGCCTAAAACAAGTCTTTTTTATGTTTTTCAAAAGCTAGATCGAGGTCTTGTTTCAACCCTCGATCGAGGTATTTTAAAACCCTCGATCGAGCTTTTAAAACCTCGATCGAGGGATTGAAAAGACCTCAATCGAGGGTTCGAAATTTTTTTTTTTTATCTTCCATCCACCAAAAATGGTGAACCACCTTTGTGGATTCATCCAAGTAATGCATCACTTGCATACCATTTATCTTTCAGATTCCATGTCCCCGAGGCTCTCCCACCTCATAGGATCCAACTATCACTTAGCCACTTTAACCTGTAAGTCAGTCCTCGACATACAATCTAGAATATTGTGTACAAATCCTCAACATGTGCACATACATTTCATCATAACATAACAACAATAATCAATTCATTTATTCACCATGCACCTGACATAACATTCATTCGTTCAACATATAAATTTAACAATATCTACATACCCATCATTCAACAATTTGCATATATGAGACATAATTAACACATGACATATATCAAAACCTGACTATGTATCATAACACTAACATCACACATACACATATATCTCGGCAAAATAATGGAACTTCAAGTCCACAATGTCATCAAACTGACAAAGTCTCATAATCAAGCAAATACAACATATAATAATATTTTAGGTACTAATGTCAAAACAAGGCGTTGCAGTCCGCTAGTTATGCATTATTATTAGTATACACACAAGATATGTGTACGCTAGTTATGCATACATGCCATGCATACATACATTAACATAAGTTAAAAAATATATTAGTTATTAATTAATATTATTAATGATTTGATGCATGATGGGCATGGTGAGAAGTTTAATTGTATGCTTATAAATTACATTTTACTTTAGGATTAAGTTGCATTTCATTTAGGATTTAATTTACATTTTATTATAGGATTAAATTACAATTCATTTAGGATTTCATTAAAATATTTTTTCATAGATTCTATCAAGGATTTGTTTTGATTCGATTTTACACCTAATTGGTCAAAAAGTTATCATTTTAATTGTGTGTAGGTGAGGGTAGGATTTCAAGAAAGTTAAGCTATTATTTATTATTATGAGACCTACCTAGGAAAGGGTAAATCCCTTTTCTCCTTAGGCTAGGAAGGTGGAGAGAGAAAGGAATAAGAAGAAATTTTGAGGAAGAATAAAAGGTTAGCACATTGAGGAAAGTTAAGGATTTTTGGGAGGGAACTACATTGGAGAGGGGATACTAAATTGTGAACATTGAGCTTAATATTAGAACCAAGATTAAGGATTTTTACAAGGTTACTATATGGTTGTGGTTGTTGTTAGGGGCACAAGCACAAAGGGTTAGGAAACCCATATGTTTCCTGAAGAAAAAAAGTTGGTTAAGATCCTACTTTGTCTAGGAGGATTAATCCTAGTATGGGAAACACTTGGCTGATTCAAAGAACTGCTGAATCAAATAGATTCAAATTTAATTTACTATCCCTTTTCATTGATTAAGTTGAAATTGTGGAAATTGTTGTGAAGTGTCTACTCTAGTTATCAAATTGATTAATTATTGTAATTAATTTTTGGATGTAACATATATACTGTAGTTGAGTTGTGTAAATTGTACTTAGAAAATATGTTCTAGAAATAAATTTTATATTAAAAATTGGTAAGAATGTTTAGAAAACAAAATTAGCTAGATAACTATATTAATTAACACCCATTAATCTAGTGGGTGTTACAAAAAATCCATTGGATCCTTTTGGCATAATAGTGATATTTTAAGTTGGTTTCACTTTTCATTTACAAATACTTCAACATTGTGTAAAAAGGAAAGGTTCATTGAGTTTTTAAATTATTATATCATTTTTTAGTGATTTGTGTCTACTCACTCATTCATCCTTTAATTGGTGTTTCAGGCTAAATCATTTTAGGGATATAGACCTCATGCCACAAATGGATACACCCAATAGCATGGAACTCAAGCATTTATACCATTCTATACCTCAATGCACTATTCTTCCCTTACTCGTATGTCTTTTACATAGTGACATTTACTCTCAGGCTCTGTCCAATTCCAATATTTTGGGAAGAAGGTTGTATTCCCTTTCTTCCACCTTAACCCAATAAAAATACATATTTCTTCCACATTAACCCCACAAAGATACATATTTCTTGGTTATGAGAGTGTAGCCCTTTGCTACTCTATAAAACTCCATTTTTACAAACGAGTAACAGAGGAAATTTGGGTAAAAAATGGGCCTCTCAACCCTGAAGTACAATTCATTTTCATCATATATTATCCAATCAAAATTATTTAAAATCCAAAAGAGGTGCATATAAAAAAATTGGAGGGAAAAAACAAAACTACTTTTTTCTCTAGTATTTTCTACTTATATCCTTGTAGGTTTACTCAAATTTCAAGTGGAAGCACTTCTTGGATAAATAATTAAATTATGCATCCAATGAGTACCCAACCCGCATAATTTTAATAGTATCCACATTGAGAAAAAATGAAAATACATAAAAAAAAAATGAAAATGTTTTTCTACACTAGAAACATGTTTATTTATTTATTTATTTTCAAATTTTCTTGATGTGGATACTATTAAACATATGCAGTTTAGGTGCTTGTTCGATGTAGAATTCAATTCCAAATCCAATGAGTGATCGTGCTTGAAATTTTAGTAAACCTACAAGGAGATAAGATAAAAATAAGAGAGAAGAAAAAGTAGTTTTTTTACTCTCTCTCTCTCTCTCTCTACTATTATTTTATTATTTTCCTTAGGAGGCCTATTTTTTATACAAATTTCTTCTAAGTTAAAACTCATTTGCATTATAGAAATTTCAAACTTCAATGATTCCACGTTTGAGTATTATTCTCTACAAATTCTTGATGATGTTATAATCAGCTAGCGTAGTGAGCACTATCAATATCCACCTAGTATTCCACAAGCATACACAGTTATTGATCTTACCAAGATTGAGATACAAATCTGACATAACTATTTTTCATGCAAATTTAACCATATTTCAAGTGAGATTCTTAGTAAAGGAGGCCAAGGATTAAAAGGATCCAACAGTGAATCCATAAATCATGTTGTAAGAGCATTAATTAATTAGTCAACTAGGCTAATGGGATGACTAGATTTTTTTGTATGAGTCAACTATGCAGTCAAAGAAATGGAATGGAATAGATAGTTACAATAGTTATAACTACCTATCCTCTTTTTAAGCATTATAAATACATAATATATTTCATTGGAATAAAGATAGAATTATCAAGGATCAATAACTCATGTTTATTACTGGCTCTATAGCTACCTCTCTCTCCCTCTTCCCCCATCTATATTTGTATGCTTTTGTAGATATAGTTTGTGTAGTGTTGGGTGTGTGAGCTATCTCAAAGAAAACACCTAATATTTAATTATCGACTGGAGTTGGTAGTTAATCCAAAGTATATGCTAAGGTAGAATGGCACCTAAGATTTTCGGCTTGTCGGACCTTAAGATTATTTAATAAAGAAAAGATCGAAAGATCTTTCAAAATGAAAAACCGAGTCAAACTTCAAAAAAACAATAAAAAGAACTAAATAAAACTTAGTTAAACAGATAAACTAGAATAGTATCAATTCATACTACTCTATCTTATATTTGAATAATGAAAACTGATTAAAAAGCAAACTATGAACTATGAAAATGGGAACTACACAATTTCAAATTCTATCTAAGAGTTAGAAAAGAATTGTAAATAAATTAGAGACCTATCTGTGAAATGGATTAATTTAATGATAAATTACATAAGCAGAAAGCTGTGCTGATCAAAGCAAATTAAAACTATTAAATAACTTCAACAACTAATTCAAGAAAAACATCTATTCCCATGTAACAGGAACTGGAGTGAGTGTATCATAATGGATTTCAAATGTAATAGCAAAACAAAATGGAAGTAAACCTTGTTAGGATATTCCTATACTCCATCCTAGTCCTACTAGAAATTTCATCCTTTGCATTTTTAGTCATGCATGCACTTTTAGGGTTTCCATGCATTTGCATGCATCCCGGTCATCAATCCCAGCACCTAGTCCTCAGTTATCTAGCCCCGGGAGCTTCTTTCCACTCAGTTTCATCCCTCCTAGTGCTTAGTGCACCCACCTTTCACCTACTGCATCAGAAAGGTGCCCTTCCTTACCTACCATTCAGTTATCTTCAGTTCTTTCCTTGATTTAAGGCTAGACTGACTCTCAACTGACTGTATCACTCTGATGGACCTCCAGTGAAACTTGACTACCCATTTTGACTCCAGTTAGCTCCTCATGCGCCCTCCACTGAGCCTCCTTCATTCAGTTAGTGTATCCATGTGCCAGTTACAATCAGTTACACCTACCACACTCAGTTAGACTCAGTTTGACTGACGGTTGACAGTTACTTGTGCATTGATGACTCCACCGATGATGACATAGACTACTAGTTGTGCTCTGATGACACTCTAGTGATCTTTTGATCACTCCATGAAGGCTAAATCGAATTTCCACCTTAGGAATTCGAATCCTCATTTATTGTACTACTTATTTGTCCATATTGTGATTAATTAATTAGTGTGTGTGAAGTTATTTTGCTTCTATCTGAGTTATACTGTATCATTATTATGTTGCTCATTATACTACATTGACCACTCTTCTTCTATTTTCCTGCTTAATCATAATTATTCTCTTGTGAGGTATACATCATCTCTTAGATCTGTTGTGAGGATTTTCACATGGTATCAGAGCATGTTGAGAGTTTTGTTTATCTCCATTCCTGAGAGTTTTTTGCAGGTTATTATCAAGATTTCGAGTGCAGCAGTTGCAGCAATTTCTGCATCTTTGCAGCAGTAGCAGTTGTAGATATTTTCTATTGTTTTTGCAGGTCTTCAAACAACTTCCATGTATTCATCAGGAATTACTCCTCTTTCTCTATTCAACTATGATGAATGGAAACCACAAATGATAGCACATTTGAAGAGACATGGTTTCTTTGATCATTGTTTTGAAAGAGAGTTTGAATCCTATGCTGAAGAGAATGACTAGTTAGATAAAGGTGAAAAAGATTGTGCAAGCATGAGTTATGCTATGTCTCGATGCATGTTATATGACCTCCCTGATATTTCATCTCCAAAAGATATATGGGCCCACCTGGATGAAATTTTTGGAAAACAGAATGAAAGAGTTGGTCCAAACCCTTTCGAGAACAAGCAAAGTGATGCATTCATCGTCCTTGATGATCTCATTGATCATGAACTAGTATCAAACATATCTCATATTGAAGTTGGCCACAAAGAAGAAGAACTTGCAGATTCTACACTCATGCTCCAAATTTCTTCTATTTCAAATTCTGTGCCAGCTTACATGCTAGAAATTGTAGAAGGTCCTAAATCCTCTCTTACACCAGAGTATGCTGGTTTGCATCATGATCACATGAATGTTTCAGAGGTAAAATCAGCCATTGGAGGTAATGCATTCGCTCTCCTTGATCTATCACCTCTTATTTACTATTATATGATCATTATTCCATGCTTTCAGAAGGTTATTGAAGAATATGGCCATTGCCATTCATTTGGGATAATTTCTCATGCACATCATGGTTTTGATCTCACCCCTGCTGGTTCAAAGGAGATCTTAAGAAACCATTTCCATTCGCTTGGGATAATTTCTCATGCACATCATGGTTTTGATCTCACCTCTTATGGTTCAAAGGAGATCACAAAAAACCATTTCCATTCACTTGGGATAATTTCTCACGCATTTATTGTTTTTTATCTCACCTCTTACTGTTCAAAGGAGATCTCAAGAAACCATTAATCAAGCCTTGGATCTAATTGGATTCTAAGCAATCACTACTTGGGATAATTTATCATGCATATTATGGTTTTGATCTCACCCCTACTGGTTCAAAGGATATCTCAAGAAACCATTTATCAAGTCTTGGAGCTTATTTGGATTCCAAGCAATCACTGTTATTTGATGGTTCGTTTTGGAATAATCTCACCCATGATGGTTCGAAGGAGAAGACAAAAGACTATCTGCAAATTCATAGATTTGATCCTCATTCAGCTGATTCGAATCATAGGTTCAAAGATCATCCTCATACTTTTGGATTTGTTCTCATCACATTCGATCTGAAGAGCAAGTACAAGCACATGATTTCTGAGCATGATCCACTTCTTCCCAAGAAGAAGATACCTATAGACATATGACCAAGCATCACACCTGCTTGAGTTTGGGGCATTTTTTTGTGTGTGCCTTACAGTCTATTTTGAGAGGGGGTATTTTTCCCATGAGGTTCTCCCCATTTCCTCAGTTTATTAACTGTTATTAGTCATTATATTGGGTTACCTTTGGTCTTAGTTACTAGGGCCCAGGATGGATTAAGGGGGGGTGTTAGGATATTCCTATACTCCATCCTTGTCCTACTAGCATTTTCATCCTTTGCATTTTCATTCATGCATGCACTTTTAGGGTTTGCATGCATCCCAGTCATCAGTCCCAGCACCTATCCCTCAGTTATCTAGCCCCCAAAGCTTCTTTCCACTCAGTTTCGTCCCTCCTAGTGCTTAATGCGCCCTCCTTTCACCTACTGCATCAGAAAGGCGCCCTTCCTTACCTACCATTCAGTTATCTTCATTTCTTTCCTTGATTTAAGGCTATACTAACTCTCAACTGACTATATCACTTCGATGGACCTCCAGTGAGACTTGAATTCCCATTCTAACTCCAGTTAGCTCCTCATGCGCCCTCCACTGAGCCTCCTTCATTCAGTTAGTGTCTCCATGTGCCAGTTACAATCAGTTACACCTACCACACTCAGTTAGACTCAGTTTGACTGATGATTGACAGTTACTTGTGCATTGATGACTCCACCGATGATGAGATAGACTGCTAGTTGTGCTCCGATGACACTCCAGTGATCTTTTGATCACTCCATGAAGGAAAATTTGAATTGCCACCTTAAGCATTCGAATCCTCATGCATTGTACTACTTATTTGTCCATATTGTGATTAATTAATTAGTGTGTGTGAAGTTATTTTGCTTCTATCCGAGTTCTACTGTATTATTAGTTTGTTGCTAATTATACTGCATTGACCACTCTTCTTCTATTTTCCTACTTAATCATAATTATTCTCTTGTGAGGTATACATCATCTCTTAGATATGTTGTGAGGATTTTCACAAATCTAATCTAACTTCAACAAAGAGATGTAAACTACAAAGAGACAAATTACAGTTAAATTTAAACATTCTGATCTATCTACTATCCATGAACAGAATAATAATATAAAACTAATGAAGACTAGAAACAAGTAGAAAACTTAATAAAGATATTTGCTTCTGAATTTGATTTGGAAGCAAGTAGAAAACTTGATAAAGATATTAATTTAGAAGCAAGTAGAAAACTTGATAAAGATATTAATTTTTGAATCCAAATCCTATTCCATGAACATATTCATTGTTTATCTGAATAAGAAGCTAATCCTAATCTTAATGAAGGAAACTATCAAAACTAGAATACTTGACGAATGAAATCATTAACTCTATTCTAACTAAGTCTTAAGAGCATGTAACAAACTAGACTAGGAATAAGACTGATAAGTTCTGAAAAAGAAATAAATTAGTAAATTAAATATGAAAGACATAATTGAAAAGATAGTTAAAGCAAACTAAGAATGATAACAAGACTTTAATTAAAACTTTATGGAATGTAAAGAAAAAATGCCTAAGTATGATTAAGAATACTAATTAAAAGCAGGAAAGATTACAATTAAGAAAACTAAGAAATTGAATTTGAAATAAGCATAAAACAATGCAAAAAGAGTAAAAGTCCGAATGATGATCCGAATGCGAGTCTGAACGACAGTCTGAATGGAGGAAAAATGAACTAAACTAAGGAAAAGAGCAGTTTTGATGATCTTAACGTCAGCTGGCGAATGCAGATGAACCTACAATGCAAATAAATCAGTGAGAAGACTTGTTGAGAAGCTATGAAAATAGAAAGCAACCTATTATGATTATTGTTGGAGAGATAAACTATTCCTATTCTATACTAAAGCAAGATTGGGATGAGAGAAGAGAATTAACCTACAGCTATAGAGGAGAAGCTAATTAAACTAATTCTAACTATGAACAGAGCTTGAAACAGAGACTAACTAAGTTTTATCTAATTGCAGAGGATTAGAAAACAAACTATCTAATTATAAAATATTGAAATGAAACTATGAAAACTATACTGTTGGTCGACCATTTGCTAATTCTGTAAACACAAACTATGTTAGCAGCACAATATAAATTACAGAAGAGAAAGAAATATCATGTACAGAAAACGAAATTAATTACATATACAGGAAAATAAACTAACTATTTGCAGAAAAGAAAATACAAAAAACAAATACAAAACCTACGGTTGATGAGAGGCCCTTCCCAGCAATCAGAGATGGAAAATGAAATTGGTTTAGCTACTCAGAACATCAACAAAATGGAACTTCCATTAACTTAAGAAAATTACAAAATGTCTGTTATCTACTTGCAAATTCTACGAACTATCTGCTAATCAGATGATCCTTGCCAACTAAAGCACTAACTCTGTTTCTATCTACAAGCGTCTATTTATACATTTACAATGGATGAGAAGGTCAATAGAGTCGACCTGTCTAATAACAGAGGTGTTTATGTCTATAACTGGCTACTTTAAGTGATGTGTGACAATGCATGGAGCATACACCAGGCTTCACGGGGCTGATTCCTTAACGAGGCAGCTGCAGCGTCGATCTTCCTTTGACGTGGGTAGAGAGGTAGTGCACTGGAGAACTGAATGAACAGAGGAGAGGGATGGAGCATTGACGTGGGTGAAGCGTTGTGGTGGCAGGATGAACGTGGACGGGTTAACTCTTCCAGAACACCGGCGTGAATGGGCGTGCATGATTCCAGGCTGAACAGACGAGAGAACTGGCATGTAGAGTGTTGATGTGGAAGCATGGTGTGCTGTCGAGTTTAGAAGGCCTAGGGGTGAATATTACAAAACCAGAGCTCATTAACCATGACCCTTGCGTGGAAAATCGAACCCACATGCCCGATCTTGTCTTTAATGGCCCAAAACATGCGAACCGTGGATTTTGCGGGCTGAATGCAAGGCTGAATGACGAGCTGAACACAACTGAGCTTAAGCAATATAAACACGTGGTCTGAATGGAAGGTCGTTTGAAAAATCATATCCTATAGATCAAAACTAAATGCCATGCATGACTGGAGATGTCACTTTAATCATTGATAAATCATAATATAACCAAATTTGAACAAAATTCATATGATAAATGAATACATGCATACCTGGTCTATTTGATGGGCTGAATGGCGAAAAGAATAACATATTACATAAAAAATAATTAAATTAACGCCATTCATAATAGATTTGATGATTAATAATAGTGACAAAATGGACACCAACATTGCCCCAAACCGGAAATATGCCAGGTCCCACTGAGCAAAACAAAGATAAATTAGGAAGAAGGCTGAGATACGGCAGCAACAACCTTCAACTGGAATGATGAAGATATAGATTCGGCCTCGAGCTTCTTGAATTGGTCCTTTAAGTAATTATATCTCATCCTTAGGGCAGTATGGGATGTTGTTTTGGTGTTAACCAAGCATTCAATGTCTTTTACTTGTGTACGCAATGCCTTGTTTTCTTCATGAAGCTCAGAAATTGTTTCCACATAGCTTTGATTCTGGTCTGTCAATCGTGCTATCACTTAGATCAACTTATCTATCTCCTGTTGAGATAGAATGAGTTTTTCTTTATAATGTTCAGGGTTCTTTGGGGGACTCAATGCTTTTGAAAATGGTTCACACTCAATAGTATGACCTTCAAGAATTTTATCTTGGTTGTGTGTAGGAGGACTTTCAACAGCAGAGGCTTCACTCATTCAAGCAAACACGTTGGCTAATGTGAGGAGGGGTGTTTCAAGAGTATGGTCGTCTGACTGAACATTTGAACGTGATGGTTGAACGATAGTCTGAATGACAGACTGGTTGACGGACTGGTCACAATTCATTCTCGTGGATTTAGTGGGCTTTGAAAAGAGTGGAGGTTCCGAAGTAGGGTCACCAAAGGTAAGTTCAGGCGAAGGGGATGAGGAAGTGTCGTCATGTGGATTGACAAGTGTCGCAAGTGTATGTACTTTCCGATGGGTTATTAGACCACCATGTGGGGTCGGCCCTGAATTATATATATTAAAATGTGGATATACCTAGCTAGACAAGTCGGCCCCATAAGGTCACTGGGAAAACATATTAGTATAAATAAAGATCAGGTGATCTCTATTTAGATCACTCAGAAAAGTATCTCACTCTCACCCAAAAAGTGGCGCACTAGTGAGGAGGAGGATCATCTGCTACTATGAGACTATCTCAGTGTATTTTGGTTGTACTTTGGTTGAGCCATTGCTCTCTCTATCTCTGAGGAAGTTGTGGGGTATTTCACCTTAGGGTTTTCCCCATGGAAACTTTGTGTCTCTTGTCTCTCATGCTTTTGATTCTTGTGATGCTTGTCATGCCTATTGTGATTGTTATGCATTGATATACTATATATGTTATTCTCTAAGTGAAGATCCTAGAGTATTGTAAATTAATGCTCAAAATTTAAGACATGTATGATTCACATGCTTACATTTCTGCTTTCCACAGTGCGTCTTGTATCTGAGTTAAAATCAACCCAATTTAATTGTTGAAACAAACATCTAGCTAACAGCCTCATCACTGTAGTCATCTTTGTACTAGCTGGATTCTGTCATCGTCATTGTACTAACTGGTTCTGTCGTCACCATCATACTAGTTGTCTTGTTGTCACCATTTAATTGGTGGTACCAAGATGGTACAGTACCGTTGTATCACATGAATGAAGTAGATAGGAGATTTGAGACCTTATTGTTTTAGATTACCAAACTTTATATGGTGGCATATAAATACTTATGAGTTTTATACAACACTATTGATTAACTAAATACATTTCATGATTCCCAATTCATATTTATCACCATATTTAACGAGGTTTTATATAAGCAATATGGCCTTTCCTAGAGACTATCCATTTGTAAAGATTGGATTAAATAATAAAAATAAATACCAACATAAGTTACTATGTTGCAAAAATAAGATTGGGACTACTAAACTATCATTCTATATCGTGATGCAATCAAAGTCTTGTGAATATAGTTTGTGTCTATATCGATTTTTTCCTTATTATCCATATTATGTATAAAACAATACGCGTTGTAATAAAATGCAAACATTTGACTTATAACTAAACTATATGGTAGTTTGCAAGTCGTTAACAACATTGTATTATGTTGAAAAGATAACATTATGGTGAAAACATTATAATTGGAACTTTGCATAGCTGTTATATTAATATGGCGAATTTAAAACATTACAATAACATGAAAATGCAAGGATTGTTTTCATTTCGAAAACACTGACATGCATTAAATTTGATAACTTGACAGGTTACGGTCTCAATAAATGGTGTCGGTCTTCGAGCTGTGGTAGAGATCACATATCCAATCATGTATTTAAAGTTTAGTACCAAAACATGCCAAGTGAGATGTCCAACCATCCACATCAAGGTTGACACTACTGAGTTCGTCATTGTGTAAGGTTAGAACGCTTCGGAATTAGCTGTGCTTGCTTCTCTGATTACCAAGGTGGCACTCTCAAACTGTACAGTAGGATAGACAATAAATGTTGATGTCGTTGATACCAATGTTGACATATCTGGCAATGTTGTAACCGTTTATGATCATGAATCTACACCGTCGGATGGTAACCCTAAAATCTACCGTTTGTTTGAGTTTATGAACTTGGAGAAGGTTGTTTCAATGTATTAATGTTTTCGTTGGAGGTGGCCGACAGACTGCCGAAATTTTTGTCAAATGCCTTGGGAGAGGTTCGACCTCGAGACCTTCTATACGAGTTGAAGTTTCAGGGTTTCTTACTGTATTGATAATGTAGTTTTTAAGGGAATAAACTTCTGGTTCGAGGGATTGCAGTTTTGGTTTAGGTTTTGAGAGAAGAGTGGAAGGAATACAAAACTATCAAATTATACAACTTCTTGGTGTCATCGTGGCAACGTTCTTGTCAATTTATGGAGGTAAGCATCCTCCTGAGTAAAGCATTTTTCTTTTGCTGCACTTTCATTTTTCGATTAAAAAGGTAACAGGTATCTAAATTTAAAACTATGACTTGTAGTTGTAGGGTTTTAAGGAAACAAAAGAGTAACGTTTTGGCAAAGGTGTTAGTGTGCCTCAACATCGGTAAGCCTTGAGTCTTCCATAACCCTCATAGTTCTCTTTGATGGTGGTTGAAGTGGTTCTTAAGAATGAGTAATAGGCTTTGTTAAGACTTCGTCATTTTCTCTGTCGATGTTGATAGTTGAAGAACTTCCAAAACATGCTTGTGATTCAGTGACGCGACTATCGTTTCGTTTAAATGGTTCTTGGTTTCTATAATTTGTAATTTTGTGAGGCCAACTGGAGCTGGGACTCGTCGATGTTCTAGGAATTTGGGTTTCTTTGAAATCGTTGTAATCTTGGGATAAACCCTATTTTTAATTCGTTTACAAACAGTGTTGTAAATTGTAGTTCTTAAAAACCACGACTTCAATGGTTAAATTTTGAGAAGACCCGTGAGCTCATTCACTATGTAAATGATACTTCTCTCTTCGTAAAATAAATTTACATGCTAAAATCTTGTGTAAATGTTTGTGTACATTCGAATTTATGCTAGATATTACTCAAATGTTTTTCAAGCTAGATTAGGGTTTGAATATTTTGTCGATGAAAAGGGTTCTGTGTAAAAAAATAAACTTCATCCTGTAGATGGAAATGTATGCTAAACTTTTCGTACATAAGTCTGTGTGGTTTGTCTTCATACTGTAGGTTGATAATGTGTTTCTTATTCATCGATGTTAAGATCCAAGTAAAGTAATAGGTTGAACTGAAATTTCAATAATGTTTTGCAAAGGAAACGAATAGGGTCAAACCCTAATTCGTGTTTTGTTGAGGATGATAACCTAAACAATATTCAAGATATTGGATCGGTTTTGATCCCAGGTTTGAATAGAGTGTAATGTTTTGTTATAAAACAATAAAAGGGAAAATATGAATCTAGCTAGGGTTTTCTTTTTGATACGAGACTCAGATTTACAACAATCACAAACAGTGTTAGCAGATCTAAAAGAGAGAAATAAACACATGGTAATAATAGTAGTGTTTAGTAAATTCTTATCATTTGTTAAATTTATAGATAACACAACATTACTATAGAAAGTGAAAGCAATGTGAATGTATAGTGTAGAAATCGTAAAGAGTGTGTAAATTACAAATCTGTCTATAATTTAATTTCTATGCATATAATGTTGATGAAGTGATTTCAATGAAAATGTGTGTGAGTGAAATGTATGAATATGAAACCTGTGTGAAAACTATTGTTTCCAGCTTATTATAAAGAATGTTTTTATTCAAATTCAGGAGTCTTAAAACAATATGCAGTATTAATCTTTCTACTTCCTATGGACATAATTTATATATAATGCAGGATGATTGTACAGAAACTATATATTGATTGTTTATCATATAACTGAAGAAACATTATATATACTAACTATGATACAATACCTTCTAGAATTAATTAATCTTAGGAACAGAAAACTGATACATACATGATTACTATCTATCTATCAAATTCAATGGCAAATTTTTCCTATCTTCTAATCTACTTTAATTTGCATATCTCTACTAGAGTATGATGCTTCCAAACAGCATGTAGAAAAATGGGGATATTGATTTATCAATTTAACATTAAACTTAAACATTCAGACTTAAACATTTCCAGAATTAGATTCTTTTCGAAAGAAAATAAACAGAAAAATACTAGATAAACAGAACATAATTATTTACTGAGAATAAGTTAGGAAATCTTTAAGAACATGAGAAACTCTGTAGGGCAAAAAAAACCCAGGAAGACTGTTCCACCCAACCAAACTCCTGAAAAAAGTCAAATACTATCTTAGGACCCCCGAGCATGTTCACTGAACCACCAGGAGGAAGAAACATCAGGAATTAGGACTTCTTCTTGCTGTAGTAGTAATCTTCTAAATATTCAATAGGTAGCAGTCCAAAAGACTTGCTCCTACAACTCTGTTTCTCCTCAATAATATGCAAAACTCAGTTTTCAATCACCACTAACCTCCCTTATTCGAATCTCTCTTGAAATCACCTGATTCATAAGAGGAAAATATTCTGCAGAAATATTCATTAAGGGCTGCTTGCCCAATTCGAATTTGTATTTATAGGCTGCCTAGGCCTTTTTAGATGTTACTGGGTCATTAAATGAGCTGCCTGCTCACTCTCTCCACCTGGGGGATAATTCCCTATTTTAGGGGAAGTTGTCTCATAACCAACAGTTAGTGGTGTGATGTAACTGCTGCCATGTGTCCCATACTTTTCAACAACTTCCATTCCTCCTAGTGGGTCGGTGAACACTCATTCAAGAGTCCTCTTGGGTGTTTGTCTCCTAATTAATTTATTTAAATAATTATATTCAGTAATTACATTCATCCATGATCAAAACTGATCATAATTACAAAACTTGTAATTTAAATTTAACATAAAGTATTTTTGCAGATAAATAATAATGTTCAGAAATTTGGGTAGGTGACATACACTCCCTCTTAAGTCTCAACATCGTCCTCGATGTTGGCTAGTCACTCCTTGAGTGTTCCTGAAATAGAGTTGGGTATGATGCCCGCATATTACTCTCCAACTCCCAGGTTGCCTCTTTTGGGATAAGGTGCTTCCATTGCACCTTCACTTGCCCAATGCTACGATTCCGGAAAATAGTTTCCCTCCTTCCGAGGATACAATCCAGTTCCACCGAAAAATCTCCGTCTTGTCCCACCTGTACATCATTCCAGTTTACAACATGAGTAGTATCGTGCACATATTTCTTTAAAAATGATATATGAAAAACATTATGTATTTTCAGGTTAGGTGGCAAAGCCAGTTGGTATGCCACTGCTCCGACCTTAGATAATATTTCAAAAGTACTGCAATACCTGGGTGCCAACTTCGCACAGCTCCCCAATTTTAGTGAACTCTTTTTCGGTCTTACCTTGGGAAACACAGGTTCACCCACCTGGAACTATTTATGAGTTCTTTTTGAATATGCTTGACTTTTCTGCCTATCTTGGGAAGCTTTTAAATGTCCTTGCACCTGTTTCACAATTAGTTCTAATTCTTGCAATAATTCAGGTCCTAAAACAACTCTATTGATTGGATCATTCCACGAAATAGGTGTATTACATTTCCTACCATAAAGAATTTCAAAAGGACTAAGTCTGGCTGAAGCACGATAATGATTATTATAAGCAAATTATGCTAAGTGCAGATAATCTTCCCACTTACGAGGCTGATCCTTAACATACATTCTTAATAAATCTTCTAATACTTGATTTAACCTTTCTGTCTGTCCATCCGTCTGTGGATGAAATGATGTACTCAAATTTAAAGTTGTATTTAATCCTTTAAACAATGACCTCCATAAATTTCCTTTAAACTTCGAGTCACGATCTAAAATTATTACCTTTGGTATTCCATGCAGTCTAAAAATCTGTTTCATAAAAATCTCTACAATATCTGGTGCTTTATGTGTGGTCTTCACTAGTATGAAATGTGCTACCTTGTTGAGTTTGTCCACCACCACCATGATAGAATCATGTTGTTTCTGATTTCTAGGTAATTCAGTAATGAAATCTATGCTGATCACTTCCCATTTCCAGCTTGGTATTGGTAATGGTTGCAACAATCCGGCTAGATGTTGGTGTTCAACCTTCACCTTTTGATAGTCCAAGCATTTTGCGATGTATTCTGCTACTTCATCTTTCATTCTGGGCCAATAGTATTCTTTTCTTAGCATAGTGATGGTCTTTTGATATCCTAGATGACCAGAATAGTGACTTTTATGAATCTCATTTAATATCAGAAATTTTATTTCTGGTATATCTGGAACATACAATCTATTTTTATACAGTAATAGACCATTTTCCTTAATTTTGTAATCTGCGATACAATTTTCAGAACTGTTATTGGCTGTCTTTTCCTTCATTTTTTAGTATTCTTCATCTGTTTCACCTTTTTCCAGAATCTGATTTTCCAAATCAGTTGAATAATTACTGATTACTGAAATGAAATTTAGTTTTGCCTTGCAACTCAAGGCATCTGCAACTTTATTCTCCTTTCCTTTGATATGCTGAATTTCGAAATCATACTCACTTAAGAATTTCAACCATCTAGCTTGTCTAACGTTCAGGTTTGTCTGATCCAATAAATATTTCAGACCCATGTTATCTATTAATAATGTAAATTTTCTGCCAATAAGGTGATGACGCCACATTTTTAAGGCATGAATAAATGCTAATAACTCTAAATCATATGTAGAGTAATTCTTTTCATATACTTTCAGCTTTTTAGATTCATATGCTATCGCATGCCCTTCCTGTGTCAAGACTCCACTGAGTCCATCATTGCATGCGTCTATACAAACTACAAAATCCTTGTTGGGGTCAGGTATCTTCAAGATAGGTGCTGTCGTCAATAGTTCCTTTAATTTCTTAAAACTCTCAGCACATTTCTGATCCCAAACAAATTTCTTCCCTTTCTTTTGCAAGGAAGTTATGGGGTTGGCAATTTTTGAGAAATTCTCTATAAACTTTCTGTAATACCCCGTAATGCCCATAAATGATCTTACATCCGACACATCTTTGGGAACCGTCCAATCATTAATGGCCCTTATCTTGTTGGGGTCAACCGAGATTCCTTCTACTGAAATTATGTATCCTAGATACTGAATTTTGTCTTTGTGAAAGTCACATTTACTAAATTTGGCATACAATTGATGATCTCTTAATACTTGTAAGATAATCCGTAAATGTTCATCATCCTCTTCTTTGCTTTTTGAGTACACTAAAATATCGTCTATAAATACAACAACAAACTTGTTTAAGTACTTATGCAAAATATTATTCATCAAACACATAAATACAGTCAGGGCATTAGTCAAGCCAAATGGCATGACTACGAACTTGCAATGTCCATACTGAGTTCGGAAAGCTGTCTTGAAAATATCTTCGTTTTTAACCCTTACTTGATGATATCCTAATCTTAGATCAATCTTCGAAAATACTGTTGCTCCACGTAGTTGATCAAATAGATCATCTATGCGGGGCAACGGGTATCTATTTTTGATCACCATCTTATTAAGCTGGTGATAATCTATGCATAGTCTTAATGTTCCATCTTTCTTTTTAACGAAGATGACAGGTGCTCCCCAAGGAGACACACTGGGTCTAATATACCATTTGTCAATAAGTTCCTTCAACTGAGATTTTAATTCGTTTAAATCTAGTATATTCATTCTGTATGGAGCTTTTGAATTTGGTACTGCTCCTGGTATTAACTCTATGGTAAAATATAAATCTCTTTTAGGTGGTAATCCTAGAATCTCCTCAGGAAATACATTTTTAAAGTCTTTTAGGACAGGTATGTCCTCCAATTTCAGTTTGTTCTCTTTATCCATAACCTCATCATTTATCACGTTTACTGCAAACATTTGGCATCCCTTCCTAACTGCCCTCTTAACGTGCATGGCTGAAATTTGTCTAAGGGTTACCTTCCTTGGAATGCCTTTTATTTCTACAGTTTTTCCTTCATCATTTAAGCATGTAAAACTTTTCCATAACAGTCTAGGATGACATGATGGGCTTCTAACCATTCCATCCCAACTATAATATCATACGAACCTAAAGGTAAACTATTCATCTTTATTTGTGTTTGCAAATGATTCATGGATAAAACACAGTTCTCTATAAAATCTGAAACTTTCCTTTTTGTTCCAGTTGCTAGTCTAACTAGCCATGATTTACTAACTTTTAAGTTTTAAGTTTAAGACTTTCTACAACATCTGGTGATGTATAACTTAAACTAGCACCTGGGTCAATTAAAACAGTAACAGGATGGTCATGTATCATACCTTCAATCTCTACCATGGAGATTTGATGATATGCTTTCCTGTTGTCAAATGCTGCATTAATTCTTGGCATCTCCCTTGCTACATCTCCAACAGTAGGTTCAGTTTGAATATAATTGATGTTGTTTGCCTTCCTCTTCCGTAAGGGAAATTCTGATGCATAATGAGAGCCTTGACATTCAAAACATTTAATATGTGTCTTTGGCTCATTGGTCTTGGCAGTATTAGATGCATTTTTTGGTGTTGTAGAATTCTGCTGTGAATTATTTCTGGAATTATTCCCTTGGGAATTTCGATTCTAAAATTTTTTCCTTTGGAATCTGAAATTCCCACTGAATCTGAAATTTTTCTTCTTGTATTCAGAATTGTTGGGCTTATGATTTTTCCAATTAGACATACCCTCTCTCTTCCGATTTGTATCATAACATAAAACTGCCTTCCTCATAGCCTCCTCTAATGTTTTAGGACTGTCATACTCAATTTTGTCTTTAATGTTGAAAGGTAAACAACTTAAGTACCTTTGATTTTTTTGTTTTTCTTCTATGAAGTAGGGTACATATCTCAGTAAGTTCAGAAACTTACTGTTCAGTTCCTTCATGTTCATACCTCCCAACTTCAAATCGTAGAACTCTTTATATTTTTCTTCGTAGTACTGTTCAGATAGATACTTCTTTTTGAAATATCATTTAAAAACACTCCATCTTACATCTTTATCCTTGATGCCCTTTACCCTTTTGACATCCTGCCACCAGATATCCGCTTTTCTGGTTAAGTTATATATGGCCATTTTTGCTTTTAAGAACTCTGAATAGTTGTAGATATGGAAGTATTTCTTCATCCTTGACAGCCAAGCTTCAGTTGTCTCACCTTTCTCAGTTTCTCCATTGAAAGTTGGAGGTCTTATATTCTTGAATTCTCCAAAAATATGCTCATATTCTTTATGATTTTTCCTTATTGGTTTGGAATCTTCTTCACTACTGTCACTAGTATAATTACGTTTTTTTTTGCGTTCTGCAATAGCATCTCCGGATGAGGTTGAGTTATCCTTTAATTCACTGATTTTGATGTTTTGATTTTTATCAGCGCGAGGCAAATCTTCAAACTTGGAAACATCTTCATGGTTTCTTTCTTGTTCCTATGTTTGGCTGTGTTCAAACAACACTTGATTGAGTTGTTCTTGTGCTTGCAGAATATTTTCATTATCTAGTTTCACAGATTTGATTTCTGCCTTTAATTCTTGAAAGGCACGTACATTTCCGTTGAACTGTTATTTAACTCCACGTGACCTTCCTCTACAAAGTGATGTCCCAAACTGTGACTGTTTGGCTGAAATATGTCACTTAAATGTTCAGCTGAGTTCTCCATACCTGTAACTAAAATTAATTTCTGAAGATAACATAATGATAAAATTTTCAAGTTAGTATAATTTTCTGCTGTATATAAAAAATTTTACTGCGTGTTTTGGACCTCATTCAGGCCTAGAGTTTGAATCTGTGCTCTAATACCACATGTAACATCCCATATTTTCATAAAAATTTAAAATTTTTGTAATTAGCAATACTTAGCTAAATTTATAATAATTTATAATTGCAGAAAATAACAATCTTCTAGATGTAACAATGCTAACTAAACAATTGTTGTACTCAACATAAATAAAATTCTGTTATAACAAATGCGAATATAATGATAAGTATGATTGATGTAATAATGAAATGCCAGGTTAGAATGTGATATGATGCTCTTTCTTGAGATTATACTAACAGTTTACTTCTTTGATGTCCAAGGGAGTCCTATGAGGGACCCCGAAGCTTACTTAGCTATACGCTAAAACATTGGACCCATTCTATGTGTAGACGACGGGTAAGAAGTTTCATGATTGCAATAAATTCCAGTTCGTAAGAGTTCAAATTCGTCAATTGAAAATAAAAATAGAATATTTAGAGGTTGTGGCAATTATAAGAACATACAGGTACGATTCACATGCTTACATTTCTACTTTCCACAGTGTGTCTTGTATCTGAGTTAAAATCAACCCAATTTAATTGTTGAAACACACGTCTAGCTAACAGCGTCGTCACTGTAGTCGTCTTTGTACTAGCTGGATTTTGTCATCGTCATTGTACTAACTAGTTCTGTTGTCACCATCGTACTAGTTGCCTTGTTGTCACCATTTAACTGGTGGTACCAAGATGGTACAGTACCGTTGTATCGCATGAATGAAGTAGATAGGAGATTTGAGAACTTGTTGTTTTAGATTACCAAACTTTATATGGTAGCATATAAATACTTATGAGTTTTATACAAAACTATTGATTAACTAAATACATTTCATGATTCCCAATTCATATTTATCACCATATTTAACGAGGTTTTATATAAGCAATATGGCCTTTCCTAGAGACTAGTCATTTGTAAAGATTGGATTAAATAATAAAAATAAATACCAACATAAGTTACTATGTTGCAAAAATAAGATTGGGACTATTAAACTATCATTCTATATCATGATGCAATCAAAGTATTGTGAATATAGTTTGTGTCTATATCGATTTCTGCCTTATTATCCATATTATGTATAAAACAATACACGTTGCAATAAAATGCAAACATTTGACTTATAACTAAACTATATGGTAGTTTCCGATTCGTTAACAACATTGTATTATGTTGAAAAGAGAACATTAAGGTGCAAACATTATAATTGGAACTTTGCATAATTGTTATATTAATATGGCGAATTTAAAACATTACAATAACATGAAAAGGCAAGGATTGTTGTCATTTTGAAAACACTGACAGGCATTAAATTTGATAACTTGACAGGTTACGGTCTCAATAAATGGTGCCGGTCTTCGAGTTGTGGTAGAGATCATGTATCCAATCCTGTATTTAAAGTTTAGTACCAAAACTTGCCAAGTGAGATGTCCAACCATCCACGTTGAGTTTGACACTACTGAGTTCGTCGTTGTGTAAGGTTAGAATGCTTTGGAATTAGCTGTGCTTGCTTCTCTAATTACCAAGGTGGCACTGCCAAACTATACAATAGGATAGACAATAAATGTTGATGTCGTTGATACCAATGTTGACATATCTGGCAATGTTGTAACCGTCGATAATCATGAATCTACACCATCGGATGGTAACCCTAACATCTATCGTTTGTTTGAGTTTATGAACTTGGAGAAGGTTGTTTCAATGTGTTAATGTTTTCGTTGAAGGTGGCCGACAGGTTGCCGGAAATTTTGTCAAATGCCTTGGGAGAGGTTCGACCTCGAGACCTTCTATACGAGTTGAAGTTGCAGGGTTTCTTATTGTGTTGATAACGTACTTTTTAAGGGAATAAAATTTTGGTTCGAGGGATTGTAGTTCTGGTTTAGGTTTTAAGAGAAGAGTGGAAGGAATACGGAACTATCAAATGATACAACTTCCTGGTGTCGTCGTGGCAACTTTCTCGTCAAGTTATGGAGGTAAGCATCCTCCTGAGTAAAGGGTTTTTCTTTTGCTACACTTTCATTTTCGATTAAAAAGGTAACATGTATCTAACTTTAAAACTATGACTTGTAGT
Organism: Larix kaempferi; assembly: GCA_027924585.1. Taxonomy (NCBI): domain Eukaryota; kingdom Viridiplantae; phylum Streptophyta; class Pinopsida; order Pinales; family Pinaceae; genus Larix; species Larix kaempferi. The sequence goes on along the minus strand of BSBM01000401.1, from coordinate 23,246,564 downwards.
TGTAGGGTTTTAAGGAAACAAAAGAGTAACGTTTTGGAAAAGGTGTTAGCGTGCCTCAACACCGGTAAGCCTCGGGTCTTCCATAACCCTCATAGTTCTCTTTGATGGTGGTTGAAGTGGTTCTTAAGAATGAGTAACATGCTCTATTAAGACTTCGTCATTTTCTCTATCGATGTTGATGGTTGAAGAACTTCCAAAACATGCTTGTGATTCAGTGATGCGACTATCATTTCGTTTAACTGGTTCTTGGTTTCTATAATTTGTAATTTTGTGAGGCCGACTGGAGCTGGGACTCATCGATGTTCTGGGAATTTGGGTTTCTTTGAAATCGTTGTAATCTTGGGATAATCCTTGTTTTTAATTCATTTACAAACAGTGTTGTAAATCATAGTTCTTAAAAACCACGACTTCAATGGTTAAATTTTGAGAAGAGCAGTGAGCTCATTCACTGTGCAAATTATACTTCTCTCTTCGTAAAATAAATTTGCATGCTAAAATCTTGTGTAAATGTTTGTCTACATTCGACTTTATGATAGAGATTACTCAAATGTTTTTCAAGCTAGATTAGGGTTTGCATATTTTGTCGATGAAAAGGGTTCTGTGTAAAAAAATAAACTTCATCCTGTAGATGGAAATGTATGCTAAACTTTTCATACATAAGTCTGTGTGGTTTGTCTTCATACTGTAGGTTGATAATGTGTTTCTTATTCATCAATGTTAAGATCCAAGTAAAGTAATAGGTTGAACTGAAATTTCAATAATGTTTTGCAAAGGAAATGAATAGGGTCAAACCCTAATTCGTGTTTTGTTGAGGATGATAACCTAAACAATATTCAAGATATTGGATCGGTTTTGATCCCAGGTTTGAATAGAGTGTAATGTTTTGTTATAAAACAATAAAAGGGAAAATATGAATCTAGCTAGGGTTTTCTTTTTGATACGAGACTCAGATTTACAACAATCACAAACAGTGTTAGCAGATCTAAAAGAGAGAAATAAACACATGGTAATAATAGTAGTGTTTAGTAAATTCTTATCATTTGTTAAATTTATAGATAACACAACATTACTATAGAAAGTGAGAGCAATGTGAATGTATAGTGTAGAAATCGTAAAGAGTGTGTAAATTACAAATCTGTCTATAATTTAATTTCTATGCATATAATGTTGATGAAGTGATTTCAATGAAAATGTGTGTGAGTGAAATGTATGAATATGAAACCTGTGTGAAAACTATTGTTTCCAGCTTATTATAAAGAATGCTTTTATTCAAATTCAGCAGTCTTAAAACAATATGCAGTATTAATCTGTCTACTTCCTATGGACTTAATTTATATATAATGCATGATGATTGTACAGAAATTATATATTGATTGTTTATCATATAACTGAAGAAACATTATATATACTAACTATGATATAGGACCTTCTACAATTAATTAATCTTAGGAACAAAAAATTGATACATATATGATTACTATCTATCTATCAAATTCAATGGCAAATTTTGCCTATCTTCTAATCTGCTTTAATTTGCATATCTCTACTAGAGTACGATGATTCCAAACAGCATGTGGAAAAATGAGGATATTGATTTATCAATTTAACATTAAACTTAAACATTCAGACTTAAACATTTCTAGAATTAGATTCTTTTCGAAAGCAAATAAACAGAAAAATACTAGATAAATAGAACAATATTATTTACTGAGAATAAGTTAGGAAATCTTTAAGAACCTGAGAAACTCTGTAGGGAAACAAACAACCCAGGAAGACTGTTCCACCTAACCAAACTCCTGAAAATAGTCAAATACTGTCTTAGGATCCCTGAGCCTATTCACTGAACCACCAAGAGGAAGAAACTTCAGGAATTAGGACTTCTTCTTGCTGTAGTAGTAATCTTCTAAATATTCAATAGGTAGCAGTCCAAAAGACTTGCTCCTAGAACTTTGTTTCTCCTCAATAATATGCAAAACTCAGTTTTCAATCACCACTAACCTCCCTTATTCGAATCTCTCTTGAAATCACCTAATTCATAAGAGGAAAATATTCTGTAAAAATATTCATTAAGGGCTGCTTGCCCAATTCGAATTTGTATTTATAGGCTGCCTAGGCCTTTTTAGATGTTACTGGGTCATTAAATGAGCTTCCTGCTCACTCCCTCCACCCGGGGGATAATGCGCTATTTTAGGGGAAGTTGTCTCATAACCAACAGTTAGTGGTGTGATGTAACTGCTTCCATGTGTCCCATACTTTCCAACAACTTCCATTCCTCCTAGTGGGTTAGTGAACACTCATTCAACAGTCCTCTTGGGTGTTTGTCTCCTAATTAATTTATTTAAATAATAATATTCAGTAATTACATTCATCCATGATCAAAACTGATCATAATTACAAAACTTGTAATTTAAATTTAACATAAAGTATTTTTGCAGATACATAATAATGTTCAAAAATTTGGGTAGGTGACATTGCACAACTTCCCCAACATAGAGAATGTAATATATGAAGGGTATGTGTATGATCATGGCACCCTTGGTATTCATGAGAAGGTAATATTTGAAGGGCATGAAAAAGCATGCCACCCTTGATATTACCTTAGTAAATTATATTTGCATTAAGGAAATAATTTTTTTATGGTATATGTATTTCTTTATAGATAAATGAATGAGTGACATAATTGTGAATGTATATAGGAAATGATTAAGTTCATGAAAGAAAATAAATGAATATAAATTTATTAATAAATGAAATCGTGTGCATGAAAATAAAAAAAAATAATTAAATAAGAGGATTATTAACTAAAGTGAATCCCTTTAGGTAAGGAGAAGAAATAGAGAGAATAAATCTAATTAAAAAATGGAATCAATTAAAAGATATAATAAACTCATGTGCACACACAAATTTAGGAAAGGGGAAAAGGTCAAGGGAACACTTAGGAGTGATTATAGGAAGAGTGATTGAAAGGTGAGGATAAATTGTTGGATAGGTGGTTAGTCCACATTTTAATATTTCGATAGGTGCGTCGGTTATACCATGTGGTTGTACCGATACTCCAACACCCCCCCTACGATGTAGCTTAGGGGAATTGAACCTAAGACTTTAGCTCTGATATCATGTGAAATTTTAAGTCACAACATATCTAAAAAGCTGAGGATACCTCACAAAGAAAGAATGAGTAGAAAATTTGAAGAAGAGTGAAAACTAGAATAAAAAAGAGAAGAAGAATAATAATGCAACAAAAATCAGATAGGACCAGAATAATATCACATGTTCCAATAATTAGTATAATAAACTATGATATTAGAATGGAGAGAATTTGAATCATGCGGAAGAATTCGAACCTTAGTTGGTCTAGCATAGAGATTATCACCACTAGAGTGCTCCGGAAGACTCAAATTCAACTGAACTAAAACTAAACTTAGCTAACTGAAGTCACAATTAGTTAACTGACTAGGGAGGGCACAATAGTGATTCTATCATGCATTCGAGTAAAAAAAGGGCACATGAGGCCACAATAAGTGGCATTCGGAGCTCTAACCCCCCACAAGAGTCAGATAAGTCACGTGGACTGCACTGGAACACTTAGTAGGTTCCTATAAAATAGGGAACTGACTAAAGTGGTCCTAAAATGATGCATGCAAGTCTCATAAGGTGGTAGATGGATCATGGATGACAGATGCACACCACTAAGGGGGAAATGACATCGTCAACAACTAAGAAAAATAAATAATGCTAGATAGGACAAGGATGGAGTATTGAAATATCCTAACACCCCCCCCATAATCCATACTTTGCATTATGGGCCCTGGTTACTAAGACCAAAGGTCACCCATACAATCAAATAAATGATAAAAAAATAAAGATTTGTCCATGAACCAAGGAAATGGGTAAAAACATCATGGGAAAAATACCCTCCCTAAAAAAGAATAGTGGTAGGGAACTCAAAGAACCTTCACGCTAAGCAGAGAAGGAAAACAATTTCCTCAATGAAATACTTTGCAAAAATATTGGCATGCTCCTCCTCTATAGGATAGCAATGGAGGTGCTAGATTTGGATCTGCTCCTCTGATGTGCCTCTCATTGTGTAGAAGTTGTATTTTCCAAAAAAATTCTTTCAGGAACCCTTCTTGCTACTGGAGCGAATGGATAATTGTGGTCCAAATCATGAACCTTTGAGTACCTTTTATTAGACAACCGATATTTTTTCCTGGTTGTAGATTCCCCATGGAAAGTCTCTCCAAGATATTGTGGATCAAGCCCCACCATCATGCAACACCTCTCTGAGAGAAGTGAATATGCATGACATAGTGCAAGTTTTGCATGATAGTGAGATCTGGTGGTTCTATGGTCAGATGGATCCCCCAATGTGTTCACAGCAGCTACAAGGACTTTGTGAGCCCATATTGGCCGTGGCCATGGATTGGGAACATGTGTTGTGTCTAGATCTAAATTTGAATCTCCTTGAACTTTATTCTCAACATCAATATCTTGATCCTCATCCTCATTAGAAGAGGTATCACTCTAATCTTCATGAGATTCTGATGGGGTAGGCAGAGAGTATGGAAAAAAATGTGAGAATTCATATTCCTTGGAGGCATGGTTTGCAAACCCTTTCGCCATAATATTCCTAGTGGATATCTGTGCAATTTCAACTCTGTCAGGACCAAAGACCACTTTCTTCGGTGAACTTGTGTGAGTCATCCGATATACAAACAAAAAATTTGTCGACAAAGAAGGCACAAATAGAACACTCTTGAACTTGCCATGCTCCATATGTATTGTGCCCTTCCCTTTAACATAGATCTCAGAGTTGTCTCCCATGTGAATAATTGGACCATCTTTGAGATCTAGAGAAGAAAATGATTCTATGGAGGAAACCATGTGGTTGGAGACTCCTCAATCTATAAGGAGGGCTTTAGATTTTGAAAACACAGCCTTTAGTGCATGGAAACTCTCATGACCATCATACTCACTTTCAAAATCTGTCTCTCTTGCACCTTTTGGGAAAGAAATGTTGTGTTGTTCAAGAAGCTTAGTCATATGATCTATCTTCTTCTGCATGCAAGATCTCTCTTGGTGGTTTCCTTTCTTGCAATAGGAACACTTGGATGCCTTCAAGGTGCCCATCTCGATCAACTTATCTTGTTCTTGGATGAGAGATTCAGTGAAAACATGTAAAGAGGGCATCTTCCAACCACGGATAGAAGGTAGAGACAAAGATGGAGAACTCGAGACCTAGCTTGCTCAGAATGGATAGAACCAACTGCTCATCCTTCTTCTCAATTCAATTCCACACTGCTTGCATTTCATAACAAGACATTTGAATGTTGGAAAGAATTGTTAAATGGTCTCGAAACTGCGAAACTGCTGGGTTGTAGAGAAATCAACTCATTTTCCAGAATATCAAGCTACCCAAAGGTCCATTGCTGATCAAACTTAGCCTGCCATTATTTTGGCTAATCAAACTCTATTGCCACGCCGGGGAAGCCAGCTGCTAAGGGTCGATCGGTTCCATCCATTTTGTTACCGTTATCTGATACCTTATCTCCCTCTATCGATTCCACTCCGCTATTAACTGTTTCCTCGCTCTACCTTTCCATGCCCGCATGAACTCTCCGGGAGTGAAACCTCGGCGCTCTTAATAGGGATCGCCCAGGTAATATTTGAGACTATGTAGTTATTATCTGGTAAATGCATTGTGAAGTTATTCCATATTAATTTGACCTACCACTGTATTGTTCCAATTTGCTCAAATAGTCTATATATATGCAAAGCCTAGTTAACGGTCGAATTGAGGGGAAATTGGGAGTTTCCAAAGCCGCCTTCAGAAGAACAACTGTAATCGCTAAGAATTTTCTGCATTATAATTCTACAAGCAATAGTTGGTCGTCTGGTTGTAAGTGCTGCAGGTAAGAATGTGATACTGATCAGTGCAGAGATATCACTTATAAGTTTCCCCTATTTCAATTTGCATTCACACGATGGGAATTTGCTTATGGCAAGGTATTGTTTGTTCACTCTTTTTTAATGCTTATGGGCAGGTATTGTTTCTAAAGTAAATTGGCAAGTGTGTCTGCGGATACGGGCCATAACATGCACAATACCGCAGATAGTTCTGAGCAATCTTTTTTAATGCTTACGCGCAGGTTAATAGATTGCTTATATTGTTTGTTGTTCCCAGCAATCAGACCCCTAAAGAAAAATTTGTTTTGTTCTGTCCAACAAACTTTGCATTTGTTCTATCCACGGTGCTTTTGCTCAACTGACTTCCTGTAATCACTGAAAGCACTTTTTAAATATATATTCATTATTTTATCGGTTTCAATTTCCATGGAACATGTGTTAACTAATAATATCAGTTGAAAACTTTAACAATAATAAAAAATTTCAACTTATATTATATACATATATATTTCTTGAAAACCAGGGATAATGGTAATTCTCAGCACCTGATGTGCGTTGAGCACCAAGTATCTGCATGGACATGAAGATATGCACGAGTCTCCTAGTGACATGTGGTGTGTATCTACTATCTACACGACTCTGGCAGTACCGTTTAGGTGTCATGAAATCCGGTTCTAATAGTGACTTGAAAAGATTATATCGATTCTTAACTGTGAATCTCCGTGAGTAAGCAAAACACTAAATTCTTTCAAGCCAAATACGTTACCATTAATGTTTTGAATGGTTCGTTCAATGAAATATGAAGCTTTGATTGTGTTTTAAGTTTTCATGTATTGAATTTTTTTATAAAAAATAAAAAATATATATACATATTTTATATAATTTTGTTTGTTTTTTATTTTAAAATAAAATTATTATATGTAATGTACTATTAAAAATAATGTATGATAAATGTGGTATAGATATTATTTATTTTATAATTTTTTTATATTAATTTTAAGTTGGGATATTTATTGATTTTCATATTAATTTTTTTATTAAAAAAATGATTAAATGTATATTACAAATAAAGTTGTTAGTAGTTTTTTAAATAAAATTTAAAAAAATTGTGTTAAATTATAATTATGGTATTTTTATATGTAATAGAGTTGTAAGTCATCCTTAAAATAAGATTTCAAGAATTTAATTTGATTTTCTTAATAATGTTTAGATGTATATTAAATAATAAGATTTCAAGAATTTAATTTGATTTTCTTAGTAATGTTTAGATGTATATTAAATGTGGACTCTAAACATTGTTTTTATAAAAAATTGAAATATAAAGTCTTAACAATTTTTTTAAATAAAAATATAGAAAAAAATGATTTTAAATCTCAATAAAAATTATGTATCAAATTTATATTATAAATTATAAATTATTAAAAACTTTATATAAAACTATAAAAATTATGAATTATTTGAATATTATAAAATTATATATCTTAATAAAACTTCACAAACCTAAATTGAATATCTAAATCTTTTAATTTTCGGTTAACCATTATGAATTAAAATTATACATTTTAAATGACTTCTATTTTACGAGTATATATATCAATAAATTGCAAAATCATTTCTAAAATTATTCACTTAAATGACTTCTATTTTGAGAGAATTATTTCTTGAAAATAATCAAAAGACTTTATTGATAACATTGGGCGTCGAGCACAAATATACCTATAATTCTCCACCCAATATTTATAATGATGCCTTTAAACAATGTCAATCCACGTGGTCATAAAATCATTAAAGTTAACATGGTGAATAAATAAGGCCACCAACCAACCAACCAAGAGGGGTAACTAAGAAATTGTCTAGGTCCATATACAATGGACACATGAAGATAGGACAGCTTCACTAAGTATGGGACATCTGCAATGCATTATGTTTTTTAGCAAAGCGGTGTCATGTTTTCAGAATTATACTCACAAGTAAATAACTCTATTGATAAGGTCCAAGTATGCATTGTACCGTCATTTAATAATTTTTTTAATTAAATAAATCGAGGAAAGGTTGTGATAAACTTTCCTCGAAAAAAAATGATGTGATATTTTCTTCATCCTTAACATTCAATGCGATCTCGCTTATATATTTTGGATTAAAATTAATTGGAAAATCATCTCATGAGTAATTTATTTTATTAAGTATAAAGAAGATAAATTTTTAACCAATTAAAAAGTATTAAATATTATTAAATTTCTTAACAATTAAATATAATAATAAAATTGCTTGTACTTTTAAATAAAACTATAGAATAAGCAATTTTTCACCTTAATAATGTAATTTAAAAAATAATAATAAAATCAATTTGGTGCATGCTACTCATTTTTTTAATTTAACAAAGTTCTTTTTAAACAAATTATTAATGATTCAAAATTTTGGAAATTAAATTTATTAAAATTTTATCTAGAAATGAAATTAATGTACATTCATTAAATATACATTTTGGATAGAATTTAATTATATATTTATCTTATATTTTAACATATTTAAATAGATTATAGTGTAAGATTTAAAAATATTCTCAAATTCTTAATTTATTTTAAAATAATCTCAAATTGTTATTAAAAGTAATTAGAGTGTGGTAGAGGGACCTTTTAGATGCAAATGAAGTTTTAAGAAATACCCATCCGATTTGAAAAACAATAAAGTATATGTTCTCTTTGACGCTACCATTGGACATACCCAACCTTCAAGATAAGCTTATCTGTATGATTTTAAAAGGAAAACACATGCACGATTTTGTTTAGAAAAACTCGTTAATCTTGGTTGTGAAGTTTGTTAAGTTTAGCCTAATTTAACAAGCAAAATCATTGAAAGGAACACAATCACAAGATAGACAAAGATTTACCCTGGGAAACCCTTGTGGGGTAGAAAACCTAGCAAAGCTTTCCTCAATATAGATAATCAACCAATACAAGATGCAGTACCCAAACAAGAGCTCCTTCTCCTCCTATATAGACCTCTCTCTCTCCTATGCGCCAATCACAAGTGAGTGAATGAATGAGATAGGTGAGGAACATACCTCCTCTACTTATACTTGTTTTCTAACTGAATTTTCACCCTAATGGGGCCGACCTCTCCGAGGAGAGTCTAATAACCCCTAAAATGCTAACTCAGGGCCGAACTCACATGGGAGATCTAATAACCCTAGTTAACACACTTCCTCGGAGGAATAAACATCTCCAGATATACAATAGGGTCTCCTCGGAGGAATGGAACATCTCTGGAGTAATAAAATACAAATATAATATTCTTAGAAGTTACAATATTCCAACACTCCCCCTTAACGAGAACGATATTATAACAACATCTACACGAGCAAGGAGTTATCAACTACATGATAAATGATACATCTATAAATCATTGGAAGCTTTCTTAATACATCATCATAAAGAACTCAAATAGTTACTGGAACATAATCAATACTGGAATGTCAACATCATCAGTATTGAGTCTTCATCTTCTGCAGCACTCGATCAGCTACATCATCATCATCATCTCGATCTACAGCATCTGGATCATCTCGATCGACAGCATCTAGATCATCTCGATCTACAACATCTGGATCATAGCAGTATACTGTGTAATACACAAGATCCTATTATGGGATGATCAATCCCTCTCACTTTAGGACATAGGTCCATGGACGATACAATCCAAATCCTTGTCAATTTAAAACAAGTCCCATGTCTATGGACGATGCAATCTAAACACATTATTTTGAACTAAATGTTAAGGGACGATGCTATCCTATCATCAATTTTCGGAGACAGATGTCTACAGATCAATTCAGGGGACTGAAGTCTAGGGATGATGCAAAATCCCTCTCGTCCACTAGGGACCACTTCTCGGAGACATATATCTACGGATCAATTCAGGGGACCGAAGTCCAAGGATGATGCAATCCCTCTCATCCACTAGGGACCACTTCTCGGAGACATATGTCTACGGATCAATTCAGGGGACCGAAGTCTAGGGATGATGCAATCCCTCTCGTCCACTAGGGACCACTTCTCGGAGACATATGTCTACGGATCAATTTAGGGGATCGAAGTCCAAGGATGATGCAATCCCTCTTGTCTACTAGGGACCACTTCTTGGAGACATCTGTCTATGGATCAATTCAGGGGATCGAAGTCCAGGGAGGATGAAATCCCTACATTCTCGGAGACATCTGTCTACAGATCAATTTAGGGGACTAAAGCCTAGGAATGATGCAATCCCTACATTCTTGGAGACATCTGTCTATGGATCAATTCAGGGGACCGAGGTCCAGGGATGAGGCAATCCCTACATTCTTGGATACATCTGTCTACGGATCAATTCAAGGGACCGAGGTCCAGGGATGATGCAATCCTTACATTCTCGGATACATCTATCTACGTATCAATTCAGGGGACGGAAGTCCAGGGATGATTCAATCCCTACATTCTCGGAGACATCTGTCTACGGATCAATTCAGGGGACCGAGGTCCAGGGATGATGCAATCCCTACATTCTCAGAGACATCTATGTATGGATCAATTCAGGGGATTGAATTCTAGGGATGATGCAATCCCTACATTCTTAGAGACATCTGTCTACGGATCAATTCAGGGGACCGAGGTCCAGGGATGATGCAATCCCTACATTCTCGAAGACATCTGTCCACGGATCAATTCAAGGGACCGAAGTCCAGGGATGATGCAATCCCTTTGTCAACTTAGACCCAGTCTAAGAATCATTCATCAACCTCATCGTCGGTATCAACAATACAAGTATCCACATCATTGACCTCACTGTCGATACAGGCAATCTCATCATCAGTGACCACATCACTCCCCCTTTCGAGGAGGGTCCTTCTGAACTACACCGAGCTTCTCTCAGAAATACTCAAACTTTATTCGAGACAGAGGTTTGGTCAATATATCAGCAACTTGTTCATCAGTGCTTACATACCCGATCTTGATAGCTCCTTTCTTCACCATATCCCGTATATATAAATATCGGATCTCTATGTGCTTTGACTTATCATGGAACACTAGATTCCCTATCATCTTGATACAACTATGGTTGTCACACAGGATCACAGTGGGGTCCATCTCTAAGTCAAATAGTCTTGACAACAGTTTCTGAAGCCAAACTGCTTCACAACTAGCAGAGCAAGCAACTATATATTTCGCTTCAGCTATACTAAGAGCCACACTAGACTGCTTCCTGTTGAACCATGAGATCATGGAAGATCATAGATAATAGCATCCTCTCGATGTACTCTTCATGTCTGATACACTTCCTGCCCAATCAACATCTATGTAGCCATGTAGTTTGAAGTCATGATCTCTAAGATATTATAGACCAAAATCTATATTACCCTTTAGGTACCTCTACACATTCTTTGTGGCTATCAAGTGAACTCGTCTAGGTTCCACTAGATACTGACTCAAGGTATTCACAACAAAGCATATATCTGGTCTGGTATTTTTCAAATACATTAATGACCCAATTATCTGTCTATACATAGTCATATCCACCAAGGAAAATTTTAGGGGCGAAATTTAGCCCATCGGCTATTTTTCCATGTTTTGTTTCCAATAAAGATTCGCCAATTTGCATTTTTTGAAGTCCCATTTCACCCAATTTTGATGGGGTAAAATTTTCGCACTCTAAAAATCGCCAAATTATTATATAAACTATATAAAATCCGTAGAAATTGAAATAATTTTAGAACAATATCGCCAAATATTTTATAGTTGACAATTTAAGATTTGGTAAGATTCGCCAACATTTATACACTTTTAAATAAGTATGGATCCTTAAAATTTTCCCTGATATCCACTAACTCTGATGAGTCATTAGCTAGCAGCTTCAATTTGGAATCCATGGGAATGGCCATGGCTTTACATTCCAACATGTCAAATCTTTTCAAGATTTCCACCGCATACTTTCCCTGATTAAGAAAGATTATTTTTGAGCCCTGCCACACTTCCAGACCTAGGAAGTAGTGCATCAATCCGAGATCTTTCATCTCAAATTCTGAAGAGAGCTTCTTCTTGCACTTGATAATCTGTTTCTCATTTCCAGTCAGAAATAGATCATCTACATATAACAATAATATCACAGGTTCATCATCCATAACTTTGAGATAAAGGTTAGGATCAGCTTTACTCTTGGTAAATCTCAAGCTTATCAAGAAACTGTCAATTCTTCCATATCAAGCTCTGGGAGCTTGCTTCAGCCCATACAAGGCCTTCTTCAGTTTGCACACATGGGTTCTTCCATTTTCCACCTCAAATCCTTGTGGTTGTTCTATGTACACTTCCTCCTCAATCACACCATTCAGGAAGGTTGTCTTTAAATCCATCTGGTGTAACTCCCACTTCATCATGGATGCAAGTGCCATGATGGTCCTAATGGAAGTGTACCTTGCCATTGGTGCAAATGTTTCTTCATAGTCAATTCCCTCTTTTTGAGAGAATCCTCTGGCCACAAACCTTGCCTTATATTTTTCAATGCTGCCATCTGCAACATGATTTATTTTGTATATCCATTTGGAGGATACCATACTCTTGTCCTTTGGCTTGGGGACTATATCCCAAACATCATTCTTTATTATTGACTGGAATTCCTCTGTCATTGCCTCCACCCACTCTTTCTTATGAGATGCTTATTCATAACTATTGGGTACTTGATCTACAAGGTCACACATTAGGGCCACATAGTTGGAGAATGTCTTTGGTTTCTTGCTTACCCTAGTGGAGCCTTGAGGAGCTCCATACTTTTCTGCTCCTAGAATAATGTCTCTTGCCCATGCTGGTTTTCTCTTCCTTGATATTTCCATGACAATGGGTTCTTGTGGTTCCATCATGTCATGGTCTTCAGGTGTTGTCTCTTCAGGGATGGGTGCAACTTCTGTAATTCTGGAAGGTGCATCTTCCTCATACACTTCTTCATACTGGCACTTCCTAGATCTCTTAAGAGCTACCTCTTCATCAAATGTCACATCCCTACTTATTTCCATATGATGGAATCCTGGGATGTATATTCTGAATTCTTTGAATGTCTCACAATATCCAAAAAATATTCCTTTCTTCCTAGAGGGATCTAGCTTGGTCCTCTTTTCTTTTGGTATGTGAATGTATACTGGGCATCCAAATATCTTGAGGTGACTTAGCTCAGGCTTCTTCCCTATGAACACTTATTTTGGGGTCTTGAAGTCAAGAGCACTATAAAATAGTCTATTCTACACATAGACTGTTGTCTTGGTTGCTTCAGCCCACAAATACCTAGGTAGGTCTTGATCATGTATCATTGTCTTTACAGCTTCCATGATGGTTCTATTCTTTCTTTCCACAACACCATTTTGTTGAGGATTGTAGGGAGTGGTTAGCTCCCCTTTGATCCCAGCTTCTTTACAAAATACTTCAAAGTATTTTGAAGTGTATTCTCCACCATTATCTGTCTTGAGTATCTTAATCTTCTTTTCTGAATGGTTTTCTATCAAGGCTTTGAATTCCTTGAATTTTCCAAAGAATTCATCTTTTCCCTTCAGAAATTATATCCAAGTCTTGCTTGAGTAATCATCAATGAATGTAAGGTAGTATTCATATCCACTCAAGTATGTGGATGGCATTGGTCCACATACATCTAAATGGATCAATTCTAATGTACTCTTAGTCTTTGTTTCACTCTTTGGGAATGGGTTCTTGATGTTCTTTCCTTTTGCACAACCTTTGCAAGTGCCATCATGATCAATATTTAAGTTTGGTATTCCTATGACAACTTTGCTCACATGAGGTAGTGCTTTGTAGTTAATGTGAGCAAGCCTTCTATACCATAGCTCACTTGGGCTAGTGGCTTCATGAGTAAGGGTAGCTTCTGGATGGCCCTTGAGCTTGTATAGACCTCCTTCCTCTTCACCAATAACAATTGCATCCTCAATTGATTTTCGTTTGGGCCACATAAGTACTTGACCATCTATGAATGCAACCCTATAGCCTTTATTATTTAATGTTGAGATAGAAAGTAGGTTCTTCTTCAAACTTGGTACATATAATATTTCTTTCATCTTCAATGGGGTTCCAGAATCAAGCTTGTAGCTTGCTTCATGAATTCCCTTGATGGGATATTGATAGTCATCTCCTAAAGATACCTTCTGTGGAGAGGTCTTCTCCTCAAGACTTGAGAGAGTTTTCTTTTGTCCTGTCATGTGCTTTGAAGCACCACTATCATTGAGCCATGTATCTTCTCCAGGTATCACAGACCCAGAGAGGGCAAAGAATAACACATATTCTTCTGCATCTTCTTTTTCTATTTTATATCTTTTCTTTTGAGGCCTCTCATCCTCTGCTATATGTGCTCGATGTCTTTTGTAATGAGTGTTCTTCTTCTTCTTCTTTAAAGGACAATTCCTAGCAAGGTGTCCCGATTTGTCACAACAAAAGCACTGGATTGATGAGAGGTCTCCTCCTGAACTTGTTCTTCTTTTATTTTGAAATCTTTGTGGAGGTTGGGACTCCTTGTGACCATTATTCTTGGTGTTGAAGTGACTCCGTCTTCTTCTTTTGGTGTCAGTAGCCAAAGCTTGGTCATCTTCTTTGAGAAGGGCTTCTCTATTGGCTACCCTAGCTTCTTCTTGAATGCAATCCTCCCATACGACGTCAAACTTCATACTTTCTTTCCTGGCACACATAGTTTGGATGAATGACTCCCAAGGTGTAGTGAGACAATTTAGAGCAGTCATGACTAGTTCATCTTCATCAAGGGTATCTCCAATGGCATCTAGTTGTTCCTTGAACTGTGAAACCCTTGAGAAATAGTCTTGAATAGATCATCCTTTATTCATCTTGGTTCTCTTCAATTGAGCTCTCAGATTCATCTTCCCATCGATGTTCTTTCCCTCATACATTCTGGAAAGGGCACCATACATTTCCTTTGGGTTCTTCTTGGATGCCACTTGGGGAATCAAGTGGTCTTCTATAGAATCAACAATGATTCTCTTTTCCCTAATGAGGTCCTTCCTATACTTTTCTTTGGATTCATCTTCTTCAGGTTCTGCAACCTCATCCTTAATATATTGGACAAGATCATTCTCTTCAAGAATGAGACCAATTCTGTATTTCCATGCTCAAAAATTTTCTATACCCTCTAGCTTGTCTTTAAGCTTAGTGCTTGGAACCATCTTATCCAGGGATCAAGGAGATTGAAGTTTCTCAAGAGATAGAATATCACTTACCCAGAGATGAGCTTGATTGAATTGAGAATACTGGTGTGTTTTGCTTCTAGAAACTTTAACTTTTCACCTTCCGGATCTGCAACAGAATTTCTGGTTTTCTGGTCTTCTCTTTTCTGGTTTTATGGTGCATAGGTTCGTAACTTTTCTGGTTCACTGGTGCACAGGTGCGCAGTTTTTCTAGTTCTCTTGTTTTCTACACTTTTGGTCAAACTAGGGTTTGACTTTCCCTGAGTTCTACCCTCTCAAAAATTTCGATCTAGGTATCAAAACTTTGATTTTGAGGAGAGCTATCCATCCATGCAATCAGATTCCAAAAATTCCAACTTTTGTAGAAACCCTAATTTTCACCGGAGGAGGAGAGAGAGGTATTTTAACCTTGTGAAAGATGTCCTATTCATGATAGCTCTCATACCATGTTAATTTTAGCCTAATTTAATAAGCAAAATCACTGAAAGAAACATAATCACAAGATAGACAAAGATTTACCCTGGGAAACCCTCATGGGGTAGAAAACCCAGCAAAGCTTTCCTCAATATAGATAATCAACCAATACAAGATGTAGTACCCAAAAAAGAGCTCCTTCTCCTCCTATGCAGACCTCTCTCTCTCCTATGTGCCAATCACAAGTGAGTGAATGAATGAGATAAGTGAGGAACATACCTCCTCTACTTATACTTGTTTTCTAACTGACTTTTCACCTTAATGGGGCCGACCTCTCTTAGGAGAGTCTAATAACCCCTAAAATGCTAACTCAAGGCAGACCTCACATGGGAGATCTAATAACCCTAGTTAACACACTTCCTCAGAGGAATAAACATCCTCAGATATACAATAGGGTCTCCTCGGAGGAATGGAACATCTCTGGAATAATAAAATACAAATATAATATTCTTAGAAGTTACAATATTTCAACAAAGTTGGGGGAGCTCAAGTTATCCCTTAGATTCAATACCCATTTAAGGTTAATCTTCAATCCCATTGGCATTTTGACAATTATAATCTTGCATTATCCCATAATCCCATTGAAAACTCACATGTAAAATTATAATATTTCAAAAGAAGAATTTCACCCATGAATTCCTACATTATTAGATTGATCATGAAATATACATCCATAAGGGTTAGATTGATAATGAAATTTACATCCATAAGGGTCATGTGCAAAGTACCCAACATTGTGAATTCCTCAAAATCCTCATCCTAGTATCTGCATTATAGCCTATATAGAGTCCTAAAATCATATTTTGGATACCAAGGCCTTGGCACACCAAACCCTATATTTAGCCCATATCTAACTCTTGTTTTATTATTGTTTCTAACCTCAATCCAGATTGGACATTAAAATTTTATATTTTGTATTCTAACTTTGTAAAATCACTCAAATAGGTATTCATATATACTTAATTTTATTTTTATCGTTAAATTTTTCTAAATTTTTTAAAAACAAATTAAAATTATAGTTGCTATATTTTGTAAATAGTATAGATCGCAAATAATTTGGAAAACAATTTAAAATGATAGTTACAATATTTTGTAAATATTATAGATCATATATAATTTTGTAAATATTATAGATCATATATAATTTTGTAAATATTATAGATCGTATATAGATCCATTCATTGAGATTTTGTTTTTTGTTTGCAGTGGTTCAAAGTGCTAGATGAACTTTGGGCACGTTCTATTGACTTCCATTGGCTTCTTTCCATTGCAAATTGGATTCTTTCTATTTCCTTTGAATTGTTCTCGTCTTGGATGGCTATTATTTCTTAAATAAAAATGTCATGGTTCTCTATTTATGAAGATTTAAAGTTTAAAAAATTATTTTAATTTAATAAAATTTGTTCTTCTATAGTATCATTCGATGTTTTCATTGATTCTTCATTTGTGTCAGTATAAGGTTTTTAAGCTTTCTCTCTTATTCACAACATCTTTTAATCCAAATATTTTTGTAAAATGTCATTTAATTTACTTTGTGGAAAAACATATTTTTGTCCTCAAAATACATAACCATAAATTAGCAATTTTAATTGGTTTCTTTGGTATATGTTGTAAGAGATTTAGCGTTACAATGACACTTAGAGGTTGAGAGGAATTTGAGTCTAGTTTATTCTACTATTTCATGTTATTTTCTACTTTAGTTTGACATATTTCTTATTGTTTAAAATTTCCAAAAATATATCAAAATATTTTAATTTAATCGTGCTTTGCAGCTATTCCACTTGTTTATTTATGAGTAGTTGCATACTTGTCTCAAACAAGACGCTCTTAGTATTTTTGTAAGTCCACTATTTAGACCCAAAGAATGAAGCCATGAGGATCTAGGAAAAAAAAATACGGTGCCACGCAGAAACGATGTTGGATTGGAATAATTGGAGTGGTTGAATTCATTATCCACTCTAGATTTGGCTACCATTTCATTCACATTACCCTTTTGTCTTTGAACATGCTTGTACTTGGGTTGGTGCAAGGTAATGATACCCACTTATGACACGTTAGTTGCAATGGCATGCTGGAAAAACAAAAATCTTATCATTAAAATGAATTATTAGAGGTACCTACAAAATTGTTTAGAATTAGGTGTAAAAAGATGAAACATAGAAAAACGGATTACCTTCCGGAATACATAACTTTTATTTATGTAAAAGTGGTATAACCACCCCAAAATGTCATTATTTTAAGATTGGTACGTTATTTTTTCTCTAAAACATAATGCATATGTTTGTGTTGTTCCACCGGTTTGTTATGTAAATTGTCAATTTATGAGGAAAAAAATATGTAGAGGTGTAGGAAACAGACGAATCTTATGGAGGATATTTTTCCAAAATTTTAAAAGTTAATTTTATATTTTCATGGGGAGTTGGAGACCTGTCTGGAGTTTTTGTTCTCGACGTGTTTCAGACTCTATAGTTGAGTCCATCTTCAGGAGAAAAGGTATCTCAAATAAAAACTCCACGAATCTACATTTTAATATTGTATGTTATTATTAACGTTCTTTGAGAGAGCCGACCTAATTAATTAATTATTGATCCTATGTAAACTTTTATTTTTTTTCCTCGGAAAAAATCGTAATTTTATTTCAAATAGATGAACAAAATTACACTCTGCACATGTAGTAGAATCACTGAGATCCCTACATTGTCACATATTTACTGTCCCATATTGACATCATATCTAATGTCCCATACAACAAATCACTGCTGACCATAGTTCCCGCATATATCCGATACATAAGAACTATTACTATAACAGAAAACAAAACCATCATTTGACAACAAAAACTGAGCTATTGCTCAATTCTGTGCCTCAATATCCTCATGAAAAGGTCTATGATAATAGCTGAAAGTGCCCCCAGGTGAATGAATAGTAATCCTCCAAATGCCAAGAGCTAATTCCTGCTGCGTTGCATCCTTGGAGAGCTGATCAGCCATCCCATTCCTCTCCCTGTAAATATGTGTAAATGAAATGTGATTGAAGGACTGCTTTAACCGTATTATGTAAACTTTTATTATTCCTATGTAAATTTTAATTATTATTACTCTACATAATTATTAATTCACTTTATAACTAATTACTACTATCTTATTATATTCCAACCTATTAATCTAATTTGTTTATGTTATTATTATTAACATATTCTTGTCATATTTCTAAATTATCATTCTTATTATTATTCTTACATTATTATTAATCTTATATAAATTAAAAAAAATTATGTTATTAGTTAGATCTTAATTCTTTTCTAATATTAATTTTATTTGTTTATTTTTAAGATTATTTTAGAAAATATAACCTATAAGATTTTATTAGTTCTTATTATCAATTAAATCTTATATATTCTTTAAAAAAAAATAATTCATTATTAATATATTTAAATTTTAATCCCTTAGTTCCTTAAATTTTTATTCTATGTTAAACATTTTTAATTTCATTATTAACATATTTAAATTTTTTAATTTTTTAATTCCTTAATTCATTCAATTTTTATTTATATTTTTATTTTGCAAGGAGTGAATGATTGCTTTCCAGGAATCACATAGGGTAAGACCGTCATCTCTATTGAATTTTCTTGGGTGTTTCTCAATTTCTATTGCTTCACGTATGCATCTTCTATTGTAGTTCTCTTCAAGTGCTATGAATTTTGCTTCTTCAATGCAAACATGGTGGTTTGTCATTGATGAATGCTCAGTCACAGCTGATTTCTTAATTCTTTCATGAATAATGTCTGCACAATGCTCCTTTAACCTTATCTAAATTGAGCATCCCGTCTCACCTATGTACATGTCTTTGCATGAGCACATAATCGAATAAACACCTTTCCTTAGTTTTGGATTGACGAGGTCTTTTGATTTGTCTAAAAAAATTCTTAGGGAGTTAGGAGGGAAGAATATTGTTTTGATTTTCTTTTTCTTCAAAACTTTGGCAATTTTATCTGTTGTTCCTTGGATATATGGGAAAAATGTTCTTCCTACATCTTCTTGTGTATTGTTATGATTTTTATTGTCTATGCCTCTCGCTCTTCTGAATTCTTTGTTGATATGTTTTCTTTTGTAACCATTTTTTTGGAGGGTTATATCAAGGTGTTTTAGTTCATTGTCAAGGTGTTCCTTATCAGAAATTTTGACAACTCGTGTAGCAAGTGTGTGCAATATTCCTAGTTTTTGTGAAGGGTGATGGTGTGAGTTGGCATGTAAGTATGTGTATGTATGGGTTTTGTTACGATACACCTGGTGAGCTAGGGAACCGTCTTCCTTGTTAGTGATCAGTACGTCAAGAAAAGGAAGGGATTTGCTTTCCTAGATCTCCATGGAAAATTTTATGTGTTCGGATTGATTGTTCATGTGCATTAGGTAGTCATATAATTTCTCTCTGCCATGCGGCCAAAAGAATTTAGTGTCGTCAACAAAGCGTTTCCATTCTTTTGGTTTTAGCGAGTAAGAATCCAATGTTTTTTTCTCAAATCCTTCCATGTAAAGGTTCGCTATCACTAGGTAAAGGGGCGATCTCATTGCAACATCGCTAGTTTGCTCATACATTTCTCCACGAAAGGTGAAGTAGGTACATTTTAAACAAATTCTTACAAGGTTGGTTATCTCTTTCCTAGTGATCTCTTCCACCACATTGATTGCTTCTTCCACTAGGATTTTTGTGTAAAGTTGAGTTACATCAAAACTTACCAGCATATCGTTATCCTCAATTTTTAGATCCTTAATGTTTTCCACAAAATGTGTTGAATCTTTGATGTATGAAAACATACGGCCAACTAATGGTTTTAGGGTTCTTGCAAGGTATTTCGATAGATTGTAAGTTGGTGACCCAATGGTGTAAAAAATTGGTCTTAGTGGCACACCATTTTTATGAATCTTCGGGAGTCCATAGATTCTTGGGATGATAGGGTTCTTCGGGGCCAGTTTCTTTTTTAAGCTATTATCTAATGAAGACTCATTTATGGCATTGTTAACCTATCTGATGATCTTGCTGCTTGGTTCTTTCGTCAATTTTTTATAGTATCCAGTTGTTGTGAGATGTTCTTTCATTTTATTTTCATAATCAATGGTGTTCATTACTACTGTTCCATTTCCTTTGTCCTCCTTCATAATCATAATTTCCTTTTTAGCTCTTAAGTTTTTAATGGCTGCTAATTCATTCTTGGTCAAATTGTGTTTAGGAGGTTTTGATTTTCTTAATTTCACTGCACAATCTTGCCTTATTTCTTTTGCGGTATCTTCAGGCAGTGTCATCAATGAATCTTCAATGGCGCATACAATGCCTTCAATAGGAATTCTGTTGGGTGCAACGGAGAAACTCAAACCTTTCCCTAATTTTATATTTTTTTTTAAATTACGAAAGTCAGTGAAGCCTTAAAATGACATGGTCGAGTGTTGGTCCACCATATCATGGTCTGAACATAATAAACAAACTTTTCTTTTTTTTAGCTTGTAGGTATCCTTGTACTCTTGTGCGGGTTCTTTTCCGTTCTTGAAATAGGTAATCCAAACAAAAGTTATAGGCCAAATATGCGACCTATGGTTTTTTTAAATTTGACATGAGTGTAGTTAAAAATGAATTAAAAATAGAAAAAAATAACAGATCTATTCAAAAAATATATAGTTAGAATCTGCACACAGAACTCAACAAGTGTGTGCAATTTCATCAGTAGTGCAAAAGTGGAGCATATGCAGAACTAAGTGTGAAAACCTGCAAGGGCGCCAAAAATAATTTGAATTGAGACACACATGCATGAAAATGCGCACACGCGTAGATGCAGGCACACGTTGTTGTGTGCACACATGTAGATGTGTGCACGCATTGTGTTTTACACATTAATTTTTATCTACCTCTCCCTAAACCCCCCCCTCTCTAAAACCCCACCCCCCTTCTCTTCCTATCCACCCAATACCCCC